>OZ024922.1:36503946-37703946 GCA_964017225.1 Netelia inedita
TGGTTTAGCAATGCACACGAGCTGCTTCTTATATAGGTACGTACGTTAGAAATTCCTTGGGTGCGCTAACCAAACTCCACTCAACATACGTCAACTTGAAATAACAATGTATAGAGCAGGTCGGGGTAATATGGGTCGATATGGTATTGTCATCGAAAATGACGAAAATCGGGGTTCAAATAGCACTTTATAGGGGTGAAAAGTTATCTGAGAGCTAATGCTCCGAGGAAAATAAATAAAATAGCCGAATTCGAAATTTAAATGTGGTATTTAAATAGAAATCTATTGGTCCATTTTAGCAGCTTGCGTTATGCGCTGTTGAAGGTCATGACCTAAATACTTGCTGGACGCCGCCGATGAAGACCGGACGACGCAGTGTCAGCGCTTCTAACGGAACAAGATCTTAACCACCTCGTGACGTCACTAATCAATAATTATTCCCCACAATTTTCCCATCGAAGGGATTTCCTTGCAATGTGTGATACGTTTAATAAAAAGTATAATCCACATTTACAAAAAAAATAATAATCCGATCCTAACGAGGCAGAAATAATTTCTCGCAAAATCTAAAATTACAATTTAAAAAAGAATAATTAACACATAATAACAACAGCGATATATGTATTCCCAAATTTTATTTCGAGAATGTAATAAAAAAAATCTGTCCATTTTGTGCAACAATATGGCGTTGAATGGGGGTCGACGAAAAAAAAAAGAAACGGGTACGTCGAGATGGGTCTTTGACGAGAGCTCGGCAAAAGCGAGAAGAGCGAGAAAGAGCGCGGGGGTAAAGGGGAGAGAAAAAAAAAGAGAATGATAATGCAGAGGAGGAATATGCGAGTGGATGGACTGTGGCAGTTCGTACAGATACACGCACTGCGGTCGTTGTACTTATTGTACGAAGATGTATATATCTATAGCTACGAGTACTGAATTCTCTGAGTACATGACGAGTAGTGGTTCTCTCTCTCTCTCTCTCATCCATTTCTTTCTCTTTCTCGGTCTCTCTCGCCACTGTCGGTGGTGGGGGGAGGGGGGTTCACCGTGCAAAATGGGATAATGCGTTACGTCGTGCACTACGTGCTCTTTGTTCGCTCGTGGAAACGTCCGTAACGCGGGCACAGAGTAGAAGGAGAATAACCAAGAGGAGAAAGAAAACGCGATGTGCGGTGTGCACGGGCCTAGGAAATTATTATCGCGTCCGGTTCGTACGGTTGGTACAGAGAACCCATAAAAACCTAGCGAGCACGTGTGCGCTCCATGTGTACATTCAGGTTAACGCAAATTAGAGCTGAGTGGAGTTACGTAGAATTATGCATAACGCGTTATATGCATCGGTCATATTTTCCAAAGCACGATTACTTTTCTAATAGCGAAGCTATCCATTTATCACTACGAATTCACGATTATCTTTATTTTTGTTTTTACACCCTTGCTTCCCTCGTATCGTTTTCACAATTTTAATTATTACAAAGAGACAATTACCGGACTTATGAATTTTTCGAGTTAACAAAAAAAAGTCGACTTTTCGTACTGACCAAATAATAAAATTGAATATAATCTCTCGTCGTGAGCATTAAATTGATGATATTATCGTGACTGCTAATAAAAATACAGAACGTTAAAACATACGGTCGATAAAAGATACCGTGAAATTACTTTCTAATGGGCACGTTTTATAAGTGTTTCTTTTTTCTTTTTCGTTGAGAGGGCAAGTACCTTTTTTTACGAGAGAATACAATCGCATATGGTTATCTCGGTACACGCTCGAGCAAACTTATACGTGATGCACGGGAGTAAAATAAACGAAGAATATTTTTGCCTTCGAGTGTACTTCCTGCAACGACACAATCGTATCGACCAACAGTCTCGACGATCGAACTAACAAATATATATATATATATAAATCGATGTATAATATCGCACTACCGTGAAAGTGTATCTCGACTTGGTCGACGTGGCGCGACTTATCGATCGATAGTTCGTTCCATATTTCTTTTAATAGGTAGTTATACATATACGTTGCGCCAGTAGCACCAGGCCAAGCACTAATGGGATATTCGATTTTTGTTCTTATAAATAAATAAACGTGAGCGACGCTACGATCGAGCTTCGACATTGTTTTACCATTGAGCCGTTCACCCGTTACACGCCACGACACCTCGTGGTTACTCGATTATTCTTTGCTCTTATTTTAGCTGAGACGTTTAAAAATTCAACGTACGTAACGAACGTTCGGCAAAATCTGTATTTAATTATCACGAGGTTCGATACAATCGGCATTTTCGATTTGTAAAATTACCAAAATCGACAGAAATTCGTCACGAAGGAATAATTGCGATAAAAATAATCTCGATCATTGATGATCGAGCGAGCGAAATGAATTCGGAAAGATTCGAGCTCGATCGACCCGAATTTATTTTAATCCGCTCGTTTCTTTCACCTTACACAGTCAAACGGTGAATTTTAATGCAATTTTCCGTTTCGATAATTTCTCGGGAAATTGGAAGTCCCGTATGGAGAAAAATTATAATCAGATAATTATTTCCAATATAGAAGTCGTTACTAAAATTAGATCGATGCAAAAATAATTCAAGAAATAATTCGATCGTTCCAAAAATAAATTAACAATATCGTTTTAACGATTCTTCGAATTTTCTATTTTTAATTTTAATCATTTATATTCGTTTCTTAAAAAACTGCTCTTATACTCCACGTCGCGAATAAAACCAAGAAGAAAAAAAAACAAAAATCTACATTTTTCTCACTTTTCCAAGCGATCCTCGATATCTCCGATAAAGAATGAGTTCGACAGATCGGGAAAGAGAAAAACAACTCGAAACCGTCTTCGCGGTAGTTTACACGACTTTTCCTCAATTTATCCAAATTGGTACGATTTGATACTCTCGCGCGACACCGTCGCGACGTATATGCTAACTCCCCTTTGGAGAGCGATAAACGTCGAGAAAACCCGAGGTAAAGCTCTCTTCGCTCGGTTATTTCGAAACGAATGGTTCGCTCTCTCTCTCTCTTTTTCTGTCTCTCACTCTCTATCTTCGCGAAGGGGTAAGAATCCAGGTGGTCGAAGAGCGCGACACGGATACACACAAATAAGTAGAATTCCAGCTTTTGGTTTCTCGCTCTTGTCGTTCGTTCGAAAAAGCGTCGGGGGTAGTTTTGATCGGATCGTGGCATATGCGACTACCCCTAGATCGAGGCGATCGAGTGAATCCTGCGTCACATTCGTATCTTTTCCCTCTCACTCTCTCTGTTATTTCAAGCTAAATTGCAAATCGATATCCACAAGGATCACCTTCGTGCACCTTGTGAGCAAGAAGAGAGACGCAAGTTGGGACGAGTATCGAGGTACACGATGCGCCGAGGGTAGGAAATATATAAGATATCGGTGTATGTGTGAGACCGAGGATTGCGAGGGTTGAAAAGGGGCGGGGGGGGCGGGGTGGAGGTGAGGATAGACGGTACGTCGTTTCGAGCGATGAACGGAAGAAGCTCTTCAACCAAACATCTCTATAGCATCTTCCACCCCTCCAACGGTTGGTTATCCTCGAATATATACTGCGTCGACGAAGAGCTCTCGAGCTCGCCTCTCACTCTCCCACCCTCTACACCACCACGATGCTCGAGAATCGATATCGATTTAAACCCAAGTGGATTTGCGGCAATGCACATCCACCGAGACCCTTGCGGTACACGTGATACGATATATATAACACGAACACGCGTATAGATAAAAAGATTTTACGTGTATGATCGTGTATATACAATATGTTTTTTGATTAAAAATAAAGATAGCGCGTCGACACTCGTCACTCGTTTCGAGCGTCGATAATCGTTGTTTATTTTAGTCACCGGGTGGTTTTTTTCAAGGTCAAGAATTTGTTTTCATCGTCAATAGGCATATTTCAGTCCAAATTTCTTTTTTTAATTTTGAGACAAAGATGAAAAATTATAAATGTTCTGTTTTTTTGGCGTAAAAGAAAAAATTGGATATATACTTGTGCTTTTAAGAGACGTTTTCGAATCCGTAGTTTCCCTTACGAATCCTCGGTGCTTCCGAAACGAGAGTTCTAAATACGACGGTGGTCACATTTGTCGTGCACCCCTCTCTCTCTCTCTCTCTTGCCCTCGTTAGATTCGGCTCTGCGGTGGCTCGTAATTCTTGCCACGGAGAAGCACACCGGGCCATATCGCAGGCTCCCTCGTGCTCCTACAGGCCCTATATTCGCAGTGGTCGAATATAGTTATCGCCGAACACGAGTCGACTCCCTCCCGGAGAGACGAAGAGCGAAAGAGAGAGAGGGAGCTTACCGAGCAAATCTGTCTCGTTCTGTCCTTCTCTCGTTCGGCTCGCACGCTCTTACTAACCCTCGGGGGTGTATATATTCGAATCAGAGCGCACCGTCTCTCTCTCTATATATATACATATATACGCGTATATCTATATAACAAGGGTGGAATACCGAGCTACTTCCCCTCCCCCTACCCCGCCGCTCCTTCCCCGTTACCGTCGCGTTTCGTTCACCTTCGGGCTCGAGATCTACGAGATCCCAGAGGGAGAAAACATGAGAGCGAGAGCGAGAGAGGATCGGTGAAAGAGTCGCAGAAGAACCACCTCGAACAGGGAGAGGGAGAGAAGCTCGATGACTCCTCGTGACCGGTCGCTTTCGGCTCACCGTGTGTGCAACGATCGCGGAGCGCCAAGAGATGGGACTCTCTCGTGCCCGGTAGCCATAAAGTGGTTGTTCATTCCTCGCTTTCAACCCCAATCCTCTCCCACCCTCTCTCTCGCTTTCTGTCTTTCTCTTTCTCTCTCTTTCTCTCTCGCTCATTCTTTCCAAAAGGAACAAAGACACTCCCCTTCTTCTGTCTCCTCTCTCTCTCTCTCTCTCGCACAGACTTTTCTTACCGTTTTTTTTCGATCCTTCGCGTGTTTTCCCGTTCTCCCGCGCTGTTCTTCTTGCTGCTGGCTCTCCCTCATCCATTTCAACCCTCTCCTTTCATCCCTCCGTAACGCATTCACCACGCCAGTAGCTCGCGAATTTTTCACCTCTCACTCTTTCTCCTTGCTCCATTCTCTCGTTCATAGCTTTTTTTCTATCACGTACCTCGTTCGCTCCGTCCATTTTGCTATTTTATATCAACCGCTCCATATTCCTCGTCGCTCTCGCACCATCGAGATCCCCCACCAACCCTCAACGACGCCTATATCGCTTTCTCATTCCTCACCAGTGCCCATGGGACATTCCACGAGCGTTTGGTTGCCTCGTTGAATTCATTGACAAAATCCGATTATCCCCTGACACGTATTCGGGGAAACGAGGAAAAGAAAAAAAAACGAAAATCGTAAGCTAACGATTTTCATCCCCGAACCCACCCATACTACACCAACCCCCTCTTATATTTTCCTCCCTTATAACCATGTAAGTAAACCGTTGATGTCGTGCAGCTCGTGCAGAGTCTGTGATTGGGCCGGATATATACCTACTAGGTTGGTGAGAAGGCACGAGGGGGAAGAGGGAGAGAATAAAATTGGACATCACCATGGAAACGACGATTGGGTGACGTTTTACCCTCGTTAACGTTAATGGTTATAATATATATTTATTCGCTAAGCTGCCCAACTATTTCAACGTTCTGCCGGCGTGACGCTCGATTTTCCATTTCGTTACTGGAACACACGCTCATATATATATGAGCGTGGAATATATGTATATATTTGTATACATATATAGGTATGTGTGTAACGCATGCTGTAGCAACGGGAGTATCGCTATGGCAAAGACCAATAGTGGTGGACGATGAAGGGGCAAGGGAGAGAGAGGGAAAACGTGTTTCACCGGAAGGCGCACGATGCCCAGGGGTATGCACGTGGGTGTACGTATATGTATATGTGTGTGCCTGTGTTTGTGTGTGTGTGTCTGCGTGTGCTGCCTCCACGAGTTCGCTGTTTGAGTTGATAAGGTGGCGCTTGGGCCGATAGTGCACACGCGGCACATTTTCTCTCTCTCTCCCACGCGTTCTCCTTTTTTTTTCCTCTCTACCTTTCTTTATCTCTTACCCACTTGGATAAGGAAAATAAGTTGGTCGAACGTATCCACGAACAGATCGCCGTTGTAGACGTAAGATTTTCCAGCTACGTACGAAACGAAATATATTCGATTTCAATTAAGTCGTGATAAGAACGTTTTGTAAAAATGTGGATTTGTGAATTTTATAAAATCACCCTCGAGAATTTTGTTTACGATAAGATTGAAGCGATAGGGTGGTAATGCGGATTTATTTTATTTTGATATTAATCGAGCGTGGATACGTGTTATTTTTTCTTCGATTTTATCATTTTGAGAATATTAACGCGATGCGAATATCGAAAATGATGAATTCGGGTAACATTGGTCTGAATGATAGATTCGACATTTTTCGTTGATAATTAATATAGAATATAGAATTTCATCCCTTACGATGCAATAATCATCCCCATTTGTCCAACTCAATGTAACACGACGAATAATTCGCTCGATTCGACGTCACGCTTATTAACTACTCGTATATCTATCATATAAAAATGAGTCCTCGACATTGAGCAGGAATTGATCTAAAATAAATTTAAGAATTTAAAAAAGTCCAGTATTTATTTCTGTTAAATCTGGACGAAAAAAAAAATTATCGCGAATCCGCTGTCGAGAATCGACTCTAAAATATATAATCGTTTCTATCGAAGCGTGCAGTGCAGACATATAATTATATATATATATATCCACATTGCACGCTTATAAAGAATCGTAAGTAGGCACATCACGAACGAACGATATCGATCGAGGTACTGCTAATACTACATAATCTAAATCGGAACGAAAGTCGAAACGATCTCGGTTTCTTCCCGAGACTATACATGAACGAGATTATCGAGTGTACTCGATGCCGTGAGCTTCGCGAAAGGGAAATAAAAGGAAAGAGGCAGAGAGAAAGCGAACGAGCGAATGAGAAGTAGAACCGACGTGTACCTTGATCTCGACAGTGCCATTTAACCTCTCAAAGACTCTGCGGAATAGCGTTCGAACGGTGAATCGTTTAAGCATTCATTTAAATCCTTTGCTTTTCCACTGTCGTTTCTCGCTTCCCCTTTCTCTTTATATTTTTTGTTTTCACCCAAAGGTTCTTTCGCGTTTGTCTCGACTGGACGCGGCCTGATTAACCGTGAATCAAGTTAATGTTAGCCTTGCACAAGAATTACTATTTCGATGTTTTCATTTCTCTCTCTTCCTCTCTGTCTCTCTCTCTCTCTCTCTTTTCGTTAGAGGCTTGATTTAATTGCAAATTTAACGACTCTCCGTCTGTCCCCATAAATAATCGTTATCCAAATTATTCCTTTTTCATAATTAAATCATCGTAAAATTCGTTATTAATTTCACGATTCGTTATTAATTACACATTTCTATCGAATTACCCGATCCCCGAAGTACGAAAATAATAAAACCACTATAGAAAATTGAATATTCGCGAATCATTCAACATTCTCGCTCGACTATAAAACCTCGTAATTCCGATTTTTCAAGAGGTAAAAATTTATTTGACGAATCTCTAGATATCTCTCGATTTATCCAGTCTAATTTTGCCGGAATCTGCTATCGCAACGCGCTTATTCTCGGCAACCTCGTCTATGAAAATGCACCTCGAATCAATTAGAGCGTTCGTTCATTAATACCTAAATGAGAATATTTTCATTCAGTTCGAAAAGTATCGAATATCATGGAGGGTTGAGCGTCGCTCTCGTCTCTCAATTAATTTACGCAGCTGGACACTTCGATCGATAGTTTAACGTATAAAGACACATCTGTGAAGAGAATTAATAATGAGCGTAATGTCGTAACGCGTAAGCCGAAATGGACGTCCATCAACGTGTAATGTTGCAAGTAAACTCGTATACGCCCATTTCTGCGAAGCAGTCGCGTGAATTTACAAGAAAAAAAGATCTTACCCGTGGAGAATTCTAACCGCTGATACGGGTGTGAGAAAGTTGCGTTATGGCCTCGTAAAAAAAATAACGATGGGTGCTACCAAGATTATATCGTAACCATGCTTACATGCGTTTATTATGCGACATACACATAGGTATATGTATATGTATACATATTTTCCACATTACTTTTGTATCATCGCGATTAGCTATATATATATTACTAATCGAAATGATACAAAATACTAACGTGGAAAATATTCGACTAATATGGAAGTCACTGCTAGAGGAAAACATCCCCAAGCGTTGTTAAAAAAAAATATAAAAATACGACACGATCGTTTCGACAATATATAAATTGTTACCTTGCGTCTCTGAAAATTATTTTAAAAAACAAAAAACAAAAATTGTCTGCTTTAACATAAATAAAAGAAAAATATTGTTTTTCGTTTTTATTCTAAAGACACGTCAGTAGTTTTTTTATCGTTCGAATCTTGCGGGTAGATGCACGTTTAGAGCCCGAGTTTTACGACTTAGTAGGTTATGCAGCGTGAAAATAGGTTTTCGTGTACTTGTTGCGCATCTGGACAACGGGGTGGTAAGACCGAGAAGGACACGGTTGAAAGTGGGCCGTTTATAAGGGCAATAGTTGCTACGTGACTCCGCAGTCAAAATTGTAGTAATAATGGTCAGTTTCGGTCCGAGCATGTGGCTTGAGAGGGAGGGAGAGAGAGAGAGAGAGATACAGAAACAAGAGAGCCCGAAATGTGGAGTAGTAGGATATGGTTGCGGTGAACGAGTCTTATCTATAGTTATACAAACAACGCGAGGAGCATCGCACGGTTACCACCCGACCAGAGCGGAGATCCGATATCCTTCCTTATCCTCCATCATCTAACACCATACACGCCGCTCCTGTTTCTGCAACGTTGCGAATCGCGTTGTGCGTGCTTCAACCCCCAAGCCCTCTCTTCCACCCCAGTCCCTAACTCCGTTTTACGCAATAATGAACGTGCGTTGGCTCCGTTTACGACGAAAGGACGTTAGTACGTCAGGACGAAATGGAACGAACCCTCTGTGTACACTTCTCTACGAACCTTCCTATATATATATAGCTATATAATGAGTGCCATACTCCTACGTGTACTATTATGTCCTAGGATAGTGCATATGTGCTCGGTGATGTGCACAAGCCCACGCAACGTTCTCGCCACAATGCTAGACCGACCTAGGATAAAGTGGGGCAATATGGATCACCCGAAAATATTTTTACACGTATCATCTATGATTCGAGTCTATATCGAATTTTTCAAGCATCGAGTTACCTCGGGACAGTTCGATGAAACTTCGGAATTGAATAATTTTCAATCTTTTTTATTTATATCTATTTTTCGTTGCAATATTGATTTTCTTTCATGAAACGTTCGAGTCTTGTCACTTGTCGAAAACAGGGGTAATTATCTAGATATTTGTCTTATACCAATATTTTTGAGATAAATTAATGTCGTGTAATTAAATTTGATAAATTGGGTCGTTTGATCGATCGCAGTTCGTTGATTGCACTGAACCGGGCCATTTTACCTCGATTTACGTTGTATACGTGAAAGGAGCTTCGAGCACAGAGATGCGCGTAGGCATGTTGGAGAGTCTCGTTAAGTATCGTGATTGTGACCAGAACTGCATAGCGCAGGGACGCTCTCGCGGTATAACGCAATGTCGCGTGGGTTTACGGGTATTCATGCTTATATATATATACGTATATATATTCACCTATACGTTTGTATATTATATAGCCACGTGTATCAATACGCGTATACAGCCGAGAGAACATTAGAATGGAGGATACCAATGCTTCACTATAACACCTCGCATTGTTTCCATAGCAAAGGCTACGATACGTCTGCACACATACACACACACCCACACCCACACACACACACACACACCCACACACACACATATATGCGTAGGTGTAGGAATTCGAAACAGATTGACCAGGGCGTTTTCGAAGCTCGTTAAACACCCCCAGCATTTACGCTCCGTCTCTTGCATCCTTCAACCCTCTCAACTCACCCCTACCCACCCTTCAAATTTTTAAAGTCTCCTCAAATCTCATGTTGCTTGAATAAAATAATAAAATATTAATGTTGTTTCATAGTTTTTTTTTCAAGGAAATCCACTTTCTACGATCGAATAATTAATTTGGATAAAACAATTTTTTTTATGTCGACATCGTTTATATTTAAAAGTCGTATTTTCGACTCGTTGATTCGTGTAAAAGGTCGAGTGAGTAAAACAAATTATTCTTATCATTATTGAAATACGCATTAGGAGATTCGTCCAACGTCTCGGTCACGCGAAAAGTATATACGTTAATGGACAAGTGGCGTGAAAGCGCTTTGCTCATTAACCTCTTCCACCACCCCCCCCTTCCCTCCTTCCCACAGCGACTCTATTTACGTCGATTCATTATTTCGCGTGCGAGGAGATCCTCCGCTTGGAAAATTTTCGGACTTGTAATGGACTGAGCGAGGATTGAATTGTGAATTGGATGACATTGCGAGTCGGGGAAGGGGCGGGGGGAGCGCACTGATGAGATTGTTCAATTAGAAAAATTGCTTTGCGCTACGAGCGAAGGTGCAACGCGAACAGACCAGCGGAAAATTCCGGTCAGCGGCAAATTCCGAGAAAGAAATTAAATTACTCGCCAACGATCTCCATTTTTCAATGAAAATACGATCGAGCGATGGGAAGCGATCGTTAAAAGCAAAAAAAAAATATTTTTTTCGATCTTTTTGTTCGTCCATATCTCGGATAAACTTCAGTCTCGGGAAGTAGTAACCTCCATCAATTTTTCAATAAGATCGTGAAGCGAAAGCAGACACAGTCGCCAACTTTTCACAACTCTTCAACCTCCTTTAAACGTATTATTATGTTTTCCAATTTACAATTCCGCGTCTCGTGTTGCATGCCTCCTCCCCCCCCCCCCAATCCCTCTTATTTGTTCTCTCGCTCTTCTTTCTCCTCCTGTTTGCAAGCAACTACATACTCGAGAGTTTCTTACCCGAAAGAGGTTTGACACGTTTCGGGGTGAGAAACAGTGCGAAGAGATCCTCGAAACTCGGTGCCAACTTGCGGTGGCAAAGGGGGTTGGGGAGCAGGGAAAACGAGTAAATTGTTGAGGACGCGAGAGGCGTCGACACGCGGGAGTGAAAGAAGATACCGCGAACGAGAGGACGAGACAAAGGAAGAAAAAAAAGTACATATACATATATAGACAGGCACAGTAGTAACATCAGTAGCAATGTAGCAGAGTCTACTCGCGATTTAAGTTGACACCGCAGAGGAGACAAGGAAGAGAGAGCGAGAGAAAGAGAGAGTAAGAGTAAGGGAGGTTGAAAGAGGTTGAAGTTTGGGTGAGAACGTTCACGACTATCGCACGAGTACCATTCCATTTGCAGAGTGCGACTAGTACAACGAAGAAAGTCTCCTACCTTTAATTATCGCGCCTTACTCACCCTTGGTACGAAGCTCGAGACGATGCAGGATGCGAAAGGCAGAGGGTGGGAGGTGGTAGGGCACGGACTCGAGGAAAATTTTCAACGTCGGAGAAAAGCGACGGAAAAAGAAAACTCAGTGAGTCGAGAAGGGGGAACGGCAGTGATGAGCGGTGACGGGAATCGCCTACAGACGCGAGAGGAACGTGATGCTTTTATACATAGATATATTTGTATAAAAATATGTGTGCGTATGCGAGATATAAGAAAACGAAGTAGCGAGAGAGAGAGAGAGAGAGAGAGAGAGAGAGAGAGAGAGAGAGAGAGATAGGACAGAGGAGAAGAAACCCGGCGGATCCTCGGATTACAATGCGAAAGTTTTTCATCGGGCTTCGGGACGCGAGAGGGAGGATGACGACCCCTAGCGAGAGGAGAAGAGGCAAGGGGGTTGAGTGGCGGTTGAAAACGTATGCGAGAGAAAGAAGTCGTTAAGATGGCCCAAGGTGGCGGGTTCGTCGTTCGCGTCGTAAAGAGATCCGACTATGAAAGCACGAAGCTCCTGCGTGTGGTTTTCAACGTATCCGAAAAAACGACCCCTCTTATACATTTGTTTTCCGTCTTCCTATCTTCAAACTTCGATCCTTCTTGCCGTCGCGCGACACATCTTCGCATTATTAGCTCTCTCGTACTTCGACTTTATTTTCGGAGAAGTCGTTCGTACGTTTACGTGAACTCTGGTGTATTCAGTTTTTCGACCTTTCTTCATCGACAAATTCGAGTGCCAGCAAAAAGCGTCTCATACATTCATCATCAGTGATAAATTTTCGATCGACATGAGTTCTTACAGCTTTTGAAACTATCGAAATTTACCGGAATTTGATATATCGACAATTTCGATAGAAAATCGCGATACCTCCAAAAATCGACTTTTCGCAATACTGTATCCGCATTCCCGTTCGTCCGGCAGGAAATTTCACGAGTAACTTTTTCAAGGGCTCGGGCGAGACTGGAAGAATGCGACGAGGAACATCCAGATAGCTCCATTTTTGTGACCGTGACGACACTTCGAAAATCACGATTTTCAGAGCCATACTTATTTTTTATTACGGGGATGAAAGACGTTGCCGCAAAACGCGAAGAGTTACGAGCGGCCATAAAAACAAAAAAGGAAAAAAAAACTATCGTAAAACGGGGGATGAAAAAACAATACACTCGCTCACGAATTTGAGTCAGCATTTTTGTTTCGCGCGTCTCTCTCGGAAGCGACAGCTGTCAGGAATTTTGATGCGATCAACCCGAGCAATTAATCAGCTCGAAGCGATCATTAAAACAAAATAATCGAAACGGGCGAAACGAAATTTTGATTTTTTTTAAATCAATTTCTTTTCTGCTTTTTTTACAAGACAATAGTAAATTCTCGAAATCAATAGATCGCAATTATTCAGTGCAGCGATTAATTCGATACCGCTTTACGTATCGAGGGAAACTTGGAACAAGAAGTACGAGACGTTTGACTTGCTCGAATCGTACGGAAACCATAAAAATGCAGCTCGGCGTTTCTTTACTCGCGACCAATCTCTCATCGCTCGTTTCTCCCTCGCTCTCTCTTCGCTCTCTTTTCTCCGAACAACTGGAATAAAAAAACGAAAGGGTCCTCTTTCTTCTTTCTCTCGATATACGTCCCGGGTGTGTCTTTTATACTTCTCGGTGGCACTTCACATTCGTTATACTCGCTGGCGAGGTGAGCCGGCGCTATACGGTCGAATAAACTCGGTCATTCCCGCGGATCTTTTTTACCCTCACCTATCCACCCCCACCCTTCTAAAGGTCGTTCGTTTCGGGAGAAACTGTGATTAAACGTCCTCGAGCGGAATTAATTTCTACAGGTGAGCGAGATTTCTCCCTCTCTCGTACGCTTGCTGCAAAAGTTATCCCTCTCTCACCCCTAGACCACTCCCTTATTCCGATACTGCACTCTACCGATTCATTCTCATCGGTAGATGCCGGTAATATCGTCAACGTGAACTACGGTCACGTGGGAACCAAGACGATCCCCTTTTGTCGCTAATTAACGATCTTTCCCGGGCGGTGAAGATAACGAACATCGGTAAGGGTCCGTGAAGAACACTTTTTTTCCACACTTTTGCTACACGTGGTGGGAGGATGGTGGATCGGCAGTAAAAGAAGCCAGGATCGTAACGTCGTACGAGATATAGTCGGACTTCTATACCTAGAATTTCGTACTACTTCAATACAAACACCCACACGTAACTGGTACACGTGTATACAGGAGGGGATGAATATACAGCTACCCCTCGCGATCCTTGTAATCGCAAGGTGAAACCGAGTTCTTGGTAGGATGTCGTTCGAGCATGTTTCGTGTTAGGGAGGCGTAGTGTATATCCTTCCTTCGGTACCGCTAGTTTATCCCGGATACGCTATAACTAGAGTTTACTGAGAAAACCAGCTTCTCGAAGTACCTGAATCTTGCTATACGTATGTCTCTCTTTCTCCCTCTTCCTCTCTCTCTCTCTCTCTATATATATATATATATATGTGTGTGTGTGGGTGTTTATGTATATCTAGATTAGTAGAGGAGTGCACACAGTACGCGCGCGACAGCCTCGTACTAACGAGTCGTGAGATTTGGAGAGGGCTACCTAACGAGGAAAACAAGCGAAATGCTCGCATCGTTGCCTTCGCTATATCGATAATTAACGATAAGTAAAGACAGAGTCGTTATGGAGTAACGACTTATTCATTTTTCGCGAATTACGAACGATATTTTTATTTTGCGTACGATGAAATTTTTTTTGCTACCCCTATTATCAACCCGCACCCTCGATTAAAAAAAAATTGGTTCGGCAAAGTGCCGTGTCTAGCTTTATGGTCGATCATCGTCATATTTCCAAAACCATCGACGATCGAGAACAGTTCAATCTTCTTTCCGGCGAAAAAAAACACGACGCGCAAACGTTGATTCTTGTCTTCCTATTTACGCGTAACTATATTTTTCCCTGTCCCAGGGTTTTATATACGCTCGAGGAAAAGTATACGGAGGAGCATCAATTTACCGACAGGCTTTACCCGTTAGCGAGGAAACTTCCGTCCTGGCCACGTAAACAGTGAATGGAAACTGAGAATAGAGGATGAGGGGGTTGCCCGTGGCGGGAGGGTGAGGAAAAACCCATAAGAGCTTGCCGCACCGTCGCTCTTTCTCTCTCACTCGGTCTTTCGCCTCGCTCGATCTTCCATCCGGTTATACGTTCGACCCACTCCTCCTCCACCTTCATCCCCCTACCCTTATGAATTCATCCCCCTACCCCCCTGCTGCTTCATCCCCCTATCCTATCTTTGACCTAGTCGTTGGTTATATCCTGACTGGGATTCGGCCGAGACTGGCTCTGGAGATCACGGGATTGGATCGCCCTCTGGCTCGTTTAATTGGATCTACGGTCTATTTTCGCGGCTGGACGATCCTCCGGCTTCGACCTAGCTCACCCTCTTTCTCTATCTATCCCTCTCTCTCTCTCTCTCTCTCTCTCTCTCTCTCGCTCTCTCTCTGTCTCTCTTTTGCTGGCTCACTCGTACGAGGATCGACTTTGCTCGAGGTCGGTAGACTCGGTGACCTGATGGCAGTTATACCCGTGTTAAACTTTCCTCGGTTAGCGGGGTGGGCTCGGGGGGTGGGGGCAGCAACCCTCTCGGACGTATTCGCGATCGAAGAAAAAAAGAACACGCGCGTAGAGTAAAGAAACAAAAAAAAAACAAAAAAACGAAGGGTAGGACGAAAGAAAAAGAGATGGGTGCGTCGAGGAAACGTAAAGAGGAATTTTTGGGTCGTCCGACCGGCGACGGGAGAACGAAAGGAAACATTCTACTTTGTCATCGCGTGCACGCGAACCGACCTTCTCCCCTTCGGGAAGAGGGATGAAAAAGCGGGACAAACTTAATGCTCCATAAACGAAAGTACGCTTAAACCGAACGCCCCACGGAGCGCTTGAAATTTCTTACGCTTCGTTGTGGATCTTTCCTTCGTCGCGCACTTTTTCTTTCGAAAGCGAGACTCTCGAGTAATATCGCACAAACATCGTAATGTCATCGATTTTTCATTCGAATCGCGAGAATCGTATTCGCGCGAAAGCTCGAATCGTCGTTTCAAGAAACTAAACGAACGAACGATGGAGATTCGACACGATTTTATATTGTCAATATTTTTTTTTGTTTAATTTTTTCATCGATCTATTTCTTTCATAATATCAAACCCTTGGCAAGAAACCAACCCTTGCGATTCAATTTTTATACAAAAATTCATAAATTACTATAAACGAGGTCAACTTTCGAAAAATCCTGAGACAATTATTCATTCGCTGGACACGCCTCTATCGGTCGAGAAGTTCAACAAAATTACGCACGCGCCACCGTTCGAATGTTCATCCCAATACCGTCGGCCAGTACGATGCGCCTGGTCGGTGAATGAGGATTAAAAAAAATTTCGTGCGTATATTTCGTGCTACTGAAGTTGCTAATGTAGAACATTAGGTTCATTAAAAAAAGAATAATGAAAAAATGAAAAAATAAAAAAAAAAGGAGAAAATGCTCTCGCGGGGCAGCCGAGGGACGTCGAGTAATTCTCAACTCATTTAAATATTATAACGTTTCTCGGTACGTACATGCGCGTTTTCTCTGTACGGCGTAAGGCCTGACAGAGAGCAACGTAGGAAAGCGGCAGACGCGCGGAGCAGCCTGTGGGCATTCCCTACGGGAATATTCCCGTGCGCCAACGAAACGCTCCGCTACGATTTGCATACGTTACTCGAAGCGAAATGTCGAAACCGCGACTGGTGCGCGTGGATGTGTGCGCGTAATACGTGTTACATATATATATATATATACATATATATATATAACGCCAGAAGTTCATTCGACTGTGCCACGAGGGTGGTTTGTACACGTAGAACGGACAGAAATATATTTCGTATATATATCACGTGGTATAGTGTGCGCGACTAACCTTCTCTACTCGTACATAGACGTAGACCTACTTATAACGATATACATATATCGGTATTAAGTGGGTTTATCGATATATATATATATATAGATGTCGTCACGAACTTACGATTATTGCAACATTTCTTAAGATCGTTCGTTACATTGACAATGCTCTTTTACGAGAGGAGTTTGCTCATCCACCGATCAATAAATACTTTCACCTAACGCAATGTTGAATTATCCGACATAAGATTAGAAAAAGAATTATTTTTCGAAAAATTAATCATTTTTATAAAAACAATACGCGTTTGAATTTTCCGGTGCCTATAAAAGATTTCTTAAATTCCCCCAAAATAGATATGAATATTGGTATAAAATACAGAAGGGATTGATTTTATAAAAAATCATCCTTCTAATTGCCAAACTTCATTAATTTTTGACGAAAAAAAAATTCTCTATAATTTTCACATAAAAACTCCTTTAATTTGCTTGTCTGAGGGAACCGAGTAAAATCGTCGCAATAATGCAAATCACGTCGTTGAATCGAGTGTTGAAAATTACGTGACACCTTGTATCTACATACGGAGGATGTTCCATAAATAGTAGATTATGTACATACGTACATCGCCATGCTGTAGTACACATTGAGCGCATGCGCAGATGCAATGAGGTGAGAGCGTGCGAAACCCTTGTACCGCTGGTGCATCCAACATTATGTCACCTCGACTCTTCTTCTTCGCTCTCCCTTCACCCCCGCCCTCCCCCCACTCACCATTTCCTCGCTCCTTTACACGTACCGCTCTTCGTGCTGCAGTCCCATGCGCAGCATCCTGGTCCAGGCTGGAGAGAAAACGAGCGTTCGCACATGCACATGTATAGCCCATACGTAGATATACATAGATATACGCGATTGAAGCCGTGGACACAAATGTATATTATGTACATAGCAGGACGTCCCATAGCAAGGACGAGAGAGCGAGTGCAAGACGCTGCCGAGAAACTTTCCACATCCTCGTTCGTACTCGACGATGTGGAAATATGCGGATTTTGCTTCCTCTCGCGATGGTACGCCGCGTAGATCGGTCCTTCGGTCGTCTACATCCGCAAGCAAAGCAGAGCGAAACCACCGAGAAACGTCTTCTTCCTTCTCATATATGTCATGAGATATATGTATATAAGGATATATATGTATCTATATAAGCAAAGTACATGTGAGATGACGTTGGTCTACGTACGTGAGTATAATATTCAATATACGTAGTCATGCAAAATGTATTTTCAAACGTATAAACGTCTTTAGTCTATATGCATAGATTTTTATTTCATTTTTTTTCGTGGTTTATTATCATTATCGTTTTATTTTCATTTTTGTACGTGTCACTGGGTATATACATACGTGTGAATTATATAGACTCAAAATTGCCATATGTACAAGAAAGTATACATATTTAATATATTAATATGAATGACACAACGCGCTTTCGATTTTTACCGTTTAAACAGGCGTTTTAAAAAGTTTGTATTTCCCGCTCACCACACGGTTCCACCCTTCGCGAGTGAAAAAAACGATAGAGGCACACAGAGGTGCGAGATGGGTATGGAGAAGGACCAAGCCGTACGAGAATGAACGACTCGTGTAGGTCAAGCGAAGGACAAACCATCGCCGAGACGGTTTCCCTACGGTCGCCCCTAGCTGTAAGATTGTCACAACATTAGAACACCGCAAGTAGTGAGTCATTCACACCTTAATTAATCTTTTTCTCCTGTCGTCGTGAGTCTAGAAATAAAAAATAAAGATTATCAGCTTTTGCCCACGGCTCTGCTCGCGTGGAAGAACACGATTTGTACGAGCTTTTTTTTAAATTAAACGTAAATTGAGCAAGATATTTATTATTTGACTTTATTTCGAAATGAAGATATCTTAATAATTAATGTACAAATTGTGCAGTTCACGCGAGTGATATTGTGAAATAAAATGTATATATACTTTATTTTTTGTATATTTCATATATTTTGTCTGTTTTTAATATCTTTAATATTTTTTTTACGTTCTATATTTTTTATAATTTCGTTATTTCCTATATTTTTATATTATCTATATTATACCAGTATACGTATACATATATACATATATACATATGATATAATTTAATATAATTTAATATAGAAGAGAGAAGGTCGTCGCGTATATTGAATTTCGTTCGTCCAAAAAAATAATCTTATTATTCACGAGTGATAAAAATAGATGAAAATTATTGATGAAAAAGCACCCCCGCGACAGTAACAAAAAGAGAAAAAGATGTGCCTATAACAGTAGGATTAAGCACCTCTTGTTACCACTAGAAAAAAAAACTCGTGTTTTTTTTTATTAACGATAAAACAAGTCTGTTGCTATAGAATCCCTTAGGTATACGATATATCGATTATTTTTTTCATCCCTTGTGCATAATCAGTCCAGCTGACGTGATTATATACAATACAAGTGGTACATATATAAATATATATATTGTATATACGTGACATAATATAGAAATACCTTTGAGGGCGAGCAACAAAACGACGTCGTACGACAGTAACAGTTACAAATGCCTGGCACGCCGATAATTAACATTGATCCCAAGTGTACGAAGGAGAGAGAGAGCGAGAGAGAGAGAGAGAAAGAGAGGCCGAAGTGAAAGTAGAAGGAAACGAAGGCAACGCGGGCAAAACGCGAAGGGGAACAAAGCTTCTTTATCGTTCTTATACGTTTTCCTTCTTTTTTTATTCCAAGGGAGAAGTCTTGCGTTGGCGTAGCGATATGACATGTATATAGTATTATGTAGTGGCTCGGTTAACGTACCATATATATAACGAGAGAAATAAGGAGAGACAGAAAATGCATAATATAATAGATGGAGAAAGAAAAAGAGAAAGAGAAAGAGAGAGAGAGAGAGAGAGAGAGAGAGAGAGAGAGAGGGAGAGAGGGAAAAATATAACTGAGGCGAAGGAAACTGAAAAGCAGCAGCGGATAAAAAAAACGTACATAAGAGTGATCAAGGTAGCCGAAGGGGAATGTATACGACGAAGGGAAGTAGAGAAAGGTATTGCAGGTCAGACTTTGAAATGCAGAGCGGTTCTTTTGATCGAGCCAACCGAGACGAGAAGCGACGTTTTTGCATCGATTTATGGCCGGAGAATAAACCCACCTGAGATAGATATACGTGTATAGAAAATCGAGGGGTTGAGAAACCGAGAACTTTAAGGGGTTGAAGTTCACGGTAGAGCTGGAAGGGTAGGGGCATTGTTGAGGTCGCGAATACAGCATGAAATCATTTAGAACTTGGAAACACGTAACTTCTGCATTTTTCAGTTAATTTACGATTGTTAATTGTACAAAGCGGAATATATATCGCGTTTCGAGAATAAATCAGAGTTCTTGAGAATAATTTGTCGTGTTAATTCGAGAACAGGAGCGGAATGATAAATTTGCACTTAAGGGTAGTTTGCCAATGGATGACTTTGTTCGCGAACAGGATGAACGCACTCGAAGCGTACGGGTTTGCGAGGAAGCCATTGCCTTATTAGTCCCTTCGAGGAGTACCTTAGGCGTAACCTAATAGAACGCGAGGTTGAAGCGACGAGGGGTTGATACGGGGGATGGTCTGGCGCCTCGGGAGAAACCGATGGAATATTGAATCGACGCCGAATACCTAAACAGATAAACACGCCGAAGGGAGATCACTGAGAACGGTCGAGTCGATTTAATGAACGTGTTGGAGTATCGAACCGAGCTGATGAAGCGACATCGAGGAGGTCTATTCTCACCCCGAGTAACGATGCAAATTAGCACGTGTGAAAGAATTCGTTGGAGGAACATATTTGTCCCATCGAACGCGACAAATCTCTCCACCGAATTCTCATCGATCGTTAAACAATTTTCATTTTTTTTAGGAAAAAGTTTCTATGCAAAAAATGGATTTTATTTTTCACAATTATTTTACATCAGGTTATCGATTGATCGATTAAATAATCATTTTTAAGTATCCATATTTGTTTATTGTCGAATCAACGTTGAACAAAAAATGGGAGTGAAAAGGGAAATGGGGTCGTAAACAGGAATTTATGAGAATACGTTTTTGGAATTATGATCGTTATTGCTTATTATTGCTAGTATTTTTAATATATCGTTCTATTAAATAATTAATAATTTTTGGATAATTAATTTAAAAAATAAACAATATTAATAATCTTTAGTAAAATAATTTATAAAATTTTTAAAAATCAATAATTATCAGAAAAATAATTATCTTCAAATCTCAGATAGTTCTACGTGGCGTACGGAGAAAGTATTTATTAATCAGCGGATGAGTAAAACCTCCTCTCGTGAAAGAGCATCGCGAATCTAACGAACGATTTCCATCGTGAACATATAAGAACTGTTGCAATAATCGTAAGTTCACGACGCTCACACCGTTCGCCAACTGGAATAAAGTGTCTCTAGACAATTTTCAACGACCCCTGACCCATTACGAAGTATCGTGGTTCGGGCTAATTTTTTTAAACAGCCTCGTCGATCATCCCCCTGTCCCTCGTCCTTTGCTTTTATTACTTCAATAACGTTTTTTTTCATCCTTTACGGGCCATCAATGTCGCACGAAATATCAGCACTCACCGCGATATAAATATCGTCTTCTCTCTCTCTCCCTCGTGACGATCGAACAGGGATGCTGCGGGGCAAAAGTTTAATGTCATAAGTGGAGGCCGATGCAGCGTCGACGCAACGCCAGCTTCCACCTGCCGTTATTTATATACGCGTCATTTTCTGTATCGTATATACGAAATATAAAATACAAAGGGTTGCGATAGGCGATAGCGCTTATCCCGAGCGCCCTCTCGCGTTATATTCCATCGTAACTCACGTGTCTCATCGCGCGAGGCGTAACGATCGTGAAACAAAAATATATATATAAATATATATTTTCGGGGTTGTCGAGGGCGATGCACGAATCGGTTTGAGGACGACCAGAAACGAGAGAATGCATCGTGAAAGGACGAGGACGTCGTATGGTTCGAGAATCTCTGGAATGTTGTAAAAAAAATAAAAACAAACAAACAAAAAAAGAAGCCCTTTCTCTCCACGAGCCAACCCCCGAAACCACACGTGGCACGTTGACGCGGTTTGTATCCGCTAGTATTTCGGAGAAATGTCGATCTCGGAGCAAAAAGCCTCTTTGTACGCGAAAACATCGCCGAGGAAGACCCACAGCCGCGACCAGCCTGAAAAGCTCCAAAAACGCGTAAACCCCGGCATCGGTTCTCCCGTTGGATTTTATACCGATAAATTCCGTTCTTGTCCTCGCTCACGCTCGTCCCATTTTAGCCGAAACTCGACGTTTTCGATCAAAGTGAAACATGGAGAAAGCTTTTTTCTCTTTTTTTGTTTTTTATTTTTTCTAAATTATATATATTTCTTAAAATTGTATGAAATTTATGTAAAAACGAAAACAAATTTATTGGCAATTGAGGCGATTTATCGAATTTAAAAACGACATTTATTATTAATTATCATTATTTTTTTAAATTTGTACAAAAATTTTCATTCGGACCTCAAATTTGTACACAGGTCTTATGATTTTTCTATCAATTTTTGAAACGCGAGATAAAGCCCGACGAAAGGGACGAAATTCATTTGCGAATGAACACGTCGATGGAACGATCATCTCGAGGAATAAATTGTTTCCTTCTCTTGTTCTTTTTTTTTTACTTTTTTTCTCTCGCTGGGATTAATTATCGAATATTTTTTTCCTATCGTCGTAGAAACGAACGCCCGTAAAAGCGTCCGGCGTGTACCGAGAGAGACTCGTGATTGCACGGGAAAGCAATATACATTGTACGTGGAATGATAGCTTTTACAAAACGTCGGCGGCGCTCGGGCGCTTTGGAGAAACGATAATAACTCGAATTCCTACTGCCTTTTCGTTTCGCGTACTTGCGAACGTAGACGAGAGAGAGAGAGAGAAGGAGAATTTCCACTTGGATCGATAACAGTGGGATTGAAAACCAGAGATTTGATTATTCTCAACGTTTCGATATATCGATATATAAATATCAGAGGGAAAGCGAGAGAGAGAGAGAGAGAGAGAGAGAACCATTGGTACGTTTCACGATGCGAAATCGGTATTTTCCTGCGTTCGTTCACGAAAATTGATTGTATCGAGTTCGTCCGGAATTTTAATTGACGATCCGTCTCGACCGTGTGTCTACGCGTCGAACGGAGCTCGTGCAGGAATACACGATTGTACCGATCGACGATAGATACTTCGGCCGTTTTCTCAAGAACTTATTTTACGTTTTTATCACAAACGACATATTTTTTTCCAAATATTAACTAACGAATACGTCATTTAAGTAATTTATTTAATTAAAATAAGTAGTTAAGCATAATTGGATAAATAATCGCTCGATTAAATTAAAACGACTAATATAATAACTGAATAATTAATTAAATTAATTATTACAATTAAAGTACCTACGAATTTACTTATCGATTTTACGTTTATCGTCGAAAAATAAAATCGAAAAAATAAGACGATGAAAACCTATAATAATTGTCAGTATACAAAATTCAAGAATCGATGTTCGAGCATCGAGGGTTCGAAATTCACGAAAATATGAATTTTCCATCGATCCCCCAATCCGCTTGTCCGCTTACATCGTATCGTGCCTAAATTCGAGTTTCCTCGCTGTTACCCCGTACCCTCACGTCCTTTCTCTTTCGAACCATGTACCATCTCGTTACGACATTACATCGATATAACTTAGAAGCGTGCACTCGCGTGGAAATACGCGACCGAGAACGAAAGTTCTTGTGAACCGCGATAAGTTAGTTACAAACAGGTGTGCAAGGGGTCGGGTTAAGGGTCGGTAGCGATGAGGGGGATGGGGGAGAAGTACGAGAGGAGAGACTTCGCGTCTAATTTTGTTAGTTGGCTCGTACGGTAGACTGTGAAATATATACGTCGCAGTCTCGTAACTCTCGCGGTTTGTAATAACAAACGATACACATGATGCGTTTGAGAGAAGTTTTCGCGAGTCATTCTACTTGTAAAATACGACAATAAAAAATAATCCGATAATCAATAATCGTCCGATAATAAATAATCATCGGATCGATCGTCTCATTACGAATCAACGTGAAAACGAGTTTCAATACGAAGCAACGAAGATCGGAGTGTGAGAATAAGACGTAAGTAAGATAGGAAAAATCACGATGTCTTAGGTGTGTGGGGGAGGGGGATCGTTGATTGCGCGAGCTAATTAACTTCCCCCCTCCACTCCATTCTCTCGACCCTTACTTCATCGTGTCTCAACGCTCGTTTGCATCGTTAGGTATTCAACGCTACCCTCTTCTCACCCCCACCCCCCTTCTTCTACTCACTTTCTTTTCATATTTCTTTAATTCGCGGACTAACTGCTTTTTTCTCCGTTTTTTTTCTTTCTTTCTTTCTTTCTCGCCGTATCGCGAAACTCTCTTTCACAACTAAAAAATATATATCGTATCTTGATAAACGTATATAAAATATATTCACGAGCTCAATACATTGGTGTCTCGTCATTACGAAAAGGTGGTACTGAAAGGATATCGATGATATATAAATATTCTCTCGTCGTAATATTTAGCGGAAAAATTGCCGGGCACCTTTATCTCGGGCTATCGCCCTACAATCGTTCGATATTTCAATGAGAAAATCTTTCATTACACGTATCCAAGGGGGACGAGCCAATCATCGGATTTTTTAAATATATATATATATGTGTGTGTATGTGTGTGTGTGTGTGTGTGTGTGTGTGTGTGTGTGTGTGTGTGTGTGTGTGTGTGTGTGTGTGTGTGTGTGTGTGTGTGTGTCGGTGGGTGTGGGTGTGTGTGTGTTCTCGTAGATTGTACAAGGAGTACTATCGGTCGAGGAGAAGGAATTCTCATCGCGTGTTGTAGTACGTATAACAGTTGATGGTAGACAGAAAGAGACAGGACCTACCCCCTTCAACCCCTTCCATAACCTCTTTTTTCACCCTCGCGTTCATTCTTTCGAACCCAGCGAGATTTTATAGCCGTTCAATCAAGGTGTATAGCACACTCGACATAAAGTCTGATGGAAGTATATCGTTTTCTTTCGTGCAACCCTCTTTTTACCTCTCATTTTCCCATCTCCCGTTTCTCAAGCACCTCGTGAAATTGTGCTCGTTCAATATTTCGAGACGTTTTCATATTCTCGTGGAACTTCGATCATTAATAAAATCGCGACGATCGATGAATATTTCACTGGGCGGTAAGGGGTAGGTGTGTGTAACGAGTACAGTACAACCCTTCGTCAATTTTGGACACGCGTCCTCTGTACAACAAATACGAAATGTTTTCAATCCAATTTTTGTCCAATTGATTTGCTTACGAGTTGAAACAAAAAATTCTATAAAATTACAGAATATCCGGGAATTTGTGCAGACTTTAATAAAGAAAGAATTCAAGATAATGTCGGTCAACGATCGTGATTTTCGTGGCCCCATTAAGCCTTCCTAGATGCGAGATATAAAAATATGATAAAAAATTCAAGCGGAGCGTAATCTTAGGAGGGGCGAGAAAAGGGTGGGGGGGGGGGGGGAGGTCTCTGATCGTGTGTACGCGGGCGTATCATAATCGATTATACCGCGGCGGAAGTGGTCTTCAACGAGGCGTCTCTGTTCACTCTCTCGCTATACACATTGCATCGATATGTAGGTATATACTTCGTATCGTACAGGCGCCTTATATGGGGTAATATGGAATACTAAAAAATTTCACCCCCATACCATACACCCCGATATACTTCAAATCGAATTTCACAAGGGTTGTTTAAAACCACCCTCGACATACTGACCTCGAAAGAAAAAAACGCTCTTGGCAATTTTTTTTAACGTTCAATCCGTGCGAAAAATCTCTGGTTCGTCTTAGTGGCCTGGTCCATTTTACCCCCCCCCCCCCCGTATTGCGTTATATCGTACGGCAACGTACTAGCTAGTTTTACCGAGCAAAGTCTTCGTAACAGGGGGTATTATTAGCTGTGACGATATATATAACTACACACACACACACACACACACCCACCCGCACACACACACATATATATATATATATATATATATATATATATATATATATATATATATATATATATATATATATATATATATATATATATATATATATATATATATATATATATATATATATATATACATATATATATATATATATATATATATATATATATATATATATATATATATGTATATATATATATATATATATATATATATATATATATATATATATATATATATATATATATATGTATAACGAAGGAGAAGAGAGCCCGCTGACGCAAAGGGAGACGCCTTTCCTCGCTCAAGCGTGATGCGGATCGTTCACTTCACACTCGTGTACGTTTCAGCCAACCCTAGAACGTAATATCTGCTACATTATACCAACGCCGAGAGCTTACACATTCCCTACCGTACACGGCGTTATAGCTCATAACGGGCTGTTGGCGCGAGCGAGATACTCGACACTGCGTATAGCGCAAGGCCCGTATCACGGTACGTTCAACGCGACGTACGTACGAGACATACGTCCGTTTGACTCTTGGCAAGCTGACACGGGTAGGTATATAGGATCGATCTTGTATGTGTGTATTACACTTCAAGAAGAGAGTATGGTCACGTATTTATGCGCATGCATAATGTCACGCTTCGACGAGGAAGAAAGAGAATGGCCGTATCGGGCCGTGCCGGGAGCATGAATATACCGAGGGAAGATGATCGTCAAAGATGAACGAAAGAAAAAAAAAGAAAAAAGAAAAAACAGAAAAAACAACGGATAAAACGAAAGAAGTGTGGAATGCGCGCGTTTTCACGCATCGACGACTATGTCATTGCGCTCGCTTTTTCTTCTTCATTTCTTTTTGTTTGTTTCTTTTTCTCGTTCTTATGCAACGCGCATTTCGTATCGCGAATTAAATTCCGACGACGATGAATCAATTACTTTTATTTTTTTTCATTACGTTTGACGAGGGTTCTTTGTGACGATAAATTTAATTAATCTCGTATTAAAAATAGAAAGTTTAATCAAGGTTTTGTGTGGAACGAAAAAAGTCGTAATGTCGATTGGATAATAATTTGAAAAAGATTTATCTTGTTTAATAAATATTTAACGATATTTTAATTGTTCGATATTAAAATTAAAGATAATTTTTAGTCTCTTGTCTTTTTGATAATTATTAGCGGTTATTAGATTTATATTTAGGAAGTTATAAATTGATTTAAAAAAAAAATTCAATACAATCGTGACGAACAGGCACATGGAGCGATGATAAAGAAACAGAGAAAAAGTGTTCGTAACCCCGATTGCGAAAAATGCAATTGGAAGAACGAAAAAAAAAAAAGAAATTATGAAAACGAAACTGAAACGGTCGATTAAGAGTTTTGGATAAATGGATATCTATTAATACGGCGAGCGAGAGACGTCGAGAGAAAAAAAACGAATGAACTGAGAAACGAAGAGAAAACCGGAAGTTTCGAACAACGTTGTTTTTTTCGCTGCTGCAGATGTGCAGCAAATACACCAGCATCGACGTGCTTATTTCCCCCGGGGCCAATGCTGCAGTAGCAGCGGCAGCAGCCGCGGCACAGAGTCTCGTGCACCCAACTGCATACACACATAGACGTACCCGTTGTCCGGAATTACAGCCCCGGCGAAACTTTAATTGGCAGTCTTGCGGGTCAACGAGCGACGGGAGCGGTACAGAGAGACGAGAGACGAGAGACGAGAGAGAGAGTGGGAGAGAGAGAGAGAGAGAGAGAGAGAGAGGGAGAGAGAGAAATAGGGCAAGGCAAGTGATCGCGAGATCGATCGACGCATAAGCCCCGGGATAATTATTGCTCAGTTTCTCTCTCTCTCTCTCTCTCTCTCTCTTTCGCGCGCTTAGGCTCGGCTCCGCAAGACCGGAGAACTGAGTGTTACCTACACCACTTGGAACTGCAACGAACGAAATCCAATGTGTCAAGCTTCGATGAATTTTCGCGATTTTATCCAAGTAAACGTAATCCACATTTCATATTAAAAATAAGTAACGCTGGAACCAAAATAACGATCACCTATCGATTTTTCGCATTATTATATTTATCTTCGTTATATCATTATTATTATTACTTACGTTGAATTAATACGTCGGAAAATACTTCGGTTCAAAATTTATTTCGATGCTCGATTTACAAACGATGTTTGTCCCGTTATCACGAAAATTTTACGGTTCGATAAATATTTCATAATCTCAAACGTACGTGACGGTTTCGATCCAGCTAAATTTTCATTCGTGAGATCAAAATATTATTGCCATGGTACGAAAGTGGGCAACGGTCGAATCGAGCGAGTTATAGTTTTCTCGACACGTAAGTTTGCCGATAAAACTCGCGCGGGTCAGTGGATCGACTTACGAATGTCACAGGGCGAGCGACGAGAATATGTGTTTTCATCGATATTTTCCATGCGATTCGATACGATCGGTTGGTTCGAACCGAGTGAGCTAATTAGACTGCGACGACCGCGTGACTCGTGGAATTTCTCAATCGCGTAATTGCGAGGAGCAAGGATTTTGCCATGTCCTGTAATACGTCGCAAGGATTATTCGTATTTGCTATTACTCGATTGGGAAATGATTAGATGGCTCGTGTATATATCTACCTACGCCATTAAGCCGATAGCAAGTTCGTCGATACTCTTGGTCGAGATTCTTAACGAAGATATTCCTATCGATATCGAGATGAGCTGGACCACGGAACAAGATGTCGCAGTTTTGCGGCGGAGTAGTTCGGTCGAAGTCCACGTGTTACTGGTGAAGATCGAAGTCTTCGTTCTCGTTACCGATCTCCATCAGATCGGCAATACACGCTGGTTGCACCTGCGCCAACCGAGACTTCTCTCACGTTGCAACGTAAGCAACGATGAACTTCGAATCTCCCGTGGATTTTCCATTCGATGCATCGAATCTCTATCTCCTAATTAGAATCATTCTGATTCCATTTATCAGATCGGTCCTCGAGTACCACGGTCTCCGTTCAAGGATGAGAACTTTCCTCCTTCGGTAAATAACTTTCATCCCTGCTGCTGGTCCATTCGTCCCCTCGACTTCCTTCCTCTCACCTTTCCATTTTAGTCGACTCTCCACTTTCTCTCTCTCTCTCTGCTTCTCGCTCTTTCTCACTTTACTTTCGTCAAAAACCCGAGATGGTTAAGTTCTCGAATTGATCCGAAGTTTGCCAGGAGCCTAAAAAAGTCCGCAAACAAGAGTGCGAGACATTGCGCCAAGTTACCACTCGGTGTTGGTTCGATTTGAAGGCTAAAGTTTCAATTCCCGAGAGAGCTCGATCCTAATATCGTAGGTTAGCGGGTGGGAAAATCATCACGCGGAGCGGCTTTACTTCCGGTCATGATACGATGGTATTGCTATAACGATCTTGGTCAAATCCTCAAACTCTCGGCGTGATTGTGAACTATTGGAAAATTCAATTTTCCAATTATTATTTGAAAATCGTGAGAACTACTTCTATGCACTCGGTTCTCTGCGAATTCACGACAAAATAAAAAATGTCTATAATTTATTAGATCTTCGTTAAACCCTAATTATCACAATAATAATAATAATAATAATAATAATAATAATCATAATAATAATAATAATTATTATTATTATTAGTCTTATTGTTATTATCATACCTTTTTTCCGTGTCACAGGATTAAGGGTTCGTTATCGGAATTTTATTAGTTATCAAATTAATCATTCCCTAAACAGTCCTTTTTTGAAAAAAGCCTATCCGATTCCTCACAAAATATTCGCCAAAACGACTTGAGTCCGAATTCATCTCGATCGAAATTCATTACGACTTAATCGCATTACCAACCCCTAAAAGCCGTTTATCGTCCAGTACGTAATATTTCACACGAAACATCGATCCTGGAGTAGATCTTATCGCGACGTCGAAGTTTCTCGGAGCAAAGTTCACCCCTTTTCGATATTCTCCAATGATCGAGAGACGTTCCGACGTAAAATCGGGACTTTATTCGTTCCTAATCCGTGAGTGAAAAGGAGCGAAGATTCCCAAGGACGGAGGATGGGTAGGGTAGAGGTGGGGTGGGGGATGGTTTAGAAAAAGAAAAGCCGGAGAGGGTCGTGTCGTGAGAAATTCGACGTCTATTAGTAAGTTCGAGAGGTTCTTCGGTCTGCCAACCTCCAATCTCCTCGCTTCTTTACTGGACGTTTCATTAATAAATATATACCTATATTTATGGCTGAGGATAAATATATATAGACAGGGAGATATATTGGCTTCCATCGTGAAGAGTTTGGCGCACGCGCCCCTCCCTCCTTTTCCCATCTGAATGTACCGGTAAGACGAAGAGGCTGATGCTTCTCTCTTATTACTTGGGAAAACTCTTAAATACTCCGAGGCAGTGAAGAACTTTTAAATTCCAATAAATATTTAAGTTTCGACTACCCCGTCCGCTGTTCCATCTCTCTGCACAGATTTCAGGCCGCGGCGTAAAAGAGAGGGAGGGAGAGAGAGAGAGAAAGAGTGAGAGTGAGAGACAGAGTGAGATGGAGAGGTAGAGGGATGAAATAAGCGTCCCTTCGACGCTATTCCCTAGGTCGAACCATACATACATACTATATACGTGGATAGGAACTTTTCTTTTCGAGTTCCGTAGTGGTTCTTAGCTTCAACCTGTCCTCCGTTCTTGTGCCCCGGTCGCGTAGTCCGAATGGGAAAGAAGAAGAAAAAAAACAACCCCCGCTGCTTTCAGTGCAGCCTACCGGTAGGAAGCGCATAACGACAAGCTCTAAGCCATCCCCAACGGCAAGCTCTTGGCGTCGCAAACCACCCTCACCCTCTTACCCTCATCCCCTCTTATTCGCTCTCTCTCTCTCTCTCTTACTCACTTACCCCGATGTGTATGCTCGGTCCGACTATCCCAACTCCGTGGACCATCCATTTCCGTATTTTACGTGTACGTGCCCAACTATCCTTGAATAGAGGCGCCTGTTTTCAGCACACCGAGAAGAGCAAGAGAGGGGGGGGGGCAGCAAGAGGAAGCGAGAGAAAAGAAGGCCGCAGTTTCGCAATGGAAAAAGATTTTCGAAGCGCGAAAACTTTCACTATTATACACACTTTGAAAGAGGGAGGGGAAGGATTAATCGGTTCATATTTTCTCCTATTCTCGATCTGCTAACGTGATTTATGATCTGTAAATTTCGCGAGCGAATTCATCGTACGACGGTGACTTGCTTCAATCAAACGGAATTTTATGAATAAATTTATCGTTTGCTTGTTCAAAAAATTAACGTTTCGTGATACGATACATTTTTTAGTAGACTTAATTTTTTTTTCTACTTTCGACTGTAGATAAAACCTGGTGGCATTTACAAATTTTTCATTTATTCTTCTATCGTTCATTATTATCAATAATTCGTCGCAATATCCGTAATCGAATAAAAAAAATTATATTTACTCTCGAACAGTTATCGTTTTCGTAATAATTATCGATATTTTGTAAGAATATTGTAATTTATATAATAATCAAAATTTTCTATAAATTTATTTCGACCAATATCAATATCAAGAATATAAAAATCAAGTTTATCCATGATTTTACTTCGTGCTAGTATAAATATAATATATATAGTGAAACGATTCAATTGCGAACAAGCACGGTCCCATATGTTTGAAAACACATATCCAACATTCGCGAAGGTTACCCCAAACCCCTTTTGCATACGCCCGAACCCATCAATTCTCTTGTTTTACGTACGTGCTCAACTATCCTTGAATAAAGAGATCGTTTCGGGGGCGTAAGCGAAGTAAAAGCTCGGCGCGCTGCAGCTCGTGCCAGTGGAGAAAAATATTTTTCCAACGTTCGGGTATCTCTGGACCCGATGTGTTTGAGAAAGATGCAATTGATGGAGCGCAGGAGGGGTGAGAGAGGGTGAGGGTAGAAAGAAGATAAAGAAAGAAGAAAAAAACGAAGAGGGGAAAAAAGAGAGTGTGGAATCCATGGAGGACGAAGTAGAGGAGATTGGAACCAATGCCGACATGCTTATTGGAAAATCATTTCACCCTCATAAGCTTTTCGCCGGTTGGCGAGAGGGTGTGCGAGGGTGAAATTCGAGCTAGATGCACCGATAGATTTCCGATATATACGCGTTCACCTTCACGTTTCATCCACCATCGAGAATGTTCCGCGTCCGTTGCAGGACCTCTTTCTCCTTCGCCCTCTTTCAACCTCCTCGTCCTTGACGGGGTAATCCGTGAACGAGGCTCATCCGCCTTGACCTTGGGACCACAGTAAGGGATGACTTTCAAGCGAAATTCACCCGTCCACTTCGACGATATTCCAATCACGGTGCCAATATCTACTCGCCCAGTGCTTCGAAAACGACGAAGAATCCGTGCGACACCTCGCACCATCCTGCCATCGCCCTGCTTAGCCCGGATTGGAAACACTCGAGAAGAAGCATCCGGGGGGATGATGCCATGGGTCGAACGTTTTCGGGGTGAAAAAAATACGATTTTCGCGTGCTTTTCCCGATTCGATGGAAAAATATGCACTAGCTTCTGCTTAGACACCGTTTTTTTCTCTTTGGGTCAACTCCCAGTTTAAAATCAACCCCTCTTTCCCGAATTTCCATTCACCCTGACGACAAATTTTCTCTCTGTCTTTACAGATTTTTTTATATTTTCTAAGGACACTCTGATAATTGGAAAATACGTAAGCCGATAAGCCAAGACAAAATATTCTGCCTCCAAAAATGTTTATAAATTTTTTATTCTTTCTGAATTAATTGTCAATCAATTTATATCATCAGATCTAAAATTAATTTGTAAAAAATAGTAAATTTATGTATTCCTTCAGAGAGATAAGAAAACAACTCATCGAATGAATAATCGACTTTGCCGACAACGATCTAAAAAGGAACGGACGAGTAATAAAAATAAAAATCGATATCAAGTCGTAAGATATTTAATCGTCGTCATTAACACCAGGTTCGATGACCTTAAGCCTCCATAGATTCTCGATAAACCATTGGACAAATGGATTTTTAATTATCTCCCGCAATCTCGCGATTATCACACGAAAGTTGAGATACACGACACTCGCTCGTTACGTATATCACTCGTAAAATTCTGTTGTTGCTAAGTTTTCACTGTTTTAAGTGAGCCGGGAGAGAACGTTGGGCGATGTAATAATTTTTTTCGACGCGTACGCGTACAAGGCTTTCCCAACGAGAACGACGTTGCACCAGCTTAAAAATAATATAAAATTATTAATTGGCGATATACTTTGTTGCACTAACACATTGTCGAGTGTCGAGTGCAATTTGTTGGATATGTCGCAACAACTCGTAAGATCCTTCTAAACGACGTAATAACCGATATGCGTTACAGCATCTTGTATAAGAGCTGCATAGGGTTGAGTAGTGAGGGGGAGGGGGGAGGGGAGGTAGGTACAGTGATCGGGTTTTACGAGAGTGCCAATGTCTGATCATCGACGCGAGTGTTACCTCGTTCAAATGTTTCGCCCATGCCAATCACCACGCCGGTGGCCAATCGCTGACGTAACATTTTGTTTTTAACTCTCGTGCTACGATACGCCATTATCCAGATAATGAGATTATACCGCCCTGATGCTGCAACACCCTGTCCTATCGCTCTCTCCCGTAGGATATAATAAACGAAAGTTCGTGGTAAGCTCGCAAGTACGGGGATTTAGCGATCGGCAGCTGTAGGATTAGTTCATATTTCTCACGTTGAACGAAAAATTCGTATAATATTTGATTAATCTTCGAATAAAATTAAAAAATAAAACATGAATTAATTACATAATCGAAAAAAAAGAATTTGTAGAAATTATATAGTTCGATTTGATTAAATTATCGAAAATCCGGTTTTTATCGATTATTCGAAAATTAATTATAATCCAAGATTAGCAATCATTACACTGGCAAACTTGGAATAAAAGCGATCGTCCCAATAATTTCACATGTGCGTAATATGGTAAATATGATTCGTGAGCCACAGTCACACGATGCGCAAAGTGATCGAACGCATGTTCAATAAGAACTTTATCGTTCCAAGAAAGTGAACAATGGCAATTATTCGTAACTCTGGAACCGAGCAGAGGTATTGGTTATCCTGACAAAGATGAGAGCACAGCACGTACACGTGGGTTTAGGGTTGAAACGGGGGAGGGGATGAGAAACACAACTGCATCAAAGTGTCCCTATTTCGCGATCCGTATATTGTCTCACACCTCGTGGATCCCTTTGTTCTGATATCGCGTGATAGAGATCGAGACTCGAATTTCTACGTTCGTTGATTCGCGAATTTGACGTAAACTACCCCAATAACTCGTCGTACAAATGATCGTATAATACCAACCGATAGAATTTACCATCGTTCTTCTCTCGTCGCTTGCCCCGCTTCGACAGATCGAACATCGAATCTTCATTGAACGTCTCGCGTCTCCACGCTTCGTGCAATCTTCCATTATTTAGGGAGCTGCTCGATTCACCGCAACGTTCTTAACAACGTCGTCGATACTACGCTATTCGGATACGCGACTCGATGGATGGAATGGCAACTTTTGTCGCGGATGCCTCGGCACTTCGCGCTTGAAATCCAGGAGGGTGGGGGAGGGGCGAGATGACGGAATATGCGAGGAGCGAGAAGATCAAGAGCGAAAGCAAGATGCACCAACGGTTGGAACGTAGAATTCACGAGAGAACGATATACTGTTAAGAATCTCTCACTCTCTCTCTATCATCCCCTCACTTCATCTCTCTCTCTCTTTCTCTCTCTCTCTCTCACGTCCTACGTTCTCTATCGCTTTCGCGTCAAGGCGAAGACTACTCGTTCGTTGAAGTACGTAGTTACGGAAAGGGTGGGTTGATGGAAGCGTCCCTTAGTCAGGAGTGAGAGCCACGAGAGAGAAGACTAAACCGAGGTTGACGAAGGCATTGGCGACAGCATCTCTGCGTGTATATGCACTTTGCGACCTAAGAATCCTTAGAACCTTTGTCCCGGTATTGACACTACCTACTGTAAATTCGGTCTGTTGGAAAATCTAGGGAATTCCTTGACACCGGGCACGGAGCTTACTTTGGTCCGAAAACATCCTCGTTCGCGTCGTTCTATTGAAACAGGATAAATCGTTTCAACCCTTATTTCTCTTGAATGAATTTTGCTCTTAAGGGTGGTAATGTTCTTTGATCATTGATTTTCGTGGAATAAAACATATTTCTGTCGATAACACTGACGACGGTCAATCGATAACCGAGTGTTAAAAATTTCATTCCTTACGACCATTTTTTAAATCTATATTTCGAAAAACTATAGTTCGATGAAACTGATGACAAATTTTTTATAAAACGATGTATTTTGTTTATTGTCTGTCCTAACAAATAGAAATAATAATTATTATTATAAAATAAAAAATAATAGCAAATCTATTATGTCTTTTAATATATTTTCATGGAAACAAAGTTGACTTGAAGGGACTTATAGTGCAACCACAAATGATCCCCCCCCCCAACCCCCTCTTGGATTTCTCTAAAGCAACCGTCTGTCTCTTCTTGTTCGTTCTTGAGTTGTTCTTGCGTCATCCAAAATCTCGAAAACCCGATACGTACGTTATCCCTTGAGCGAGCCAAATCCGGGATAGCATTAACCGCCATAGGGCGAAAGGGGAAACTTTTGCCCCTTCTCGAGCTGGAGCTTATATCGTACTCTTGGAAGAACTCTCACAGCGTATGATATTATACGTTACTGTAGTGTGTGAAAGAAAGGATATGGCTATGTCGTGTGCATATATATATATATTGTCCACGAACTATACATCCGAACGAAGATGTGCCACTTCACTCAAATACAGATTCTCTCGCAAAGTTCTCTCCTCTCCGTTCTACTCTACTCCATAACCATCCGAGAAACGACGGAGAAGAGACTCTCAGCGGCAGCCTGCGGCGATGTGTTGAGAGAATAGTAAGACAGAGATGTACAAGTGCATTACACTATATCGCCGTGGGTACAGTGCATCCCATAAACTTTTTACGTTATGTCGACAAGGTTTAATGCCCACCTGCTCTACTTTTCTTTTATATACGCAAATTAATTGTTAAGTCTTGACAACGACACGAATTACAACGATTTGTAATTAAGAAATGATAAAAATTGTCATTTTTCAGAATTGATTAATGTTTGATAATAAATTGAAAACAAAAAATTATTCAACCTTCGGAGTGTAACAAATAATAATTATCGTATTTTTTTTAGCAGGAATATCAATTAGAAGTCGTTGACGCATTAACAAATTACTTTTCTCGTCACGACACTCGAATTCAACAATGCTGCTCAAGGACTCCTTTATTTTCTATAAATGCCGTTACTGTCGTCGTCTAATGCCGTAAATACCTTTGGGATTTATCGAGCTTCCCTGTCTTATCGGGAATGCGAATGCGTTCGTGAACGCGAGGAAAGAGAGAGAGAGAGGAAGAGAGAGGATAAAAGTGGTTGGGGGATGAAAAAAAGAGGGAAAAGGGATAATGGCGAAGGGATTTATCGAATCGATTCGAGTCCGATGTACTATCACGAGGAACATATATATGTGTGTGTATATGTGTGAAGGGGTGCGATTGTCCACGTTGACCGCTCGAGAGAAAAGAGCGGGAGAGGGTTAGAAAAAGTAAGTAAAGCCACCTAGGCGGAATGGAGAAAACGGGTTGAAAATACACCGGAGAAAACGAGAGGTTACCGCGGCAGAGTGAACGTACATTATATATATATATATATATATATATATATATATATATATATATATATATATATATATATATATATTATGTGTATATATGTGTGTGTGTAAGGTCAATCGATGAAAGGGGTTAAAAAAAAGTGCGAGAAAGAACAGTTTGACCGGTCTCTAGGTCGCTCGGTCGTGATTTCCAAGGTTTTAAATCGGATTCTTTGGCTTCCCTGGCCTGGAGAGTCATCCGGCTCTCGCTGTCCAACGAGAGAGATGTAAAAAAACAACGTAAAAGTGAAAAAGAGAAGAATGAAAAAAGAATTCGCGCACGTTTCTCGAAAGAGGAAAAATCGATGAAAATTTCTCGGATAAAATGCGAGGTCTCCTCCTCGCCCTTCTCCTCCAACCCCCTTTCTGAATCCGGTTGAAACGATAATTTATTGCACCTTTATTCTTTGACCGCGAGAAGCGATTCGGGACTTTTATTTTTCACAATTTTTCCTTCCTTCTCCTTCCATTCCCTTCGCTTCTCCGCACACGTTCGCTGGTCTTCGCTATCGGGGAAAAGAACCTTTTCGCGAACGGGACAACCGGAAGTTTCATCGGTCTGTGGCACTGTGTCCGACGTTTTATGGGCTTAGGTAGGTACGATTGCTCGACCTTCCATCCTCCTGTTCTCAATTCCTACCCCTAACGTGGGGGGTTGGCCAGACGGGAGACGTCGGAGCGCGGTTTCGTAATGACCAATTCTTTTCTTTTTGCTCGCCATTCATTTGACTCTCTCGCTCTCTCTCTCTCTCTCTCTCTCTCTTTTACCCTCCCGCAACCCTTCTCTTTTTCTACCTTGAAATCTTACAACTCGTCGGATATTTTTCTTCTTTCGTCGATCTACGACGAGGACATATTCTTTAAGTCTCTTCCGTATGGTCGATCTCCTTTTATCCAAGGAAGACAGATGTAGGACAGAGGGTTGATGGACCTCATAGTGTCCAAGCATTTCTCAGATATTGCTTTGTCCGACGAGATGAAAGCACGAGGCGAGTTCGTGTCGTGGACAGACTTTGCAGTTTACAATGGAGTTGCGAACGACAGTTTTCGTTCGTCGTTCGTCGAAGTACGTCGGGAGGAACGTAATTCATTCTTTTTTTGTTACTTTCAATTTCCTGAGTAATTACCAACGTTTGGAAGGATTTACGGACGAAGAGTCGTAACAAAAACGTGTCTTTCGTAAGACGGAGCATTTAAAAAAAATTCTTATTGATTGATAAATTGTTTCGATACGAGGAAGACGACCACAGAGGTCAAAAGGTCAAGGCGTTTCATCGGACACTTTTAGAGTGCATACGATATGTGTTAATTAAATTTTTAATTATGTTCGAAATTAAATTTAACTCTTCGGGTCCGAATGGAGTCCGGGTATTTTAATTGGAGGTCAACCGGAGGTCGAGCTGAGCTACCGACGATTTTTTTAATATCAAAGGAAATCATGAAAATTAATGCAATCTATAAGTACTAGCTGATTCATTATTAAAATACTACGATAAATCCAGAACGTGGCAAACGTACAAAAAAAAGTCTCGACAGTAAAATATAAAATCGAAGAAATTTAAATGCCCTCTGAAAGAAGAAAATGTTCGCTAGAAGCTTGTCTCGCTCGAGGGGGTTAAAACCGTTCGACAATCTATTTCATCGGCTCGTTCGAAATTGATATCCGAAATCGACGATTTCCGGTTCTCATCTCGCCACCTACGGGGTCTCTATCTCTCTTATCATTTTTCTCTCTCAACGTTTCTGACTATATAATCATCTAAAATGATAGAGGATAAAAATAAAGATCGGGCCACATAGAGAGAAAGAGAGAGAGAGAGGGAGAGAGAAGTAAAACGAGAGAAAAATCGGATTGAAGAATTGGAGGATCGGATTTCCTGTCGTCATTTCACTCCGACAAAAATCTTCCAACCCCCCACCCCACTCTCTCCTTTTTCTCTTTTTCACGCAATATTCGTCTCTCATCTCAATCCCGTGCTCTGCAATCAGCGCCAAATATTTATCAGGGTAAGACGCGCACCCGATTTTGCGCATAGACTTCGTCTCGTCTGTTGTTGTCTAGCCAGTGACGAGGAGTAGGGGGGGGGGGGGGGGGGAACAGCCACTCCAGGTCTCACTTACCACTTGCTGCTCGTGCACACTTTCCCATTTCTGCACCGTACACATGAATATTCATATTTTATGCGGTCGTATGTATATGCACGAGGCTCTGTGCACACTTTCGCGCAGTTAGCACACGTGCGATATATGCTAAGGGAGGAGGGTGAGGAGGGGACGGTGGGGCGGTAACGGTTTCACGGCAGAGCTTATCGGCACGCCGAGCTCTGCGGAGGAGCGCGAGAAAAGCGAAAGAGAATTATGGCTTTTACTCGCTCGATCTACGACGCTCGTCGAAATCTACGGGTCGTTCCGTGTCGATCGATGAGAATAAATTTTTCTTTTTTTTGAAAATTTGTGAAAAAAAACAATAGTTTCAACCTGAACAACGTAAACCGTGTTATACGGGGATGAAGGAAATTTCTTTTTTACAGTGCCATAGCACGAGGTCTGGTAGAGCAATTAATACGTTTACGAGGCGAACCCAAAATATTGCTAATTGGTTCATCTCATTTCTCCTGGCTACTTACGCGATATGCGATATTACTACGTAGTCAAAATTTTATATCGCGTAGCTCGATAATCGATTACGGATTAGGACTTTTCGACGACGGGTATTAAAAGTAAAAATACGATTAAAAGCATTTATTATTGGCCCCCGGTTGAAAACGATTCGTGCTATTGGGATTGCAGTTAAAAAACTGTTTCACAGCTGCGCGAATGATTTTTGCCTCGAACGATACGTGGAATTGAAAAACGTGGGGGGAAAGAAACAGGCACAGTTCATCCTCGTCGCGAGGATTTATTGACTCTCGGTGGAATGATAAAAATCGTTGCCGCAAAATTCCAATGGTTTCGGTTTTTTGTTCGAGTATATACGGTAAAAATGGCCTTGCGCGATAGTCGACGACTCGAAATTCTCTGGCAACCGAAGCGATGGATTTCCAGTACATTTTTACTACTCTCGGCGTTCTCGCGAGGATCGTAATCTCTTCCTCGCTGTTAACGTTTTTCTCTGCTTTTTCTTCCTGACAATCTTCTTTTATCTCTCCTTTCGTTTATTATTGTCCCTACTGACTTTAATTTTGCCCCTGACTACCAGTAAAGTAGGTACTCGTCGTCCCAAGAATGATTGACACCGCCATTTTTGTTTCCAAGATTTTAATCGTAAATTGAAATTTTTCAGGAACAAGAACGAGACAGATTGAAATCTCGCTTGTTTCAACAGACTTTGGAGCAGAATTTCTCTTACAAAATTACAATATCGGTGAATTTTATTTTCTGTGGTAAAAATACGATATATTACGAAATAACTGTTCTGAGATAAAATTCATGAGTTCCACATATAGACAACAATCAATAGTATTTTTCTAGTCGACTTCGAAGATACAAACATAGTTATTATCGAGATAGTATTTTTTTTAAATGTCGATTTTTGTCAAAAATATCTCTGAAAATGTTGAGGAAAGTAAAACGTGAGATTTACCATTTATAAACGTAATTGCCCCTTGTACATAAATCCTCGATTCTTACGAATAATAATACATCATTCGTGTTTCACAAAAGACCAAGTAGCAACATGTCGTTCAGCTTATCGGTCACTCTTTTTACTCCGAAGTCAAAGTTTCGTGAGTCACGCTTCTTCCATCTCGCTGCACCCTTAAAAAAAAGGACTGCGACGTATCCTGTGACACGTATATTTATACATATATATGTGTGCACGTCAGAGTACACTTATGAAAAACGTGAAAATTACGGGTATTCACCTCGATATATATATAGATATATTGTAAAATATTTAAGGGGGTGAGTCGAGGGAGCAAGCTCAGCAGCGGAAAACGTTGTACGTGTGGTATTCGTTCGGCCCGCAAGCTTTTTCCGGGGTCACGGGGAGTTTTATTAATAATTATATCCGTGTAATTAGCGGTAGGCATGCTCGCGACGTGCTGGTTCGGCACGTCGGGAGAACTGAGTAAGCGAAAGAGAATGTGTACGTACGTTTGTGAGGGTATTATATTATGTATACTATAATGTACCTTCGTGTGTATGAGAAAAACCGAAGTTCTGGCGAAAACGCAACGGTAAAGTGCACACACGAGAAACGAGACTTTGCATCGAGAGGAAGGGGAAAGGTTCCTTTTAAGCCGAGCTTTTTGCCATCTGGGTATATGAAACGTGCTGGCTCGACTGTCGCAACGGTTAAAACGATACTCTTAAAAGCCACGCTCGGCTGGTACCCGGCACGACACCCTTTGTACGTATCGGGTGGTTCGAAAATAAATAACGCCGCACTTCTTGCAGAATCGTTTTTTATTCCCTTATCACTTTGGCTTCGGCCTTTCGCTGACTCTGCTTACTTTTCTTGTTTAAATTCTATTTTATTATCTTTTCTATGGTTTTTAGATTAATTAAAATAGTGTTTTTGTACTGTTACGAGATGAGGTGTAAATTATTTTTATATACCGCTTTAATTAAGGACTAGAGTTTGAATTCAAGTTTAGTCGTATAATGAAATTATGAATTTTATATATACAAATTTTTTAATTAAGTTTTTTTCAGAAAATCTGTAATACGGACGGTTGGGAGAACATATAATTAATTTTTCGATTTCGGAAAAGGTCTAATTTATTAATTTAATAGATTAATGTATAATATTTGCTTCAATTTCAAATATTGAAATATTCGTTTGACGAGCTACTTCATTATTTAACTTTTAGGGTCTGATGAATATTATGAAATAAATGTTCGTTTACTTTTAACTGTTAATACTCGGTGAAATAAATATTTTATATGCGCTATTCGATCAAATATCAGCCAAAGCCGTATAAAATATTTTCTCAATGACGAAACATAGTGAATGCGAGAAAATTCAAATTTAAATAAAATTCGACGATGCATCGAAGGTAGAGATTAGTACGCTCGGTACACTGTGTATATATTTATACACATAATACGTCCAAGAAGCTCGACGTCCTCGTCACCGGCGCGGTTCTGCCGTCCGGTTTTCTCTCTAACCACAATGGTTAGAGAGATTGCGATCGGCTAATGACTGAAAAGCACACCCTCGTTAAGAAATGCCGACACGATCTCACCCACCGTGCACGAGGAGTGGCAGATGAGGGAGAGGGGTGTTTGAGAGAGCGAGGCAACACCCCTCAGTTTTTACGACCCCCGGGTAGAGATTTGCACACACGGATATATTTTCGAGAGGCGATCATCTCTCGCGATATACACACTTATATGTATTTTCTCACACAGCGTGCACCACCCCGATAACATTTATCGCTTCACGCTTAAAATCGCGAAGAAAAATGCGCGAGTACGCCAATAACTTTAATGTCTCCGACAAAGAAAAAAATAACAAACAACAAAAAAAACGATTTTTCTCTCATAAAATCGTAACATCGCTAGCATAGTTTCTTTCGTACGTAAATTTTGTTTAAACTCACGGAGAAAATTGAAGTCAACGGTTAAAAAAAAATTAGCTCGAAGAGAAAGTCCAGGATTAGGTACGAAAGGCATAAGGGTCGAAGAACAATTATGTTCGAAGGTCCGAGAACGTTTTTTCTTTTTTTTTTGACAATACGAAATATCAATAGGGTGGCTCTTCGTTCCGCTTGGAAAATTAGGTCGTCGTAGATTCGCGTTCTTACGAGCGCGTTAATTAATTTGGCAATGATGAGAGACGCGAAGTCAGCGAGCCCGTGTAGAGGGGCGAAGTTTTCAGTCGATGTGGGACTCGTGGATGAGAGTAAGATCATCGAGTCGAGTAACGCGAAAATGTCGAATAGGTCGAGGAGGTGGTGGAGGAGGTTGAAGAGGGTGAGACGAGGTTGCGACTACGTACACGCGTAAGATAACGAGAATCGAATAGGAATAGAGGAATAATTCAAGATCGTCGGTATGTTTGATGCAGCTAAAGAACGAGAACACATACCTAGTTTCACCGAGGGTGTTTAAGTTGAGAAGCTCTCTTCTGGATGAGATACTCTGAAAGCTCACGGATCTAGAGTCTGATCCAAGAAAGTGTATGCGAAGATAATTATCTTTTCCCCAACAGACTCAAAAACTTGCGGTCTATTAGAAATTTCTCAATCTTACTCTAGTTCCTAAGAAATAATTAACGAGAGAAATATCAATCTAAATTATCATTTCTCGTTACAATTAATTTCTCAAAAATAATATAAAAAGTATTAATAATTCTTTTTTTTTTAAATTGTCGTTATTAAAAAAAAAATTTTAATCACGAAATTAATCGTAATCGTGTCCAAGAGAGATTCGTAAATCGATAAAATATTTCAATTATATACGTTTTCCGGATTTTTTATTTTCCTAATTCGCACGTACCTTTTTCACGACAAGAGGCATAGTCGACCGTTTGTCCCGTTCGTCTTTTTCTCAACGCTTACGGAGATCCCGTACTCCCCGTTAACTCACGCGTCTTTTACCCCCGTATTATACTTTTGCGCGACACACGATACGCTATATATCAGCACGTGAGAAGGGCGGACGAGAGGGCACCGTTCACGTGGAATAATTTCACTTTGCGCTCCCGGTACGGGAACGATAAGGACTCGGGCTCATGTTACCCTCCGCGTCTCTCGTATGATTGCCGGATCGCGTGTGCGACCATGCCTACGTTGGACTGCGAGGAAGTATAGGGTGGGGGTAAAAAATCGCGAGGTTGTGTGAACGTGTGGGTTGGAGGGGTGTGGGGGAGGGGGGTGAGCTGGAGGTGCTCATGAGGCCAACCTCGAAGGGAATCCTGGCAGGCACGACGCAACCCTTCAGCGAGTCGCGATCGGGGGCGGGGGAGAAAGAGACGCCAGAGGGGTACGAGTCAGTTTCTAGCGAGGCCCACGTGCGGGACACTTTACAACACGCGCTCGCCCGTTTTGCGGCCTCTTGCAGCCGACGTGGCGTTTCAATGCCCCGGTGCGAAAATAAAGGATTCCGGCAACGCGAATTTATGCGCCTCGTATATATCATCGCAGCGCGTACTCCAGTTTCTGTTTGCAAAGTATTCTCACCGCACGCGCGTACTTTCAACGCTTTTTTGTTTTTATTGGAACCAATTTTCGTCGAGATCTCGTTTTTCTCGTGTTTCGTTGAATATCGTTAGGTTTTTGAGATCGGGGATGGTTTTAACAGCCGAGGGGAGAAAGTGCATGGAATTATGAGTAGGTAGTATAGGAAATTATTTTTTTTATTTTATTTTTTTGTTTAGGGGTGGAAAAGCAAATTTTACTGAAGCGTCGATATCTTTGATTCACGAGAGAGCGGGGGGTGGGGGTGGGTTTATTCTCTGCTCGACTTTTTCCTGATCGATCGAGCTTTGAAACTTCGCTTTGAACATTCCCTTACGATTTTTATTATTTTTGCGAGAAAGGAAAATTTAGAAATTTGATCAATATATTTAAAAAAATGTGAAAGTTTTACTTTCTTTCATCCGGGAAGAATGTAAAGTGCTAGATTGTACGTATCTGCATAGAAACCGACGACGGCACGACGTGGACCAGAATTGGTCAAAGGACGTTTTAGCCGATATTGACCTAGTTCGATTGATCGCACTATCGATTCACACGCACACATAGGTACATATAATATTAGTGATATATATATCAAGGCTCTCTCTCTCTCTCTCTCTCTCTCTCTCTATATATATATATATATATATATATATATATATATATATATATATATATATAGTAAAAGGTAGAAAATGGTGGCCGGAAGCTTTGGTAAACCGTCAGGGTAAGACTCGTTGAGCAAGGGCTGCACTCGCCGTGATTAACGATCTCTTTTACGTTAACGAGACGACGAAAGAGGTACAGAGAATGTAATAGGGAAACCGACAGAGAAACAGGGGCAGAGAGCGAGAGAGAGAGAGCGAGAGAGAGAGAGAGGGAGAGAAATGTAGAAAAAGAAGACCTTCTAGCTATATACCGGAAATGTGGCCAAAAGCGTATCACCGCCACTCCGACCACCTCTCGTATCCCGATCATCACTACAGTTCTCATACGTTTGCCATCAATTCGGGTCCCGCGTTTCGCTCGTCGGCTCGCCCTTACAACGAGCAATATCCGGTGGAAAACTAATACAGGTTATAAAACATAGCGGTACTTTGACGATCGGGGCTCATAACGATTACTACTATCCCCCCCCCCTCTCTCTCTCTTTCTCTTTGATTCTGCGCCGTTGCCCTTTATATATCGTTGCCATGTAGGGCAAAATGGAACAGGGGGTGGAATGAATTATCGTCACTCGAGTGAATATAAAGGCGATGTGCCACGAAAAAGCTTAGAATATTTCGGCTTTTTAATATTCGTGTATTTTTCATCACCCTCGATACACCTTTTTTTCTTCCCTTTATTATTTTCGATATTAACTATTCGGTCGAAAAAAAACATCGCGAATTGTTTTGAATTAGCCAATAGCTCATTTATTGAAACAATTTTATTTTAATGCGTCGATCCGTTGTCCGTAAAATTGGTAGAATGGTTTTTATTTTGCCATCGTTAGGCCACACCCTTAATTGCTTTTCACTTTTCGCCGCTTGGCAATTAAACGCGAATATTGACCATTAAAAAAAGAACGAGGCCACGGGTAGATGTAGAACTGGCCCGGTATTACAGTTTTATAATTTTTTGTTCGATAATGGACGTTGAATTTGAACCTAGGACAGAAGGGTAGGGGTGGTGCACACAAAGCGACTGGAGCTTACTTTTCAAATAGGATTTCGATACGAGGATAAAATTTCCCTTATCGTTATGGTCGGTATAAAATTTCATAAAAAGAACGAAATATAATATTCTTCGTTCCGGATTAATTATTTGAAATATCACTATGGAATTGGAAATGAAATGTTTCGATGAAAATTGACGACAAATGCGATGAATAATATATATATATATATATATATATATATATATTATTCATCGCATTTGTATATATATATATAATTTTTCTTTCGATTTTTCGAAACGTCGACGACAATTATTATCGTTATTGATATATTATATTTACGATGTCGAAGTAGAGCGTATAAAATATCGCATAAATGCACGGCATAGACGATAAATCTGTGAACGCCGGCAACATAAATAGGTCCGTCGGGTTACTCGAGAGCGTCTAGGGGGCGCTGTATTCGTCGATAGCGAACACACGTGGAAGGCACGAGAAGAAGAGGAAGAGCGAGAAAACGCGAAAGAGCCTCTCGTTTGGGAAGCTGCGAGTTGGCCATCGGCCAGCGAATATTTGCTTATTCTCTCGTACTGTTTGCATCCCTCTGTATATATGAAGGGATGCCGAGAGAATCAACGGATGCCGTAGCATTCAAGAGCATAGGGTAATAAAGCGAGGGGTAGAAATATGCCGATGCGCCCTTCTTTCGGCCATCGTACTATTTAAATCACTTACGAGCGTAGATCTAAAAAATGAGATTTAATGCGAAAAACTCACTTTACTCTTGTCACATTTGCACGAAGTTTTGTATACGATTCAATCAGTTTTTCGATTAAATTTTTTTCATTCACAATATTTTCCACCACGATTTTCCATTTTTTGCAACTCATCGGTCGAAGCGTCAGGCATATTATGGATATTCTGGTCTTTCAGCTTTTGAGTAACAAATTGAAAGAAAATGAGATTACAAACGTGATATTCGTTTTGTACGGAAATTAAATGACGAATGTGGACCATCGACGGTTGACGAGGGATGAAATGTTTATATTGTACAAAAGAAATTTATTGGGTGGTCGCGGAGTCGGAAATTTCCGGGGGCAAAAGTAAAATTCCAGACTGTAAAATTTCTACACAAAAGTCTCATCGACAGATCTTATATCCTGCAATATTTTAATGATCCATATTCCCCAACTTTACCCTGAAACGCGTGTTACGTTTCATCGCGTGCCACGACATTTCCGTTTCATTATTCCGTTTTCTCTTTGTCTCTTATTACCATTTCTTTTTTCTTCTTCTTTTATTATTACATCGTTCTCAAACCATTTTCGTGAATTAATATTTCTTAGCCGGAATCCCAGGCGCACGAGGCCTGTATCTCTCTCACCCCTCCCTCTTGTTATATATATATATATATGTATATATGAAGACACCATTTTGAGGCAATACAAGCTTATTTTAGATAACAATCAAGAGAAGAAGATAGTCGGGGTGGTTAAGGGGGATAGAAACTGAATTGAAACGATGCCGAGGGTATACAATTTATCGAAAAAAGTGTAGTTCGATTTCCAATCGGGCCTTGGGAGGCTCGCTGATGGTCTCGAAGCCATCGAGACAGGAAGAAACGAGTAAGGAGAACAACGAGATACGTATATCGAATAGTCACACACATACATATATATATATATATGTATACAGTTTTATAAATACATACCTAACCCATCAAGTTTTATCGTGTATATACGTATAGTATTATAAAGTCTGTTGGTATAGGGCTAATAGGAATAACGAGGAGGACGATAGCGAGCGAGAGAGAAGGGCCAAAGAGCACGCGATGAAAGACGTCGAGTGAGCCAATTCGTTGAAACTCGTCTGACGATATTCTCGAGAAACGGCCTTTTCTACTCGGTTCACCGCAGAGCAATCCCACGGGACGACTTCCCTGCTGATGGGCTAGACTCTGGCTAGCTCCACTGACCCACAATCTTCACATACGTCTATGTTTTATATGTATATATATATGTGTAATATACATCGAGGTCTCGGTTTTCTTTTTATCCGTTCCTTGAGCCATCCACTTCGCCTCCTTCGTACAATCTATCAAGGATTAGAATTATATGAATTAAAAAATAATTGAAAATAATTTTATTACAAAAGATTGATCGTTTGATCGGAAATCGATTCATTGTTGCTGCACGAAATATTTAATTTATCACTTCGTTCTTGATTAAATTCAACGTAAATCATGATTGATTTAATAGCAATCGAGATCGAATTTATTTTCATTTAAATCGAATTCATTTTTTATTGAAACCGCTTTAGTCTTCTTATCTTGTTTCTTTTTTTTTGTTCGAGGACATACTTTTCTCGTGACAGTACGGACGAATCACAATCGCTGTACACGTAACGTGTATCTTTTTTCGACCATACGTTTTCACTCACGGGAAAAATCTCGTTTCGTTCATCCGAGCTGTATGTATAGATATATATCGAGGGAGCAAGGATAAGGGGTAGGAGGTGGGGATTTTAGCCGATAAGCGAAAACGTGGAGACGCGGCAAAAAAATCGGACACGATCTATCCCCGTCCGTCGAGAAATCGCCATCGTAAAACGAGGATTTGCATAGCCTCTCGGCTTTCGTAGCAGAATCCTGGCGTTCGTGCTCTCTCTCTCTCTCTCTCTCTCTCTCTCTCTCTCTCTCTCTCTCTATCTCTATCTATCTATCTCTCACCCTCTCTCGATGGGCCAGCAGCCACGAAAAGATAGATAGACCTGAGCGTCGGTTACGAATGATACGCACACCTTTTAGTCTCCCTCTGTACCGGATACACAGATACACCCTCGCACTCACCCCTATACACATTTCATCTAAAACTAGATGTTGAGTTAACGTCAATCGCCACAATATTGCAGATCAATTACAATTATGGAACTAATCGAACAAATTTTTTTACCTTGAATATTAATCGAAACTCAACAAAATTATACCTCGAATTTGTCATTTACAATTGTTTTATGATTATAAAACTGTAAATTTCGAAATCCAATTTCTCAATTAGGAAATTGTTTTTAATCGATATTTATCGTTCTCGGTCGTTATTCCTGTCTGTGGTCAATCATCGAACGGAGCAAAGTCGTGCGAGTTATTTTCAAAGTTTTCAGGTAATCGAGACGTGGTTAAATCTGTTATTAACGTAGCGAAAATGTGTGTGGGGGGGGGGGGGGGGTACGAAGAGGAGGAGAGGGAGAGAGCGATCGATTAGGTGATCAAAGTGTAGTGCTGACGGGTCGAAGATGTAATCCCGTCGCATATATAATCAAACACCCGAGGCTGTTTAGATTGCGGGATTAATTGGGTACATATATACCCGTATATATATGTATATATTAAAGTATTGAGTGTAAAAAAAATAACTATTTTTTTAGGGCAGAACAAATTATTTCTATACACTCGTTTTCGCAAAAATCTTCCGGGAAGAATTATATTCAAAAACTTTTTTACGCGGATGAAAAATATTGTTATCTCTATCGATCAAGGGATCAAAATATTATTCTTCGTCGTAAAAAATTACGATAGAATTATACCCTCCAAAAATACGTCTTTTTTTAACGTATCACGTTCGAAAAGAAGCTTAAGAAGAAAAAAAACAGACGAGAAAAATATGCGGATCGCTTTTCAAAAACCAATCCTCTTAAAAAATCGTTGCCAGCGTGACTGGACCCGGGTCGGTATTACATGTAGCTGGGGAAGGAGCGCGAATTTCGACTTTTCGTAACTGCGAAAAGAGAGAGAGAGGGAGCGCAGTAAACATTGGCGGGTCAGTGAGTCGACTGAACGTGAAAAAAAAGATAGGAAAAACATCTCACCGGACCACAGCGTGCTTGGGGGATTAAGAAGACTAAAAGAAGGGAGGGAGAGCTTTTCGCTTGTCGGAACACGAGCGCGTCAGGGCAAACAAAATAGCGCAAAACCCTCGCACAAATACGAGAAACGTAGACGAGAAATATCACAGGAGTAATCTTATACATATATATATATATATAAGTCTCTTTCTCTCTCTCTATATACAGGGCGATTTTCCTAAGGTATAGCACCATTTATTCTGGGGTAGATGGGACCATTACAAACAAAAGTCGCAAATAAACATTAGGGATATTTTTAATAGTTTACGAGATATCAATTTTTGAAGTTTGTCCAATCAGCGCGGCGAGAAGCGTTGGAGCGACCCACTCCCCGCCCTATCCGTAGATATAGCACAGTGTAGGGCGTTACATTTGGGATCGCAAAATTCAGAGCAGTCAATTATTATTATTTTATTACGCAGTCATTTTTATTTATCGGGCATTGACTGGCTAGGCTACGGCTAGGGCGAAGAGTGGGCAGCTCCAACGCTTCTCGGCAAAATTCAGAGCAGTCAATGACCGACAAATAAAAATGACTGCGTAATAAAATAATAATAATTGACTGCTCTGAATTTTGCGATCCCAAATGTAACGCCCTACACTGTGCTATATCTACGGATAGGGCGGGGAGTGGGTCGCTCTAACGCTTCTCGCCGCGCTGATTGGCCAAACTTCAAAAATTGATATCTCGTAAACTATTGAAAATATCCCCAATGTTTATTTGCAACTTTTGTTTGTAATGGTCCCATCTACCCCAGAATAAATGGTGCTATACCTTAGGAAAATCGCCCTGTATATAGGCTGGTGAGTTTTGGTTATCACTCTTTCTACATGTTGTATCTATATGTCTGCACATATCTATATATATACATACTTGAGGAGAACGAGAGAGAGAGAGAGAAAGAGGGAGAGAGCTTTCAGTACGAGCCAGAGCGTCCGCAAGAGTAATATCGCTCTGATGCGTACTTTTTGCCACTTTTAATCTGTAAATGTATCTCGACGCCGTTTATGCTTCGTGAGACCTACAACACATACACACACGTACACACGTTGAAAAGAACTCTCCGCTATCCCTTTCCCCGAGGGAGATAAAAGCCGCGGGAGCAAACCCTGCGGAGAACTCGATTCTCCGGTAGAACCAACGAAGATAGAGACAGCAAGGATGGTCTGGGGTTGGTTTGGTCCGAGGATAGTCAGAGAGGGGTTTGAAAACGCGTACTATAATTTATAGCCTGCGAGCACAAACTGCCTGTCGACCACGTTCACGGACAAATCCTCCCGGACCTCCGACGAGAATCCGTTCGATACACACATTTCCACCTGACGAGACGGACGATACGAGCAAACGGGTCGATCTGTACGCAACGCTCTGTATATATCGGACCCGCCAGATTGGCCGCCTCTGTACGAAGCTGATATCTCTTGTTGCGATCTCTTACCAACGGATCTCTCACCCACGAACGAAAACCCATTTATCGAATGAGCTTCGGCATTTAGCGCGCGACCTCCCACGAAACGTTTCTTTTTCCTTTTTTTTCAAGGGTTGCTTTTTCATCGATAACGTTTCATTGCGGGAACTGATTTTACAGCCGCTTTATAGGGGAAAAAAGAAGCCACGAGAACTATCGAATATTACGGTTTAAACTAGCAATTGTCGTCGATTAAAAATTTGTATTTATCATTTGTTTTTCATTTTTAGAAAGAATTTTTTGAATCGTTTGGTCCGCCATTTATAAAGCAATTTTTTCAATGGGCAAAACGAAAAAAAGGCGATATTCTATTTTATCGAAAAAATGAACTTTTTTTCGATAAAAAATTCAATTTTAATTAATTTATAATACTTATAAGATAATAATTTGTATTTGCAATTCAATCAAAAAAATAATGTTTATGTTAAATAAATGTTAAATTGTTAAATAAATGAAATATAGGCTGTATTTAAAATCTCGTGATCGTCTTGGAAAATTAACATGAAATTTTAAATTGCACTATAAACTCTCCGAAATCCGACGATTCATAATTTCCCTTGCTTCCTATTATTACAAAAAGGGGATGTATTTCTCGATAATCCTATAACTGGAATTCTACTGTAGGTCACTTATATCTCGCGAAGCTATATTGAATACGCCGTGATGTTACTTTACACCCCGTACGTATGCTCGTACAGAGGGGGTTGGGGTTAAATAATGATACTAGAATCATGCAAGGCGTTCGAAAGTGCGAGCTCTCTCGTAACGGCTAGAAATCTACACGTGTGTGTTCGATCTATACGTGCCTATGTGTTAGCAAGGGGCTTGGAGGAATATTACCAGCCACGTGAACGACACTCAATTGCCGACTCTTCAATTATGGTGATTCGACTGTGATCCAAGAGGGAAAAGTAACCGGCACGACTGTAGCTACACACCTGCCTATAAATGTAATTTATGTTCGCGAGCCATGCGAATGTCGAGTGAGAAAACTACTTATATGTATATAAACCTTTCACCGGTGATATATGTACGAATATACAACTTTCTGTGACTTGCTATACATCACGTAAGGACCCCCCGGCAACAATATATTTTGTTCATATTTTCCACTTTCAAAGATTTTTTATAACTATTTTTTTTTCATTTTTGTCAGTTTTTTAATTTTCCTCTTGTTTTAATTGTAAAAAAATTGTTTAAATCTAAAGTTAAAATCAGCTGGTACAACTTACCGGCCTGGTCCAAATTACCCGACTTTTCTCTTCGTTCTCGTGTATAATTCGTATATATACGTATATACGTTTTTGTGTGCCTGAGTAGTGACCTAATGCGCGTGTACCATGGAAGAGAGTCGCGTGCAAACGTTTCGCATTACGTACGCGTACTTACGTATTTATGATCAGCTTGACGATTCTGCTTGGCAGATAACGAAGTGGGCGAAAGAAAAGAGCGAGTACAAAAAAAAAGAACTGTGAACGTTGTACCAACTCGAGGCTATATCGATCGCGTCCCTACGCCACGCACGATCGTATTTTCGTGAGGAGCTTTCGCTCGTTCTTTTTTTTGTTCGTATCTTATCATTCCTCGCATGAATGAAAAATGCGGTGGTGTGTGATACGACTCATGAATAATCGGACGATCCGGTAATTCCAACGGTAAATTTTTAATCAACTCGATAGAAAAGTGCCTGGGTCCACTTCAAAGTATTTACAGGCGTAATTGCGATTTCAATTATTTAATCGCCGAAAAAGCTTTGAAAAAAAGGATAAGTCCGATCGATCGACCGTAGAATTTTATTGGTGTGTAAAATAGAAGAATTTTTTTAAAAGGTAACATTTTACAATGAAATGACAAGAACTATGTTCTTTGACTCGTCTTTTCCATCGGACTTAAATTTTGTACCGAGGGAGAGTAAAAAAAAGCTGACAGAAAGAAATGTCGGCAAGAGACGCAAAGATTCAGACAGCTTCGACTGCGGATCACTCGGAGAGATAAAGCCTCGAGCTCGTCCTCGCGACTTTGAGTATCTCTTCTTTCGACAAAAGGGAAGATCGGTCGACGTAAAAAAAACGAAAAAAAATCGCGTTCCTCGTATACGGCATAGAGTGGATCGGTTTTGGTCTCGGATCGCGTCTCGTTTCGACTCTCGATACGGTCCACCATATACGTACTTTCAATTCCTCTCTGGTTCGCATTCTTTCTCTCTCTCTCTCTCTCTCTCCCTCACTCTACTTTTCCATGGTTTCGTTTTTTCCAGTCTCACTGCCGGAAAAATCCAGCCTCACTCTCTTTCGCCCAATAAAATCTATTCGAGCCGAGTCTCTCTCGCGCAATTTCCCGGCAAAGTGGCCGGGCGCAGACCGAATTCGGGCACGCCACCCACGCTAAATTTTATTTTGCCCTCCCGTCCGTAGCCTTCTTTTTCCCTTCTCACCCATAATCTATATATACATACATACATATGTATATATATATGTAGCTATATACATTATGTCGTTGCCTAGACCCGAACTTTTTACTGTTTTCCGATTCTCGAATGGGCCACCAAAAACCCGAACCTCCTGTGTATGAGGACAATCGTAGCCTATATATAACCTTCTCTAACAGTTCGCTTTATGTTTATATATATATATATATATATATACTTAAGTCGGTTCAGCGAGTTTGTCACAAGCTCCGATGGCGATCCCGCCCGGCTTAGCTAAGCGTCGGTACTAGTTATGTTCGTTCGTCTGAACAAAATCGATTTTGGAATCGATCCTGAATCGGATGTCTCAGAATCGATTCTGCAGAAAATCGAATCGTAAAAGACCGATCTTGTAAAAATCCATTTTTAATACGCCATCGAAAGAAAAAACGTAAAAGCCTAACAGTAAATGGTTTCATTGAATTGCCTTTTCTAAATTAATTGTAAGAAGGACATAGCGTAAAACGGGCTTACTTTGAGATTACGGGTATTAATTTTGATAGTTTTTGGAGCTACTTTAAAGGAGCACCAAAATAAAGTCTCGAAGGTAATTTACGAATGTCGACTATCGACACCTGCCGAGGGTCCAAATTTCTTTTCCTCCAAAAGGTCTTCAATTTGAGGTTACGGAATCGGAAATTTATCGCTCAACACGTATATCATCATTATATTCTCGATATACCTATTGCAATTTACGGTCGGTTTGTACTGAAGCGTTAAGGGTCGAAGCTAGAAAAGTTCGTTTATTAACGCTCTACACTTATGTAATATTACTACATTTTCTCTTGTTCTGCAAGCCGTACAAGGCAAAATGGCCTCTGCACACTACGCGTAATCAGCGATGAACAATGTTCAATGCGAACTCCGCTTTGAAGCTGCAACTGATGAGACCTTCGGAGACGCAAACCGTTCTTTGGATATCGCTCATCGCTCATTGCGTGCAGTGTTTAAAGGCCAGAACGCGGAGGCAAAGAATCCATTCCAGCCTAGGGAAAGCAATTCTATAAAAAAAGGGGTCGTCAGGGAATCGATACGAAAAAGCGATATTTCTCGTAAAACAGATCGATTCTCCTGAAGATCGATTCAGAATCAAACAAGTCAATACCGCTTCGTGCCCTAGAGGGCGCGCGAAGCGGTCGACGCGCCGAAGCCTAGTGACCGAGTGAGGCGTGCGCGGCTTGTCGCAAGAACGAACCCGCATGTATCGAGTTCCGTTGACTCTGGTGGAAAAAAAGCTCTCAGGCACGTCGAAAATGCTGGACCATTTTTCAGGTGAAAAGAGAACTGGAATTCTTTTTCGTTTCTTTTTTTTCGTCCCTCGATGGACCGAGGTTGATCCTCCATCGTCGAGATGTATAAATCGTCCCGACGCGTTTCCCGAAAGAAACCATTCTCATCCAACAACTCGAAGCGCCCGAAGTATAAACCCGGGGTCCGAAAATGCTCGAAGTAAATAAGGAGATCGGGGTGTTTTTTACGGTAATGCCTTTGCGAAAAGACCGGGAGAAAATACGATGTGGACCCCGCGACGATATTTATATATCTGTGCTCTGGTTGCAACCAATTTCGTGCTAAGCGTGAAATGGATTTCGAGAGATTGAAATTATCGAAAAAATTTTACGTAAAATCTCAAAATTCTTGTACGCGCCCTTGTCACCTTGGGTTACTTTATTTTATTGTTAACGTCTGCGAGTTGTAAAAAATGAAATTCCCAGCAGGGGTTTATAGAACGTTTTATCGTCACGGTTAAGTACGAACTTCGCGCAATGTCGTAGAACCACGTCATTTACACGAAAAGCTAATTTACAAGGAGCGTTGCCAAGTGAGTTTAACTTCCGAACAAACGGATACGGAATTTTTCAAACGCCGGTACGTCGCGAAACAAAATATTGAGTCTTAGCATACCAAACAAAAATTAAAAATTTGTTTGCAATAAAAACACGATTGTACGAATTATTGAATTAAGAGAATGTTCAATCGGTTGAAATTTTTAACAACAAACGATATGTTTCTATCTAATGTAAGTAAAATTCATCCCTTGTTAAAGTTCCTGATCTTGGCACAGTTTGACGGAACGTTTCATTTGAATTCAGCATTTCGATGAATCGACGACTGAAATAAAATTGAATATAGACACTTCGATTCGGGCCATTCTCGACGTACTTTTTCTCAACCCGCGGTGCCTCCTCTCGAGAGAATAAAGTTACGAAGTCGAAGGAAAGTAGCCCGCAAAAAACCCCATCAGCCCCAATCATGCGAGAACGGAAACGAGGTCGCGGAGACGGTCGCATAACGATCGTCGTCGTCGTCGTCGTCGTCGTCGCCGTCGTTCGCTTTCGTTCGGTCATGGTACGTATAGACCGGCAAACCTAGCATTTCACCCCTATATACATATAGTGAAAGGGATGCGCACATTACTGGACGTACACGCGAACCGCAGCTGTGGACCTCTGCATTGTAGGACAAAGCGAACAAAACGAGAACATTGGGGGTTCGAGTGTGAGAGCATGACAGCAAGAAAGAGAGAAAGCGAGAGAGGTTGAGAGTGGGATACGCGAGAGAAGAGTGAATCCTGCGGAAGAGTGCATAGAATCGCGGTAAAAATCACTCGACGAAGGATTTGGCGCTGGGCCCACTGAACTCGCCGAGGCGGAACATTTTCAGTTCACCCTGTTCACCCTCTTGCCAATATATATATATACATATATATAACACTATACAATATAATTTAGTATATGGGGTATATACGTGCTTCGGTATAGTACACGAAACGAATTTGAATATATTTTCATCGTTCCTCCCTCATCTCCGAGACGTGCTAGCTCGGATAAAAGCCCTCAGACCTTTCTCTTGCTCTCGTTCTACTTTCTTTCTCACTCAAGGTCTCAAGCTCTCACTCTCTTTCTCTCTCTCTCTCTCTCTCTCTCTCTCTCTCTCTCTCTCTCTCTCTTGTCTGTTCTCCACTTTCTCGATTCCCTCGACCGCTGCCACCGCGGTTGCCTTTCCCACAGGTACGCATTATCATATCGCGGGAAAATTCGTCTAGACGCTGGTTCGCTATAAATTTTAGATACGTAGCAAGAAACTCGAATCTTCTCAAACCTATTTTTCTCTTACTGTCTTTCTCTGTCTCTCGCGCGACCTCTCTCTAAGGGATGAATTTTTTTCTGCTTTTCGTTTCGATAAACTAGACTGTCTTGACTCGAAAAATCAATCAACCCACTGTCACGGAATATTTATATATCGTGTAAAATATTTTAGCAAAGTATTTGAAAAAAATTGTCCGTAAATTATTATTTTTCGTTCGATCGGCTGAAAAATAATATAGAATTTTGTTCAATTCCGTGGACGAGAATGCGTGCGATTTTCATCCATTTTGTTGAGTTACGTTCAAGTATTTTCGAGGAATTTGGTGAACGTGTATGCGCCGCCGCAATAAGCGCAAGGGGGTAGAGAACGCGGGAACGAACTTTGGCAAAGTGATACAGGACATACCGCGGTAAAGATCCAGGGGTTCTTGTTCCGTTGTTCTCACGGCTCGCTCCGTTCGTTAGCCCCGAAACGTCTAACAAGCAAAATCCCTGGTGAACGTAAACACGGAGTTAAGAACCACTGGTCGCGAGATGGCGTCACCAGTGGGACCAGGAGGCAGCGTCACTGGCTTCTCGCGGTGCAGCGCGGAAGGAAAGAGATATTTATTGTGCTCGGGGACGCGCCAGAGTCTCCCTTAAGAGCATCCGCAACGCGGTCACAAATTATGCATGCTGATATGAGTATGAATGGATGCACCGCGGTCAGGCACACGTACCCGAGACGTTGCAGTTTCACTCGCGCACAAACCATGCGCAAAACGACGCGCGATATTTTACACGGTAAACAAATGCCATGGGTCGGACATTCCGTGTCGATTCGTCGATTACGATTTTTGTTTTTATCGATCGGTCGATTATGATCGATTTATGAAGAATAAAAATCTTCTTTTATTTGGAACTATTTATTAAAAATTGTTCTTACGTTTTTTTTAAATTTTTTTAACGTTTTTTATCGATCGGTCGATTATGATCGATTTATGAAGAATAAAAATCTTCTTTTATTTGGAACTATTTATTAAAAATTGTTCTTACGTTTTTTTTAATAATTCGATATTTAATGAATAATGAAATAATAAAAATTTGGATATATTTATCAATTTTTTGTATTTTTATAATCGACGCCAGGTGTTTGCGTATTATTGTTCATACTTTTTTCAGTGGAGAAGCATATTCGGGTGCAGATATTTTTAATCTTGTTTTCAAGAACGTGGGTGAACTTGAGACGGAACGTCCCATGTACGGATTTACGTACAAGCTGCATTTTTTTCTAGGACACAGCTTTTGCACAGCGTGCACTCCGGTAATAAAAAAGAAACGTCTAATGTTGTGCCTAGTGTTAAAGCGAGAAGCGAGTAAAAACGCCCGTAACAGAAAAGGATTCGTGAAAGAATTTGCATTACCGAAAGTGGAATTCCACAAGCGCAGTGTTCTGAAAGTCCTCTCTCGCAGGAGTTTATATATTTTTCGTTGGACCTTGATATAATACACTTTTTAGGCCTCTCTCTCGCACTCGTTCTCCTTCATCTGTCTCCCTCTCCCTCTCTTTCTCTCTCATCATCATAAATGCAATCGCAGCCAAAGGTTCAGAAGCTGGAGGCGACGACGAAGCCCCGAGAGTTAAAAGGGCGAAGAAGCGAATGCGAGAGGCAAGTGGAAATAAGGTTCGCCAGGTACACGATTTACGTCGTTCGAGGCGCTCGACGCAACAACGAGAGAAGAACGACCGAGATGAAGAAGCAGAAGAAGAAGAAGAAGAAGAAGAAGAAGAGAGAGAGAGAAGGAGAGAAAGAGAGAAACCTATTACAAAGAAGTTGTAAGCAGACTATAAATATGCAGATGCATTCGAGGAAGATTGCGAGTGGCCTGTACAACAGAATCGCTCCTTTCGGTCGACCACCGAACAGAGAAAGAGGGAAGAGAACGAGTGAGGGTGGTGGTATAAATAAATGTATGGAGATACACTGCACGTGGTACGAAACTGTGAGAAAAATCTATAGTAATATTCGTAACGATATACGTTACGGACGTGAGCTGTTTTGTATTATATTGGAATATAAGGGCGCGCCTCGACGTGCCGAACAAAGGGAATTTAAAGGCGTGAATATATAAAAGTATATATATATATATATATTTATGTGTGTGGCTAGGGGTGTGCATGGAAGATAAGCAGAGACAGAAAATGCTTCGTCGGGATGTTTTTTCCTGACCCAGCTGCCTATTGTTTTTCACGGTACGATCGAAATCTTCAAAGAAATTTCGATTGATTGCACCGGTGAGTGAGGTGGTGGGTTTTCGAAAAAAAGTCAAAGGTAGTTCGAGTTTCGATGTGAAAATGATTGCTCGGGCTCCAGCTGGAATAAAGAGCTTTCCAACAACTGGCTATTGTCTCGTATTTTTGGTTCGCACTTAGTTCAACTTTCGAACCGTTCGAAAGGCTTTCGACTATCGAAGTTCCAACGGAGGTTTAGGAGGTGTGTTCGTCTCTCGTGCCGGGAAATGAAAACGAAAACTGCTCGTTAGTAATGGCCGAGGGGATGACATTTATTTCCAAGGGATGCGAGGGTTCAAGTATCTCGGGGTACGAACGGCTCGAGTAAGACGAAGGTCGAACGAGAGATGAAACGAAAAGTGCAAATACCGGAGAGAAAAGCGCATTCAGCAACGTACGGTGGAAAAGCAGGAAAATCCGCAAGATGGCGCCACTAGGCGGAAAGACTCGGAGAAAAATTTCACTCTTTCGCTGACCTCATCGTGACGCTGAAAGAGGACACGTGGGACTGTGAAAAAGCGACGTACACAGACTGAGGGAGATGCAGGAATTGGAATACCCGATGGGGTTCGAGGCTACCGAGAGAAAAAGACTCGGCACGAAAGGAGGCGATGGAGAGGGGTTAAAGCTCTCCTCCGGGCACAGAGGGGTCGTCCACCGAGGAAGATTAGCTCTCTGGACTAGAACGCGAAGGGGGCGGCATTTTATGTGTCTGGCAGTCGGGAAGCGCGTGTATCACCGGGGATTTCGAACATTGGCTTGATGGCTCACTAGTGGCTTCTACCGCCCCTCGACCAACCCCTCTCTACTCGTACTCTCTCACACACATGTATACACCGTCTCGTTTCTACACATCGCCAGAATATTTCCAACTGGCTCTTTTTCGATAAGTATATTCTATCTCGGCTTACCCCGACGCCATTTTACATCGGTGATGAGATTGAGCGTGAAAACGCACACCCTTAACCGAATCGAGGAACGAAAACTGAATATTTGGACCTGATGTACGTTCCAATTGGCCGATCATGAAGACTGAACACCGCCATTAGGCACTCTCCCCTCGTGGCGCGTTTATCTTCTCTCGCGTCGAGAGAAACAAGGGCTGGGCTTCGGAGAATTGAAACCTCAACTAGAAACTTCCTCGTATAATTATTTTCACGTATTTGTTTTTTCCATTCTACCAGAGGTGGTTTGGATTTTGAAAACTTTTTCATTCGTCATTTCGAAATCGAATATTTTTAATACTCGCACGAATTTGATCGTCGATCGATTTTTTTTCTTCTTTTTATTACTATTTCAATCGAATATCGTTCTCTCACATGTTTCATTATCGATTCGTTGAATTGTGCTCTAGTCGGGCTAGAATCAAATCCGTTCGACGAACGCGACCCTTCCGCTGGATTAAAAGAAAAAAGTGGTCGACACGGACGCGAGAAGTTCGATCGCGACAGCGGGGATGAAAGTTCTTGCGAACGAATCGAGCTCTCGACCACCGGGTCAGACCTCAAGGATTCGAGTATCTGGGGTAATGATATCGATTACTCGGAGCTTTCGTGCGAATACGCCACGTCGCGGTATTCGCATTCGTGGTACGGGAAAACGGTGTACGACTGGCTGACTGTGTATAGGGGCTCTCGGCTCGCGAGTGACGCCAGTGTTTTTAAGAGCATAGTTTTACGTGTTCGATACCCGTCGGGACAATCAATTCTACGAGAATTTTGCGACGGCTAAGCGCAAGAAAATGTGGGCAACGCTTACCCGGGACCTCGTTCTTTGCACGAATGTGTCGCAGCGATGTTGAAACTCGCGTGAAATACGAGCTCTCGAAATTATTCGATGAATAATCGGTAACTTACGAAATACCGATTAATTATATTTCGAATAATTAATAATTGAGAATAAATTTTAATCAAATTAATTTAGAAAATATATAGATTAATATCGATGTAAAATCATCTCGAATGATTTTCGTTTTTGATATGAAAATTGGTGACGATTTTTGATTTTTCATCGCGCTTCGTTATTTTTTTTTTCCTTTCGAAGAACGTTATCGACTGTCGTGCCAATATTTCTGATCGTAGACAGAACACCTACGGATTCAATGGCTCGAGAGTTAACTTCTGCTAGTTTTGCCATCTCGATCCCGACTCCGAGCCAAACGGATATCAGATAACTTTATTCGTCGAAAACGACGATTCTCTCGCTGGCGTGATGCTACTCAATCATCTCGATCCGCACGGTTCATTGATTTGGCATTGGTTCTCTCACGCTACGAGTTTGTTCTCCTTTGGACGAAAAGTTTGCGTATATTCGCCCTTATCTCGTATTGTACATATTGGAAATTTCCATATCGGCCAATCCGGCTGGAAGAGAGAGAATTTTTTGGCAGGCTACAATTTTCAACGAAATCCTACGTAATTCGAATAAATTCTTTTTTTACACCGTGACGTTTTAATTATTTTATAGTAACGTTCGAGCGGATCAAAATTGTATCGTATCCAATTTGTTTTTTCAATACATGCGAATAAGAATATTTCGAATTACCAGATAAAAATTTGAGTGACGAACGAAAAATCGAGGATTTCCAAAAAAATTGGCCTCATCGAAAAATCGTTCCAATGTCGTTCGTCCATCGTACTTCGATTCGCACAGTTTTTCAGTCGATTTCGAGACCCACCAATTTGTCACTCTTCAATCCAGCTCTCAGCCGTGACAGTGAGTCGTCCCACCTCTTTTTTTTTTGTTGTTAGCAGGAACGGGAAAAAGGGTGGGGGAGAGAAAGAGTAACAAACGAGGCTCGCGATAAGCTCGATATGTTATTCCTGGATATAAATCCGAATAAAAAGTGGATAAAAACGAGAAAGCGAAGTTGTAAAAAAGAGGAATAAAAACTGACCGTAATAGTGAAAGATATAAGGAGAATCGAGTTGGTTCCGTATGAGAGGCATATATGTATATATATATAGTATATACGTTGGTACCATATGAGAGGCATATATATATATATATATATATATAAATCACTCGACTGTACTCCCTGCGACTGGCAATAATTCCATAGCTTTTTTATTCTCACCTATCGATCGCCCACCCCTGCCTCGCACCATCTATATGTAAAAAAGCAGGATGTGTGAGCGAACGAAGAAAAAAAAACGAGCTTGAAAAGAGACGTATATACGTATAGCAGGGACACGGGGCACAGGGTAAAATTAAGCAAAGTTAAAAATTGCACGTCCTGTCGTGCGGGTGATGATCCCCTACGTCTAATTCCCTCTTTCCGTGATCGCTTACCATTTTTCCACGACGTGAAAGGCCGCGCGCGTGCTTTCTGACCGGTTGAATGGTGTGCGTTCTCGCGGTCTGGGACTAACGGTGCGGATGATATATCGCCGGGTAATGCGAGCGTCGCGACGCCGCTCGGCCAAAAGCGTCGGTATACATTTATACGTGAACGTCGGTCCTTCTGTATTAGTTTATGTAAAGAGAAAGCTCAGGGAAAAATGGTCCACCGTAATATATTTTCACGCAACATTGATTCTTAAACTCGAAGATTTATTGTACAGTTGTCAAATTTGTTCAAAATTTGTCAAATTTTAGAGCTCATTTTTTTTAGGGAATAATTTTATTTATTTTGTTCGCTCAATTTTACGACGATCTAGCTCGGTGAATTTTTTTGGGAGGATAGAATGGAACATCTGGGTCGTGTCACAAGTAAATAAATAAATAATTGAATTTAATGCGATTGAAGAATTTTTAATCGAGAGTGTTGATGAAAATGTCGTGGTCCATCTTAGCAGCCTAGGCTATATTTGTCTGTTTCACCCTGGATATAGGGTTTGCTGGTGTCTAGCTTGTATATACCGCGTTATGTATTAGAATACATAAATATATACTCTCTCTCTCTCTCTTGCTTATGTACCACACATGCATGTGTATATATTTATAGGAGAGCTCGGGATCGCGAGAGGTGTGTAAGCCTGTGGCATAAAGTGGCGTGATGCCATTTAGATTGTGATCTGATTCGCGCGCTCTCGCGTTATCGGCATCGGCATAATTATTATCACGAATTTCGATCGTAAACAGAGGAAGAGAGGGAGAGAGAAAATGCAAGGCTATATAGTTCACATGGCCTACTGATATTCGCGTATCGTTGATAGTTGAAAATTAACGACAACCGACCACAAACGATAAAATAATTGTGAACACTTTTATCCCTTCGATTTATAAATAAACGTATCTCAATAATGTTTTTTATTTTTAAATAAAACTCTCTCCTTTCTCTAAAATTCTCGACTTTATAAATTCCGTTAAAATTTCTCACTCGACAATTGCTGATTATCGGTCCAGAATTAAATTTTATAATAAAAAGAAGAAGAAAAAAAAACATCGCGTCTATAAAATGAATTAATAATCTCGCGACATTAAGAAATAATAATAATTTCGCGTCAAATGATCAATTATTCGCAAATTATCGAAAATTCACAATATCGGTCTGCGATCCTATTAAATAATTCGGGACGGAAGAATACGATCAACGATTAATGCACGTTCCAAGATTTCAGCAAAATTATAATTCGGAGCGTGACGTGTTACCCTATACCACGAGATAACTTATATTCTTGGTTATACCGCGGTGGAGAAGTGCTTTGGCGGACGTATGAAACGATGGTTCAATTTATCACGACTCGATTCCGCGAGAGAGGTGTTAAGCGATTAGCCATGTTCGGATAATGTACCGCGCTTTTCTCTGTCTGTCCATCTCTCTCTTTTTCTCATACACACAGACGGACGGACACACGGACATCGACCAAGAGTTCAAGGATTGGTGCTGAATTAAATTTAGCGGTACGCTCGTACGGATTACTGCGACGAATGGGGCGGAAGTGAGGATGGAAAGGGCAGAGTGAAAAAAAAATCGAAGGAAAGAAGCAAACGAACGCAGAAAAGTAGGAACGAGAGGGAGAGAGAGAGAGAGAGAGTGTGTGAGGGAGGGGGTGGGTGGTGAACGAGACTAGTGGTGGTCGCGAGCAAGCTCCGGACAAAATTAGTTTTTCTTAATTGGCGGAAGCCCACAGCCGCGGAAGTCCTCCTCCTCACCCCTTCTCTCTTCTCCCTCTTTCTCTCTTTCCCTCTATCTCTCTCTCGGAGGCGATATTCGATCGTACGTTCGTATAATTGGAAACCGTAAACTGGAATCTCGACCTCGCTTGCTCTTTCGTTTTAGGTTATATGTGTGTGTGTTTTTTCTCTATTTTCTATCCTGACGTCCTATATATATATGTGTATATATATATGTTTTCTCGAAATGTACCTCGGGGGTTGGGATTTTCAAAGTTATCGCACAACCACCAGAACTAGAGACAGAGACCGGAAATGGGTGTACCTATGTGTGTGAGAGAGAGCCAGAGCTCTTTCCATTTTTTAACGTTGACCCCGCGGGGCAATTGGTCGTTTCGAAGCGCGGATCGTATTTTTTTTCAATCTGCTACGTTTTTTTTCCTGTTTCCGTCAATTTTTTTTCTTTTTGATCGCAGAATTATTCAACGAAAGAGGTCGATGTATCATGAATCAAACATCGGATTTTATTTAAAATGCGAGTATGAAGTATTTGTTTGCAGCAAATACGTACTCATTTTCGTACGCGTTGTGTTTCTATTCTTTTTTTGTTCTTTTTGTTTTTTGTTTTTTTCTTTTTCACCGGCAAAAAATATATCCTGACGCGCTTGGATTATTGTAAAATATTGTTTGATATTATTTTTGAATACTTCTTTTTTTATATTCTTTCGTTTTTTTGCGATATCGATGCATATCCCAATGTCCGTTATTGCGAACGAGCACCCCCTCCAACTCACCACGCGCGCGACATCGAGTGAACGCAGAACCCGCAGCTGTACGAGCGGATAAACTGCGTTTGCAGTTTCGACAACTGTGTACGCGTGTTTGCACCGCACAGCGTGAAAATACCGCACGTGGATTAAATTTTAACGATTAAAACATTGCGTACGTCATTCGCGTCAAAGGGGGTTGTATTTGTTCACATTGCGAGGGTTTTCATGATCGATCCACTCGGCTCTCTCGCTGCAACGTTTCGTAAATAGACACGCGCAGGACACTGCAATAATGTCCTTACGACTGTAAAAAAAATCATAGATGTACGAAACGAGATAAAAAAACGTGTAAAGCTTGGAAAATAGAGTTTGAAACAAATTCAAGTCGATTAATATTTTGTTTTTACAACGAAGTTGTATAATTTCTAACGATAAATAATCAATATTTTTATGGTCGAGTAAAAATGTTTGTAAAATTTTTTGTTATGGTGCGTAGGGGTGGCGTCCCGTAAACTTGGGCGGTTCCTAAAGCCGGACAGTATTTGAAATAGAGCAAAAAAAGCGCGCCATTTTGTTACTTGTGCCGGGTTCAAACTCACGACACAATTTTTCTCTTAAACAATCATCGGAAGTCTATAATATGCCAAAAAGTACCCTGTTCGACTAAATTAAAAAATTAAAACGAGGAAAAAGATTAAACTAACCCTGAAAAAAGGTAGATTTGATCCAACTTTTAACACGGAATGTGAGAAAACACTAGTAGCGCATATGGTGGATTTGTCACATAAGTGCATGCCTTTAACTAGAAAAGAATTTCTCACCCTAAATATTTTTTCGAAAAACCCATTTCCTCTGCCTCTCTCTTATTCTCGTTTAGTCTCTCTCGCTCTCTTTCTCTCTCCGTTGCTTATTGATACGTTTTATTTGTGTCCGCTCAAAAAAAGCCCTAAATCACGAACATTTGGAATGGCAACGAGGTGTGCGGACGAATACAGCTCTTGCATTTTCGAACGCGTGTGATCACGCTTACTGTTTGTTCGAGGAGTCGGGAGTGCAGTGCGTTGAACATTTCGGTACACAGATCGCAAATATCTGTATGCATTTCTCTCTCTCTCTCTCTCTCTCTCTCTCTCTCTCCTACCTATAACTATTATATATTTATTTACGAAGAGTCGATCACGCACGTAGGGATTAAACATTTATTGGCAAAATCCAGCAATGGCCGACGGGGTCAGCTATTTGGCTCATTTGTGTAACGTTTAGTGGCCGAGAATTTTGGACAAGGGAGAGAGACTGAGAGAGAAAATCCTGGAGGTTCAAAAATCATTGACGCTCCACATAGAATATCTACCTTCGCGAGTCCATTGACAAATATATATACGCCTTTCAAATTGAATCGCCATATCGAATCTTGATTAACGGTGAAATGGTTCTATTTCGATATCGTAACGCACGATATCGAGCTCCGTCCCAAATTCGCTGGTTGGTGCAATCGTGATATAAGCTACGATCTATATAGGTTCGTCATTGAAGGGCTAGGGTCAATAATGGTGACCGCCACAAAGCGAACCTTCGGCAGATGATGCTCCAGCCACGACTCGTTCCATACCAACGGCGACTGCCCACCATTTTCATCAAAATCAATCCGTAATTATCTCGTGAGATAGTAATTAATAATAATTATTATTTCGAAACAATATTAATAGAAAATTGTTATTGTAAGCAAACAATAACAATTATCTATATATTAATTATTGTTATAATAATAATTATTATTATTATTATTCATTTTTATTTTTCGTTCCTAATTATTTTTGCAAAATTATATTCAATTTCTACCAGAGGGATGTTTGTATAAAAATTTGATTGTGAAGGTTGCACTATTTGTTTCGCTTCGAAGAAAGAACGTACGAGAAAAATGAATTAGGTGACCGATGGTCGATGGTCCGGGAAGGGAAACATCGATTGCGCTCGTACTCGCTCGTTTTTCAATCGGACAAATTTGGTTCACGATGTGGAACAGAATGCACACCGAGGTTCGCTAACTTATTCGAGCTTCCTTTCCGGGACGACGGAACGACGGCGTATAGAGAACGAGGTGGAGACGATGGAAGTTGTAAAAAGCTGGAGACGAAGCGAGAGTAGCAAAAAATCCCGATGAAATATACGCGAATTCTATCTCGTCTATCGATCTCCGTTCTTTCATCGTTTTTCTCAATCTCTGTCTCTCTCGTCGCGCACCAGCAATCTTGAAAAAAAATAGATTTCTCATTCTCGCTTTTCACCGTTTTTCACCAACTACATTACACATTTACACGTACAGACGCACGCAACATACTTATAGGTATATTTCTCGAAGTTTCCGTTATCAAATGTCAGAGGACAAATATTTCCATGTTCCAGTTTTTTTGTTTCCCTGCCCCTCTCGTTTATACGGATATTCAGAGAAATTTTATCGACGTTTTGACGCACGACGCGTCGGTAAAGGTTGCTTTCACGATGCCGATAAAATTGGAAAAAGCAAGATTGAATGAGAAACGAGAGAGCGAAAAAAAACAAAAAAACACGGTTTCATGGGGTTGAAAATAATGACGAACATTCGTAACTGCTCGCGCGTTACGTAATATTTAGTTTCTCGAAATATGTTGCTAAATTCGATGTATATTTGTCGACTTTTTTGTAACGAAAAAAATCATTAAGAAGATTTTTTTTCTGTTTTCAATTTAGTCGATAGAAAAATGTAGAATGTTATTTCTATCGGACTTGCTTACCGACGACGTGCGAGAGCTTGCGGCGAAAGAATTGTAAGTGAAATTAGATGCCCGAGAACAAAGCGCCGGAACGAGCCTTGCGCACTCGATGTGAATTTCTTTTCTCTTGTTCCTTTTGGGGGGGGGGGGGGGAGGGGGGATTTTCAACCAACCAACGATGTGACTTCCCCTACTCAAACCCCATTCCTCCATCGTTCTTGTATGGTTCACTCGGTCGAGAAACCCTCTTACTTAGTATTCCACTATCCATTCTGGCACTTCTATCCAGCTCTTTTTCGCATTCTCATTGAATATATTCGACTGCAAGTACCCTGAGCCAAAGTAGGTGCGCACATATACCTATGTATATAGCGACATGCGACTATCACAACTTCGTGACCATGGAATTTAGAAAAATTTACTCCCACGGTAAGTATTCGAGCGTTTTACTTTTTTATTTTCATATTTTTTATAATTTTTTTGAATATTGACCCAATTTTCATATTCCCTCAATTCTATACCCATGCCGATATAAACGTATTCGTGGAAATTCATAAAAACAAATAACAAAAATTGAAAATTTTGCGACATTTGAAAACAAGAAAAAAGATAAAAGATTTGCAATTTTCGTAATGGAAAATACGATGTTTTTCTTTCGACCCGTACGAGTTACCGTCATAAAAATAAAATCGTTATTGCAATGCTGATAAATTACAATCAACTTTTCATCCCTTAACTCGCGTTTCCTACATGACCGATCGAACGTCGTGCAACGGCAGATTCTTTGAAACGGAACAACGAGGTCGCTCTCTCGATAAATTGAAACGACGCGTGGTAACCTGATTTTTCCGATGTCATGAATCTGCGGTATTGTTGCATCGCGTGTTTGCCAGGCATTGTTTAGCAAACGCCATTCCGTCCGGGAGTACAATGGCACGAATAAAGAAAAAACGCGGGGGGGGGGGGGGGGGGGATAGCGTGGAAATGGTTGGAATATTTTTATCCGATGAAATTTCGCGGTACGATCGACAGATTTGTTTGTCGAGTACACAATCGCAGTGGATCAACCATTTATTAATTTAATCCCTCGAGTTTTGTCGCAAAGTACACCGAAGAAAAAAGACAAACAAAAAATACCCCGTACGTTTCGTCAACGATTCTTAGTTTTAATGTGTTTCCCCGAATTACAAGTATAAAAATAACAGTGCGAGAGGGTTTTCCGCGCTTTTATCATCTCACTTTTTCTCGCTCGTTTTATTTCATCCAACCCCCCCCCCCCCCCCCCCCCCCCCCCCCCCCCCCCTTGTAGCCTTCCGGCACTTGATGCCTTCATTATGTCCCAGCTCGACGTTCACTTCTTTTTTTGTTATCTTTTTTTATCATCTTCTATCGCCATCGTTACGTTAGTTAAAAAACACATCGCGTCCGTCCTTTTTTGCCAGGAGAATTTTCCTCGCACACGATCCCCTGCCAAACGGTGCGAATTTTTTTATCCCCACCCATGCCTTTATTTCACGCTCTTCTCTCGCACAAATAACCCGTCTCGTCGTCGTCGTCGTCGTCGTCGTCGTCGTCGTCGTCGTTGCCAATTTAATTTTTTTTTCCTCCCTCTCTCGCCGTGAGCGAATAAGCGGGGTTGAAACGCATATATAGATATAGGAGGAATGCGAGGATGAAACGCGAAGGCAAGCGCGAACGAGCGAGCTAAATGACGAAGTAGCGAACGTAGATTTACGACATCACGATAAGAAAAAGTTTGCCGAAAGCCGCGACAGCTCGGCTCGAAGTTTTTTATTTGACTTTAGACGCGTCATCGAGGATATAGAGACATAAAATACGTAAATTTTCATGCGCGTTATATACCGCGGGATACGTGTGCGGGACGATGGCAAATCGATTTTTGGCTTCGACAAAATTTCCTCGTTTCGGGTTTTTTTTTCTTAATTTTTCTTTTAGAATTTTTGTTCTTTCTTTTTACTCCGTCGTACCCTTTTTTGCGTCGACGCGACGTTTTTCGATCAAGCCAATCGAATATTCGCCCTTAATGCCATCGGTACACGGACGATTGAACACACCAAGCTTTCATCGAGTTATACCTCTCTCTCTCTCTCTCTCTCTCTCTCTCTGTCTCTCCTTCGCTCTCCTTCACTCGGGCGCTCAAGTGCATTTCCTATCTTCGTCGAAAAACGTGGACGAGATAAGACCGGACTAAGTTTACTCCTAGAGATATTTATCGTTGATCTATTTACCTTCTTACGAAAGAATTTTTACGATAATTATGCGTTTAATGTTTTTTTCGTCAATTTTCATTCGTTTTTCTATCTAAACATTTTTTCAAAGACGACTGTCGTAAAGTGGTAGAGAAAAAAATCGCTGTTAAGAAAATATACCGAAACGTAGTTATTATTTTTTAAATATCGAAGCTTTTAAGGAAAATTACCGAAAGCTCGTTTTAATTATTAAAATATCAAAGTGCACGTATTAATTTTTATCGTCGCGAGTTTATAAAAAAAAGTCGCGTCCCATCGACCGCGTGATTAATTTTTCAATTAATTGAGTCATGCCTCGATGACACTTTATCCAAGTGCACTTACCATGAATACGAGGATTCGAACAATTTCCTTATCAATATTCTCGTTTGCATCTTTATTCGAGATTACGCGTTTACCACAAAAAATATATTCCAATCTATAATTAAATCTTTTTTATTTTACGATGTACGTATAATTTCCAATCAAGCTTTACGTCTCGTTACAAAACTTCGTCCAATTATTAATATTTCTTGGTCGAAAAAAACAAAACAAATGCCGTCGTATTACGTCAACCTTTACCGAAGGTCCTTCAAAATTGTTCACGGGGTTCGATCTGAAATCGAATCTTCCGATTTACATGCGTTCGATTCTCGCGAATACAGGAAATAGCTCGACGATTTTGTAAACCCGGAAAATTGACGATCGATGAATGTTTTCCCACGACGTGGATGGAATTTTGTCAAAATTAATCGGTAAAATTTCACGAAAATTTCATCAAAATTCTCCGATGGAATAGCTGCGATACCCCAATTTTGAAATCCCTTCTTTCACGACCCCAACGGAGGACGCACTAAAATTACTTAACGAACTTCGTGCCCTCCCCCACCACCCCGTATGTGTGTCGTTTCGTACACACCCTTGTGGGTTCAGTTTCGGACCGGCGATACAGAGAGATAGGAATTTTTGTCGAATCCACTGCCGGAAACGATTCGAGTGATTTAAACTTGTCCGCCCTCGACTCTCTCGTTTTTCAAAACTGCCCTCGCTTTGCTTTCCCATCTCTCTTTCTCCCGCCCTTTCTCGTTCTCTCTCTCTCTCTCTCTCTCTCTCTCTAGCTCTCTCTCGGACACACTCACTCACTCACTCACTCACCCTCTCTCTCTCTCTCTCTCTGTCGTCGTAATTTCACTCGGGATTCATGTGACGCTCCGAACCGATTCTGTACGAGAGAGGACATAACGCTCTCCGGCATATCGGTGCAGGTCAGTCTGCTGGTCGCTTGTATATAACCATCGGATGCCGAGCAATATAGACACATCACCCGGTATACATTAGTACGGCAGTATACTAGACTGACCATCTATACCGGCACATTACGGTCGCTCGGTACACCGAATATATCATAGAGACATAACAGAGACCAGAAATTGGCATCGTTAAAATAAAACAAAAAAATTCGAAATTATTCTTTACCAAAATCAACTATTGACAATTATTCGCAAAAAATTGACAATCGTTTTGATAACGTAATCGCTACGAATTATTATCAGTATTAATATTTACAACAAGAAATTTCTATTCGAGTAAAAATTCGTTCGAATTATATTACCAATAAAATAATTGTAAAAAAATTACTCTATTAATTATATGTTCGTTACAAAAGTCAAAATTATTGAAATTTTCTTAATTATCGTCCATCGAAAATATCGTATAATGTTGTTTTAGTAAAGAAGTTTGATAGTTTATCGAAATTAGATTGATTATTATTATATTTATAATTATTTAAAAATGATTATTAATCGAAAAAATCGTGTAATTTTGTTTTCGTAAGGAACGATAGTTGTACTCGTGTTGTCTAATTTCTTCTTTTTCCTTTTTTTCACGTTTTCCCCGTTCTACCGTCGTTAGGATAAAAGCGTAGCTAGATGTGCCAATAATGTAATTTAGTGGTTCGTTCGTTAGAGGACCAAACATCGGGCCTCTAACGAATGCGAATGAGCGAACGTTCCGGACAGTACTGCAGGGTCGTGTATGTCGAACACTCGATGGATAAATGACATAAAGATACGAGTATACGCATATACCAAAGCTTTGACGTTCGTGTCCTTCATAATTTACGTAATGCATCGTTCGCCATAAATCCGTGGCGTATACGGTAGAACGTGGATCGACGTTGGTGATCCGCTTTGCGAACAGTTTTGCCACGTTACAGACGGCCCGTTGCTTACTCGTTCGTGTTTTTAGTTTCGTTCGAGCTTCTCCCCCCTCCCTCTCCCCATAAAGACCCAAAATCGTTCGTTTCCACCGAGGGTGGCGCTTCGTTTACCGGACGTCGTGATTCAGGATATCGCCGCTACGAGCGCTCTCTCGCGTCGCATGTACCGCGTGACTGCGAAGCCTCGACTCGAGCGCCGAGCGTCCGTGACGTTTCGCTTATCCGAGCGATTCGTGCTTTAAAAATTTTGTTTTTTCTGTTACCTTTTTTTGGTCACTCTCCCATCCGACGGGAATTTCTTTCGAGAATCTCTCGTTTCCGGCAAATCCGGTAGTGGCGCGTTTCGATCGCGCGAGCTCGAAGATAGAAAAAACGTAGAGCGATAAAAACATCATGGTAAAAAACTGACCGAGAGAGTCAAGCTGGGAAAAATAGAACGTCGAAATTCTCTAGCACACGTTCGATATTTTCACATCGAGGTACCGAGCAATCGCGTAATTCCATCGTTCGAGATCCTCTCCTAACTTTTATAAAGAGTGAATCATCCCTCGTTCGCCTCGTTCGATCGAGCGAAAAGTTACTTACTCGATCTAGCGGATCTTCGATACAACCCAGCCGTACACCTTCGCGCCAAGTTCGTCCGACCATTTTCATTTAAATTAATGAGGAACATCGCGATAATAAAATTTGCAATCACGAGATAATAAAAAAACAAAAAAATCGTTATACTTTCCACGTTCCATTCGTCAATTATCGAAAACACGAAAGAAACTTTTCCATTTATCATTCCTGATCGAGAATCGAGTGAAAAAGAAACAACCGATGAGGTAGAGGGGCGCCACTTGTGATTTCCCAATAGAGATGTAAGAAGGCTGTTGAAGCAAGAAGAAAAAAATACGAAAACGAGAAAAAAGACGTCACTGGCAACGCTATAAATAAGTTTTCGAAGCTTCGAAACTGTATATACATACAGCTTTTCATCAGCGATCGAAATCTATTTTCTCGAAGTAGAGGGGGGGGGGGGGGGGGGAGGGAAAGCGATCCGACGTCCCGAAGCGCCCAAAAGAGAGGTGAGAGCATTGGATGGACCTTCTGTACGTGCGCGGTAATAAAACGGCCGCCATACTTTCTCTCTCTCTCTCTCTCTCTCTCTCTCTCTCTCTCTCTCTCTCTTTCTCTCTATCCCTCTATCTCTCTATCTATCTCAATTCACTGTTATTTTTGCACTGTGTGCGCTATACACGGTAACACACGGATCGTTTTCGTATAGGCGAGTTCCACACCGATGTTTTATCAGACTCGTTTATACCGTACTCGTATTCTACTCCCTCTTTTTCCGTCTCGCAGTTTGTTCTACTACGTATGTATATATATATGTGTTTATTGGATGCTTCGAGCAACCTAGAAACCTCCGCATGCGCCGTTCAATGTACTTACGAAAACGATCTCCCGTTTCCTCTCTCCCCGTACGATGGATTTTCTCTCTCTCTCTCTCTCTCTCTCTCTCTCTCTTCCTCCCTCTCTCCTCTTTTTTCTCTTTTGGTCTGGCAGCTCGTTAAAGATTCACAAGAAATTCGCGCACCGAACACCGTTGAGTGTCGAATTATTGAACATTTTCTTCGTGCCTCGACCACTCGAGCAAAAAACCCGAGTCGGTAAAAGTCGTAGAGGTGAGAGAGAAAAAAGATATATATATATATATATATATATATATATATATATATATATAGCCATGTCCGAATTTTTCAACACCGCTGTCGATGGAAAAATCATAAAACGTCGGTATGACCGACGGACGAATTGGCCAGTAGTGCGATATTGACCGAGATCACGTATTGCGATAATGGGAAAAGAGAATTTCGGTGGAATTCTTGTTTCCGATCAAAACGCGTAATCAACTAATGCCGTATCGAAATTCTACGATTTATCAATAATCTATTGAATTATAATGTTTTTTTTCGATACGTCAAAGTCGAAATATCATTCGATATTCTCCAGGGCTGTAAAAGAGTGAATGTACTCTCGATGTGTTTGTGTGTGGGTGGTTTTTTTTCAAATTCACGTTTCGAACTTTCTCACATTTTTGGTCTTCGAGTCACAAAATATTGTGAACGAACGTAAAATTAAATTCGTTAGAAATTTTAGGAGAGTTTATCGCCGATTTACCCACGATAATCAACAAGCAACGAAAATTTTGAAAGTACACGTTAAACGTTGCGACCAACGTCTGATTCGAGATTTGCATATTACACAGTCGCAGCCATCTGGCTAAAATTTTCCATTTGGTCGTAGTGACGGTCTCGCTCTCTCTCTCTCTCTTTCTCTCGCGAGACCGTCAGTACGTATAATTAGAACAGTGAAGTAGGTAAAGCCACATTTTCATCCCCTCTTCCCTCTCGCACCTTCCAGGCATCGCGAGCTTCTCTCGCTGCAGGTATAATTTTTGCCACGATCGCGACGAAAAGTTACGAGCTCTCTCGTCTGCTTCAATTCTGGCGGGGAAAGCCGAGTCCCCCTCCCGTACTCTCACTCTGTTGCGAGGACTATCGAAGCCAAACTCTCGCACCATGTACGACGGAGTTACCAAAGTGGAGGACGTTTGCTAGTCGCGAGAAATCAAGAAATTCGAGTCGACACACTCGTCTATATACCACTTCAATTCCTTCTCTCAATTTTGACCGTTTCCTACATATACACGTATACAAGTATATATGTATTTATCAGTCTTTTTATATATGTGTATATAGGAGAAGATGATTCGCATCTTAGGATGAGAAGCTGGAGCGGCAAGCTCGAGAAAAGCTCGGAATTAAGTAGTTATATAGAGTCTCTCTCGTCTCGTGTCTATATTTCTCAAGAGTCCGAAAGTTTTCAGACGGCCACGTTTAGCTCTCGCTCTCTCTATTTCTCTCTCTCTCTCTTTCTCTCTTGCCGCGGACAGTTTGGTTTCAAGGAACTCGCGACGAGCGCTAAACTCATAAACAAACGTTCCGGCCAGCGTCGCGAAATCCTCGAGAAAATTATTTCAAAAGTAAACGGGAAGGGAGTACGTCGTCGTGCGTTCAAATGTTGACCGTATAGTTTCATGAAATTCGAATCTCGTTGAAAGGGGGGTTTTAGTAAAATCGGCGAAGCCTAATTCGAAGTTTAATGACGAATCGAGAACGTTCATCGAAAGTGAAATATTAATATTTAATAATATTCGACAATATTTATTTAACGATAATATTTATAATATGATTCGATAATATTATGATTAAATGAATCGAATAACCGAGAGAAATAACAAATTTATTTGTAAAACTGGGACGAATTAAATTATTAATCTAACGCCATTGCAAATTTAATTACGAATTTGCGCAAAATTGTGGATTTAGAATAAAAAAACCACAATTTTCAACGTTTACTTTTTTTTCGTTATCATTCTTTGCCCATGCTCCCCCTGTCGTTTCTCGTACGCGATATACATCGCGTCATTTTGTTTTTATTCTCATCCTCATTACGAACGTAATTTTCCTGCCAATTAAATATGCGAGTAAAAATTCTGGTCGAAGTAGAGCGCGATGTCATTCAATGAGAGCAATCCGACGTGACACACCGTGGGCTGAGAGAAAAGACCATTTCCCCTATGCGTTTTCCGTCATCAACCCCACCCCTCTTTTCCTGCGCGGCTCTCGACTATGATGATGCGGTTGCACATTCACAACATTCTCACACACACACACCCACACACACACACCTGACCGACGTATTAATACCTCCGGGCATACACACACCACGTTTCCTGTGAATGTAACATATTATTTACCCCCCCCCCCCAATCCCTCCAACCCCCCATCCCTCGCATAATACGCCCTCGGCACAAGTCTTACGCGTGTCAACGGTGTAACTTTCCCGAGCTTTGAAAGATTAGCCCCGTGAGAGGGAGAAAAAGAGGAAGAGAGAACGAGATAGATAGAGAGAGAGAGAGAGATAGATAGAGAGAGAGAGAGAGAGAGAGAGAGAGAGAGAGAGAGAGAGAGAGAGAGAGAAGAGAGAAAGAGAGAGAGAGAAAAAGCAGACTAGACGCGAACAAGAAATTTCATTGCGTCGCGGGGCGGCATTTTCAACCCTCGGGTGCTAAGCGCGTTCAGCTTTTTCACCGCAAGCTCTACAAATCGTATGCAATTGCACAAAGCTTGGCCAGGTAGCTCGGAAATCGCGCTCTCTCGCGTGTACCCGGAATCGTGTCTCGCCGTGCACCTTCTTTTTCCACGCGAAATATGATCCCGTAAATTTTCGACACACCGCGCGCGAGCTACGGCGAAATACGCATATAAATGGGAATATACTTATATATACAATTTTTTTCTATTTTTTCCTTTTTTTTCGTTTTATTTTCGTTCAGACTACACGAAGTTATATTTTATACGCGTGGTAGATAGGTGACGCGACGAGACCGTGGAGTGAGCGCGTTAGTCGCGGGAAAACAAAGTGAGTGTTAAGAGATAGAAGAAAAAAAGAAAGAAAAAAAAAAAAAGAAACACTCCCAACCCTCCTAGGAGAAAAAAAGCGAGCGTAGCTTCGTTGGTTAATGGCTCTGGTGGTTTCTCCATTCGGTATATCTAGTTACACCGTGTCACAATCTCATCTTTTACTTTACTCTTTCTTCTTTTTTTTTTAACGAACGAACTAGTTCGGATTTCTTTTCTTTTTGTCTTTTGGTTCACCGCCAGTTTCGTCGTCGCGTCTAATTAAGCGGTTTAATTTTTTTACTCCCATCCCCCGCTCCCTCGTCCCGCGGTTCAGTAATAGGGCACACGCCTGGTGTTTCGTGCCGTGTCTTTTCATTTCGCGCGACGAAGCTCGTATTAAACGTGAAATTTACGACGTTTCTCGGTGTTGAAAATTTTTACTCGTAATTTTTCGTTCCCCTTGTATCTACTCGTTCATTCTTTTTTTTTTCTATGTTTGTTTTCGTTTTGAACTAATTTCTATTTCGTGTTATTGATAACAGTTATCGCGTCTTTGTGTTCGTACGCGTCTCGTACTTTTTCATCGTGAGCACGATTATCTACGTGACGTGTCGCGTGTTCCGGTGATCACGAGCTCACCGAATATATCTCGTATATATACATATATATAGATGGGCTCTTGAGTGGGGGTACCTATATGTTTCTAGGTGTGTGTGTATGTAGAGGGGGATTCTCGTGGCGCGAGTGGGCGCGCGCGTTTAACGCCACCAACTCCCGGTAAATTGAATTGAATTTTCTCGTGGGGTTTACGTGTCACACCGGGACCCTTTACTCGAGAAGTGCGTTCGCGGTGGGATTTATAACTACTTCGTCGGTTAACTCTCTTCTCTCACTCTCTCTCTCTCTTTCTCTCTCTCTCTCTCTTTCTCTCTCTCTCTCTCTCTCTCTCTCTCTTTCTCTTGCCTTCGCTCGTTGACTTACTCTCCAACATTTTCCCTCGTACCATGAGTTATGCACAGTGCCCAGGATTAGAGTGAATGAGTAAGAGTTATGGGTGAGAGCGCTATCTCTACCGCGAATACTCCAAAATGTGATATATATATATATATTAAATGTATGTAGTTAAATATGTATGTGTCTGTTGGTTCGTCCTCAGTACCATTTTTATAGCAAAACTAGTATGTAATTTCGTGTCTATTATCAAAACGTCATAACGAGAGATATGACCAAGGGCATGGTAAATTAAATTCTTGGTACAAATGAAATTGCGCTTCGTGGTTAACCCACTTTGCCATTAATCACGAATTTCCATCTCGCTACGTCGAAAGATTTGTTTTTCACGTCGGCAATGGTCGATTGTTATTGTAACAACGAATTATTGCAAAATAAAAATATTGGGATAAATAAAGAGAAAGAAAAAATATTAACGATTAATTATAGAACATAAATTATTACGCGCGATCTTACTTTTTCACATTATTTTTAGAACAATTCGTTTATAAAATCGATCTTTGTAACGGCGCGACGTTTCATCTCGCAATTTTATTAATAATTTAGAGAATTATCACGAGATCGAAACACGTTTCGCGTGTCCTAGATAAATTAAATTCGATAGAAATCCATTATTATGATTATTATATTTTTTCTACCTTTTTCTATATTTAAAAAAACACGCTCCGTAAAATTCTGATTGATTGCAGAACGTTTCTCGTAAAAATGTTAAATAAATCGAGCTTGTGTATCGTAAATTTCATCGATTAACGACATCGACCTAATCCTCGAACTGTCTTCGCTTTTTTTCATTCCTCCTCCCCTTGTAGCTTAAATATTTCTCTCGTGTGGTCGCGTAAACAGTCGCGTGTTCGCTTTTATTACTCATTCCAGGCTCGTTTATCAACCGGTGCGCAGCGCCTGCTGTGTCAACGATAACAGAGCGGAGAGTACAGAGTTCGTGCCACCCCATCCCCCTCTTTCCTCCCTCCCTCGTTCTCTCTCCCTCTCTCTCTCTCTCTCTCTCTCTCATGTTGAGACTATAAACTCGAATATGGTCCTGATAGATTTGTTTTCAGCGTGGCGAGTAACGCTCTCTTCCCTTTGGATTTTGTGCGACAGATGTGAAATTTTTTTTAAATTCGACGTTTTTTTATCGTTATTTGATCGATATCGAGAAAAAAAGAGAGAGATAGAGAGAGGGCATATAAATCAAAAAGGCGAAATATTAATGTTAGAAATAGTCAAAACTCGCCGTTGATTGGGCGCGAATATTCTTATACCGAACTGAAGTGTGTGTATGTGTGCATGATTCCCGTTAAGAGTGTTTATATCTGGATCCTAAGAAGTTAAGACCTTAGTACGACTCACGGGCGGTAGTCAGTCGGATTTCGTCCTCGAACCATGTATGTTATTCTGATATCGGTTCTCTTTCCTCTCTAAATAAAGTCTTTTACTTTGCGTGTGTAGCCGGACTTCTTTTGTGTTTGCGACCTCTTATCAATTAATGGAAGAACGTATAAAAATTTAGTAATTTCAACCCCCTTAAGTCTCGCGAGCTATTAAACAGATAGTTGGAGAAAGAGTTCGCGCATAAAAAGGCGATCGACCACGCGTTTATTCGACTAAACGATTTGTTGTTCAAACGGCAACGAGAGGCTGATTCAAATCGCGACCAATGCCGTTTCGTAACTCCCGGCTGTTTGTTCCGATGCGAAACGCATTTACTCGGTACACAAAACGTTTACGAGTGAAGAGTCGAATTATCAGTGGCGATGCGCGGAATTCTCGATTTTTCCTGGTCCAGTTCGAGAGATCGATACAAACGAACGAGACGATAGAACATTTTTGAAATATTTTTTTACGAAGCAAATCGAGACAATTTTCGACCGCAAAAATAAAACATCGATAAGTCATCGCTCTTTATTTTAGAAAATAAAAATCTTATAACGTTTATATTTAACGAAAGTCGGGAATACAATTATTATTATAATTTCTCGATCGATTAAATTCAAATTTAATTCACGAATTTTTAGCGACAATCTTCGTACGAAAGGCGAACTTACGTGATCTCATTTACCCTTTTGCTAATCAATTTTCTCTTTCCGCGCTTCGTTATTCCGCCTACGTAACGTCTAGCATCGCCGTCGCACATTTCCATCTTTTCCGTGCAAAAGTCAGTCGCGAGTCCAATTATTTATTATCGAGCTGACAATTCGAACATGTTGTCCCTCATTCGTTGTCACATTTGCGTGAAATTTCATGATGAAATTATACTCGGGCCCCCCTCGAGCGACGCTGTTACATTTGTACTCGGAGTGTTCGAGTCTCGTTCGTGCATAATTTATCGCGCAATGTCAAAAGTTTCCAGCGAGACTGGAACCGTACGTATGTTGAAGAGCGTGAAAGATGATCGTCGAAAAGAGAATGAATTTTTGGTCAAAGAATGAAAAATATTTCTCTAGAAAAAAACATCCCTTATCTGTCTTCATACAATATATTTATTGATAATCGACAATTCACCGTATAATTTTTATTAAAATTAACATATTTTACAAAAAATTTATTTTTAGAAAAAATTATCCGTTCCATTTCAACGGCCTGGGCCATTATCCGTTTTTTTATCCTGTAACCCATAACACTCTCGCATCCCCCGATTCACTCTTTCTCTTCAGCAACAACGAGTATATACACTCTTCGCGTACATTTGCATCTTATTCCCACCTTTTAACACACAAACATACACACACACACACACTCACACTTACACACACAAGTAACATTGTTCTTTGCTTCATCTCTTTCTCTTCCCAACCCTCTCCGGCTTCGCAGAATATCCCGAGCATAATACAAAAAGCGGCAACGACCATGCACTAAGATCCGGTTCTGCAGGTCATCGCTCGGTAAACCCTGTAGAAAGAGAAAGAGAGAGAGAGAGAAAACTTGAACGGTGCCGAAAAATTGCTAAGTGTACAGGGCGATCGCGAGAGTGGAGCGTATCCATTTTACGCGAGGTCTGTTGCGACATAGCGGCCATTCAAAAAGCTCGAACGTGAGAGGAACAAGCTCGAGGGGTGAGTGAAAACCTGGCAATGGGTTATGAAACCTACGTCCTCGATATCCATATACACACATACCTTCCTCTCCACTCGTCGCGTTTTTCACCCTCTTTTCTCTCAGCCCTTCCATCGAGCTACCCTACCGCGTAACGATAGACTGCACTCTGCGATAAGATTTTTGCGCTTCATGCTTTTGAGTCTTCACCCTCGACCCTCCCCCTCAGCCCTTTCAATATGGCGTAACTGTGATATTCGCGTATACCTACATACATGTATACCTACAGAGTTTGCTTCCCTTTGTCGTTGTGCGAAACTTCGATCCTGGCGCGTTCAAAATTCTCCAAAGTCCAGTAAATTTGTACAGTGGACCAAAAGAGAAAAAATAAAAACATCCCAAATAGAGCTTTTCTGCAAAGCAGTAATAAGGAAAAGAGAACGAGAAGGAGGGTAGTAAAAAAAAGGAAGACAATTGTATGAAGAACTTTTGTTTTATTTACTATTTCCGTTTGACAATATTGCAGTGATAAATAATGAAATAGGAAATTTGGTCTTATCGATAAAGAATTATCGAGTTAATTATTAAACGGAAATAATTGTGCGGATTATTAATGAGAGATGGCTCGATGAATTATTTCGGGAAATGTAAATGTAAATGGTTACGGCCCTTTCTACGTCCGGACTAACCTTGGCGAATATAGAACAGAGTATAAACACATTTTATGGATCGCCGGCCCATTATTTATTTACACACTTGACGAGAGGACTCGGGGCACGTTGTTTTCGGTACGCTATATATATTCCATTAAAATATCGTTAAATTCGTGGATTTTGTACGAGCTAAACGCCATGCACTCGTTTGATTAATTCATTATCATTTTAGTGCGCGCGGTATCAGAACCTTTCCCCCATCACCCTTCGGCTCGCTCTCGTACTCGAACCTCGCGCGTGATATAACAAAAATACGTTAAACCTCTCGGGTAATTACGTAAAATACCGGTTTTGATGAAGAAACGTTTACCCGTAAATTTTATTTTTATATTTTATTAAACTTGATTTCTTTTTTTTAAGTATTATTTTTATACAAAATTGTATGGAATATCAAACGTTGGCACGAGTGAACGTTGGTTTTATGCAAACGAAAGTGTGTACGTAGCGCACATACTTACGGTTTCCACTTTACGTAACGGGTATCACATTTTCGTCGGTTATTATAGGATTAATTTTTCATCAACGTTTCATTAGGAATTATCGTTATATGGAGTTTGGCAAGAGTGTCGACATAGTTTTTTTTTTGTAATTGCTCGTATCATACGGGGTCAACCACTAAATGTAGAGCACATCGTTCGTACGGATAAACTCACGGAACATCGCTTTTTAAAAATGGCGTGCAACGTGTACGAACAATTTTTGATTCTCAATAACGTAGAAATTTTCCTCAAAGTCAATTAATTATTTTCATGCATTTACGATGAAATAATTATTCGCGACAATGTTATTTTAAACAAACTCTAGGTTTGCGCAAATATTGACAGAATAGAAAACAAAATTCGTAAATTTATCTTGTTGTTTTTGAAAACTAACCTTCAAAAACTTTTTCAAATTCGATTTTTGCGTCAAAAAAAAATCAAATATTCTGAAAATAAAACATTCTCCTCTCCCTCCCTCGTACGTTTATTCACGGGCATGATAAACTCGTCGCAGAACAGACTGCGAGCGGAACGATAGTGAAACTCTCCATACCCAATGCACACGGATTCTCATGGCGTGTGCTCTTGCTGTTGCGATCGTTGCGGTGAATTTGTTCCATCGCTCTTTCCCTCCCCAACCCTCTCTCTCTCTCTCTCACTCTTTCTCTCTCCCTCACTCTTTCTCTCTCACATCAGCCCACGTAGTTCCCAAATTTCATTTCCACCGGAATCGTGTTTACTCATTGAGCGTTTTCCACCATTTCGGCTCCGATTTTCGGCTCTCTTTCCCTCTATACGGCGCGCGCGCACACCCTCAGTGAAACTCCGTCACGGAAGAGTAACGCGCGCCCGGCCGATATTTGCAAACTTTCGACCAACGTTCGACCTACGTAGGTACACGAATACGCGCGTGTGCGCGTGTCGATACGACCGTGGTCGGAAGAGAATGAGGAAGGGTGCCTGGGGGAGGAGGTTGGAGCACACATCGAACTCAGAGGCGCCACCTGTGCGGTTCGATTCGGCAAAGTTCGTTAGGTGTCGGTTTGCGGAATGTAGAATCGAAAATACGTGACGCGGCTACGAAATAGGCTTTCGGTGCGCGTTTAAACACTTTTGGTACACGAGAGTGGCTATATTCGATGCTCCACCACCGCTCCCGCGGCCAATGTCATATACATGTATATATATTTATATTTCGATATATACGGCCTAGGGAGTGCATCGACGTGACGCAATGATGAAAAAAAACAGTTTGACCACCTGTACGGTTCTCTCGCCTCGAATCGAAACGACGTGTATATATAGAACGCAGAGGGGGGAAAATAGTGAAACCGATGAGTTTTCGATGCTGCGATGCAAATTACGGATTCTCTCTTCGTACTTCTCGATCGACGATGCCTCGACCCAGAGACACGTGAATTTTTGTTGTTTTTTCGTTTTACGACAATTTTTTTTCCTAATTACGAGGTTTATAGAACGTTGATGATGATAATGATGATAAAAATAATAATGTCACAAAATTTGTTAAAAAAAATTATTTTGCTTGCAGCAAGAGTGTCGTGAATCATGGAAAAACTACGATAACGTAGGCAATTCGTTTACGACGCGATTTGACTTAGCGTCAAAAATTTCTTCGTTCCTTCCTTGCACGTGTGGCGTAGATTTTTTTTTATTATTTCATTCGCATGTGGCTTGCAATTTTTTTTTTCGGCGTGAAAAAAAGCTTCTGGGTCACGGGATACTTCGCGGCGAGAATTTCGAGAACGAGGCTCGCATGCGCGTTGTAGCGGTTCTCTACCAACGAAAGGGCGAAAGAGAGAGAGAGAGAGAAAGAGATTGCCCTGTGGATTATCCCGCAGAGCAGATTTACCCCACGAGAGAGTTGCCCGAGGGCTCGTGCGGTCCGCCGCTCTCTCGCCCACACGGCTGAACACCCCGTTCTCTCCTTCACCCGTGTGCCTCGCACACCTGCATTTCCGGGCCCCATTTCATTCCCCCGATGAGATTCATATTTTACAAGACGTTAATGAAAAAAAATGCCCAGAGCTATGAAAAATTCTGACGGCTGCCTATAACCGGAAATGGGTGGAGGAGAGGGGGGGGGGGGGTGGCTGCAAAAAAACGCGACACGAGGTGGGTAAATTGGGAATAGGAAAAAGTTTTCGGATTTTTAACAGCCAATAAAGGCACGTCCGTAGAGTATTTACTAAATTTCTCGGTTGACGCCCGCGCTTTTTAACGCCCTCGTGGAATTTACGTGTCGTCATTAGTGTCATACAAAAAAAAAACGAAAACTAGCATAAAGTTGACGGTAATGTCGGATCATTTCCCAATTTTAATCATGAATAAATGATTAAAATTTGCTAGACGCTATTTGATGATTAAATTATTCAACGAAACCGTTTACATTTACGAAAATTTGTTCCGCGCGAGATTAATTACTTTGGACGAAGGAATTATCACGATGAAAGGATGAGCGCGTAAGTCACGTGGAAATGTAGCCACGGCACTAAAATCATCAAATGCAAAATTCTGGTGTAATTTAATTAAAAAAGTCTGGAAGCTCATTCAGCGTCGAGACAGAGGCAAGATTGTGTGCACGAGATACCGTAACGTTGCGTCAACTTGAAAAACACTTCTCTCTCTCTGTCTCTCTCTTTCTTCCTCTCTCTCTCTCTCTTCCTCTCTCTCTCTCTCCCCCCCCCCCCCCCCTCCCTCTCTCTCTCACCTTCTCTCGCATACATTCCTCGTCCATTAATTTCTGTTGCAATATATAATTGCTCCAATTTTGCAAACGCGTGACGAAAGCGTTAAAGCGAGAGAAACGGTACGAGGGATAGAGCGCAAACGAGCGAATAGCGGAAACGTGATAAAAGCACACCTTCGCATTTCCACGCTTCTTCCGTCCTCTTCGTTCTCCGCGCTTCGTATCTCATACCTCGCAATTTTCCTCTCTATAATAAATGTATACACACACACACACACACACACACACACACACACACACACACACACACACACACACACACACACACACACACACACATATATATATATATATATATATATATATATATATATATATATATATATATATATATATATATATATATATATACGTATGTTTATAGGCAGTCGTATATAAGCAACCCCTATACACGAATGAGGGTGTACCCTTTCGCCTTTGTCGCGGGGTTATAACGGGTGAGTGTAACCCGTTCATCGAACCTTCGTTGTGCACACGCGTAAAAGCCGAGCGAGACACGTTACCTAGAAGAGTTTCGGTGAGTCCGTGGAACTTTTTAACGTGTGTGTGTGTGTGTGTGTGTGTGTGTGTGTATGTAGTACGGCGCTCGATATTTTTCTATTTGTGGAAACGAGAGCGTACGAGTTATGAGAGAGAGAGAGAGTAGCTACGCGTTCATAGGCATTAAGATACGCGCTCTCGAAGCTTTTAAAAGCGCTCAACGTTCCACCCACCCCCCATACACCCCTAATGTTGGAAAAGGACTTTAGAGGGAGAAAGAGAGAGGCAGCTCTGCCTCGCGTGCTCATTAGACGATTGCGGTTATCCGCGAACGAGTTACCTCCTAGCTAGCAAGAGCCAAGCACTGCGCCACGAATAAACTAACGGGGTAAAGCGGCAAAATATGGACCACCGCGAATATTTTCAACCGTGACACTTATCACGGGACACTGTGTCATAATTAATAGGGCATAAATCTATTCGGATTATATCTTCGAAGCTTACGAGTTTCGTATTAAAACATAATAATATAATTTTAATAATCAATTTTTAAATAATTATAATCGTACCTATAGTTAAAAAATACTTTGAGAATCTCTCGAATTTTTCGTTGAATTTTACCATTTTTTTGCAATATTTTTCATCGCACGGTTTTTACGGAATATTTCGATTGGTAGCAACGAGCCTCATTAATCACTTTTTTCGTCAATCAAATTAAAAAAATGAAAATAAAAAATTCAAATTTTTTATTTTTTTATTTTTGTGAAGTTTTTTTGTCAATCTTATCAGACTGGCCCATATTTCTTCACTTTATGAAATAACGATAACTGTATCGATTCTTCGGTCTCGTCGGGACGTTGGAGGGATATATCAGAGTGGACGATGGACGAGTGGACTCTCGTCGATTCTTCTTTTACAAACTCCCTGATCTCCGTAGAGCTGAGAAGTCCGACGAGCGGGAAACGAGGCTAACAGACTCTAACAACTTTTTTCAATTTTTTTTCTTTGTTTTATATATACAGCTAATGTACACTCGGTGCGTTCTATACAGTCGGCGCAGGAGCTACTCTCGAAGCTGAAAGTTTCGCGCGAACTGGGCAAGCGAGAAGAAAACTTTATTCTTCGTTTCTTACCGAGCCGTTCGAAACTTCTCGATTTATATAGACAAATGGGATATGATTAATTTTGTTAGGTAAGATTTATTAAAGTTCACTGCGATTGGACGCCTCCACTCGCTCGATTTATTTACCAATTATTGACAGCTCCGACTTTTTTTATTTTGTTATTTATATTTTTATTATAAAACGGAATATTGAAAAAATATCCGATCTTGTTTCGATTTCTCCGACGATAACGAAAATATTTGCATAATGACGAATAATTGAAGGGGTATTCAATTCTAAAATCTCGCGATCGTATTATCCAGAAACCCTCGGGCAATTCGCGACCCGCCGGTAACTTTTATCCTATTCATCAGTTCTAATTGAACCGGCCCGATATTCACGGTTGTAACTTCGTGCGTCAAAGTGCAACCCTCTCTCGCTTCCAGAGCACGACAATACGCTACGTGAGAATTGCCTCGGAGCCAGGAATTAGCGACTAGCTGGGTAACACACAATTATTATTGATTTCACACTCTTAATAACGCGTATGTGGTAGACAACGAGAGAGAGAGAGGGAGAGAGAGAGAGAGAGAGAGAGAGAGAGAGACGACAGGGAGAAGCGTTTGGGACGAAACCTGGTTATATGCAACCCTTTCCCTCCACGCCCCTCTTTACCCTCAACCCCCGTGAATTAATGCACCGGAGACACGCTACCTCGTGTTTCAAAGGCATAACGGCCAGTTGTCAAAATGCGAAACTGCCGCATATCTGACGATGTATATAGGTATATAAACACTAGAGGGATGCACGTTAGCGCATGGTTTGGCGTGGTTCGCGTCGAAAGAGTGGCGGGGCTGGGGAGGTTCAGAGGAGGTTTTACGTGCAACTCGTCTACTCCCCGTACGTTATATATATATATATATATACATAGGTCCATACCGGGGACTATATCGTACGAATAGCGATTTAATTTATAGTCTTAACAAGCACCCCCGCGATATTTTTCGCCAAAAACAGACAACCGGACGTTTTCCAATTTGTAAAACATGAGTGGTCGTGGAAAAAAAGCTGGAATGTTGCATGGTTTTTTTAAATACGGTTGTAGATCATTAAAATAAACGAATCATCAAACGTTGGCTGGTTCGACGTAAAGCAGATTGTTTTTTTTTAATTTCTTTTCAATTTTTGTTTTATTCATTATTATTGTTGTGTAGCAATTAATATTTTACGAAAATCGAATGTGAAGAATTGTTATTTTTATGACTTTATAATTCTCACTTTTTCCCGATGACCTTGATAGAGGTCGTAACCTTTTTTTATTACCAAATAACTTCAAGGTGTCGCCGAGGTTGTACAAAAAAAATTTATATTTCACGAAAATTGGCCGACGGGACTGTATAAAGGTTCGAGATAAATGGATTTAATAATCTCCCGAGATTTCGAGCGATTTTCTTTTTTTTTCTTTACGACCCTATATCACGTCCGGAAGATACACCGCGCGGTGTACTTTAACGCTCGGTTGCGGCGCTGTTTTCTCTCCTTTCCTTTTTTGGGGGGGGAACGACGATTGCGAATTCTCGCCACGTGCTCGGCAATAAACGATTGAGAATTCCGCGGGGGTGACAACTGCAAGGTCGAGCAGTGCGAGAGAGAGAGAGAGAGACAGACTATCTTCACGATCGGAAACTATCCAAAGGGGTGGGGTATACCGTTTTTTTCATACATAACATGTATATATATATATATGTACAAGAAGAAAGAATGCCACGACGACTCGACTGCGCGATTGTGAGGATTTCGAGTATTCTCTTCGCGGCTGGGCGAATCGCCAATGTATTCGCGAGGATATAGTGCAGTGTAAAGAGGCGAAAAGAAGAGTCGCATACAACGACGAAGTAAAGTAGTACGTGAACTCTGCTTCTATCGCTCGTTGTGCCTTATCAGAGTGTGCGCTCATATATATATATATATATAGCGATCGAACTGCGGCGACGTTGGTTCCGAGGTTAAGGCGGCTTGCGTGTTCAGCTTATGAAAGTAGAAATTCGATTCTACGGGACTCAGCCAGACGGAAATTCGTACGCGTTCCTTCTTTCTTTCTCTCTCTCTCACTTTGTGCGGTGATGTCGCGCGCTCTATATCTTTTTCCGCCAAACGAGCTACTCCACTTCCGCGTGTCCTGACTCTTACATTGATTCCTTTTCAATACTTGATATATATGTATATATATATATATATATCTTTATATAACTATATAGATCGGCTATTGTACGTACGGGGTGGAAAATTTACTGGCGATGTTTCCACTCCAAGAACTAACCATCGGGACAACAAGCGTTATTTTCTATCGTATTATATATTTAAATTCCACGCGGCGAGACGAAAAATGAAATTCGCCAATCTTTCTTTTTGTTCGGAGTAAATTCTCAGTCTTCGACGATTGAGAATTATTTCATGGGAATTTGCAGATGCGATATCGACTCGAATAGATATATATTTTTGTAAATTTATAAAAGAATTTTCGATAAATTCGAAATTTTAGGTCGACCGACTTCGAGACTCGATAAAATTTGATGACTAATTTTATTTCGTAGCTTTTGATTTGTTTGCAGAGTTACAAAAAGAAAATTATAACTTCACGAAATTCTCGTATGGTCGACGAAAGGATGAGATATTTCGGTCGTTTATATTATCCAAAATTTGGCCCGTTCGTAGGTAATTTGCATTATGAGCGAGTCCATTTCCCACAGGAAATCATTTGATGCGGCCGAAACTCGAGACGCGAGATATAACATAATCGCAGTAGTGAAACTCCAAAGGCTAGTTAGCGGAGAGCATATAGGATTTGGTACGGAGGATAGATCGTTCTGTATAAACATATAGACCGAGTTATATATTCGAAGTAAGAGTGGCTCGGTTGTGTTCGTTTGATCACTCGAGAAGCTCGCGAACAGCCAGTGGCTTTTCGGTAAAGCTAAATTTCAGTTTGTTCACTTCTCTGCCATCGCTATGAGTTCGAATTCATGAAAGAGGGAGAGAAAGAGGGAGAGAGAGAGAGAGTGAGAAGTGGGGGGGGGGGGGGGGGGGAGAAATGGTCTCAGTCGAGTCGCGATCGCGGAACAAGCGAACCGTAGAGCCACGATCGATCTCGAGTATTTGTGGATTCTTGCCATTACGTGAGTTAGACAAGCGAACGAGCCAAGGAAAAAAGAAGAGGCGTGAGATAGTTTTGGGGGGTAGGTGATGGGTAGATACCGAGGGTAGATTGGTAGATCGGAGACGAGAGCGAGAGGCAAAGTCACTTTGTTGGCGTGCCGGAGTGACGGCCATTGCCGCCGCTTCCTTTGTTCCTAATTGGAATCGCCGAGTGTAATAACGAGCAGGAGGGGAAAAGTGAAACCTCTTCAACCTCTATCCACCCATCCTCTCGAGCTTGTCTCGTCTTCCATCCCCTTCCGATCGACTTCGTCCCTCGTAATCTTGATCCTCTTTGCTCGCGATCCGTGAATCCTTTGCTCGTTCCTTCCTTTCGCACATTTCACACGATTACCGAAAACGTTTTATCTTATTTTTTCGAATTATTCGAAAATAGGGACGAATTTAAAAATATTGTTGTTATTTTATTATTATTTTTGTTATTTATTATCGCATCATGATTTGTGTTTTTCTGGTGGTATTGCGTCATTGAATTTAACCTTCGAAGCGAGCAACGCCCTTATTCGTGTTCAGCAAGAAATTTTCTTCATTTTTTCCCCAATTTTCTTAGAATTTATTTACCTTCTTCTTATTTTCTCCTTTTCTCGTCGCTTTTTTCCTTCTCTCGTTCCATTGTTTTCAGGTTACAAACCTCCCTACCTAACCCGCGCTTACTGACGCCCAATTTTGTCTCTCGTTCTCCTCTTTACCTCTTGTTCGCATTTACCCCTCTTTCCCCCCTCCTTCCCACCCCTCTATGGCTTTAACTTTTTCGCATCACCTCCTTGCTCACGTATTGTTTGCTTATGAAATTATCCACGAGCCAATTGGCCCGCACCGGCTCGGTGCTCGCTGCATGCGCGTCGACGGCTTACACACGCTTCGGCATTGCGGTGCAATCCACCGGAGGCGGAAGCCCGGGCGTCGCGCAAAAAAAGCGAGTAGTAAAGAAAGGAAAGAGGAAAAACGGTGGCTCGGCTCTTCGGCATCGAAGGAGAGCTCGACCACCCTGAAGGAATGAGAAGTGAAAAGGGAGGGGGGGTTGCAACGCGCAACCCCTGGAAAAACTTGCTATACTCCGTACCATGCTACACGCCTATATATATATATATAATATGTATGCATGGTATAGATGCAAGAAGCACCACTCGGTTGTACGGAACGAAAGAGAGAGAGAGAGAGAGTCAATAACTTTGGATGAAAAATTGAAGAAAATGAAACGCTCAAGGAACGGATTGGCTCAGTGTAGAGAAAGGGATGAAATATTCGTATCTCCGCATTTTGCATAGAATAAATGATAAGAAAATTCAATGATATCCTCGTGGTTATGCGAATTATTATTATTCATACCATCGTAAAACAACGACTGAAAAATGTACTAAAAGTTCAAATTCACTGCCTCACGTTCTTTCGATAAATAACAAAACGAATTCTTGTTTTTGCCCTTCTTTATTTTCTAGATTTCTTTTTTTAAAAAACATTCGTCACAATCATCCCCCCTCTATTTGAAATTTTTGAACTTTGTGTGCTCCTTCCAGATTGACCCAGTTGCAAGGAACTTCGTAATTTTGTTCTTATATTTTTGTTGTGTGATTTGGGTTTATCTTTTTTCTTCACGTTTCACTAAAGCTTTATAAGGAGGGCGTGCGTAGGTATCCTTGCAATTTTGTATCCGAGCACGTTTTTCGCCTGCGTCTCGAGTATATAGAAATGGCGGATAAGCCACGTCAACTCTTCAGACTTTATGAAATACGGTGTACAATAAGTCGGTTGTAAGTGCTCGGTGCAAGTACACGTAGATATGTATATATGTATATGTGCGTGTGTTAAAGTCATAGAAGTTGCAGTGAAGTACACAAGAGGTACAAGCGAGTAGCACTGAAGTTATGCGACATTCACGAGTCCCTAGCTGTATAACGTACATGCCTTAAGGTGCGCAAGAGAGGATGAAGAGAAAAAACGTGACTCCGCGTGATGCGACTGTCGTGTATCTGGCGACTACTCATCCAGCTTTGCCCCCTGTACAATATAACACTGAGGAAAACCCCTCGGTGTCCTGTATAGTTTATTTCAATATATGCGTGCTTTCTTCTTTTCTCTCTCTCTCTCTCTCTCTTTCGTTCTCTCTTACTCTCGTCTCGGATCCTTTCATCATGAGCGAGACGGGAAAAGAGCCACCCTACGACGGTCTCGAGGGTCGCGAGAGACCACAAGGGATGGTAGAAAAAAAAGGGGTTGCGAATACCAAGATGCACTTGAACTTTGGTCGTCCTCGAGATACACGATACACCGCATACCGAAACCAACGAGAGGTAACCGAAAAAAATCAGAATAATTGAAATTTGAGAAAATAAAAAAAAAGTTTTTTTCCGAAAACGAAATAAAATTTTTATAAACTGCAACTTCGATATTAATTATACATTGAATTATCGCTATGGTAATTCACGGTTTGATTTTTCAAGTTTCGATCCGGAGGTCGAATATTTCTTCGGGATTATATATTTATTGGAAATTGATCAGAATTGATATCGAAAATGTCTTCGTATCACCGAGGTAGACCGTCTTGGGGACTCGAGCTCACGTGGATGAGGTAATAATGCAATTCTTCTTGCGAGATCGATAACTCGAGTTGAGCTTCAACCCCTTGCCCACCCCTCAGCCCGTCCCTCGTGCGAGTCTATGAACGAACGGTGAGCGAGCGACCGAGTGAACGACTCAGCTTTTGCCGTTACGTTGAAGGGTTACGTAAATATCCGGGAACGACTACGACGACGAAGACGATGACGACGACGTTTTGCTCTTCTTGCAACCGTGGTTTCGCCCTCGCATATATAGATCTCGCATCGTCGTCGTCGTCGTCGTCACAGTCTCACACTCGTCGTTGATCCAAGCACGAGGTTTCGAGCCCTCGCGACCTCACGGTATACTCGTAGTCTCACGCGGTGCGTTTATATGGGACGATTCGTTTCAAATTTACATAAAAATTGCTCGAATTTAAAACCAATATTTCATCCAGTCATTTATTTTACAAATTTGTATCCAATTCGTACGAGAAAAGAATTTTTTATTCTAATCTATTTGAAATTTTTTTTAAATATATTTTTTCCTTCGACTGCGAGTCAAATTTTTCGATATTTAATTTACCGAAAAAGGGCAAAGTTGGTTGTGAACAAATATCGTATGAGATTTAGGGGTGGAACAAGACTAGAAAAGTGATCGAATAGAATCCAACATGATCAAAGTGAAACAGTTGGTCCAGTCGACTCGGAACGCCCCGTACATACATATACTTATCAGTATAGATACTGGAACTATGTATAACTCTTACTGTGTCGCAAATTTCCCCCCCTCTCCCACGTTCTCCTAGATGTCTCGTGCACGAATCTCACAATTGCTGGTGTATTCATGCAGCAGCAGAGGCAGCCTGCAGGAGTTACGAGGAGATAACTCCTGCATGTAAATGTTTTCTTCGTAAAAGACCATGGCGAGGAGACGAAAGAGGAGTAGGAGGAGGAGGAGAAGGGGTTGAAGAGATGACGTTCAAGCTATGTATACAAGCGAATTCGTACGAATTATATATATATATATATATATAGACATTAAGTTACATCGGTGGACGTTAGTTCACGAAATTTCTCACGTCTTACGACAAAATGTACAGTATCCCTCCTTACCCCCCGGTTCGTCTAAATAACCTAATTTCCTTTTAATTAAATTACATTTATTCAACATTTTTGTTTTTCACCTTGAAGCCCTCACGACGAATATTTCGCACGGAAAAAGCACTCGAACAATCGTCGTACACGCCGAAGGCGATTAACGAAATTCACCTGAAATTAACGAATCCTCGAAGCAAATGATTAACGTTCTAATGGCTCGATTAAAAGCCGATTTTCCGGATCGAGATCGAGGATCGTCAAATATGTCGTGAGGACGTACGTAATACCGACTTTGTGTGTTGAAGTAATTTGGTTTTATCCGGCCGACATTCGTATTCCCTTCTTGGCGCCGATCATTTACTTATGTCAAGAATTTGCCCCGAGGAAACATATCGGATTCTTTCACCCTTGAATAAATTTATATAGCTCGCCGTCTCGCTCTCGCTATATTCGTCTAAAGCTTCTTTCGTGTTGCATAACCATTGGGTTAGAATAATGCCCGGCTTTCGGAATTCCCATCGAAATCGCCGAGGAGATAGGACGCGCTTGGCGAAAGATGCGGAAGTGAAGGGATGATGAGGGGAGGGAAGAAAGAGAAAGACGGAGTAAGAGATTGCAGAATCGATCGTCGTGTCTAGTTTAGTCCTAACGTGCCCCTCTCTAATAAAACCGGGACGAACAACTTGTCTTCCAACCGAATTGAAACCGTATAACGATAACAAAATGTTCAATTCATTTATGAAAATTTCACAAATGATCGCATAGTTATTCAGCGAATAATTATTCGCCGACTAAAAAAAGAATAAAATAATTTTTTAATTAAATTTTGTTTCTTTTTCAAAATGATAACAAAATTAATTAATCCCAAGTAATTACGAGTGAAGACGGATCATAATTATCAGCAGGTATCTAAATTTGTAAAACGATTAAAAAAATTAATGACTCCGGAAGTAATTACGAGTTATTCTCTTATCCGAAATAATTATCGATTTTTTGTCTCATTACACGTAGAAATAACAGTCCGAAAATAATATTATCCGATTTTTCCTTCCATCGTGCTAATACAATCCTCCACCTCGGATTAAAAATATTTATCCGGGTCGAATCGAGGTGGTTACGTCGGATCGATATTTCGCACTCATTAATTAATCGCGTACCGCGAAGTCAACGGGTGTAATTTGTGGCTTGCCACCAATCAATTTAAGTGGACACCTTGTGCGAGATCTCGGTGACATTCTCCGGGTGAGATTTTAGGAGAAACGTGGAACGACGGGCATTAGCCTCGCGCGTACTCCAATACTCGTTTCTCGATCCCTCGTCTCGCGAGCGAAACTGGGGGGTGAGAAGGCTCAATTCGGTTACCTCCCATTCACGGACTTCCTCTGGCAAATGAGGCGCGGATAACGAACTAACGAGAGTACCTGCGTATTTCCATCCCCTTCATTCTCTCACTCAGCGTGAGTGTGTGTGTGTGTTTCTATTCGTGCACGAGGCACTGTAACGACCATTTCGATTCTAAACGGGACCGCAACCGACGTCGTGCATAGAGAAAGCCCGGCACGTTGAAATACAGAATCTATAGACGAGAATGGACCAGAATGAAAGAGCGATCATTTGTCTCCATTGATTCCTCGCATCTCCGAAAATTCTCTCAGAGAAGAATGCCGAAATAGTTTGAATCCACATAGACATATAATTGACGAGGTGTTCGTCAATTCGATATTATCGGTCGATTAATCGATTTTCGATTAATTGTCTCCGATAAAATCGATTTTCACCCCTGTTTTTCACCTCGTCGAATATTTGCCTATGGAAATAGAAAAAAAAACCTTCGTGGCACGATTTCTGGGTAACGATTGATATACGATCGTAAACTTCGCGAAGGAGAAGACAACTAACGGGGGTTGAATCGGGCGTTTCACACATCGACGTTCAATATCCCTTGTGGTGGCGGAGAGGGCGAATAACCGTTTTGGGTCTGTTCTCGAATTCGGTCGCGCAACGCTCGCAAGCACCTCGAGACCCTCGAGGGCTTATCGAGATTCGGTGGGACACCTATGAGACCTCTCCGACGGCCCCTCGACGAGGGTTCGATCGTACACTCGTGCGCCTCTCCACATCCTTCGCGAGGGATGAAGCCATCGCCGCTGGTGGTAACACGCGGTCCTCCTCTCGTCTTGGCTATAATTTCCCGTAGCGTCGACCCCTTCGGCGTACTACCACGGAGCACACTAAGATCGAAACACTCGCAGGCTCGTACACCCCCTCCTCTCCATCCCCTATCGACGTTCCTGCTTCGGGTCCTGTTCGCACTTCGTAGCTCTCTCTCTCTCTCTCTCTGTGGGTCAAGGTAGACCGGAAAACTTCGTGATTGTCCGAAAATGCTTGACACATCGTAAACCAAAACGCATCGGGGGTGACATTCGTCATATCCGGATCATCCCCCGATGGTCGATTTCTCAATTTGCGAACATCTTACGCCTTCTCGCATTTATACGATTCTCGATTAAGTCGAAAAATAGAGCATGCGCAAACGCGCAATTGACCATTGAAATTTTTCTTGATCCGATTCTCGATTTTTAATCGACCCGATACAGAAATAATGACGAATTTATTATAATATTTCGAACACTCTATACAAATTTAACTAGAAACGTCGAACTTAAGGAAAAACTAAAAACAAATCATTATATTAAAAAAAAAGTCTTATTTATTTATCGCCAAGTATAGAAATATTTTGCTAACCGGCACGATAATTACCCCCGAAACTTATTATCGTTCGCACGACCAATTTCATTAACTCAAAACGCGCCTTTGACGCTTAACCTACCCCCACTCCCCCACTCCCGAAAAATATCCCGTCGTTTACCAAAAGTTATGAACGGACGAACGATCAATTTTACCTCCGGAACGAGAATAACGATTTATTCAATATGCGTACATCCGTGATTATTGGAATAAACGATAATTGAACTAATCAATGCGAGCTTTATGCCAAACGGGCTGATTCTAATACGCGTATAACATTAATGCCGAACACGATTTCCCATGCCGCATTTATCATATCAACTATACGTCTTTGTGCGTATAACGATTCTCACCCCCTCTTTCACCCCTAGGTCCTCGACGTCCCGTATTAGTAACGATGAGGCCCCGAGCGAGCGAGTACGTAATAACCCGAACGTACAGACTATCTATTCCTCGAATGTATTTCACGGTTTTCGTTGCATAATAATCGTTTGCCGTATCATGTGCACCGTTTAACGAGGCGACCGCACTGATTTAACAAAGCCACCCTCTCTCTCTCTCTCTCTCTCTCTCTACAACGTAGAAGCTTGCTAGTTTGATGTTTCCTTGTTGTTGTACATCCACAGATGAGAAACTATGCAGGTTATATTCGGGATATGAAGCAACTCGACTGCCTCTGTTTGCCTGAGGGAGGATGAGTAAAGAGGGAGGGGGGTGGTTCACGCAGGCGTATACGAGACTAGGTCTGTCATATAACAGAAGATATAACGTCATCGCGTATACATGAGCGTGTGTGCCCGCCGGCGATGGCTTGCCGGTTAAGCATAATAATTAATTAATACTCATCCCCATACTCTCACCCTCCACTTCTCTTAACCGCTCGACCCTCCTTCACCTCTTTCGCTTGATTCGTAAGCCATTCACCGATGCGATACACTGTTCACTGTAATCGTTCGTCGCGTCCCGCATCGGCATTACCGGCACGTAAACCCTCGTCCTAGGTCGCAAGGGTTGGGGTGATAGGGGGTTGTTCGACGCTTTAGTAATGTTCGTCACATCAGAATCTGGTACACCCACCTATCCGACGCTCTAGCTATTTTCTCCCTCTCTCTGGCACGGTTCTATGTGAGATAAATTTAACATATAGAGGAACCTTGAATCAAATGTAACAGAACGTTTCCTATGCGTTCGTGCCAATTTAATACGGATCACGAATCACGGGTTGCAAATCTATCATTTATCATCGCGCGAGAGCCTTATCCGTTACACACCGGTCATTATTAGCGTGGCGCGCTCTGGCTTTCCTCTTAATTGCATTTTGGAATATTTTGTTATTCTTCGTATCGCATTTTGCAATATTGAAATAAAACAAAACAACAACAAATCTCGCAGCGTTAACTTTTCGAAAAAGGGATGAAAATAATTACGTATGAAAATAGAAAATTGGACGAGATCGTGAAATATAATATCCTCGAACTAATGATTCGTTTGCTCGAAGGCCGTTGCTACCGAATAATCCGGCCCGAATCTCCCCGTTCGATGAGCAATTAAATATTTTTTTAATTAATCCGGGCCCCAATTATTTTGAAATTTGAAAATATATCCAGGGCTTTCCAGACTGAGACGAGGATGCAAAAAAGGCAAGCGTTATACAAGTTTCCCGATTTTTTTACAATATTCTTCGTTGTTAAAATTACGTCGAAAAAAAGTTACGAAAATTTAAAAATCTGTCCTCTTAATATTTTACAACGTATAAAGGTTGCTTCGGACTATACGGCACGGACCGTCACGTAATGGTAACCGTACGTACCAGCACTGGTATGGCAAAACTTTGTAGCATGGATTTCAGTGAGATTGTCTCACTGAAATCTCAGTAAAATCCATGCTACACCACTTCTTTTACCGTTACGTAACAGTCCGTGCAATCCGTGTATAACGTGTATCAACCTTTAGACAACGACAGCAAACCGACCAAGCGCACCAAAAATGGTTCAATCTGAACATGTACCTAAAACCGTCGTGCCGCATAGTCCGAAGCAACCTTTAAGAGGATAAAAAAATGAAGGTCGCGACCGGCGGTCGATTTAACTCGAAACGTTCCATAGTAGTCCAGTGCTCCACCACCCCTCTCCGCAACCCTCCTTACGCGCTTACGCGTGCGCGCGCATCGACGCGCGAACATTATCGTTAAAAGTCGAAGTTACTCGACGCTACTTTACAATAATTCGAAGGTGTTATTCGTACTTTGGAAAAACTTTCCAGTGAACGCGATGATGGAAAAATGGTGGACCAGTTAATAAAGGTTCGAAGACGTGCAGAGACGACAGAAATATTTGCAAAGTAATGAAACGACTCGATACTTAAGTAACTGCGCGAGAGCAAGGGAGGGCGTGGAGTAATAATACGATACGTACGAGCGGAGAGCCGAAAGCTCGAGAGGTTAGGAAATGCTCGAGAGCCCTGGCAACGTTTCGTTCGTTCGTCTCGAGAATAAAATGAAACTTATCGTTCATCGTATAAAACATAAAAGCACACACACGAGACGAACGTATAAAACGTTCCTCGTGCTTTATTTTCATGTATGCTCATGCGCCAAAAAATTCAAACGTATTGGCACAGTGTGTAATACCGTAGCGCATTGAGACAGGCCAAGAGACCGCTTGAGGGGCGATAGGGGAAATTATCGACTTCTTCGCTACAGCTGACCATTCTTGCGTATCGAGAGTCCAAAGACCCGGGGTATCGTTCGTAAGCCAAATATAGAAAATTTCGAAGGTCTTCGTCTCGCTCGTGTACAAGTAATCGTATTAAAACGACATCGAGCGTTGAACTCGTCTTCGACTCGCAGGTCGCAGGGTTCATTTTTCATCCCGACACTTGTTTACATTTTCCGAGTAAAACTAGGTCAATGGGTTAGGGAAGTTTTTTTACCTTTAAAGGGAATATCATGAAATAAAGATTTTTTAAATAATTATATAAAGAGCAGAGCCGAGAAATAAATCTTTTTTTAAAGTGGAAAGATTATGCGAATCTCTTTCGGGACCGAGGAAAAATTTCGATGCGCAAAGAGCTTAATGGATTTCTTCGAAGCACATCCGTTCCACCGAGTCGTCTCGTCCGTCCAGCTTTTCATCTCTTTTCACCTCGCGAAGTCTTCGGTCAAGCTTTTTGCCGGAGTAAAATTTGCAAATCTGTTTGTATAATCGTTGAAATTCGCGTTTTTTAAATTATTAATTTACCAAGCGAGTCTGTTCGCACCTTGTGTTCATAATTAATTCACGACGGTCATTTTTTATTAACTCAACAATCGAGTACGAAGTTCATGAATCAATAATGCGTAGTACCAGTAATGTAAAGTGAAGCCATTAAACAGTCGGGAATATGGATCGACTGGCGGAAGTTAATTTTGGATAATTCATTCACCGACGAACGGTTACTATTGATTATTTCGTTTAATGTAACATTACGATTCAATACCCATAACCCGGATGGAAATCATTACGGAAATCTCATCGACGAACGGATTTCTCCAACTTTTCACGTATCGAATTTTTTTGTTTGTAATATAAAAACAAATAATAAAAGTTTAAAAAAATACATTGTTACGGAATAAACTATGTTTAAAAAAACATTTGTTATAATCGAAAAACTTTTGCAGAAAAATATCTTTATAATAAAATAGATATTTTTTATAATTGAAATCGTGAAGCTTTTACTCATCCCGGATCGGAGATGAAATATCATTGTCGGTTTGTTTCGATTTTCCGAGCCCGATTGCGTTTCCGTACGGGAAATACTTGTTAAATTTACAAAAACACACACATACACACCATGCAATGGATTTACGATTACTGTATGTTCGGCCGCGCGACTCGTACGTAAAGCAATGGATATGGCTTTCATATAATATCCGTGTAATACGGGGTATGTAATATGGATGAAAATGGATCTATTCAGGTAGTTAAGGAGAGTTGGAAACGTACGCAACTATTGTCCCGAATGCGGGCTTCTGTTTAGCCGGGCACTCGCATCAACGACGATCCTACTCGTGGCATATAGAGGGAAATGTCGACTTCGTACATGAACAAAAGCAAACTAGTTAACAATGGGTTTAACGAGAATTTACACAATCTGCAACTCCATCAAATATAAATAAATAAAGAATAATATTTTCTCAATTTTGTTAAGATATTCGAGAAATCAAAAAAGTTTAAAAAATTAGAAATTTAAATATCGATTAGGAAAACAAGAACAATTTCGTCGTTACTTTACTTATTATTCATTTCTTATAATTCTTTGCGGTAAAAATGATCATTTTTCCACTCGATATTATTTAAAAAAAATTAATTAGTGAATCGATGATTAAACGATGGGCTTTCAAAATAATTAAATGTTCTCGAATGTTCCCAAGGGATTTTACGTGTATAGTGATGTAATAACGAAAAAGCTTTCGGACAAATTTATTTTTCATCTTTCCGTGTCTCGCTCCGGTTATGTCGGCGATCGTACAAGTGGACGATCCGGCGCGTTTCAACTTTTATTCGCTATGGGTATGAGAATATTTTTTGTACGATCCGTCGTAAAAAAAAAGAAAAAAAGAAAAAACCTTTATACGACTCTGAAATCGTGGAAATATTCATCATCGATTCTCGCATCGGCTGTACATTTGGAATATTAAAAAAGCTTTCAAAGGCTTTTTTTTGTTAATGCCGAGTCATATATTCGTATAGATCTAATCTCAAAAAGTGGTAAGTGGGTGTGCATGGGCTTTCGTACATATGAAGGATATCAAGAATCGAGAGATTTTCGTAATATTCAAAATTGAAGTGAATTTCCCTACGATTTATCAATGATAGACTTCTTAATTTGATAAATTCTCTATATATTTACGAGAAGCAGACATTATGTTTGTATAAGTAACGAAATATAAATTATAACCGAAAGTTTTACAATAAGAATTAAACGTCACACCTCTAATAGTAATTTTGTCTTACGAGCAACAATCACTGAAAACGACAAGATATCGATTAATATCGATCGATATCGATTAATTTCGTCGTTCTTAATCGTCACGGAATTTTAAACAGTCTTTTTTCAAGAATCGTGTCGCACCTCTTCGATTTCCAAATACGTTTTCGTTTCGCGAACAGCCCGAGGCTTAATATTTTTAACGTCCGGTCGAAGTTTCGGTCGCAAGCAAGAGCGCAGCGTCGCAGACAGATCAGAGACGAGGGGCTCGTCTCTGTGCTCTCGGACGAAGGACAGGCCCTCGAATTGAATTACCAGAGGTTAATGAAATTACAGAGGGCGTTCCCGTTGTCGATGACAGTGCGACACGTATATAGTCCAATGCGACGTTACGTTGCCTTGGAGACCGAGATTATGATGAGCGAAGTAACGCGTGATTCATCTCGCGTCCCAAGTATCGCTTCAAATCGAAATGACTATATTTCTCCGCTTCGGGAATTATAATGACCTTCGATATTTATATAAAATAATCGACAAGCTAGAAATAGTTTTAGTAACTGATAGAAAATCAATCCGATAAATTTCTAGGTCGGAGGTTGGGAGCGATGCGATCCTTTAGAAAAGCTCGATTTCGTTCTATATACCTTAAAGGGCCAATTACCGTGCCGCTTATCCGGCACGTATTAAGTTTCTCGGTGCAGCGGGCCACGATCTCTTAAATCGCTTTAATACTCCAGGGACCATTCTCGCCGCTTCTTCTATCCCCGAAATCCTCTATTCCTCTTTCTCTGTCTGCCACGTTTATATATTCTCGCTCCGTACTCTTCTTTCTCTCTCTCTCTCTCTCCCTCTCCCTTCCTCCTTCTCCCTCTTTCTGCAACGATGCTGCACTCTCATGTGTTCAAGTTCCTTTTCCAGCGAGTTCTCCTCGCCTTTTCCTCCATTCCCCTCGCCTTTTTCTTCGAACCTTAATTCCTCTCTCGATCCTCCTCTGTTAAACCCCCTCAACCCTCTCTCCATACCCCTCACCCCGCCACTTCTTCACCGTTATAACGGCGCAGCATCCCTCTCGTCTCTTCTACCGGGAAAAATCGCCACAGTATTCGCCTTCTCATCTGCTCCCTTGCTCAACCATCCCCCCCCCCATGCACCACGATCCAACCCTCTTCGCGAAACGAGAGGCTGCTTTTTTTCTCCACGCGCGCGCCTCTCGAGTGCACTCTGGAAAGTTTATAGGGTCACGGCAATTAGTATGTAAAGCTTGGAGTGCAGCCCACCGGTAGCAGCGGTGAGCCTTTTTTCTCTATCTTTCTCCCTCTTTCTCTCTCTCTCTCTCTCTCTCTCTTTCTCTCCCTTACTCTTACTTCCCGTGCTTTCATCCCTTCCTTTTTTACCACCGATGAACTGCTTGGCTACTTATAAATTTATTACCAAAAGCGAGAAGCCACACCCTCTACGATCCTGTGGCTACACCGCCCCCACTAGCTTTTGCTCGCGCGACCATAGACGTTTTTGCTGAAAATTTTTTATTTTATTTTTGTTTTCTAAAGCTTTTATAAATACTTCGCGAATACGCTTCGTCATCGTTGATTAATTTTCGCAAAGGTTTGTCGTTGAACGAAACGAAAATCGGGTAAAATGGAAGAGCAGAGAAGCGATGGAGAAAATATGCGTGAGAATAAAACGTTTACAACCCTTAGCGGAGGGGGAAAAACATCACCGAGTTACGTCTCGTTATATTTTCTTCTCTTTTCGAATATCCTGTCTCCCTCCCCTTCGCCATCATCTTCGCGTCTCTATCGCAATTGGATTACATCTCGACGCTTTCTGTTATTGAATTTTGTATTTCTACTTCCTCCATTTCTTTTTTTCTTTCTCTATCTCTCTCTCTGTCTCGTTTACCCCAGTTTTCTCTCATTTCTGGAAATGTAACGTGGCGTAACAAAAACGTGTATGAGCAACGTTCCACGAGTGTTACACGATGTTCCATGACGACAAGAAAAAAAAACAACAACAAAAGAAAAGTGGAGTCGAAGAAGGAATCCACTTTTCTCGAAACGAAAAGGAGTCACCCGTTTACCGGAAAATACGTTATTCCTTATACGCTTGTCGCTCGAGGAAAAGTTCGCGACGCTTGCGAGTTCGCGTGCGGCAAAAAGAAAAAATTGCTTGCGGCAATCTTTTCTTTTTTCCTCGCATTTATCTCTCTTGTTTCGTTGGAATTTTGTTCCTCGCGTTACGGTGACGAATAACAGGGATGGCGACGTTTAATGAAGAAGCCGGAAATTGAAGGGGCGAACGAGCGTTGGAGCGAGGAGAAAAATGAAGGGTTGATAATCTAAGAAAATCCCATTTATTAATTTCGTTCATTCTTTTTTCGTAACCTTCGTCCTCTTTCAACCTTGTTCTAAAAATAGCATTCTCTTAATATTATCAATATTTATTGACATTAAATAATCGTTTATTTTTAGCAACAACCTTTTGAAAATATTTTGGAAAAATCCATTTAAAAAATTGAAAATTAACAGGCAATTCCAATTTCACCAGAACATCATTTGTCTGGTTCTTGGTAAAGCTTGCTGTAATATTCTAGGTGTGTTCAGTCAAGGCGAGGCACTCTCTGAGCAGATTCCATACTCTGACCTCATAGAACATCGCTCAAGACCTCTCTATCTCTCTCTGTCTCCCGCTCTGTTCATATTCTCCGTCTCCATTCCACACGGCAATAACTTCCATTTACCAGAGTAATCCATATGTAATCGACACGGTCAGGTCGTGTGGCGAAAGAGCGGTTTACCAAGTGCTTTAAGAGTGGGGGAGATAGAACATGCAATGTGGCGAGCTAAGCAAATTCAATTAGAGCCGAACAATGCACCTCACACAACCTGTTGAATCTTGGGAAGGACTGCCACTGTAACGGTGCACAACCCCCCCCCCCCCCCTGACCTTCGTCCCGCGTGTCTATTTTGTTATTTTAATGGATTTTGCGAAAGATTCAAATCTCGTGAATAAAAATGAAAAAGTCAAGAATTATGATAACCTCGAAATAAAATGTTTTCTCGTATCCGCTCGTTCTAGCGAATACGAGGATCACCCTGATCAACGAAATAGGTATATACAAATTCAAAATTATATCGAGAAGTGATTATCACAAAAAAATTTGTTATAATTTTCAGCGAAGAAGAACAATCGTTTTTGATTGAGTACGAAAATTTCGTAAATACTTTTTCATTGACGTACGGGAAAAAAATTGCTACGATAAATATCGACGAATTGACCCGCTCGATACAAATCATTTCGCGGTCGTACGAATGATCAAATCCATTAATCGTCCACTTCCGGCCCCCTTCTGCTCGTCTCTTTTTATCGTACAATAAATTATTTCTAGCAATGAATCCCACATTCCGGGGGTTGGTATACGCTTACAATTTTTCAATTATCGATTACACGTTGCTTGTATCGACGGGAGTACCGTGATAGCGTTTTGTTTTTATCAAATACGTGAGAGGGAAAGAGTCTCTCAGCCTCGATTGCCAGATATACATCAACATTTATATCCCCGATATTGCACAACGAAATTCGCTTATTCGTCGAAAATTATTTCCCGTTTACCCCACGAGCAAGGGCTCACCTCCCTCGTAATGTACGCGTTTTCATGCGCATATGCGCGCACACGTATAGTTAAATACGAGGCTCGCGTATAAAAAACTTCATAAAGCTTACAAAACAAAAATCCGCCGATAAATTTACAGGACCACCGGGTCGTCCTACGGGTGGGGGGCAGGGGGTGCAACAGGAGGTCGATTTTTTTATTTTTCATCCAACTCCCGTGCTCATTCCTACCCCATACCAGAAGATAGGACCTTCTCGACGCACATTTTTTTTCATATCGCCACCAACATCGCGCTTAACCACCACCACTGCCCGCAGTTTAATTAACTGCTGGCTAGGAAAAAAAATCAGTTTTTTGTGCATTCGGCGCACAAATTCGTTCTCAATCGTTGAAATGGGAAGTAACGAGAGCGATACGGAAAACAAAGGGGATGGAAAAAAACGACATCAAGTTTGCCAAATTACGTACGTTTGTTCACCGTGCCGGACGGAAATTTATGGTTTACATTGGAATTCGTATTTAAATTCGCGCGTGAATTAATGTATCTAATAAAAATTTGACGCCGCAATCTATTTGCGGTTAAATTTATTTTGCTCCGCGCCGGTCGACGAAAGTTTTTGCCGTCATTCGCTTCGATAAATTGATGACTTTGTATCGTACATATTTCTTTATCATCGTATAAAAATTAAACTTATAACTGGAGATTGAAAAAAATGAAAAATATTAAGAAATTCATGAATATATTCGCAGCTGTCTCAAAATCTGTACTGCAAAGATTTTGCTAACGAGTAGAACCACGTGACCCGAATGAATTATAGTATATCTATAAATTTTTATATAAACGAGTCGTTGGACGAAATTCTCTGTTGGAAAACTCGGTAGAATGCGTCACCCTGCATAAATTTTATCTTCGAGCGAAATCTAAGCACAAAATAAAGAACGCCTCTCCTAAATATTCCAAGTGATTTTCTATTCTTCCATCCGCTCATTAATACAATAGTGATTGAAAACGGTCGACCTAGATTAATTTCCGTTTATGAATAAATATCATAAATACAAATTCACGACGGGATTGTTTTCCCGTAGATATAAAAATCATCGTATTCTCTCGTATCTCTTTTATCTCCCGACGGTGTAAGAAAGTTTTTTTTTCTCCCGAGCACGGACTCAAAAGTTCGTACGAGTCGCACGGACCGATATGCCGTGAACACTTTTCAACAAGAAAGGGGAAAGAAAAAGTGAGCTCGATAAAAAAAGGAAAAAAATGGTAAAAGTAAAACTCACCTATCACGAGTCTCAGGAGAGAAGCGACGCTCCAAAATCTCCACGCGGGGGTGTCTAATATCGCCATCTTCGACGTCGTGTTTATCTCGATGATTTTCAGCGTATTCCAGCTCCACGTTTAATGTCGGGCACAAGTGTAAACTTTCGACCTAGGTTTATCACGAGATAGGACCACAATCGGCGAAAACTTATTATTTTTTTTTTCTTCAAAACACGTGACAGTCGTGTGACTCTTGTTATCGTCGTTTGATTATGATTTTTGTTTTCTTTCAATCAGAAACAAAACTCGTATTTTTTAATATTTCGCACTATCGCGATTGAGAATATTAACGACAACAAAATATGAAAAACGAAAATGACGAACTTTTGTGTCGATCCCTTTTTTTGTAGCTCAATCGCCCAGCCTCTAGCTTCGAGTCAATTCTCCGATGAATTTAGTCACAATATATGATCTATTTATTATTCCCAAAATTTTCACGAACCTTGTCACTTCTCACTTTCGCCTTCTCACTTGTTCACTATTATCTAAAAATCTCGTTTTTCTCTTTTTATCTTTTCGCGATGTGTGTGTGTCACAAGCAACGAACCCACTTGAAATCTTTATCAGCTAAATCATCATTACAATTCGTAAACAAAACTCGTGAACGGCGTGAGTCGTTCGAAAAAAAAATACAAATAAAACAAAATAAAAATAAAAATACGAGATAATTCTCGTTTTTCTTGCGACGTAAGATACAACGCGACGAATTGAATTTTCCTTCACAAATAGCGCGTCATTATTGAAACACGTGACTGCAGGTACACGTCGATCGCGTGACGTTTATTACACGAGCACGCGTCGATAATAACGTGATAAAGGGTTTCACGACGCGATGAAAAATATTAAAATATACTGAATTTCGTTATTTTTATCGAACGTATTTCTTAACACCAGCATACCATGTGGTAAATCACTTTTTGATGTTTATCTCGATTATAATTTTCCCTCGTGTCGTTGCGTCATATTAAAATTAACGAATAGCGCATTTCCATGTCGGCGATAGAAACGTGGAATCTCGGCTTATTTCATAAACGATCTCGTATCTTCGTCACACTCGCGCATGAAACGAACGAGGAGATACGAGAGAGAGTGATAATTTCACGATTATTCGATACGCCGAGAATTAAAAATCGTCGACGAGGCTTTATCGTTCGATCTTCCACAAGAAAATCCTTTAAAAACGCACTCTCGTCGTATCTTTTATTATTTTATTTTTTATATCTCTTCTCCTATTATTCTCGTGTACACGAGGATCACCCCTTTATCGTGATGATAAATTATGAATTCGCATTAGAATGTGGTAATTAGTAACGGGGGCGCGGGGGCGCGCTCGACCGCACTGATTGAATTAATTAGCATTACGTATCGTTGAGATTTTTCTCAATTTCACGTTTTCCTTGTTTGTGTGTGTGTGTGTGTGTGTTTTTTTTCTATTTCCAAAACGTCGTGCGCTTCGACGAACGAGGACAACGCCGTACAGCGACGTAACGAGACGAAGAGCTTCGACGAGCTTTTCGACCGTAAGCTCGAAGCTGCCACTCGGATGGTCGGCGGTTAAGTGCGAACGTGGAGAATTGCCGCGCGGCGTTTCGTCGCTACGGATGAAATGAGAGTGAGCGGGAGATGCAAGGATCGCGGAAGGTGCGACGAGGATCGTGCGAGCCTCGAGACGCCGAGCGTCGCGCATGCCCTCTCGTACCAGTCTGAGAGCTTTTCCGCATATCTATGTATATATGCGCTATCCGTGCATACGGTGAAGGTATATGTGGCAAAAGCACGTGCGCGCGCTGCTCGCCTCGCGAACTTTTGCCACGGGAATTTCGCGGGCTTTATTCCCCTCGGCGTCCTCGACGGGGCAGGATGCACTCTCTCCTTGATGCGTACGATGATGTACCCGGCATTAAATCGACTCGAACAATGTCTACATTATAATATTTGTTAACCACGATTTAAAAAGAGAATGTTTTATTTTATTTGTTTCTTGTATTTATGAACACAGAGGAGCCAATTCCGATTGTAATATTGTTGAAAAACAAATGTTATTTTTAATTACATCAGTGTGGCCAAAAAGTAATTGCGTTTTTTTCTCATAATAGTCGAAGTGCATTAAAAACGCAATTACTTTTTGGCCATTTTAATCCTTGAATGACGTCAACCTCGTGACTTACGTGCAATGCGAATAATGTTCATGATCCCTCCCTCCTCAAGCTTCTATAGTATTGGTGCGTCCCGGAGAGGGGTGAGAGTTTCTTGGCGCATGCCAAATCGACTGATTGCCCTATTCCACTCGTGGGAGAAAACGAGATAAAGATAGTATAATGTAGTAGGAACGGAGAACGGGGCACGTGTACTTTATAGACTCAACTACCGTACTATTTCTTCGTAGTTCTAGCAGCGGGGAGTGAATTTCAATGCTCTAATACCGCGAAAACGACGTGTAAGGCATATCGATCACGGGCTGGAAAAGTAGAGAGAGAAAGAACGAGAGAGAGAGAGAGAGAGAGAGACGAAAAGGGTTAGCACGGCGTTAAAGGCGAGAGCGCTGTTAGCGGGCTATATACCACGCCATCGAGGATACGCGCAAATACTTCACGTCGAAGTTGCACGTGTATAGCCTAAGCGATATACAGTCGTTGGTCATCGCCCTCTCTAGTGCCCGCGACTATTCACCGTGCACCTTAGCACCTTGAGGAAAAAGCATATGCCAATCACTGGCTCTTTTCTTATCGTTCTCAGGAACGGCCAATCACTGTATTGAGTTTGTCCCGAGCGATATGCGCATATACATATCTCTCGAAACGTACTGCTAGACCACAGGTCAGACGGTAGGAACGTATCGCTAACACACGGCAGTTGAAGCCGAGACCTTTCGCTGCCGTACGTTCTACACCCTCACGGCGTAAATACCAACACTTTTGCCGGTCTTAAATTTACCTCGGACTGTGCATTAGAGCCACCTTCGTTGCTCGAAGTCGACAGACTTCCTATTCAACCTATTTACCTCTGGACAAAACTACCCTCGACATACCCGGCTATGTACAGTAAAATTCCTGGGTAGTTCTTCCGTATTCATTATCCACCATCCAACCTCTAAGCAGCCACGCATTACCGGGGTGAATGAAATTTGCTGCCAACGATCGATTTTTTACGCCTTTGAAGAGTTTTTTTCACGATATTATCAACTCGCCTTAAAAGTCAAAGCGTTTTTTATGCATTAAGATGATTGTTAAAAAATGACAATTTTTGTATTCTTATTTATTACTTTGAAGTTAATTCAAAATCAACTGACTAAAAAGTAATTGCGTAAAAAACGCAGTTACTTTTTGGCCAACGAAGATTTCTCGGCATTGCCGTCGCGATGCTTCGAATTCGATCGATTGTGTTCAGAATCTTACAGTCCCAGGGATATCGATCGATCAAAGACACCCCGTGGCCTTGGATCGTCCGGGCTCCTCGCACGCAAGAGAAATCGCGTTAATGCCAAGAGAGCGAACGTTCTGTGTTCGGGGCAGTTGGCCCAGTCACGCTAACCCTGAGCAGGACGTCTCCGACATCCTCGCGTCGACGTCTCCTCCGGACTATACGCAGAGTGATATTTCAGCGTTGCTGGAAACAATGCTCTCTCTCTCCCTCACTCTCTGTCTCGACCTTAGTCCAGCAAAACGTGTTTAGAGAGGGGAGGAATGGTGTCGGTGGCCTCCGGTGTCCAACGGTATATCTAATGGGTTTCTTAACGTAGTGGGTGTCAGCGTTTCTGCCGTCGTCCGACTCCCATTAATATGCCTACGAGCTTACCATCCTACGTAACGGCTAGAGCGAGAGAGCGAGAGAAGGGCTCGGTTACACGCCGGCACGATCCGACGTGAAATACTACGGACTATTCTGATGTGACACTTCGTGTTTGTACGCGTGCATCGTTCTCAACTGTGACCCATTCCCTTTTCCACTTGCCGAGGTACTCTCAGTCGTCGTTACATTTACATTTAACGTGCGTTAAATGACCCAGGTTGAATAAAATAAGCCTATGGAGACTTGTCACGTGTCTTGATGCGTAATTAGGTACTTGACGACTAGAGTAAAATTCGTTCATTTTCCAAAATCTTAACTTCATTTTTTCAGGAATAGTAAACTCGAAATATTTTATAAATATTAACGATGTTAAATTGTAAAAAAATAATTAAGACCAATTTTTAATTATCTCCATTAATTAATACGATTGATAGGTATCGATTATCGACAATTGATATTTCGCCTTGTAATCGATCGTTAGAACAAAAAGATGCGACAGCGGGCTAAGGTGAGTCGCGAATGCGGACGTTCCGGTAAGACTCCCCATGAATGATTCTTATTGGGTATATAGAAGCCCAGACGGGTAACCTCGCACCCTCGGGCGACGCGAACTCTCTCCCTAGATCGTAGAATCGTCCGGCATTGTGCTTGCAAATCAAACGGACCGAATTTACATGAGATTTATGGCATTACGTTTGGCCCGCAGCGGCGAGACTTGGCGGAGTTGGAAAGGGCGAGGACGCGAGCCCTCCTACGGAGAATCGGAACTGGATAATATAGGCTGGGGTGTTTTCGTGATCGGGGGCTATCCCCTATCCTTCCACTGTCGTTCTTATCGACGATGATCGACCGGGTCTCGGACTTCAACCTTCAGGCTGTCATAGGTTTGTTCTTATCTATTAATACCTTCCAAAATAAACGATAAAGCCTGACAAAAGGGGTTGATTGGGGTGACAAAATCGTAAACCTGAAACTAGACACCCGGAACATTTTTTTTTCATCGAGTCTGTCGAGGCCAAAAATTAATAAATTTCAATACTCCTTCAAAGGTCATAAACAATTTCTAGACCCTTGCAAATATTGCGAAACGGACTTCCGATTGTAAGATATTGACATTCGATAAATATCGATACGATATCAAGATTTTTGTATCAATTTTAACAAAGCCATCGTGTTCGATTTCCTCGTGAACGATAATAATCGAGGATCCATTCACATTCGTTATTGGACTATAGGTAAACCCGACGATAAATATATTGATCGAAGAAAGACAGAACTGTGCCTACAATTGAATATTGGCCATTTTAACCGAACCAACGGCTGGCACAGAGTTTTTTCTACGTATAGGTAAAATCGTCTCTCTCTCTCTCGAAAACTCCGTGCATCGATCGCACGAGAACACAGCAGAGGCGAAGAACGACGACGAATGGGTGTCGATAAAAATTTTATTCGCCCACGCGCCTCTCACCGATAAGCGCCGATTGTTTGTGCTCACTGCTCCCTCTTTCCCCTCTCTTCTTCGTCTTCTTCTGTTTTTTTTCGCGCACTAGATTTGTACAGAAAAGTCGTATAACCGATTTCGCGCTCAGCATCCGTGAATCGAGATAGGCCGTTATAGAGACAGAGACTAATAGATCTCCGTGCTTTTTATTGTCCATAACGTCCCAGTTTGAACAACAAACTGCTGCTTCGTGTTTCGAATGTTGGGTTAAATTTATCCGAGCCTATCTCTTCCCCAAGTACGATAAACTTCGCTGCATCCTTTTTATCCTATTATCGGTATTTTCTATCTACCATTATTTTTTTCCACCTCCGTATAGGATTTCGACTTTCGTTATAAATCTCACACCGACAAAGAAATTGTCGACGTGAAAAAACTCTCATTTTTTCATCATTTTTCGTATTCGTTGCTTTTCTGGTAATGAAATATTTTATAAAAATCGTATATGGTCGTTGTATTTTTTAATCTTCGTGAATTCATTTAACTCGACGATCGCTGAGAATGCAACTTCTATGAGCAGGAAATAGCTAACACACTTCGATGGGAAATCGTTGGACGATGGTCGATAAATCACTGGGAAACTATGCGTTTCACCGTTATCCATTTTCATAGCTGATCGTGGGTGTAATTGGGCAATGATGATTTTCGTTCGATGACGAGAATCATCCCTTAGGCCAGTTATGGCTATTCATGAATGAAAAGCCGTTGTCATTGTTATGCGCACTAAAATCCATTGGGATCGAATGCGCTTGTTATGACCATTACTTTTGTAGGAGCGAATATGCTATTACCAAATATTGGCAATAGCGTCGTGTTAATAGCGTCGAAGCGGAAGAGGTTGGGGTTCGACACGCGTACACGTGCGTGCGTAGCACTGGCGTCGTTTATGGCGCACCTGATAATCTGTCGGAACCTTTTGTTGTCCGTCGACGGAGAAGCACGCGAGGCATTCGTGCAAACTTTGACTCTCATCACGATGCAAAATTGTCGTCTGTTCTATCAATATACTCTCCCTACCGTACGATCGACCGCGCGTTCGATAATTCAGCGAAAACGTAAAAACGCAATGCCGAGGATAAAATTTCAACGTTTCTCATTTTTCCTAATATTTTTCTTATGTTTTAAATTTCATAATCGACGCAAGAATTGGATCGTTGTAAATAATTGAATTTTTTGTAATCTATATTTTGATCTATTTATAAATTCGATATTTAAACAAAAATATCATGTATTTCATTATTTCGGCGCGACGGAGAAATTGGATGATATTTAAACGGGCTATCACGAAAAACTAATTATCTAACAAAAAAAAAAGATCAAGTTTTGCGAATCGCAGTTAAATTTTAAGAGTTCTTTTTTCTTAACGTGATCTCGTTTAAACTTTTCCGTAGCTCTCGAGCTGACAGTCTCTTTTTAAAATAACTCTTGCGTAATACGAGTTCTTCCGAACGCGACTGTCGTAAAAGAGCAATAAAAGCTGCGCCCGGCCACATTTAAACCGAGCCATTGCTCCCGGTCGACCCACCTCAGCGTGCAAAAGCCCACGCAAATGGAATTTTTAATCCCCATTCGATTTACCTTTAATCGTGTATCTGGTTTCGATTGATCTTTCTCGAGGATTGAAGACGCGAGTGGGTTCACCCTACGGACAGGTAAAATGTCCTTTGAGAGAACAATCCGGAATGGGAAATAGGAACGTGGATATTGATGTGCGTAAGTCGAAAGTGCGAGATAGAGATAGAAAGAGAGAGAGAGAAAAAAAAGATTTTCCGGGAAGCGCAAAGGGTTTCGCTGAATCGACACCCCCCCCCCCCCCCCCACCTGGCTAACAAACTTCGAAGCGATTTACAGCAGGTGTCATTCCGCTTGAAAGTTTTAATTGCATTTCGATATGTTTTTTTTACTCGGGAAGGGCGTTCGGTCGTTTCGCGGGGAATAAAATGTTCCGGAAGAATAAAAAACAAAAAAATAGAAAAGAGTTATTGAATATCCGTCAACAGAGCGCTCGCCGGAAGATGAGGCTCTCTGAGGTTTCCCGGAAATATCGAAAGAAGATAAAAAAAATGCAGAAAAAAAACTGAACAAACCACTCGTGAGAGAGGAAAAAGGTGAGATGGCGGTAGAGGGATGAAAACGGATAAGCAGAGCGAAAGACGATTGAGCAATAAAAGAGGAAGCTGTCGCGCTGGCTGGTAATGGTACGAAGAAGAAAAAAACCAAGGAACGAGGTTGCATATCGGGATTCACGACCAAGAGTCCGAATAATGATCGGTAACCGCGAAAACGAGACGAATATAAGAAGAGCTCGTCCCAATAATCGAACATGGAGATAAAAAAGAGCTGCCACTGCAGTCGGTCGTGCTGCATCTCATCGAGGTTGACTGAAAAAAAATGAAGAGTAAAAGAAAAAGCGTAAAAAGAAAGACAAACGTCGACGCAGCGGATTCTGTAATGGCCTCGAATCGAAAGAAATATCGGTTCCTGTTCTTTCAGCGCGTGCAACCGCAACGAATATTCGACGCAGCGTCCTATCTGGGGAATATATATACGTAACCCGATATTACGCAGTTTTTTTCGTCTCGTAGTCTTGGTAGATATATAGTTTCTTTTTTAAATTCGATATTTTCCATCCGCGACGAACGTCCGTCTTCTTATTAATAAGGCAAATAATTTTTTTATTTTTTATTTTAATCTAAAGCTTCCTACCGCTCGCAAGTTCCAATTGAATTCCATCGATTAAACCGTTCTTGATTCTTGTCCGTCGATGAAACGCATTCCCCCGTCGAAATTCCAAAAGCGATTTCGGTCGAAGGAATACTTCACGAAACCGCGCTATCCTGATCGTTATTTTGTTGAAAAGACGATACTGAATTTATTGGTATTCCCGGGGAATATTATCGATCATCAAATTCTAGCAATTTCATAAATTGACTTGTCTATTTTATTGATTTATTCGTATATTCATTCGTTCAATTATTTATTTATCTTGGGCGAATATTTTTACACCATGTTTTTCATACGATGAACAAATGGATCCAATTATCAAGAAATCGTCGATGGATCATCAGAATTTGGATTTCAATCTCGATATACCGAGTTGAAATGGCGCTACCAAAAATTCTCAGGAAAAATACGTTCGAACAATTTTTTAGTGTGGTAGTTTCATCATTCGTGTATATATATATATACGATGGAAACGCGGGTCAGTTATTCACTCGCGTCCGGTGGTTATATACCACAGGGCCGACGGGTGCGGTGACTCTCTTTCCCAAATGAGTCTGGCTCACTCGCAATTACTTTCATTCATTAATTAATGAGGAAAGGAAGGACTCGGGACTGTGGCTCTCGGACCATCTGGGCCAGCTATCTTCGTCCGTTCTCTCTCAATCTCATATATACGCGAAACGTACCGGTTACCAGCAGGAGATCTCGTCTGCTCGTGGTTTCAGTGCGGTATTTTGGACGACCCGGATTGGCCAGATTGGAGAAACGAGAGAGAATTTGGGTGTAGAGAGAATTGGGAGAATAATGCAGTTTGGTCAAATAAGAGAGACACGAAGTAGAGAAAGAGAGAGAGAGAGAGAAATGAAAGACTGGAGAGAGAACGAAGGACGAGTAAAGGTCAAATGAGATAGGGGTGAAGTGCGGAGCCCAAGCGTGGAAATAGGTGTGGACAGCTCCGCAGGTGACAATCAAGAGAGAAAGGAGGAGTGCGCGGAGAGGTAAAGAAGCGGGTTGAAAAGAGAGAAATAACCGAGGACTGTGAAAAGTCCTTTTTGTGTGTGTATGTGTGTCCATGTGCGTTTTTTTCCTGACTCTCGTTGCAGCTTCGTACTATTCCCATTCCCGTGTATATCCATAGCGCAAAGGATACCCGATTCGGGGTTGGTGCAAACCCGCATCCCCACAGAACGTTTGGAGAACCACCCTGACCACGGTGTCCATACAATGTTCGCTGCAATTCTGCCACTGGCACTTGCAACACTCTCAGCTCGAATCACGGTGATCGGAGTTGTACCAGCCTATACATTCGAACTAACGTGTCCGGGAATGAGAGACGTCCCGGAGACGAGAAAATCGTTGACACGACGAGTTTAGGAAAACCTTTGTCTCTTGTTTTCCTGTTCTGCGACCCATTCGACCTTCGGGGCGACGATAATGAGGGTACAACGCCAGAGAATGGAGGAATGATTTTTTGTATTAAGCCGGCTAATTTCACAAAGTATGAAGATCATTGAATTGCGAGCAATTCTTAATGGTTAAAGTGATTTTTAATACGTTGCAAAAAATGACGGTCAGGGGGTACGATAGACTAAGAAAATGATTGAAGGCTAATTTTTGTTAAATTTCAAACATTACACGTGTTTTTAGTTCAATTTTGAACATTACAAACATTTTCAGCAGTATTTTGAATATCGGCATTTTATTGTCAAATATTATATTTAGGTTACCAACCGGGGCCCACCCTTAAACGCAAAAAATAAATTTATTTTCAGCCCATCTTGTATCTGCTGTATGTAAACAAAGAAATTTAAGGTCGCAGCCTCCGCCGTTACAATACGAGACGCGATATTCGTGTGACTTTTAGGACGAACCGAGCGAGAGAGAAATTTAGTAAGGGAGACCATTTCGTGGTGCTGAGAAACGGCAGGTGTTATTCCCGGGGCTAGCCGTGTGCGTACAGCTCGCTTGTGGACGAAATTTCACCTTCCCAAATTGGGCTCTCGTGTTCTCAACTCTCTCTCTGACTCTCTCTCGCTCCCTTTCTCGTCGCCGGTCCGTATAATGCAACAGCACCTTCGTCTGGACCTTCGTCAAAAGATCTTTCCACCATGCACAGATGCACCTGCTCGGTCCTCTTGCAATAATGACCGTCATAATATACTCGCGTTACTGAAGCAAACCGTATACCCAAAACTCGGTAATTGGCAAATTTAAATGAATATACGAGGGACTCTGTAGGATTCCAAGGAAAAACAACAATTTACTCCAACTTTCGACACTAAAAAATTTCGGTTCGTAACTACTATATTATATCTTCCGGTGTCACATTGGAATACTTTTCAATTAGAGCCGATGATTAATTCGTCATTCGTTCCATCAACGATGAAAATATTTTGGCAAATTCGATTTCCGATCCAGGAGGCGATTATCGATCGATCATTGCAGACGAACGTCAACGTGACAATAATAAGCTGAACTCACGTTTCATTGCCACCTGTCATTGATTTATCGATAAAATAATCTGATCGCTTCGAAAGCGTCGTAACAAACGTTACAACTGAATCGAGACTAGCCGCAGTTTCGACGTACGAGTGGACCAAAACACGTACCCTGCGGATAATGTTTGCGCTGTACGAGGGCATTGTGAACGCGCCCGTAGCTGTGGCGTATTTCAGCCACTCTACCCGGTAGCGATCATCAGACGGTGGAATATTCACCTCTCGTCGTTGCACCTATGTGCGGATATTGTGGTATTTTCGTCGGTGTATCGGGATAGAACCGGAGTCGTCCAGGAGTAGAGCCATGACTGTTAAAAGAGAACCAAGTACAGTGGGGATTGTAGCGGTGGTGGCTTGGAACGAGTCAATGGAAGTGAACCAGGGAAAACATGGTCGGTGAAGGCACAAGAGGAATAGAGGATTCGGTTCTCTGGTTTACAAAGAGTATGTACATTGACGTTCGATATCTGCAGTTCTGTTCACTGGATTCTACCTTGTCGGCCTTGCCCCGTTACTCGATGCTTCATTTGTTCGGTTATGCCACGTTATGTTTTCGGCTATGGTATTTACGACGGAGAGAGAGAGAGAGAGAGATTTTCATTCGATTCCTGGTAATTCCAGCGTTGATATCCCATCTTTTCGTTGGTACCATCGAGCGCTTCGCCCCCAATTAAAAAATCGCTCGGCTAAAAACACACAATGAGTTATATGGACTAGAGCGAATAATCAGTTTATCATGGAACAATTTTCCAAATTCAACTTGGTAGCGAATATTCTCGATCTCGCGTAACTCAACAAATTTACACACTACGAAAGTGTCTAGTTTTCGTGATTCGAAACTCGTTCGCGGAGAGAGATTTATTCCCGCTATATTTCTAGTCCAGTAGCAAATCCATCTCACGTTTTATTTACGCATAGGCGTATATATAAAGCAACGTCGATATATAAATAAAGTACATTCGTATGGTGTCTTTTTTCTTTTTCTTTTTTGAATTATTTCGATAGGTAACCGGTGTATGTATCCATGACGCAGTCCGGTCATCCAATCTACGGCGAATACGATATTCGTTCGTGTTTGTTATTCTTTTTTCCAATTACTCCGCGTCATAAAGGCTCGCACTTTTACCATTAGTTCCGTTGAATGTCAAATGGATAGTGTATAGGATATAAAACATACGTTTTCGTTGCTAGGTTATTTTTCCTAGATAGATATTGCGGTTATACAGTGGAACAGACTGAATGTGCATCAACAACGGGAGGCACACTATATTTACTTTATCTCGATACGTACGTGCGGTGAGGAAAAAAATTTCACTTGACCCATAGACGTCGCGAAAGGATAGAAATATTGCGTCGTGAAGTTGGATATCCTCGTATGTTCGATGAGGCGCGTACCCTTTGCCTCAGAGAGAATCATGAAAACTTTCGAGTCGAAACAACTGTTGTCCTATACTTTCCCCGGAAACGTAATGTTTTATGCGACCTGCGTACCGTCGAGAGTTTCTAGCTGCGCTGTAAACTTTTGTTTTTGTTTTTCATGCGCCGTGGGCACTTAGAACTTTTTGTTTATGGCTTGTCGTTCATCGAAATATTTCAACTTCGACACGCGTGTGTAAACTCGAGAACATTTCATAAATTTCTGTCAATTTTATTTGATATCAGAGACTTTTAAAAATTTTCCCAACAATATTCATGCATCGTAATACTCCTTTGGTTCCGTCAGGAAGATAACCCGTTCTCGCGCTTCCCGGATTCCACGAATGCTCGTACCGGATTTGTTCCGTCTCGTATCGGCCCCCCAAATTGGGTGGATTCTCGAGCTTTATTCGGTCGTCTTCAATCAGTGATCGAAGTATCGGTGACTGAGCGGGAGAGAGAGAGAGAGAGAGGGAGAGAAAAGGACCAGGAGAGGCGAGTCTGGCTCGTTGTTCGATGAGCTTCCTCAAGCCGACGCCGGAAGGCGAAAGAGGACGAACGTTATAGGTACCGTAGGCACGCGCGATCCTTCATGGGTATTACGAGCCTAGCATCTGCCATGTGTGCCCTTGCAATGCGTTCCGCCGGTACGTATTGGAATACTCCAATACACGAATATATATCTAGAGATGTATATACGCGCGTAGGAACTCCCGCTGTTCCTGGAGACCCGATAAGATATGAGACGTCTCTGGAATTTAATTATTGACCGTGAGGTACACACACGCCTTGCCGGCTTTCGCCTCGCGCCCTCCTCGCCACGCTTTGGTTTCCGCTTCATCTCATCCGCCAACTCGGCAAACCCTGGAGTACTTCAGCATGTCCCAACAAACCCGACAACCATTTTGCAAAGTCCTATTTGACTGTCGATGGAACTTGACCTTTTTGATGCCCTTATTTGACCTTGAAAATATTCAAGGTCCTTTTAAAAATACTCGGGGAAATATTGCGCCGTCCTCATTCGTTCTTGCTCCTGCCTCGTCTTTGACAAAATATTCCTAGCCTCGCAGACAGGTGGATAGTAAGGGGATGAAGGCTTTTCATCCCCTATTGTGAATATCCGAGACGTTGGCTCTCCAGTGGTTAGATAATATAGGCATTCCTTTTAGCTCACCATCCTCCTCCCTCGTCCTATCCAACAGTGGCTTCTCCTCGATCTTCAGAGCATCTCTCTCGTCTTTGAGGCTTTGAGTCGGTTCCTACGTGGGAGTATTGAATTTGCATGTTATTCGACGGGTTCGTGCCAATCCTTCTTCCCCGGTAGTCCCTCTGTGATCCCAGCGGGGCACACCTTGCTGCCTCAACTATTTTCCTGTACTTTTTTTCTGCCGCAATAGGTTCTAGGTACTGCGCCTCGTAGCTCAGCAGGAAGCGATGGGGAAAACGATAAAGACGACGTCAATGGCCCGTCATAATAATAACTCGCACTTTGTTTTTTTGTCCATTATCATCTCGACTCGTTCTTTTCCGTAACGCCGCTTGATCCAAAGACCGTCCAGGAAACAAGAAACCTCGGCAATAAGCCGTATCCTGTTTCGAAGTATACGAGGAGCACGCGCACGGATGCGATGCCGTTGCATCTGTTACGTTCTTCGGTTTGTTTTTTTCTGAACCGACGATCTCTCGTCGCTTCGACCATTCTGGCTTCCAAGTCCGATGGACTCGGACTTTTGCCAAGTGGATCAACCGTAATACGCGATCAGACTAGGATCGCTCATTTTACAGAACACTTTGGAAAAAAGTTGAAGCCCATAATCGTGATCGTCGATGCCCTCCGGGGTGTCGAGTTGTCGATTTATCTTTCACGGTAAATTTTTCAATTACCAATACTGTTAATCTCGTGCTTCGTTGAACAATCGCTCGCCATCGAGTCGACATTCTCGATGCGAACGGTTTTCTTAGGCGTAGTCTGATCCGGATAGGTCTGTCAAGTTCCGTTATGGCCGGTGATCGCTACTTAGTAGTTGACGGCACCGGTTCACCTCGTGTTTCTCGTTCTCGACATTCTCGAAGTAAATGAGGACACGTAAAGACGCGGTTGATGACAAATATGACGATATTCAGGGCGTAGACGTCCAATCTTCGAACAATCAGAATCGCCCGAATTGAATAACACTCACACCTCTATTTTGTCCGCAACCGTTGTCTCGATCGATCGAAGGCTGTCGAATGTAAAAAAGCCGACAACGAGATACGAGAGGTTTTTTTAGTCCTCACGAACAGTTTCCTCGATGATGATTCGATTATTTCGATTTGCCTGAATCGGCTCAGATTCCGTGCTCTCTTTCGTTTCTTCGTGTGCCGGTCGAGTGGTTTCCGGGAGTCCAAGATATATAAGAGCCGAGAGAGAGAGAGAGAGAGAGAGAAGCTACCGCGTGAAGCCGCGAGTCAGTCAGCATGACCCGACGTCAAACGAGGAGACCCAGCGCAGCGTTCAAACGGATTCGTTTATATCGTCCATTGACCACGTTGAATGAAGTTTCGAGGAGATCGAAAAAAAATCTGAGGGAGTACCTTCGACCCGAGTTTTGATGATATTTATCGAGATTTACGAAGGTTCTCGTCGATTCCTGAAAACGTCAAGTTATAGTCGGAAAATGCTCGTCTTTGAAGTGGAATAAAAATAATATAAAATCCAACCGGAATGTCGATTTCGAAAAGAAATTGAGGAAATACTTCGATAATCCGTGGTAAAATCTGCACACGATCGTGACCATAGTCCAGAGACATCGTGCCGTTACACTCGAAGAGCCATGCGATGAGCGGTTCAACGTGAACATATTATACGTTGCCATCGAGGACAAGACCGGTTTCGCCGTACCTATAGAGTCCGTGAGCGCCATTGCTTACCTTCTGCATGTCGAGGCTGTTGGACCGTCGCATTGAAAGAGCGATGGGGAAGAGAACTTGAAGACGGAGAAGAGTCAACACGCTGCACAACCTTTCGTACTACCGGAGACTGCACGAAAGGAACCATCGCATGACCGCATGCCCATTTATTTATGACGTCGTCTATGAACATCTCGTACAGCCAAATTTATTTATGAATATCCGTCGAAGGTTTCAAGCCCGCGGTGACGTTGTCGAACGAATACGTCGAGACTGAATTGTGATAAAAAATATTTTTTTTAAACATCATTAATAATAATGATAATAATAATAATAATAATAATAATACGCAGCGTCAAGAGACAATTCTGCCTGATTGTGTCACGACCACCGCATGAATTATTCAACCACCTTGTGCCAACGAAAAACAATGCCAGCGAGATCCCTTTGTCTCTTTTATGGCTGTTTTATATCAGCATAGATTTAGCGCCCTCGATACGAACTGGGCTATAACCGAGAGACTTTCAGTTGCATGCGGTACATCACGAAGTTATGACGTGCGTGTAACTTTCATCGTTTGGCACAAACGCAACGGCACTCTCGACTCTCTCATGCAACAACGACGACGCACGGTCACGCAGGTACTTCTTGATATTGTCGGTTGTCCCGTGAAAGCAATGCGGTAACATTCGCAGTTGAGAGTGCTTTCTCGGTTATCGACGAATGAACCGTTTAAAATATTCGAAATCAAAATCAAAATTTCTTGATGATAGAGGTAAACTTTTTTTAAAAAATATGATACTATTGTTTTTTTATATACAATCGGAGGTGCATTTTGTCCCTTGTACTTTGCTCTCTCGCTTTCCTTTTATTTCGACTGAAATAAAAGTAGCAAAAATGGCTTTCGAGTCCTATACTTCGTGTCGGATTTCAGTAGCTTCCTTATTCTTACACTCTCACGTACACACGCCCCTTGTAACTCCGGAGTGGCAAAATATCGAAGCCACCACCGCGAACCCCCCACCTTGCCACTCGTTTCTTCCCTTACACGTTCGATACGACGACGCACGCGGAATAAGGAACATCGTCGAAACCTCTTCGCTGCTCGTAAAAAGGGAATCCCGACAAGAGACATTCGATTCTCGGTCACGAAAGAATCGTCGAAAGTCTCAACTGGCTATATACTACCCCTATATCGCTTGTTTTTCCTTCTCCGGCTGCAACGAGACCGACTGGAATGGGAACGATTTGTTCGACTCTTACAAATCGCGTTGTTCTAAGTTCTAAGGTCCATCGGAGACGATGGACCTTAGAACTTACACACACCCCCGTTCCCCTCTTCAATGATTCTTTTTGATCAACGGATCAACAATTTTTCGTCACGCACGTGTTCACGCCAATTTTTTTTCTTTCCATCCAAATGCTTTTTTGTCACTTTTGAACGACAAATTGGATGAAAGCATGTCGTACATGAAAAAAATTATTTATACACATTTTTCCATCGGTTTTATCGATACGAATGGCACTATTGTATATTGTGTAATCGAATTGATTCACCCGATGTTGCTTTGTCGCGAGCATATCCTGCACGTGACGCGTACCGCAACATTGTCCCTTCGGGTGGGGGAGAATGGATACGCATCGCACAGTGATAAAGGGTTGAAAAGACCATAGCAATTTGCGAAACGTGCATACGGCAACCATGCCGAGTTCGTTAACGAGCGAACGCAAAGGACCGCGCGCCACAGAACTGTGGCGAGAATCTCGCTTACGTTTTTTTTTTTCATCGTGGCGTATACACCTACGTTTGTTTCGAGGATCGTCGGTTGGACGCCAAACGGACCAAAGAGAAGGAACGACTAGCGAGGGTGGAATACGTTGGGCTCGTTCAACGAGCTAATACGTTGGGATAAGAATGAAATTTCGATAATCAAGTTTTCCGATTAACTTATAAACCATCGGCATTTTTATCAAACCGATTCTCATCGAAGTTGACGATGAAAAAAAGAATTTTATTCGTAAAAGAAACGACGAAATTATCATTCGTTGTAGCCACTAATTCACCAATTGGTGTTTAACGCGGACAGGAAACAAGCGGGAAACTAGAATAATGAAAAGCTCCGTCAATGGAACGTGTCGATCGAATCAATTCGCGCTTTCGGTACCGTCAAATGCGTCATCAAAAATGAATATTATTCGTCGTAGTATCAACTGTTAACCAGGTAATATTGTAGATGTTGGTGAATTTGTGGAAAACGGCGATTATACGTGCGCACGAGAGATCTGTCGAATGCTCGAGCAAACGATTATGATCGCATTAGCGACTAGAGCGCTTCCTGGGAAATACATCAGGTGTACCGAAACGGTGCGTGGTAATGCTTTTGATTTTCGAAACATTCTATCAAATTGTGTATGTTGGAATTGAAAATTCATGAGTTCGACCATAACCCGCTCCCCCCGAATCACTATGAGCAAGAAGCCCCCGTATGTTGTTGGATTTGGATCAATTCGGTGAAAGAGGGAGAGAGAGAGCGACGTGAGTCAATAAACCTCGCGCGTTATTTCATTAAAACGTTGACGGTCTCATTCGTCTATCGATCGATCGCTATCTCTACCAGCATGCGTCAACTTTCGACTCTCAAAATAACGATACTTCCCTTTCAGGACCCAGACCCTCTTTCCCTTCGCGTAACGTCGAATTAGGGAATGATGAATAGTCGCGATGATGGACTCGCCGGATTTTCGTATCAACGTGTACGTGTCCCTTTCGATATGTATCTCTTTTTCGTGACAGCGAACGGAATTTCCAAAAGCTGAAAGTTACGACGAAAACTTTATAACCGCAAAATCGCCAAAAATCTTCGTTACCACTCTTAATTAATCATTGGTTTTACGACCCTACTTCAATATTCAAACTCTGCCATGAACATTATCATTATTAGAGTCAAAAAAAGTTTTATCATAAAGTGAGTATGTACATAATCGTGCCAACGTTGCAATAAAAACCCCTGACGCAACCCGTCCGTACAGAGAATATACAGTGTTCATTTCTTTCTCGCTTATTTGCATCGAGCTACTTTTCCCACTCGACGTAAAATTAATTTTGCACCTTGTTCGCTTGTGAACAAAAGTAGTAACGATTACTTACCCCCCGTACCGAGAGCATGGTAGGGGTAGACGGTTAGCGCGGAAACACCTTCGGTTCTCACGTTGCCGGTAACGCAATACGCGCTGCAGCTTTGTATCATTGTATCATCGTGGTGGGCAACATTGGTGGGTCACGTAGCAGCGCTACTTCAATGGGAGGAGGGCGCTATACGGTTGTTACTGCAGGTGCGCGCAGCTTCCACACAGTTAGATTAGAGGCAACAGCTCCCCAGACGTCTCTTCATTAGACTCGAAGCGCGAGGAGACCGTTACATGCACCTCGCTCACTCCTCGGCAAATATATGTTACCTACTAATAGACATATAGTTCCTCGACTCCCTTTCGGTACTGCCTTGATACCGAATACGCGCGTACAATAACCATGGCCAAGCTCCATCTCGCTCTCCTAGAGTCCATAACTCCGAGGAAGTTGGCAATCGTCGAAACATGAACTGTGCGTAAACATCAACCCTCTTGTAATAATTCATTCGGTAACAGAGGTGTCAACTGTTGCACTATCGGTTAACCGGGGCACGATCTATCGATGTGTAAACGTGCGATGTTCGAACCGGAGTCCATAGAAAGTGTTTACACGATGACACCTCCAGCATGATCGGAGTTCTTCGCTCCAAGCGAAGCCGCAAACTGGCGGTCAAACCAGAGGCAGCGCTACGGAACATTTACTCATGAGAAACTTTTATCATCCCCCTAACCACCGTCTCTCTCTCTCTCTCCCTCTTGTGCTTTCTCCGCCGAAACTCGAAGTCTGGCCAGTTCCCTTCGATTCCGGATCGTCTCGAACAGGATTGTTGCTACAGCGACGACGTTGACTGTGTTCAACGACGACTGTACGAGCCCACAGTGACTCGTGCGACGCTACTGGATGCATGCTCACTTCCCAAGCGAGTCAAGAGACGCGCCTCGCGAATGCAAGGAGCCACCTCTCTATCCCTTTCCCGAGAGAGAGAGAGAGAGAGAGAGCCCTCTCTACCTTCCCTCTTTCTACCGAGTAACCGATGTAGATAAGCCCATCGAGTATTCATGCGGCTTTAATTACCGGAACAAAGTTTCTACCCGATTGGAAAAGTTTCGACGATGCCTGCATACCCGATCGTGGGACAAAATGGAACGGGCTGGAAGAGAAGGATGACGATGAGAGGACATGAGAATGGCGAGAGGCAGAGAGGGAGGGAGAGGGAGCGAGAGCTCGGAGATCAGCGGCAACCCCTCCGACGAACCGAATCCTCCACCTCCTCTCTCTTCGTCCCTGGGGGACTTTCGCCATCGCGTCCCTTAACGCCTATCGGCGACAGTGAGGCCGCGTGGCCGCGTTCCCCGCGTAACGTGTCGTCTTTGATCGAGTTGTCTGTCATTGACGATTCATAGTCGCGTCTCATCCTACCTAGACGTGATAGATTAAAATGCACCGTAACTTTAAATTGACTTGCCCCGAGCGTTACACGGTCTCTGGCCCGCCTCGTCCGGTCGAGCGTCTTTCTCCCTCGTTCGCTTGCTCACTTATTCCTATGCCTATTTTCCACGTTGGGAGGGAAAGGACAGGTGATCGCCAAGGATCTCACTGTCGACGGAGCGTGATTCTATAATTATATTCCTTGTCTTCGTATAATATGTACATTTTTTATTAGGCCTACATATCTTTTGTAAAATATTCGCATAGGCATTTTATTTTTATAAATATAAATTGTTCAACCTGCATTTTTAGAGAAACTGGGCACGTAAATTGATCGTCAAGTTCGATAACCTACACCTCAGGGACACATCGTTTTCTTTCGGAAACGATTGCAATGGAATAACACTCTCGGCTCTGATGTTTAGCTGTAAAAAGATATCGGCAAAAATGAGAAATTTTCATTTTTTCGAATATTTGACCGACAACTGTAGCCTCTTTATCAGGCAGGTCAATCTTGCAGGGCTAATTTCTCTATATGATACATACTCTCTGATCTTATCAATAAGCCAAAGGCCAAGAGACTGTAGAGTAGAGAACACTGGATTACGCATCCCGTCGGGTCTGGTATTATCGTTCTCTCGCACATACCTCCCTATAGGACGTATTATCAAGCCTATATAGTTGTCGTGCCATAGGGGAAGACCGTAACACGCGAGCCAACAGGTAAATGCGTATACCAGCTCTCACAGGATATCTCTCAGTTCCTCGGTTTCCGGTCTACGGATCGATATCTTCTATCATCAATGGTACTTACGTGAGACGCTGACAGAGAGTCAAGCAGACATTAGGGCAAGGAGCGAGAGAGAGCCATCATGGGACCGACAGACGAGAGAGGCACGAGGTATAGGGGGACCGAGCTGTTGAGAAAGACGAAGATGAGGTAGATGAGAATCCGGTGGTACGAAGGAAGACGGGTGATAGAAGCTTCGAGGAGACCAGGAGGATGAGATCAAGCAGGCGTCCAACATCCCGCGAAGCATACGGCATCAGGGTCCATTGTACGGGCTCACCGCAACGCTATGAAGACGAGGCGTCATTGTGCACCCGAGAAGCCTGCAAACCAGGAGCTCTACCAGCTTTCAACCCCAGTTCCCTGTAACTCCCTTAGAACCCTCCCCATACGTATATAACATCTGCATATCGCTCTCACATTCATGTCTACTCTCATTCCTCGTGACCTGGCTGAGGAACTACGAGTCGCTCCGGCCGATTAAAGGTGTTAATCCGTACCTAGGTACGTCTGCGACCTAGGAATAAATTTAAATCGTGCCAGTGTCCTAATTCACTGGGCGAGGTACATATTCCTCAACTGTTCCAGAGGACAACGCTGCAAGCGCGTCCGAGGCAACGGCATTCCACCAAATAACCTCTTGATTCGCTCACCAATAAAGGAAGCCTAATTGAAGAGCGATGCAAAATTAGTAAAAATACATATCTAACTAGGTCAATTTATTACCAGCTTCGAAACTAACCAGATACTCGGGCCGTACGGAATTTACAAAATGAAAATCCCGCAAGCATGCCGAATTTGCCATGAAACAATATACTGGTCGAGAGTGCGGCGAATGACACGAAACCTGTACATTCAGTCCGCAAGCCCTCCACGAGGGTTAGGGACATAGTGGGTAGTGGTAGCCAGCTAGATATTCGATATATATATATATATATATATATATATATATATATATATATATATATATATATACGCGAGGATGTATATGCACACATGGATGACGTTCAGTGGGAGAGACACGTGTTTCCGACAGGCAATCTTCTATCATAAAACAGACGTCGCGCTTTTATAGCCCGACGGCTTGTGTGCTACGCCTGCATGGTAACCCATGTCCCTGCTTGCATCCGCTATATGAGGTTTGCATAGGGTGATTTTTTTATTCCGTTATTCTGTACACAGCGGCGAACTACGACTGCAAAGTTCGACCGAAGGCGTCTTTTTCTCCTTCCTCGTGACGCGATAACGTACCACCCAAGATTCCAGTTTGCTGACTCTGCCTGTGGTTTGCTTCTTCGTGTCTCGTACCCATATATCAGTAGGATCTCGTTTTATCATCGTAGCTACCTCGTTGCAAGGATGCCGTGAGATTTTTTCGTGCGTAGAAACGTCAATGCACGTTTTATTACTCTCGAAAAGCTACGATGTGTGCTCGAAAACATTCGCGTAGCTCATTCGGATGATGAAATTGCGGCACTCTTGCCCGGTTCATTGTGATTCGAAGGAAACGATAAGCAATGATTTATGGGGTTGCGCGAGAGAAAGTGGAGTCCTCGAAGCAATTGGTCTCTCTTAAAGTCGATGTAAGAATGAGTATCTTCTTGAAAAATGGATAAACCTTCGATCATCCCCAACGACCACAGTACCTACTGTCCCGATTTCCTCGTAACGCGTGGTTCTTACTATGTCACCTTTTACCCTCCCATCCCCAATAATCACAGTCACATCAAGAATTTCGCGTCATCGACCGAAGCTCTTATTTAATCTTGTATCTGCCTTCCTCAACCTCTCTTCGCCACGTACTTTCGATATTTCCATCTTCGCCACTCCAGCGACGAACTCGTAAACTTCGTTTCACAGTAAATTCACCCATTGTCAACCGATATACCAAATTTCTAGGTCGATATACGTTCGAGGCAATCATCCTTGGAAGGCTTACCGTATTCCATATCCTCTTACGGGCCTTACCCCAACCTCCGTTCTCGCGCTCTCTCTCCCTCCCTCTCTCTCTCTCTCTCTCTCTCTCTCTCTCTCTTTCTCTCTCTCTCTAAGTACAGGAACACTATCGGCATTAGCCGTCCTTGGAAGTTTACCGTAGTACGAATAGTACCGGCAGCAGCCGCGGTTGGAAATTGAAGCGGCGATACAGACGTCGTGAGTATAATGGTATACTATGATTTGCCTTCGGTCCCACGAGTACCCAAGCCACGAACCGAAGATATCATCCGTTATTAGAGGTACGTTAATCTGAAATACGTTGGCACTTCCAACACTATCGCAAATTATACCGGAGGCCTTGCCGTGCCTCGGTACCGGTTGCTATGTATAGGGTAAGTGTCGTAACCGCAGACACATATATAGAGAATTTGGGAGCAGAAACGTATCGGACGCGTAGGATCGCCCGGGAGATTCGTAAAGCAGCTCACGATACTAATTCTACGTTGAGTTTCGTGCAACACAGCTTCGGACCAGGCTTTCGACTTACTTGGCTTGATTTCTCCACCCCAACCGCGAGGAGTATCAAGCACCCCACACCGAGCCTTGAATTTAATGCTATCCGATGTAACACTGCCTTCGGAAACATAGTTCGAAGATCCTCGTGGTTTCGAGCAATAGAAATTATGCAACCGAAATTACATCACCGCGGACTTTACGATTGGCAGCAACGTGAGGTAGATGAATTATCGTTTTCACGAATACAAGAGTGTTCTACCGCCGATTTAGATCTTGTTAGGAATATCGAAAATTCTGCGTCAATTTCAGAAAAAGATGAAACAATATGACGTTCTATAGGGAAAAAACGCATCAACTTTTTGATCAGCCTGATAGTTGAATATGATGGTCGTAACATTGTTTTCTTCACATTTTTCAAGTGAATTTTTTGTATCCTCTAGAAAACCTTGAATACATCTCCGATATCCATGCATCGTACATCACTGCATCTTATCAGCAAAAACCACTGTATACAAAATAGTCGAAAATAATACAGGAATAACTGAGAGCTACGAGAATAACGTAATACATACAAATGCATCAAGGCAAGGGTATACGAGATGTAAATGCCAGGCGGATTTTCAATTGCAGATTCGTTGTCGTACATTTTCGCGCATTGTAGCGTGGCAACGCTCCGACAAACTGTTGCACTCCATCGTTAAAGACCTCTGGTGAGAAGGAAATTTCTCTCGCCCCCTCTCTTTCTCTCTCCTTCCCTCTCTGTGTCTATCTTCGTATATAGTACTCTGCCTATCCATCCTTTCCTCTTATCCGGTGGCTTTCCTCGTTCCTCCCAATGACAGACGCTTTCCTTAACTCGTGAGAAAACAGAGAAAATGGGTTTTCTTCACTGCAGCTTCTTCCTGATGTACTCTCTCTTTCTCATTCTCGCTCGCTCTCTCTCTCGAGGTGACCGAGAGGAGGACGTCGACCGTAAAGTTGCTCGATCTTCCTCGTTCTCAAACCTCACACTCTTTTCCCATCTTGCCCTCCAGTTTCCATTTTCGTATTCGAGGTTTTGTCTTTGACAAGCAGCTCACGGAAATGTTTGAATCTCACCCTCGACGCTACCTGAAATCCGACCCCTCGCTCATTCCGGAACATTAATGATGCTTCTCTTTGCATCCCAAACTACACCGCCACGAATCTTGCTACACATTTAATTCAACGAAGACTCGATAGTTTGACCTCTTTATTCTTATTTACATCGCGTCTTTGTTTTGGAATTTCACGATTGTACGAAAATTAGAAAAAAAATCCATTGTCCAATTAGATAATACGATGTTCATCTATTTGTTGTATATTTTTTTCGTTATATCTTATTCCTATAGGTATTAACCGTAGACGCATTGGTAACTCGCACGTACGAACGCGTATCGCGTGGTTCGTCCTCCTCGACGCGCCGGTTTTCCTCGTGCATCAGTTGTAACGAAACAACGGATTGGCGAGGCGTGACGACGTACATCCGGTCGCACGCCCTACACACGCACTTTGGTCTGCACTCCTCTCGTACAGACCGCGACCGAGAGATAATGGAAGAGACAAAAGAGTGTAGAGGAGGAGTACGAGAAAAAAAGAGAAGAAAAGAAAAGAATTAAAACAAGAGTCCCGCGGGATCGTGATATATCGAGCCAAGGAAGCTTCGATGTGTAGGTGGTGTTCTATTCGAGAATAATTAAACGATAATCTCCGTGCCAACCTGTTAAAAAAATTTACCGGTCAATCGTTACACGATAAATTACAAAATAATTTCTACATTTATTTAACAAAAATTTAATTAAGCTTTTAGATCGAAATTCTCGTCCCTAAAACTATAATTCATATTTTCACCGTGTCTAACAATTAATTATTAAAAAATAAAATAAAACATTACCCGGTAACCCGGTGGTCCAGATTTTACACCCTGTACATTTTAATATATTTTTGGAATTTTATTTTCCAAGTTTATGCACTGAAATAGAAGAATTGGGGCGGAAAAAACTATGCGAGGCAGGGCGAGCACGAGTCGAAATTTTTTCGTGAGTGCATAAGTGGGTTGCCGATGATTCCTAAGGTGCGTGGGGGAGAGCCGGAAGCCCGGCTGATCTCCGAAAGTGGAGCAAGCAACGAGATCCTCGTACTCGCACCAGCCCGAGCAAAACCCTTACTCTCCACCGTGCCTTCTTCCTCTCAGACTGATCCTCCTCTACTCCACGTCGTCGAGCTCAGTGTGGAGAATATGTTAAGAGGGGAATAGTTCCGAAGGCGGAAGAAGACTCGAGTTTCTTACTGCCAACCGCGGGTGCCCGCGGGAGTGGTGCTACACGAAATACCGGAAGTCAAGCGCTGGCTAAACAACGAGATTCGAGGCCACAGGTGATGCTGACTCGGCTCGAGTGCAACTTTCAACCTGCAGACGGAAGAAGCGATGAAGGAGCGCGAGGGCTCTTACGTTTCTTCTTACGTTCTTAGGTATCAGCAAGTGTACATGACTCTCGCTGATAAGCACTTCCTCATCTTTCGCACGGCAAACTCTCATCGCAGACTTTAGCTCTATGGGCGAAAGATTCCATTCGGCAGGCTTGTTAGCCATCACCCTCGAGGCAAATATTTCTTCGCGGCAAATTTTAGTTGTCCGTTGGTTAAACTTGCGGCAAACATAAACTTTTAGCTGTCTCGTCACGGGAACAAGACGAACAGCGATAATGAGAAACAAAAATAACGCATGTTGAACTCTCGAAAAATTACATGGTTCAACAATATTCCTTCTGACTTTTTTTCATCTCTAAGGGATTAGTCACATGTTGTCATTATCACGACGTATCTTCATTTTTTCGGCACGTTTCGTGCAATGCAAAATTATTCGATCCTTGTCCGTCTTCGTTATCAAAGTGGCAATTTTCCAATTTATCGGATAATTTAGTGAATAATGTAGCAGAGTCAAAAACACCTCGAAGATATCTTCAGGTGCAAAATGGTGGCAATTTCTGTAATCGAATGAAGATCTGGTGTTCAGATCAATAATTTGACTTATTCACGTTATTAGCTTGATCGGATTTACGAAGTGTTGAGAGTCTAAAGTCGCAAGTTCGATGACATCGTCTGCGAAGATAATTTAACATCGTTTCTAAAAATACTCAAAATCATGAAAGGTGGTTTCGCAATATCTTTTCTGATAATGAGCCATGAAGTTTCTCACCAATCGAGGATTATTCCCGCAATCTAATTAATTCAGCAGAGTCAAATTTCGTTTTACAAATTATAATGTTCGGAAAATTTAAAGTCGAACCACAAACGGCGAAACGGTGGCCGAGTGACTCACAGAGTAAATGGACGATAATGAGCAGCAACGGTTTCGTGGTCATCGAGCGTATCGTCAACGGTCAACGGATGCTACAAAAACGCACGTGTCTCTTGAGCAGGTGCTCGAGCGTCCTATACGCACTAACGTGCGATAGTACAAGCAGGCACCGACCGTTTGCTTCGCCGGGTCCCAATGCTCGCGATGGCGTGACGAAGGTGCCGGGGTTCGTCTGCTTTTTTTTCTTTTTTTTTAGCGTCTCGCATTTTATTACTTTTTCCATTCCTCACTCACACATGTAGGTGCATCATAGTGATCTTCTGTCGTCGCAAGACTAACAACGACTATATACTCTTCGGTAGGTTTAAACTCCCACGTCCTTGGTACCATCCTGACCATGTAATCATCATCGCGATTCTTTACGGTTCAGCGATTCGAACGAATCACGGTGTAATATTTTCTGTACTTCAAATGTTTCTCGATTATTTCACACGTTTCCTGTCGTTAGGGGAGCAAGACCGAGGAAAACAATGTCGATTGTTATTTCTCTTGTCATAGAAATATCTATCTACCCACGCGTCAGTCTGACCAGAAAGTAGTTGCGTTTTTTTCTTACAGGTTGTCATATATAACCATATATAAGAAACGCAGTCACTTTGTGACCAGACCAACGATTTGTATTGCTTCGTCGCAAGCAATTATTTATATTTTATTGACGAACTTGAAAAATTCTTCGAAAATCGCTTGAAAAATTCTTTCGTTTCCGTTGATTTCCAGAGACCAACGGATCAAAACTGCATTCAACGCGAGTCGCGGTCACGAAGCCCCCACACATGGCTCTCGTGTTCCTCGAGGCTCACTTAGTAAAAAACGTCCAGTGAAAAGCTGAAGACCCGTTGCCATTGAAGTGATGAGCTCCGGTCGAGTACTCATCAGCCTCGGTGTGCACACCGACGACGACGACGACGACGACGATGGCAAGGGCCGGCCTCTCTCGTCGAGAGGAAGAGAAAGAGGCAGAGGATGTTAACCCTCCGAGTTTACTTAGCTTAAGTATGCGTATGAATGCATCGCTTGTTAGCCACTGGAAGCTCTCGTGGTCCGTTTCACGATACAGGCGCCACCGTGCACCACAGGTCGAGAGTTGAGCGGGCGGGCGTACGCTGACCCTGGGACCACGATCAACCTTGGATGCATCGCGGTGTGTACCGCATAGCTCTGTCGTACTATCTCCCCATCTTGGCTCGACCGCCTCGTCTCTATTGCAGTCAGACGGGCTTTAGGCTATCCGCTATGAGCACATATTGACTTCGCTGATGAGGCAAATTGACAGACGTACGGTGAGAAGGGTAGGGGTCGATGTACGACCATTGGGGTAGTTCTCCGCAAAACAGATTCCTATCGCATGCGTCCGATATTAATTCTCGGTTTATGAATTCACCGATCGATTTTATTGAATAAAATCAACCTGAACTTTATTCATTTTGCGGAAATTACGAACTGGGAATTATTTTTGGCCTCGAAATAATTGATACGATATTGCCCTAGTAATATTTATTTAATCGTCGGGTTCGATTCAGGATAAGAAGCGAAGGTCGATTCGAACTTTCAGTGATTGAAGTTAAGATTTTTACCGTAGGTCGGGTCGAGCACTGTTATTAGTTTGTTTTATACTGGAGGGTTCGTCGGATGGTCGGAATGTCACAAAGACCGACTGGAGGTCAAAAGGGAATTAACAGGGTAGCGAGCGCGGTGTGTGTTGCGAGGGAGCTCGAACAACTTTCTTCGTCGCCCACTACCTGACGTGTTCGCTGGAACGATAAATACCACGTGAGAGAGAAAGCGAGAAAGAGAAAAAGAACGGGTGAATGAGTAAAAGAGAGCCACGAAGACAAAGACTACTTTACTCCAGACGGTGTGGTATTAATGAAGGGCGCTGCTTTATGAAAGAGCTTCTTGTTCTCATTCCTTGACGTTGAAATTTTCCGAGAGAAAAAATTTATTGCAGACCGCACGGATCTTCATAAAGCGTACGAGCCACCGTTGCGTTTTGAATACCGACAACCCACTCACTCCTGCGAGTCGCTTCACAGGACTTCCCGTGTCTCTTATCCACGTGCTATTCTCCGTTATCACTTTTTTCTTCGTGCAGTATTCTCAAGTATGTCGACGAAAGAATGGATAAAATGTACAGCACATTTTTAATATTCTCTCCGTTAGTCTCAATTTTCATAGAAAATAATAAATTTCAATCAGAAATATCAAACATTAATTATTATTATTCGTTTTTCTTTCAGCGAAACACGAAATTATAAATAATTTCGAAACGATTTTATTTGTAACTTTGTTTATCCTTTGAATTAGTCATTTAAATCGCCCTACTTAGACGTCCTTGTTATTAACGAACTAAGGATAATTCTCTATAAATCCGGGAGGAATTAAATTTGCATCATCGATTCCGCGTACACACCTTAGTAACGAGGGAGGGGTACGGGTAGGGGAAGGGGGGATTAAGTGTGGGTGAACGAGACTGAAATGCCTTGAGTACGTGCTCTGGCACCAAGTGCTTCGCCAAATACTATAGCTATAGGGTATATAAAGGACCAAATAGAACGGGCGACGTACGGCAACGACTGTTTCTAATTAGTTTCTCGTATTACTTAACCCGGCCAACGCGGATCCGCGAACCTGCTGCTCAACCGCCGTTTCTCCAACGGATAAATTGAACGAGTTTCGTGGCAGCAGTTCAACCTTGACTAACCCAAGGAGTCGTTCAACGCTACGGGACTAAGTCTCGCTGAAACATAAAGTACACGACGCAAAAGTTTCTTCATCGAGCACGCATCATACTTCAATCCATTCGAATAAATCGCAGGAACGTTTTCACGTTTCACGGTTCTCTCGTGCGGACGCGACGAGACGAGACGTTTCGTACGAACGAAGGAGCGTATCTCCGATTGGAACTCGATGATAACTAAAATAAATATAAAAAGAAGAGGAATACCAGCAGTTTGGAATCGTATAAGCGTCAGAAACAGTGATTTTATGTTCTAGTCGAAGGATCCCAGCTGGAATCGGTTGTGCTAGAATTTTGTTTTTTTATCCCTCCTCCTTCTTCCGGCAAAGATAACAGATAATAAGGGGTTGAGGGGGAAACGAGCTTTCACCTCTAGGTATATCGCCGTGGGTATCTTCAAGGCAGCAAAGATTTTCTTCCCCCAGTCAACCTCTCGCGGGGGTTGCTTCGTCCCTTTTCTCTTCGCGTCTCCTTTTATATTCATATTCAGTCTCGTCTTGCGCTCGCGCTCGTTTGTTTCCTTCATTTTCCGTAAGTAATATGGCAGCGAGGGAGAGAGGGCATCGACACGGGTATGTAAGCAGCCAACAGTCGGTGGGCTTGAGCCTGCGGAGGATTATAGGGGCGAAAGAGGCGAAAGAAAACGAGAGAACTCCTTGCTGGAAAAGCTGTTCGTTTTACGATCTCGAACGCTCGAGTCAGAGTCGTAGCTACGATGGTACTTGCTGCAACGGTGTTTTTTCTCTGCTATTTTTCTTATCCTTCCCCTCCCTCTCTCTATCTTTCTTTCTCTCTACGTTGCACTCGCTACTATCGCCTGATCGACACTGCTGGTGACGGCTCATTGGAAACCCATAACTGGGCTGCGACTCTCATTTTTATTTACCACCGCGATTTGTTCGAAAGCGGCAAGGATGTCTCGTCTCACTGTAAGACTTTTTCAGAGCTACTAATAGTCATATATATATATGGGTTAGTGTGTGTGTGTGTGTGTATGGCGCTATTACGATAAATCGTAAGGAAGGGGTGGTTTCACGATATCGACTAATATCTTGTTTTCCACTACGCCTGGTTCTGAGTTTCATAGTAATTCTCGTATTACGAATGTTCCATCGTGAACAATCTACTCATGTTATTTATTGTTCAGTACAAATATCCCGACTAACGCTGAATTCATGAATCACCATGGAATAGCGAGAAAAAGAGAGAGAAACGCTTATTTCTCGAGACTTTTCATCGTCTTGTCTATTTTGATGTCGAGTTATCGCGTTAGAACCTGGAAAGATGTCACAATCTGGAAAGCTTCTTAGGAGCTGATTTTTGCGCTCATCATGAAAACTATTTTCCTGGGAAAAGAGCAGGTATAAAAAAGAATGGAAGGGCAATGGAGTGAGGGTCGAAAAACTGAAAGTCGAAAACTGTGTTTTACGTCCCGTGGGCCGATTTCTCGCTCGTGGCGGGTACGAACTTTCCATAGATTCTTGACGTCAGTTTGGAAGGAACAAGAACTAGACGAGAGAGGGGTTTGGTGGTGGAGGCGGAATAAGAGAACAAGCACGCTCTTCCGTCCTCGGCGGAGCAACGGCAAGAAAAGAAAACGAGAGAGAGAGGGAGAGAGACAGAGTTGTGAAGAGCGAACGAGGAAGAGACGGAGGCGAGAAAAGCGGGTCTGGAACGTGCGGACGAGTAGACGAGTATAGGAAGTGGTAGGAACAAGGAGCGGAAAGTGGGCCATGAGTTTCGCGGTTTATTGAAAAGCTGCTGGTACCACCTAAGAGCTTCTTCCACCTTCTCTCACGTAGAGACTGGTGGATAGCTCCCGCACGTTGGACCATCCCCGTGTTTCCTTCTCGCACCCGGACAAATACCACCTTTTTCACTCCTTCCCGAACTCTAAGATGCCAGCACTCTTACCAAGCCCGGGCCGTACGAGCTCCTTATTCTGGATTCTCAGCCGACATTTTTCCTCTCCTCACGTTCATATCCTTCTACCCCCCTTATATTCTCTTAAGCCTTCGTCTTCGTGTCTTAGCTCTCTCTCTCTCTCTCTCTCTCTCTTTTCTCTCCCGCTCTCTTACCCTCTCTCTCTCTCTCACCCCCTTCTACCTTGCTCCACGGGCCACTAGACTTTCATTTTATTTTTCGCAAGCATCAGCCGTACGCCGACACTCGATTTCTCGTGTTTCTCTTCCAGAGTCGAATCGTGCAGAGACCCGGCATACTACTCGTCATCGTAAGTACGTGAGAAACGTAAAAGCTCGGAACAAGAATAAACGACTTGTACAAATGTTTCCCCGTAGAGTTCGCTCCGACGTTTCGCGTTAATTTTAGGAACAACCGGTTTTTAGTCGATATATAATAAAGTGATCACAAAAGAAACACTCCAATTTTCGATTCTGTTCCATTGTCCCCCTTTTCGTCATCAAGAATGATTTTTCATATCCGACGCAGGGAAGACCAATGGCTTCTGCCAAAGATGGTCTTTCATCCTTTAATTTGCGATAATACTCCGGAGACGGAAGACCATCCTGCGAGCGAAAAACAATCCCGAAGAAAATTCCGAGGAATCCAGAATCGTTAATCACGATTACAAAGAGCGAAGTAAAAGAGAAGTCAATAACGGAAATATTAAAAAGTAAGGGAACGATTTTGTGTCGGAAGACGGTGAGAATTAATGAGACATTTCCGGCTGTCCGGAAACAAATCGGAAACTTCATCGCCCGTTTTTATGAGTGATGACAGAAAAATAACAAAAAAATGGAAACTTTCAACCTCACACTATTTACAATTCTGTGATTTCGGCGTTATCCGAAGGAATCTCCATAATCAATTCTTGGCCGAGTAAATACGAGAAAGACGAAGGGATGGATGAAGCCACCGATGAAAAGAGACGTACGAGTTCAGTGATTCGAAAGCCGTAATCCCCCTTTGTGCTCGTCGCGCGAAACAAAGTAACCTCACCAACAAAATACACGGAGTTATTGTGTCTGTGCACTAACCTCCCCTCTCCCTGGGTTTCATCCCCATCGAGAGGGAAGGACTCGATTCAAACTTGTCCGAGCATAACACCACAGATCACCAACCAGGAATCAAACACAGGATTCCACATGTACGTATATAACGTTAACGCATTTCTACACACAGGGGGCATAGCGAGGCACACAGAGATGCATTCAGAAAGGATATAGAGCGAAAGGGAATAATGGAGGGAGAGACATCGTCCGAGCGTGCCGGTACTCGCGCATGGCTTACTCTCACTTACAATGAGATTAATTCAGCCTCGCCAACGGTCGAGGGGTCTAACAAGAGCGAGGGAGGGGGGCACAGAATATGGGAAAACTACCGGGCGCCAGAGGGCTCGAGGCAACAGGGAATTTTCTCATTTTCGTTGAGAGCTGAAATTCTCGAAAGCCCCAAAGTGGGTCTACGAGAGCGCGAGGGCTTGGTTATGGAACTTTCAATCCCACCAGGAGTGAAACTAAGTACACACACGCGGCAGCCTATACGTGTACCATTATTTCTGCCGGAAAATACCCTTGGTAAAATGAAAATTGTAATGATGATAAAAAAAAATGAATCTCGACGGTAACGAACATTGGGAAAATAACGAAGCGTTTTTTCAGACACTCTTAAGAACGTCCACGAATTAACCGACCCGATGACAATCAGAGGCAGAGCCCCGCGGCAGTTGGTTCAATATTCGTCCGGACCCACGTCGATCATAGAGACCGACAGAATCGATATAACGTAGGACACAACAGAAACGGGACACATACTCCCTTCCACACATATCGGTACGTTACGCTCGATTGTGTCCTTTCTCGACGTAACAATCCGGCTATTACTTCGAAGTAAGCCCGCTTCCAGCATGTCAGCATATACACCGTTCACGTGGCGTGTACCGCAGTTTCCGACCTCGGATGTCCGACTTGTGCGTTGTTGCCTCTTGCGTTTGCGAGAGACAGAAATACACAACCGACGATGGGTTATACGAACACACACAGCCTAACCCTCCACCCCTCATCTCATACGTTCGACCGTGCTATTGCCATGGACGTGATGATCACCGACCGGATGGAATACGGTTACTTGCACGCGGACAACCCCGTAATATCCGTCCTGCTCGGTACCCGATGCTCGATTTGACGGTCGGGACAGTTCGAATATTCGACCGGGTGGGATGCTGTCGTTGGTCTTGAACAGCGAACGTGATGAGGCTCTCTATGGTTACTGTACCCGGAGAGAAGTACCTCGAGTCGTAGCGATGACTTCCGCGCTGGCTCGACGACACGGTAACTTCGAGGCTACGCCGAATACGAGATTACTTCGATATCCTTGCGCTAATTGACTAAAGTTCCATCGTGTGTTTTACTCACGATGTCATTCCACTCTGCAACGTTCCGACCTTCCATTATCCTATCTTTTCGTCAGGTATATCTTGTCTCCTGCCGCTAAAGTATATTATAGTGGCAAACTGTAGAGCTAACTGTAAAACTGGTACTCAATGTACTCTGCTCGACGTCATTTCCAACGCTCCAAGCCCCCTCCAACACACCCGGTCTCGTTGTCTATTCTTAAAGTCGTTAATAAACAGACCCAAGTTTCGTGCAACGTGTTGCTCGACGTGCTTCCGCACGATGCGAAGAGAGCTCGGTCATGAGCTCGCCGTAGCCCGAGTGCCAGAAACTTTGGTCGAAATTCACCGGCATCGCTGTATAGTTGGTTAAAAGCCCCTTAGGCTGTACCTACGGTTACCTCGACCTAGCCGTACAACGAGATCCCTTCGCGTTACAACCCTCGCAATTTCCCTTTTCCGCTGATGCATCGTTGACGTTATTGCGGGAATCTTGTTTGGATAAGACTCACCGATTGCCTTTGGCACTGATGAGAACGCTCGATAAGGGTGTTTGCCTCGGAAAGAGTAAAACCCTTGCAGTTACGATTTCGTACCGAATGTTTGACCTCGGTTAGGATAAGATTTCGTGGTGAGATTGACAAGATCAGCGTATCAAGATGGTGCTGAATCAAGGTCATTATTCCAGACTTTCGGTGGGTGAGGATTTGTACTAAATAAATCATCGTTCGACGATAAAAGGCGATCGTTATTACATGGCCAAAGAGTTATTGACAAGAATGGCCATTTACAGGGAAAAAATGTCCGTTTTTAAGACTGGTTCTTGACGTCACATGGCAAATAGCTAAATAACGTGTTCACTGATCGAAAGTCAAACTTTATTGAAGGTCCCCGCATCGCAATTTTAGCGTGCATTACGAAGGTAACCTCCCCTCGCCTTTCTTTTTCCGTTCATCGGGCAATGGAGCAGCGGATGCACAAAGAGCCTCCGGCAATATGGCGAAAGGCAACCGGAGGGTGGGCTTGAAAAAAAAGATTGCTTGGAGCGAGTCATGACTCGGTTCTGTGTCCCGTCTCCTATCCTTTATCCGGATCGTGTGCTGTTCGCAATATATCGATATAGTTACAGGGCGAGCTAACGTAACGCAATTCTCGTGGAAAATTACGACCCGAGGTACACAGTCAAGTCGGCCTTCGCGAGCGTCATTGTACCCCGTGACCCATGTTTCTCCTCTGCTTGGAGAGTTTCAACCCTCCCTCTACCGTCACTCCGCGCAGTTGCTCGATGACGCCCCACGGGGGAGATGAAACAGGCCCGTAACTACGTTTCTAACTCAATTGGGAACGGCGATCTTTTGGTGCATACAATTCGCACAGAATCGAACACACGTTCTAACTATACTACGGTTCCGGGTGTATTGTAGCAAACGCGTATATACTTACGCAATGAACGCGAGCGAGGATCGTTCGCCGAACTAGAGGGGTAGAAAGAGACCACCCTGGCTCAGCCCTCGGCGAAAAACGTCGACCGAGCGACTCACTCTCGTCCGTCCGACCATCGCTGTCGAACCATTTGAATGATTATTTTAGCGAGAGCCGAAGGGATAGGCTATGAACGCTGCACCCTGCGTTGATTACTCGAGGCCCTGATGCGTCCAAGGTCTCTCGACGCCGATAAAAAAAAGAATATATATATATATAAAGCTGGAGACCAGAAGCGAAATCGAAACTCGATAGAAGGGAAAAAAATTAACGGGGGCAATGAAGAGAAGAGTATGAAAGGGAGTTATAATACGCCCAGGGGCGAAATCGCGCGGTGTTGGTCACGATATAAATTTCTAACAAATTCGATTTTACAGTTCTACATTGCCAATGTAGCTTGTCCTGTTTTTCCGTTTCAATATTTTTAGAGGTATCGGAGTATCTCTTCAATTCTGAAAGTAAAAACAACGAAATGTTGCAGCCGATATTTGAAACGTCACGGACAAATTTCCGGACATTTATCGGCAGTCATAGTTCTTTGGCGTCGACAGCATCGAACATTCGCGAGAATTAACGTGAAATCATAACTCGTCAGCGTGAGTTATGTGACTTCATCATATTCCTATCCCAAAAGCGAGAATACAAGTAATGTAAAACGTCGAACGAAAAGGTGTTCTTCCTTATTAGACCGTGGCGCTTCGTCTAAGCGAACGAGGCCAGGAGAAGAAGGGCTGAGCCGCTAGAGAACGAAGGAAGAATCCAGCGGGTGAGCAAAAGGAGGTTCAGGGCTTCTTCTGTTCTTGGATTTATCTCAGGTATGCACTCGTTCCCTTCCCCATCTCTGTCTTTTTCTATCCCCGTGCTTCCAGCTTGATCCGGCATCCCCTTTTTGTTTCGACCGTGTACATCAGCAGCTACGCCAGAAAAAACTGTAAAAATGCCCCGCGTCGTTGTCGTCGTTGCACAGCTTTCTCTCCACCTCATCCCACACGAGCTCTTTTTCTCGCGGCACTCGCTGTTTTAGCAACGGCCTGTTGATGCGCCAGAATGGCGAAGCGAATCTCCTGAACGAGTAAGTGCAAGGTAAAGAGAAAAATATGACGGTGAGGTAACGAGAGTACGAGAGCGGTGAAGAAACGATGGAGACTGACGAAGCCTAATACGAACGTGGATTAAGAGGTCACGCGCTGCTGTGACCCCATAATCGTATGCGATAAACAACGAATCAACGGAACAATTTTATAGTTTTTAGGTCATGGACAAATTCGTTATTAAACAATTTTTTTAATGTTCGACCTTAGTTACTTTGTGAATTTCTGCATTCTTGTATCACAATGCACGATTTTATACGAAACGGAGACTCGAGAATAGGATAATATTTCCACGTGCACGACAGGGGTTGACTTAACCCACTCCAACACAGTTATAAACATTCGAGCCGAGGTGCCTACCCTAGTTTCTTTGTCCCCGCAATTTCTCGAGTATAAATCCTTCCGGCACACAGCTTTCCCCGTTTCGACTATGAAATAATACACCGATGTGAAGATGGCGAAAGAGAGAGAACCGCCAGGGGTTGGACGCTAGCAAGGTGGATAAAATAGCGGCAGCACATATGCCGGCTGGTAAGAAGAGACGAGGCAAAAAAGTTATTAGATCCACGCAAGATGAGCAGCAAACAACGAAGAGTACGATGAACTCCGGCCGAGCTCTCTCGCGGTTCGTACTGTCGCAGCTCATTGTCCTGACTTTATCTTCTCCTTCTCCTCTTTATCTTCTTTATCCTTCTCATACCACTGTATCTCCTCTTCTTCGCGTGATTGTACGTCAAACTTCCCAGTGCGCACACTCTCGTCGTCTCGTCGGTTAAGCCTGCTATTCCAGAGACGTAAAGTTTTTTTCCCTTCTCGACGACAATTTTTGTTCATTCTCTCCGCGTTTTGCAAAAGGCCGCTACGCTCACCGTGGCAAGTAATGACCGAGAGTTTTGTCAACTTGTGCGTGCGTTCCTTTGTCACTGTTTGCTGTCGTGGCTGAGTTGGAAAATTAACACCGAGTGAATTCCATGGGCGATAATGACGAAATTGTCGTTCTCGTTTTTTTCACGATATTGCGTAAAATGGGAGTCCACGAATTAGTTCTTCGTCCTCTCGTGATTTACGTCGTAGTTCCAAGATGGGAAGGACAAAATGCTCGCTGTGCGTTAAATAATAGTGCTGTTCGGTTCCACCCCTGCCTTGTCTTTGGACATTCGACCCGGAAGAAGAACGAACGAGGCGGGAAGAAGCGAGATAGATGTATACCATAGGACAAATAACCGTACTATAGCAATGGGGCGACGGAAACGTCTGACGCGTCCGACCGCCGCTGCAAAGATCGCTGAAACTTTTCAGTCCATTCGGCCAAGATCCTTGCAGCGACGTCACTCTTGGCTCTCGCATCGCCCGAGTCGGCTTCATTTCTTCCAGTAGCGAAAGCAGTGTGTATTTTGGTAACTTAACGGATTCTACAATGTTTGAGCTTCTCTTTAAGATGGTTGAAGTTTCGACAAGGCGTTATTGACGAGACGTCTAGACGATCGTTTTTATGACCTTGAGAAATAAACGAACAACTATTCGTTCAAAACAAATTAGAAGCTCCACTTTTCCTCCCCTTCGCATTGATTTTCGCAGATTTAATAAGCGTCAGTTTAACTTTTCCACTTGTATTGATAAAAATTGACGACGCTAGAAGCACAAAGTCGTTATTCGATGTTTATTCTCGTAATCTCACGGGCTTTACCGTCAAGAAAATGCGCGACAAGGGAAGAGACGAGTTCGCGAAAGAGAAAAGTGTCTTTATCCCGAAAGTTTCCGTCTTAAGAGTTCTCCGTCAGTGGTCCCTTGTGGACCAACGGTGTAAGCCTTCGTCCCGCTGTTGCTCCCTACGGTCTACCACGGTCAATGGAGTATATGCATATACCCGTCTATCTCTCGGAACGATTTTTCTAAACGAGACATACGTTTTAACGAGGACGGGTTTTTACGCGCCCGTCTCGCACCTGGTGCATCTTACTTCCGTCGTACTCTCCGCCCGCTTTCTCATCGCTTCTCTCGCATCTTCCCACATCCGCTCTTTCCAACCGTGTGGATGCAGGATGATTTTTTTCCAAGAGCAACGAAGCTCGCGTCTTGACGTTAAACGGAAGAACGAGAGAGTCGAAAAGGTACTGTGCCCTATACCGTCCATTATGTGAAGTATAGAAAGTACGATACGGGCCACGTGACTCCACCCTGGTTTTTCTTCGAGAGGGATGAAAAAAAAATGGTGTTTTAGAGAGTGCCGGGACCTCTTACCGTGGCGTCATTGCCATCGTCGTCGTCGTCGTCGTGGATATCCACGATATTGGTACTACCCCGCTAGAAGGGTTTCTACCCCCTATAGAGCGTTACTCGAAGCTTCGAACTTTTTCTCTTTTTCGATCTCAGTCGGTATCTACCGTAAGCTCTTGCGAACTTTTATTTCTCTTTCTTTGGCTTACGACATCTACTTATCGGCCTTATATCGTACGGTTCGATCGTATGACGATATAGAATAAGCGATCTATTTCCTTACTTTTATATTATAAAACGATGAAAAATCTTATACTTAAGTTTCAATTGTAATTTATTTTTCTTCTGGCGAGATCAACGATCGTGATGTTTATTGGACGGACGAAAATCTTGTATATGCTTCGCTCGTACATGCACTTACACGCTGCATTAGACTTCTTGCTCGCGTTAAACGCAGTGCGGTGGACCGGCGGATCGACACTTTCAGCTAAATATAATAGCGGACGAGGCCAGAAGCGCTATGGGAGCAACCAGCAAGATTATCCGCCAGTCCGCTCACGTTCCCACGGTCTCCTCCAGTCAGATTATTCAAGCCCCTTGGATATTCCCCGTGAGGATTTTCGCAACTCGCGTGGCCGGGGAAATTAGTATCAGCGTGGTTCGGCCCCGGCGACCGATGCGCTTTCGCGACCATCCCTGATCTCCTAACCCTCTCTTTCTCTCTCCTCTCTCGCTTCCTCCGCCCTCCCAGTCCATCGTTGATTAGTTTTCAAAGTATTCCGTGGTAATTATACGAAACCCGAGATAACTGCTCGCCCCGGGACCTCACACGGTTCTGATAAAATAGGTAGAACGACGAAAAAAAATAAAAGTCGTCTTTTCGTTCCGGAACACTTTTTTAATTGAATTCACATAATTCGTGAAATTCTTTACGCGTGCCCTAAAAACCGCATTTTTCTTTGCTCGCACATACATAGTTCTCGGATCGAGGAAAAAAGATAGTGAGACGAGTCGACGAAAATTCAGGAGGAAATACTACGGTCGTTGAACGAACAAATTACCTCATAGCCTTGATGGTTTACCACCCTTTCAGCATTGAGCGAATGCAAAGTTACGACGAGTCTCGGAGATCGCTCCTCGCGTTCGCTTGGTTGTTTTTTCTTTTTTTCCTCGCACCTCGACCTCAACCATCCGCATTGTAGTCTCGCTAATATACGTACGTGCTAAGAAAGAAATTCGCATCCTCTCCGTTCAGTTTTAATCAAAACTTCGGCCTCTCCCCACGTCCGTTATAACTTGCACCCCGTTGTTTCAGCGCAATTTTTTTCTTTATCTCTATCCCCGCCGACGAAGCTCTGTGGCACGAGGCCTCGAGGTACACTTATGAAAGTAGGAAAGGAGAAAAAGAGAAGTAAAAAAACGGTTGGCAAAGTACATATCAAAACGCAGGCAAGAGAAAAGATGAAAGACGAGAATCGCGTTGAATGGACGAAACTCAATACATCCCTTTCGAATCTCATCATTTGTTCGGGAAGACAATTTTTATCCACGCTTTGTTGATGCAATTGTCCGGAATAATGAAAGTGTATTTCTATTCTGGTGTTTTGTTTTTGTTTTGCGTTTCATCGTTTCCTCTTCCTTTCCCATCAACGAGGCTTTTTTTCTTCTGCCGTGGAGCCGGAACAGGGAAAACGATGAAAGATTCATGAGCGAAATCCAGTTCTTGTGTTTTTCGCATGGCTCAGACCCTCCTTCGTCTCTCTCTTTTCTCTCTATCCTTCCACTGGCCACTCGTGGGCTCCCTAAGTGGCTTCTTTTCACGATGTGAATTGCTGAATATTAATTAAGAGCTCGTGCGCGAGCTGGTTCACTTTTACCTCCTCCCTTCTCTTTCTCTCTCTCGCTACCTCACTGTAGGTCCGAGAAACCCAAGAATCCGGGCCGCAGCCTGAAGCTACGGACGTGTGTGCAGGCCAGTCGCCGTGCATTTCATACGGACCAACGTGTGCCAAAAGCCACGGAAACTGCCTGGCACACGGAGTTTTCGCCGTACACCGAGAGCACATGATTCCAAAGCACAATGAGTGAGTGAGTGAGTGAATGAGAGAGAAAGGGAGCCTCCACCCTCATGCTTCCTCATACCACCTTCCTCGTTAACCGCTTCATTTTTATTCATTGTTACAATATACCGGGGAAAAGTGAAAAACAAAGACTTGGTTTTCCAACGTTTAAAACACAGTCCTCATTTCGCGCTGTATTACAACTCACTCGGAATTGTCAAAAAAGATGATTCCAAATCTAGAATGAATATTCATTAGCGAGAACACGGTATGCGTTCCTCATAAATATCATCAATTAAATGGAACCATCGAATTAGCGTTTCCAAGTTCTGTTCCAACCAACTGAGTTATCCTCAAGCTCACTTAATGCTGTTGCATATTATTAAATCATGATTGAAAACGAAGGGTGAAAAGCTAAAGAATTACGACAATCCTTTGTCACTATATTATCATTATTATTATTATTATTGTTGTTGTTGTTGTTGTTGTATTTTTTGTTGTTTTTTATGTTGATGATGTTGTCCTTACTGTCATTATCATTATCATAATTATTACTTCTCATTACCAAACGTTCGTCGACAGACAATTATCCCTTGTTTCTATCCCTAGGACATATCCATTGTCATATGAAATTTCAGGATAATTAAAAATATTTTTCTACCACTCAAACGTCGGAAACAAGTACAAATGGCTTGCACGATTTTTCATTTACTTGATTCGTTGACCGTGGAGTCGAGTTGAAATATATATCAATTGGCCGAATAGAATGGCTTCACTGGACGCACGAGTGAAGCTTTCACGAGAAAGAGAGACAGAAAGAGAAGGGGACAGGCTGGTTATCGCGTAAAACCTCAGCGTCACTGGCTGCAACGATGTCTGGTCTGTGCACCCTGCCCACGGGGGGGGGGGGGGGGGCTAGTTCGGTCGTTCAGTTTTTCTGTAAAGCACCGTGCGCCGGGGGGGGGGGGGGGGTGGAGTTTGGCTCTCGCTGTGTAACTTTTTCCATCCTTGCGTCTCTATAAAAGCATTATATATATATATGAGGGTGGCCGAACAGTGTATATACTTTAACTGGCAAATCCCCGGTGAATCCGCGAGACTTTATACATCCACGAGTCTGCAGCAGCTCGAAGAGAAACAGGGAGAGAGAAAGAGAAAGAAGAAGAGTCGTGGACCTTCGGTCCGCTACGTAGCAGAAGAGGATACCTCGGTCTATATCACCGCTGGAAAACTGAGCTACAGTGATACCGGGGAAAACCGGCAGGAGAACAGTGGTGGTCGTCGAAACGGTGTTGTCCTTCTCCCGACGATGGCGAGGGCAAGAAAGAGAGAGATACTGGAAAAGAGACACGAGAGAGGCAAAACCGTGCAAAGCTTCCAGAGGCCTCCAGATTTCTCCCGGTGGAACGCCAACAGGGCCTGGAAAACGTCCGACGTGAGTAGACAATGGTGGTGGTGGTGGTGATGGTGGTGGTGGTCGTGGTGGCTGATTCCGACTGCGCGTAGCTGTACGTTGCTGACGGCTGACCATCGTCCACCGGCAGTAGCAGCAGGAGTTTTGCGGGCTGAGCTTTTCGTTCGACGGGCCACACTGGCGTCGTTCCAGAAAAAAAATCCGCCTCGCTCGATCTCTCTCCCCCTCAACCTCCTTTTCGTCTCTCCTCCCTCCCATAACCCCCCAAAACACCCCTCCCTTCGTACTGGTTTCTGGCCACTCGTGCGGACCACACCACGAGAGAAAATCTCCTCCGTATCGTCCACAATGAATCGTGGTAGCGTGGCCAGTGGCCCCGTGCTAGGCTAAAAATAGTACCACCTAGGAGCACTGAATATCCGGACAGTGTGGCCGGACGCATTGGAAATATATTATGGTGGAATTTCTCCCGCAGCGAGAGGGAAATCCACGTTTAGAGAACGCGTTGTCAATTTTTTTGTAAAGTCGAAAGCTCTGCCGATGGTAGAAAGTGGTGAGTTACCTTCTGGAAGAAAAGTCTCCGCGCGGAAAATCTGTTCGGACCGTTGGAATATTTATGGAAGAGGGTCGGTTGACGGTTAGAAACGAACGATACAGTGGATCCGGGGTTGAAAAAAACGCACCTTCGGTACGATGGGATTGCGCAGTGTCCCTTTCACTGGGCAGGAAAAAATCATCGGTACGCACGAAGGAGCAAAAATTGGCTACAATCTTTGCACCGCTTACGGACAATTACCGTCGAGATTGCCTCTGCTGGAGAAGCATGGAACGGTATTCGCTCTCCTCCAGCATTTCCCGAGTTTCTCGGTCGCTTCTGTGTTTCCTTCTCTACCATACCACTGTTATTTTGTTCCTTAACCCTTCCTCCCTCTCGCCCTTATCCCCGTTTGCCTTTTCCTCGTTTCGTTTTCCTCTTTCGTCCTGCTTCTCTATCTCTTCCATCCTATTCCATTCCTCCCATCTTGGTCCGCGCATCGTGCACCTCACTGCTGCAACACATTCACCGTTGTACTTCGGCAACACGACCTTCCCGCTTCATACCACTTTTGTTTTTCAAGACTTTGCTCTGGTCCCTCTGGTTTCCTCAAGCTTTTAGTTTTTTGTTGTTGTTTTGTTTGAATCTCGCTTCCTCTTTCTCTGTCTCACTCTCTCTCTCTTTCCCTCTCTTGGGATTTTTGGTCGGCGTCTCGCTCGTGCTTACTCGCCCCATCTCTCGCTGCAACCCCTTGAACGATCCGAGTAGAGAGAGGATAAATCGAGCAACACGGTGGGTGGATGAAACGAGATTATAACCCCCAAACGAACACGCTCTGCTCTCCTTTCGTCCAAAGGTGTGCGCACGTCTCACCCTCTTCTTCCTCCTTCGCTTTCCTCGATCTTCTTTTCTTTTCGCAATGGAGTTGGCCCGCTAGAAAAGATCGCATTCCGTGAAATAACCGATAATGAGCTTTCGACAACGATCTCTTACCTCGTGATTTAAGACCCCCCCCCCCCAGACTGTCCCATTTACTTCGCATACCTTGTGCCTCATTTCTCCAGAATTTTGCTTCGAGCTTGCGGAAATTTCATCCCCTGTTACCACAATATAATACTCACAATCGATTCCAGTCTATCGATCGTATTAATAATTTACTGCTTCCACCTGAAGATTATGTGTGCGGAAATTTCTGAAGTATTTTCATTCTTCTCGATTCAAATTTGTGGCATGAAAGATACACCATGTTATTGCTCTGATGTGTCGAACGAAGGTCGTCGTAAATATCGTCGAAGCGTAAATTACGTCGATCGAAAATCATTGAAATTCCTCGTATCTCGCTTCCTCGTGATATCGTCAAAACCCGAGATTTTCGAACGCGAGACGAAGTTTTTCATCGCGAAAGCATTGTCGACTCACGGCATTGTCTCTCGAAGAGGCGCAGGTCGCGAGGTATCGAAGCGTGTACGCTCGTTTTGCATACACCGTCCACCTGCCGGATGATAATGCCGCGCACTAGTGTGCGATGTAAGGACGAAGAGAAGAGCATACCGGAACGTTGATAGCGTACATCGTAATACCGGAGTATGGTACGAGGCGTGCCGTTACCCGAGAGAAAGCAATGTACAGGGTGCGCTTTCATTTTCCGTTCTTGGTTCAACCTCCTCTCTTACCTCACTCCACTCGTCCATCCGTTTTCTCATTCTCTACTGTTTCTCGGTCGCCCGGTATCATTCGTTTAATAACCACAGCTAATCCCGCTTTGTTTCCACTACGAGAACGCAACCACTACCGTCGCTACTCACACACATACACACATCGCTTCCATGCTCTCGACTCGTTTCGTTATCGTCACGGCGAAGGCCCTCTTAATCCTCCCCGCAGACAATGTGTCCCGGAGAATTGTTTTTCGAGCCGTCGGCTAACGACAATGTGCTGCCGCACGCTGCTGTTTCTCTTTTCTCCCTCGCCAAGTTTCAACTTTCACTATGCTTAAACCATCCCCCTCCAACCCTTAGACCACGCTTGCTCCGCTTTCATCGAGAAATAAAAACAATATTTGGTACACGCCAGAAATAATTTCTGTCCTCAACGACGTTTCGGTAAAACGAGATTTCTTCGAATTATCACGAATCGTTAACAAGTGACCGGTTGATAGGAATAGCATGAGTGTGGAAAAGCAACCGGACGAACGTGGTCACCTCTGTGCGTGAGACTTCGTTTTCTCTTCGACCTTGTCCCGAGAACGGAGGAACGCACAACAAGGGGTTTGTTATAATTTATGCAAGGCATACTGATCGTGTCGAGCATCGAGTGATCCATCACCCACGAGCTTATACACCAACTCGGACGAAGGACCGAGCGAAGGATCGTGCGGGCTGATTGGTATAACGTGTCGTGCGTTTACCGTGGGCACACTGCATTGCGGCCGTTGTAGCACATTGCAACGATAGATGCATACGCGTGCTTCATGACCGCGTTCTATCGATGCTGTTGGTTGACCAGTGATGGATAGGACAATGTTTACGATAACGCAACGATTAATTGACATTGCGAGGATATGCCTATACTTATATACATATATATATATATATATATGCGTGTGTGTGGGTGTAGGTGTTTGTACAGACACGAGTAAAGCCGATCCGTGCTAGGCAGCCAACTTCTAATTGTGATCTTTGAAATGGAGCAAAATCAGCTTTACCATCAGCTGCTTATGCCACGCCGCGTCATTCGATCCCTCGAGCCGGTCCTAATGAGCGAGTGACGTTGTTAGCCGGATTTAATGCCACGCGGGACATTTTGTACGCGGCATTCACCGAAATAACAAAGATAATTTACGGTGAAACGTCAAACGCCGCGGATGGAAATATGAGCGGTTTCGCTATTGTCATTGGTGAGCATCCTGCTCTCTCTCTCTCTCTCGCTCTCTCTTTCTGACCCGTTCAGACACACACCGGGCATAATCGTTGGTGTTATATAGCGATAATAGCGCGACTCTACCCGGTTGAATCCGTACGTAGCAAATTGCCCGCTTAGTCTCATGACCAATTTGTGGCTACGATCTCGCACAATTCGATATACATACGATCTCTCGTGCAGTTTATGGAGAATTGTGGGAAAGGGGTGAAGGGAGAGGCGAACTACCAACGCTTCTAATCGACTGAACCATCTATTTCGTATCCGCAGGCTCAGTGATCGCTTCCTCCACGATCTGTACCAATTCCTCCCAATTAGCCTCTGCTACGACGCCCTCTCCCCCTCCTCCTCTCTCTCTCCGTTCTCCTTCGAAGCCTGGACGTAACGCCATAAACTCTGTTTACGTTCGGTTCATTACTCAATCGCACTTAAAATGGAACGATCGTACGTCGAATGATGAAAACGCATGCTAAATTATGTCATTGTAACGAACGAATTAATATTCCAATCGATATCGATCGATCCTTCATCTATACGATCTCGCTTGTTTTCATTTTGTTATCAAATAATTATATCAGGCAAAGCTTGAAAGATGAATAAAATCGGACGATAATTTCATTGGACAATAAGGACGAAGGACGATTCGGAGAATTGGGTCGGACGAAAGTGGCTCGAATCAATGAAACCGTCAGCGACGATATCCTCGCGAACGGCGGATTCCATCGAATATCGGACATAATGTAGCACGGTGATACGGTTGATACATACGATTTGTGTCGGTTAAGGGTTCTACCCAACGATCCAAGTGGGTCTTGATGGACGGACGATATCGCGTACATTGTATCCGCAAACTGAAGCATCTTCTCGCTGTATCCCCACTCCGGTTATTGGTATTACGGCATACAATTTCCACATTCCAGTGGCTTTCACGTGCTGTTTTTGATACGCGCGTATATTAGTGGGCGCAACTACCGAAGTTCTCGTTAACGGTTGCACAGACCCGTAGGATAATACCTCGCTTGTATTTACCCGCATACTCGTTTCTACATGGGAAGACGCGGTGTCCCGGGGGATTAATGTTTCCCCGTTCGGTACACAGTTATGTAGACCGAGTCACAAATGAGACAACCGACCAGGACGCCTCTTCGTCTCTCCGTTAACAAACGGTAGAAACATATTCTCTCCCGTTGCAAGAGCGAAACGGAAATAAACAGAGAGTACCAAGGAGATTCGCAATCGTGGCGTAGTATTACACTGTAGAAAGATGGTAACACTTCGTTTAGATTGAAATTAGTTTTTTTTTAATTCTTGATGGTTTGTATGATAATTCTGAGATACGATGGGTGAGCCAAAAAGTAATTGGGTTTTTTTTATCTAATGGATTCGCTATGTAAAACGCGTTGAAATATACGTTGAAAACGCAATTACTTCTTGGCCAAACCGGTAAATTGTTGAAATTTTCGTAGGGCTGAATTTCCTCACCAATGGGCATTCGTGGCGCACCGATCGATGACCCAGTGAGAATTAAAAGTAAAAATAGAGTCGCCTGCTAGGCTTTGGTATGAATTAGAAAACGGCCATTGATGGATCTTCGTAAAAATAAAATCCTTCTCGACAAGGACGAATAATTTTTCGACGCTCTTTCTATTTATTTTTCGATCGATATTTTATCGACGTATCGAGAATATACTATTCAGGTTAATTATTGGTGTATATAATCATTCTGGACGCGCCACCGGGTTCGATCGAACGCCTCCCTTGCTCCGGAAACGTAAACAATCAAATCTCCGGAAGAGGAGTCGAAGTCGAAGTTTTCTACGCCACGTTGAAACTTTGCCGCTTTTAGCGAATCTTAGTCTTTAGTAGAAAGTTAAGGGGGCAAAGAAAACGTTCGGGAAGAGAGAAAAAGAGAGGGAGGTTGAGCAAAAAATCAGGAGTATTCAAGTCTCGTGCAGTCTCGAGGGACTCGCCCAAACGCGGGAGGGTTTGGAGGTTAAGGGAAAAGGTTACAGCCGAATCCAAGCGAGAAAGCCGGTAAGATAAAGACGGGACGACTTCGATAAATTGCGAAAGATTCGAAGTCGATGCACACCGCACGGTAAGCGGAGTTGCAAAAAAAGGCAACGAGCCGTCTATAGAAAACGGGGAAGTGTAATGAGAAAAGAATGAAGTAGTTGATTTCCACCCGCGAAGAATCGTTTCATCGAAGTGGAAACCGATTCGCCGCAACAAAAACTCGCCCCGAGTATCGAGGCACGTTTTTCGTTACCTACGAGTTTCGTCCGAGGTTTGCCTTGATCTTGTCCACGAAACGAAATAAACAGCACCGAGGCGGAAATTCAAGCAAAGTCGGATATAAAAATAAAGTAAAAATTGAAGTAACGAGTCAAATTCCTCAAATTCTTCGACAAGAGCAAGAGCGCAGAATAATAATAACGTTCAAGTTCATCCGGGTATAGGGCTTTGCTCTTTCTCGCTTTTAATCATCTTTCTCATCCCTTTCTTTCATCGATTTAGCATTTACTATCGTCGGCCATATTATGTTTGACTCTTTCCCAAAAGAATGAGAGGGGGTGGGGGGTAGAGTGCAGTCTCGCGGTGAATGAAACGTAGCAGAGTTTTCGCGGTACAGACGAGAAAGCTCTCGCTTTCTCGAGATCGCAGACAGTCGCGAGCCCTTTTCCTGCTTTTAGGACGAAAGGGATTCCGACAGGGCTCTCTCCCGGCCGGAGGGTCTCGAAACACGTTGGGCTCAATGGACCCTGAAACATATACGGCCCTCTTCAGAATCACCGACAGAGAAAGTGGCAGGAAAGAAAGCCGAGAGCGAACTTTTGCTCTATCTCTCTCTTCTTTTTTTTCCTTTTGATACGCTCGCGCAACCCTTTTCCATTAAGATTAGAGGGCTAATGGCTACAGAAGGGCCGGACTGAATTCACGTTGCCAAAACCGCTTTGTATGCGCGAGCTCTCGCACTCTTTTATGTTTTTATGGACTTGTCATTATATATGTATATACGACGTATATATTTATTATTTAAGAGGGGAGAGTGACTGGATTTGCGAAACGGGAGCGTAGATCGAGTACTCGCATTTCTCAACGAACTTTCAGACTGATCGGACATATCGTACGTAACTCTGGTAAGGAAAAATTCTTAACTATTTTTTCGATCGATTTTCCTATTACGATCTTGGGTTGCCTTCATTTTTTCCATACTCGTGTGATGAAAATGGGCACGTTAGATTTTTTTTTTGTAAAAGAAATATGTAACATTGAACAATATATTTTTATAAAAGTCACGTTGAAAGAAAAACGATTCGCTCTATACAGGGTGATGGCGAAAAACGGTACAATGAGAGATGAAAAAGAAATATGAAAGATTAAACGGTCGGGAGTCGTATTTCGTAGGAGATTTTTTTTCTATAAAAACAAGGATCCGGATGAGATAGTCATTCGCTGCGGAACGAGCCATAGGCTCATTGATAGAAAACGAGTGGGAAATCGAAACTGGAATGGTCTTTGGTCCTCTCGCGTTTTTTATTTGTCTCTTGTTTGCTGACAGTGTATGTTGATATATCTATATGAGAATTTACATGCTATTCGTAGGATCGAGAGAGAACCCGAGCGACCGCAACTGGATGGACAATTTTCGTTTCCCTCTTTCGGTGAACGACATCACCCGTCACTCCTCCCACCCTTTCTCTCTCTCTCTCTCCCTCTCTCTCGCTCCGTGCTCACTTTCGTCGCATTTCGCTTATAGGTTGGAAAACTCATTCCGTCATTTTTTCTCTCTCGTCGTGTATATACGGTTATTGTGGTCCTGACGCTTCGACAAATAATATTTTTTCTAAAACTAAAAATATTTAAGAACTTTTCATTTTTTCTCTTGCTCTTCGCGTGACACAAACATCGACACCTTTTGTACGAGGAAAAAAGTTTCAATTTCTTTTTGTCATTATTATTTATTCATTTTCTCTAAGGTCCCGCACCAATGTTCTCGCCTGCGTCATGTACATTAGCAATATGGTCGAAAATTTGTTAAAATTCGACTCATAAAATGATCAACGAGATTTTCGTTCTCTACTTTTTTTGTTTCTCTTTTAACGAGTCGTCAGCCACGGTTGTAAAATACACATTACACTCTTTCACGTGTATTAAGCACATGGAATATTTATGGTGACTTCACACTGGCAAACTCGCTCAAAGCTAATGGAGCGTGGCAGCGTGACAGTTAATCCGGCTTCCATATGGCCTCGTACTTTTCCTCTCGTGTCACACATACGCACACATCTATCTGACCCTCCGGCCATAATACTATATCTATATGCAGTAAGATTAGATTAGTATCGGGACTTGTGTCTCCCGTTCGCTCACTCCATTGTCGTATACTTATAACGTTCGTATAGAGACCAACGAACTTTTGCCACTCCCGGACAAAAGAACGAAGGCGACGACGTGCTCTCTCGCCCCTCCCTCAATGTGATTCTCCCTCTTTATCAAAACTCCATTACGTCACCACGAAGTAAACATTCGTGGGACATAGCCCGCGGGTACCACAGTCGTCCTTACCGAACCGTGAAATATTTACCAAATTTCGAAAGAAGCGATTTTCTACCACCGTCGTTGGAGCTCACAAAAATCATTCACCAAACCGATGATCCAGTTTTCACGAATCAACGAATGGACAGGATTAGAAAGAATCGGGAGTGGGAAATATGACGAGTCTCTCGGGGGACAATGCGCGCGGGTCCGTTTTATTCCAATGCATAATTCGTAGACGCGTAGTGAACGTCGACCCATTATCGTACGGATTAAATCTAGCTCGCTGACGTTGAGCTCCTCCCAGCGGACACGCCGGATATTTCTGTGTAGGCGTGTACGCGATGAATGCGTTTGACGGCGTCAAACATAAAAAGCAATCTACACGCATAAAGAGAGAGGAAGAGAGACAGAGAGAGAGAGAGAAAAGTACGTGATTCTTCGACAATTCATCGTATAATATTATTACTCGAGTCGAAGTACGTTCCTTCGACCAGTATATTATAACACAATACACGATGGGTTCATGGACGAATAGCTCGTTGAATAATCGATTAATGGCCGGGATTTAACGTCATTAGACGAATTTAGATCATGCGTGGTTCATCTTCACGAAATAATCGACAGACGAATTGGTGATCAGCGAGCAATTTCCGATCGATATAAGCTCTAAGAATGTATTTAAAAAAAAACAATTCCGAAAAGTCGATATTTTTATCCTAATTTTCGAGGGGGTCGGAAAATCCAAATTTTCCATTAGACAATTGCAAAAAGGTCTCGTTCGATTCGTGACCCCAAAGTCACATCAAGTAATCTGCGAATAATAATCGAACAATAATCGTAAAGTAGATTGAAAAAAATGTTCCAGGTGATGGTGATTGCAGCGTTTCTCCCAGATAACGATAATAAATTTGTTATTATTATTACCATTATTATTTCGTAATTATCGAATAACAATAATCTATAATCTTATGTTGGACAAGTGCCAAATAATAATGATAATAATTATTATTATCGGACACTTTTTTTTCCAAATTGAAAATTAGTTATCAGATTGGGTCGGGTACGGATAGATGTATCGGAATGATGTTGAAATCAGGTCGGGAGTGAACCGGTATAAGGATGCTGACGGTTGTAGGTGGTGGAACGAGGCCAGAAACGAATTGGCAAACCGGCCGTGAGGGTGAGCGGGGAATGGAATGACGTGGAAGATAAAATGTTACGGGAGCGTGAATGCCATCTCGTTCTCTCTCTCTCTCTCTCTCTTCCTCTCTCTCTTCACGTTTGCATCAATGCGCCCGTCACTCTTTTTATCTCGAACGCAATTCCCAGCTCAAAATTGTCCGCCTATCGTCGTTGTTCCGATCGATTCTCGTTCTCTCTCAAACTATCTCGCACGCTCTCGAGCCGTTTATAGCTGTTCGATTCTCCTCTGGCGCTAATACCTACCGACCGGCACGCGCTGATGTCCCTCCGCGCTCTGTGTGAATGACGACGGCTTCGAGGACTCGCGAGTGTGAGAGCGAGAGAGAAAATCACGTCAGCATCCAACGTATCGCGCGATCCCGCGAGACAGAGATACGCGAGAAGAGAGAAAGTAATTCCCTACCACCCCTAACCCCATCGTCCTCGCGCTCTAGGCACACTTCGATCGCTTTATACTCACAACTTTAAACATCGACGTGCGCATCGATTGAAATTTCAACTCGTACGGGGTACAAAAAAAAGAGAAAAAAAAATCTCATCTCGATCTACCACAGCCGCGCACGAACCGCAAAGTTTGATCATCGTGGTCATACGACCGCGACAAAAAACTCGTTATTTTCTGTGCTATACACGCGGTATCGGATGGATCCTTATTGTGGCTAGTCGCTAGTTTCATGAAGAATTTTTTTGTTTTATATTTTTTACCGTGAAAAACGTTTGTATCGTCTGCACGCACTGCACCTGCACCGCAGGATCAATCAACAATCGTGGCATTGAAAAATGTATATCATAAATTCGGTTATATATTTCAAAAATATATTATATCGACTGAATAATATAATACGTAAGAAAAAAATTAAATCTACAAAAATGTAATACGAACGAGCGCTTCACACGGCTGTCGTATCAATCACAGCGAGAATCCCAAGGGAGTTCGCGCACAGTGACTATATACGTATATACTCGTATACGTGTATCTTAGTCCTGTTACGTATACTGCTCGGGTCGTCGGCCAACCGGAAGTATATCGTCCGTCACTCCCGAAGTCCCGTCTTAGCGCGCCGCAGAGGCGAGAGTCATACACCGAACTACACATGTACCTTATATACATACACATATCTATCTCACTTTCTCTCTCTCTCTCTCTATATATATATATATATATATATAACATATATCATATACATAGCGGTTGCTGGTTCAGCGTGGGCATATGCCTTTTACGAAGCTCCAGCCACGTTATTACGGCGTTACGTCGACCTCACCAGAGAGAGAGAGAGCGAGAAAATGTATCCCATAAATGTATATACACGTACACGTTCTAACCCGTGGGTGACATATCAAGGGGTTACATTTTACTCGGATACTCACCCTGTTCGCGACGTTTCCAAATACACACGTACACGCACCAAATTCTTGGTATACATACAAGTACATACATACATACATATAGATATGAATCATACACATTTTACTTTCGCGACAGAGAGTGCACATCGGCCAGGATTATGAAGCCGTGCCTGCGGTGTTAGTTTCGCAATGCTCTCTCCGGACTCCTCTGGTTACCGAAGAAGATTCGAGATAGAAAGCTCTATATACGACATATACAATTATATATATATATAATATGATATACTTTGTCGAGATGACAGGCAACTGTACCACCCACACGTTCCATAGTTCTTCCTGTGATACGAGTCAGGATAATATATACGAGCATACGAGGATACCTTTGCTGTGTTACGTAGCCCGGGACACCTTTCAACTGCTGTACACCCGAGTCGACATTACATTTGTGCATTACACGTGATACACGTGCTCGAGGTTGCTCGTGCATCAATAACACCGGAACTAAAATCATTAATCCGACCAATGCTTCGTTCTGCATTTTCTATTCATTCGACTCATCGAAGAATTTGACGACACTGCTGAGGAAATTTGAATTTCTTGATACTCTGTTAATAAAAAGCTAATTACTGAATGAATGCTCCAATTTCGAGTATGTGTATATATATATAATGTCTATACATAGAATATAAAAGCATAGCGAGTCGTGAACGAGCAAAGAACATAATTTCTCAGTGACTTATCCAGTACTATAATAATAATAATAATAATAATAATAATAATAATAATAATACCAGTAATAACAACACGGATACGTCGTAAAGCTACGGAAATTTTGTCCTGACTCGGTGACAACGATGATTCAGATTTTCCCTTATTCTCTGGTTTCCTCTCTGTACCAGGCAACATTATGGTACTGCATCAGTGTTCGGGGATGTATATTTCTGTACTCGGATGTATACAAGAATATAACGCGCATGTGTTTTACTCGGGTTACCGTGAGGAGTGTTCGTGTGGGAATTATGCCAAACGCGACAGTCCGGAAAATTCGCGACATGGTGTGGGTATATATACATATATATACAGGAAGAGAAAGAGATAGAGAGAGAGAGAGGGTTGAGGCTGGTCGGTTTTGTCATTGTAAACCCGTGTTGAAACAGCATCCCTTTCTCATGTGCCTCGCTCCCTCGTTACTTACGGCCGGAACGAATATACCGCGCAGATGTGAGAAAAGGGATGTTTCTCGTTGGACTTTCTTCTTCCGGAATGCTTTACGAGGCCCCGAGACACGGTTGCCTCGAATTTTTTCCATATATTACGTCATTTGCATCACGAGTCGCGAATCCGACGTTGCGCTAAGAAAGAAAAAAAAATATGCCGAAATTTTATGCGCCGACGCGTTAGAGTTGCGCGAAGAAATAAAAAACAAACAAAAAACAAGCAACATTTATTACAACGTTACAATTATTTTCCATCGTTCTTACCATACATTTATATTATTCTTAGTCCATTATCAATTACACAAATATTCAAGTAAAAATTACAAAACGACGATATTCAATGACGTAAATACGACTGACCATTGCCGAAATTCATTATCCTCGGTAAGTTAAGTTTATTTATTATTCCACGAAATTCAGTCGTGGCTATCGATTTCCTTGATGCTACCATCGAAATGAGAATCGATACGTGTTACGTGTGACGTGACGAAACGTAGACCATCGTCTGGTCGGAGATTAGCGACAACCGGGCTAAAAGGGGGATGATTAGGAATCGAAACCAAAACCGAAAATTCGATAATGGGAGTGAATGGCTAATGAAACCACGTATTATGTGCGCCGGCAGTCGCCCACAAGCTTTGTACAGAAACGTACAGGCTATATAAGCACTTCTCGGTGCGTACACCGAAGCAGCATTAACCATCGACAACGATGGACCTTTCTATATATATATATATATACATATATATATAAAATGGCGGACAATGTAGGATAGCAGAAATCAGAGAACCAGACAGACGTTGTTAAGCTTTTTCATGTGAGCGATACGACATGGAAGCGGGAGCTTCCATTAGTGGGTACGCGGGCGTATACATTATTATTGTTACACGTACTAAAATTACACCCAATGAGATATATATTTATATATATATATACATATGTATCTGTGTATGTGTATTATCTTGTATGTTTGTGTGTGTATACATTATTGACCATACTGTAAATTAGTATCATGGAAATATCATGGGATACCATAATACACAATACACGCACTTCTGCTCTCACGTGGCTCTCGCAATTATTGCAATGCTGTATCGTATACTATTACGTGAATGGAACATAACGTTCTTATGCAGTATGCGCGTACGAAGCATTATAGCGTCGTTCGTATTGTCCATAGTGTACTATTATAAATCTACCTACGAACAGCGAAGTTTGCCATAATCGAATATATAGACATGAAAAAATTCGAAATAATCGATAATGTTCCTTTTTTTTCCTGAAAGACATAACTTTTGACAAATTATCTAATTATAAGCCACGATTGAAGGTAAAAGAAATATATTTTTTGATCTACCTCGAGAGAGACGTATCATTCGATATTTATCTATAGCACGCGTAACTTTTCTACGAGGTCACGCGATAACAATTTAAGATGGCATGATCGTCAATAACGCGTACGAATAATTTATATAGACATTATATAGGTGTATATATAATACATATAGTAGACAGGTCCCCATCACCCATAGACGAGCTATATCACGTGAGCGAGCCGAATCCCTCGCGGAAATTAATTAGCGATAAGATTAATTAGCCTCGGCACGGTGCCCGCTCTCGATAGATATCATATCAGTGCCTCGTGCTCTACTGCATATATATATATATATACTTATATATTGTCATATATTGTCATATAGTATATATATGCACATGGTACATATTCCCTGATATATCTATATATGTATACGGCATTGGCTATATATGTATGAATCATTGGCGCAATGTCTCCGCCACCACATACGCAAACTTCGATGTTGCAACCTGTATGTATGTGTGCAAACGACACAGATAGAGAGAAAGCAACGTACAAGAGGGAGAGAGAGCTCGTGTTGCTGGTGGGGTGTTATACGAGAGCAACGTCCACAGCGTACCACGATTGCATCTCTATGGTGATTGGGCTCCGTTTTGCTGATCGCACGTGGACACATATATACGAGACCTTGACTGCGAATCCTCGCGCGACTAGATCTGACTGGTCGTATAAGCCGTTCCACACAAAATGGCCTAATCGCTCAACCGGTTTTCTAGTTTTGTACCATTTTTGCTCATCTTGATTCGACGATGAATTATTTTTTGAAAATGCATCCCAGATGACATTGCACTTAATCACGATCCAATTGATTACTTCTGTCTTATAACGATATTTACTTCGAAAAATAGAAAAATCATAGATTTTTACTTTTGCCAAATACGTATATGAAAGTCAAATTTCTAAATGATATCGAATGCAGAAGTAAAGAGGGTAGAGAGTCGCATGGAAATATGAAGTGACATCGATCTATTTCACACCGAATGCCCCATACATGCGCGGGGTGTGTACGTCTTTAACGAAGACATCGCGCGGAGTTGCATCGTGGTTCGAGTAATACACTGATGCATAAACATTGATTTGCATGTACATTATGAACCATTCCAGATCACGCTCCAACTTTCCTTAAACACACACACACGCATATATATATTAGTTATATAATAGTTAAGGATGTGATAGATGCTCTTAATGTATGCGAAGAAAGCCATACATCGCTCGCGATCAATTATTCCTTATAATCACACCGACTTATGAATTTTCGTTCGATTGATTTCACGAGTTCTCGATCGCCTTCGAATTCCTAAGATTCCTTAAACGAGTCTCAGAGGGGTGGCCGAGGGTGCAGATTTGGCTACACAAGGGTTGAACGAACGGGGGTCATTTGCTTCGAGATGTTCAGATATTTGGTCCGGGTACGAGAGTAGATCGTGTCGCTCCCCGGTGTACGATTTTAACGTATTCCCGGTATATAGTAACGTGTATTAATTACGTGTGCGTCTCGGTACATGTACTCATGGGTGGGTGGTCCAATGCCGAGGATATAGGCTATCAGGGACGATACGTGTAGCTAATAATGCAAAGCTAAGCACCCAGTGGTACATCGATTACGAATCATGCATCTGTTTATACATCCCCTCGGAATTGCGAAACAACCCCCCCCCCCCCCCCCCCCACGTCCCTTCTCGATTCACTGAGAGTGCCTATACCTAATTCTCTCGATTTCTAGCGATCGTTCGCCGCACCTACGACACGGTAAAATCGAACACTCGTCGATGCGAACTAAACTGATGAACTGATTTCGTACACGTTATGTATTTATGTATATTATTGTCGCAACGTACGAGCATTAATTTACCGATTTTGCAACGAGTTGCAATCGATTACTCGATTAATTAACCATTACACCGTCGCTCGCCTATATTTGCATAGCTGAACATACGTATAGTATTTGCATTATGTAACACACTGGGGAAATTAGAACGTGATTTATTCCCTTATAAAATAATAATCGATTTAATAATCCAACCGTAGATTTCATTAGTCGGACAATATTGACCGGTAATAATCATCGAATATGCAATATTAATCCAACGTGAATATATTTTTATATTTATCTATTCTCCGTTTGTAGTTCGTTCGCGACGCGCTCTCTCTTTCTTACTCTCTCTCTCTCTTTCCGACGATTGGATGGAATGAAATTGAAAATTTGATTAAAAATAAATGTTTGCATGATCTTGAGTACACCCCCCCCCCCGCCGTACGTCATAACCCTTAAACCTATAATTTTTAAATTTCTCGTCACATAAAACATGCATAATCCGATCGTAAAATTATCTCTAATATAAAAAATTCATGATTATCGATCGGAAACTAGCTAGAAGTCGTGACCGGATGGAACGTAGAATAAATTGAAAACGATTGGGATGGATTAAATTCGCGGGGTGTAACCGTACTATACGAATTATTTCTTAACGAGCATTAATGTTCAATATGGCGTAGCCTGATCGTGATGCGTGCCTCCTGTTACATCACACTCGAGAGGCTTATACTTCACGCGTATTACGCTCTACGTGTCTATCTATCTATATATATATATACATCCCTAAAAGCGAGTGGCTGGCGTGCGGGAGCGTCGGGCAGCACACGGGCTCACCGTCGCTACTTAATATAGATATAGTATAACTATTTAGTATGCGGATGTACGTATTTATATATATGTATGAACGGGGATGCGATATATATACACGTATATAGGACGCGGGTGTATCGTCAACGAGAGCGAGGCGACCGTACTGCACGCGGCTCTTCATTAGCTCGTTCGATTTAGGAGCGAGAATTCAGGCCGCTTCTCTCGCGTCGTTGGAGAGCCAGCGATGCTGTAGCTGTGTCACTCTCTACGGAAAGGTCTTTCTCTCTCTCTCTCTCTCTCACACCCTCTCCAACCCCCTATCCCTCATACACATCTCACTATTACATACATTATACACATATGTATATTATACGCGTGTATATATGTATATAGAGCAAAGGACGAGACGTGATTTCGATGCAGCTCACCTCATGGTCCGCATCCTTCGCAATATATATCGTCGAGTATATAGAGAGAGAGAGAACCTACCGAAATACCCGTTAAATTATATCATAGGAGTACGTAGATAACGAGAGATACCGTCACTGGGCCATTCTATCGCCTCGAGGTGTATATTGTTTTATACCCCCTGTATAATACAAGTGGTATCGTAATTAGGGTGGACGCGAGAGGATCAAAGCTTATCCATTTCCACGCGGAAGTTCCCTCGTGTACCCGCTTATAACCCTGAGGGGGTTGACACGCGATAGTCCGAATTATGATATTTATTTTCGGCTTATTGATTGTAAATTTCAGACCACGCGATTAAAACTAATCGATAAAACGCGCATTGCGTTTAACGTCGAACAATTTTGTAATATAACAATGTAATTTGTTCGAATTAATTCATAATCGCATCGCCGTCGATTAAAATCAGGATGTGCTTTTATAAATAATGACTCTATTCTGCGGCGTGCATCTCCATTATCGTTGACCCACTTTAAAAGACGAGAAGAAAAAATAAAAATGAACAGCGAACAAAAAAAATCGATGTCCCGATTCGTACTTGTCCCGTTTAGTCGTCGACAACGACGGAGCTTCCTGTGCGCCGAGTCAATTTAAGATATTATCCGACAAACGTCGAGAGCCAAGCGCACATTAAATATATCGTACCTATTCTCCATCCTCCTACCGTCGTTTAATAATTTCCTAGATTTATTTATATTCATACATAACATATACGACCCGGAGTTCCCGTCGTCCTCGTCGTCCTCGTCGTCGTCGTCGCTCACGTCGTGAAAGCTTCGATAATGGCACGTCCTTCGAAATAACCCATTTCGTACGAGACCAACCCGTTAATTAATCGTGAGAATAGTTTCGCAGTGGTATGATGAGGGACAGGAAAGGAAGGACGGGATAGGGGCTCGGAGGGGAAAGGGGATGATGATACCGGGAAATGGGAATATATATCGCGGAAATGGGCGAAGCTTGCAGGCACGAGCTCGAGCTTTAACGACACTCTGCGGACCTCCGGCGCTTAGCTGTGGTTCGCGAGAGAACTTCGTTCGTGTATACCTCGTGTGTTGCTCGTATACCAATTCAAATATATATATATATATATATATATATATATGTTTGCGGATGTATACGTGACCCCTTGCACCGAAAGACCGATGTAGAGGAGGAGAGGCGCGTTGTGGTCTCACAAGCGCGAGCCGCCGTTAATAACTCAATTACCGTGCCGGGTTTGGCCATTATCGGAACCCTTTGAAAGAGCCAAAAACTGATTCAACTCGTATCGAATTATCGTACGACGTACGACTGTGATTCGCTATTAAACGGATGACAGAAAAAGTAAACTTTACAATAAAATCTGTCGTTCGCAAATAAATGGAAAATCAAACGTGTTTTCGTGAGATAATTAATCACAAAATAATGATTTATTAACCCCCTCCCCCATAATTGTAGCGTACACGGAAATATTTATAAAATTAACATAAATTCCTCGTCGTTAACAATCGAGAGCGAACGAAGTCGACTCGTTGTACAATCTGTTTTTTTTTCATTTATTTTTTTTCATTCCACTTTGTCTCTCGTATCCAGCAAATGAGCGTAGGTACTAAATTTGCCGCATTTACCGTTTCGTTATTATCGTCAATTTTCCGAGTCACGACCGTATGAAATATAATATTTGTCAACGTTGCGTTTGAACGTTCGCGAAGCTGGCCTGAATTTTGTACCCTCGGACATATTTACAAGGCTCTAAACGCACCGTGGGCAGGGGGGGGGCGGGGTGGCTCTCGCATCGGTAAAGCTCACTGGGTTATGAAAAATTGCAAAGCTTCGAGCGACAAGATCTTTATGACTCTGCGGATTAACATATACACAAGTATATACGTATAAACATGTAGCTACGGACTAATATGAGAGATTAGAGTTGCGTTAACGAATCGAGAGAGGGTGTGGGAAAGAGAGAGTGAGAGGGAGGGGGGGGGGGGGGAGCTAGAAGTGTTCATGAAGATTAAATACCTCTTTCACGATCTTCACAGATAAGAGAAAAAGATCGACGAGGCTGATCTATCGATCATCACGTTTTCCACTTCGTCGCAATTCCACCCCCTCCGAGATGTGCGTGTGAAATTACCAGGCACATGCTGGAGGGGCGCGTCATTGGCGAAGCTATTTTTTTTCTTCATACCCGAGGCGATAACTTTCTAGCGATAATAATAATAACAATAATTATGGGCACTGGTATCCGAACGCGGAGAGTGATGACCGCTGATTGCTTATTACATTTACAGCTTGGGAATATTTCTTGTTTTTTTTTCCACCATTCGTTTCTCATACTCGGGGATACGGTTGGTCGATAACGCTTATTCCAGAATTCTCGAGGGCGAAGCTTGCGTCATGGAGAACCCTCGCAACGTTGTCGTGAACATTTTGAGTTGGGTCGTCAAGATTTTACAGTGTCCAATTATACGAAATAGACGAAGACGAAGTTTCTTGACCACGACGATAAAACCGACCGTTCATATTCGATCGACCGTTTCATATTTTTCTTCTTCCTTCGATACATGTGCGTGTACAATTTTTTTGGAGTAATGAAATTGTTCTCCGGATGTAAGCGAGACGAATGAAATTTTTTATATAATTTTATAAACGATACGAGGAAGGAAAATAGATTGCGGAAATTCTCGCGACAGTTTCTGAGTATATCGAGCTCGACTGGTACGTTCCCCTAGCGAAGGCGTCATTCCAACGTTATAAGATTATTATCCAAGCGAGTTATTGCTTGATTATCAACACGAGGTAAAGAAAAGGAAGAAAAATGAAAAAAACAGTAAAAAAGAAGAGAGCGACACAGAAAGTGTGAGAGAGAGAGTACGAGTGAGCGAGAGGAAGCAAGTGAGATCCGTCTCGAAGTGCATAATGAGATTTCGTTACCTGGCACGTTCTAAAATGTAAAATGAAGAGGGAAAAGATGAGTTGAGCGCAGGGACCGAGCGCCGGCGAAGAGACGTTTTACAGGGATGACAGGAATGGGAGAAGAAGAAGAAAAAGACGAAGATGAGGAAGTAGAAGAGAGAGGGGGTGTGAGAGAGAGAGAGAGAGAGAGAGAGAAGGGATGACGGATATTTATGCGCTGTCTGCCGCGAAACATTGCCCGGCCTCGATCTTCGACGAAGCTTGGCTCTCTGTTCGGGCTTAGTGAATCACGATGTAAATTAAATTGTTGGGACGTTGTCGCCGAGCTTTTTCGTCAAGGACGAGGAAAACCCTCACCGGGTCTGGTTACCAAGCTATAAATATATATATATATATAAATATGTATAGAGCACAGACTTTTCCTTTCAACGATCTCTCTTTCTTGGGCCGTGTTCTCCAGCCTCCTCGGAAACTGCTGAACAAGGCGTGTACGCGAGATGTTGTCGTTGTCGGTAGAATACTGGAATTTTCATCAACTTCGTTGCAAGCTCGCGACATAGAAAAATAAAAAACCAACAATTCGTTTATGATCGTTATCGAAGATCATTTCCATTCGATAAATATTTTATTCATATCGAGGACAAACATTGATGTGTATGCAATTTTCTACACCATTTGTTATAGATGGTTTGACTCGTTGTTAAAAAAAACGAAATAAAAGAAACACGTTTTCCGGGTGGTTGGTCGTGGCGATGATGTGGGAGTGAAGGGCGGGGTAAACAACGAGGTACTGTGTCTAGGACAAAACCCCGGTTTTCTTCTTTTATTTTATCTCGCACCAACAATTTTCATTGTCATCATGCTCTCCTTATTCCACCTACCTCTTCTTCCCGGTCGTCTTCTTCTACTTATCTTTGTTTTTTTTTGTTCATCCCTCTTACTCTTTCGCTTCTTGCTCTCGCATCCTTTGTGGCTCCACGTGCCACGAATTAGGTTTACGACGTCGTAACGACGGAAATGTAAAACGAAGGAATATTTCGCGGCTTGGTAGTCGTACAACCAGAAAAAGACCCCGGTAAACGAGAAAAAAGGACACGACGAGAGAGAGAGAGAGAGAGAGAAAGAGAGAAAGAAAAAAAAGATGTATATATATTTTTATTTTTGCACTTTTTCTACCACGATGGTAATAACTGGAAAAGACTGTGGTTGGTCTACCGGTGATTTTAACTCGGACGATATCGGGAATACCCTGCGGTAAAAAGTGCAAGCACACACACACCCATACACATATATATGTGAGTATGCATGTATACCTAACACAGAGGAGGATAAGACGATAAAGACGATGGGGAAGGATGAAATTCAACTGGACAATAAAGTTCTTCTCGGATTTTCAGGAATTTTCTTCTCGCGTCGTCACCGCGAGCGAACAAGAAAAGGCACGACAATCCTCCCTATTCGCGTTATACCGGGTCTAGAGCGTTGGCACACCGCGAGAGGGAGAGGAAAACGCGGATAAGAGAGCAATATCCTTATCGCTTTTGGTAGATATGTTTTGGTGTATAGATGTATATATTTTTTCATACATACAGACAAACACTAATATGTATATATATATATATGTGTGTGTGTGTATGTGTGTATAAAAAAATAGCCCACTTCGAGTGAGACGTCCAAGCAGAGGCACAGAAAGCAAGGACCTCCTGCGCGACACCAAGACGAAAATTTTCGCAGCAATCTTTTCAGATCTTTCAGGATACACGCAATTCTGAAATGAATCGGTATACGGATGCTGGATAAGAGCTCGAAGTGTAAAGCGCACGTACAATCGTCCTGGCCAAAGGACGAAACAGGTTTTATAACATTTTTATTTTTATTTTTTTTATTTTTTTTTTTTATTCGAATCTCCGACGATCTTCTCGATTATGGAGAACGAATCTGAAAGCAGAAGGAAAGTACAAAAGTCAGAATTATAGAACAGAAACAGGAAGTGCCTAAGGGTATCCCACCCTTAAGAATTATTCAATCGTTGTAACAATTTTTGTTTTCCTCACGCGACGATGTTTTTATGTTAGTGTCCTTGACTTTATCAATGTAAAATTGCGTCAATGATAGAATTTACTTACTCGTTGGATATAAATTATTTCCGTCCGTTGGGGGATGAAATAATAAAATTATGTTTTTTTTGTTTTGTTTCATCTCATCTTTTAACAGACAGCTGAACTAAGGTGCGAATTGTCGCGGGAGAAAATACGCGGCGAAGAACCTGCCTTTCTCCCAAGAGCGACGAGAAACTTTCCATCGCGTTGTCATAAAATATTTATTTTATTTACCTTTGTTTTCTCACCGTCGTAAAGATACTTTTTTCAAAGTTTCGTCGTCCGCGGATGGCACGAGGAATGTTTCACGCCCACTGTGGCTCGTTGGTCATCCAATTGTAAGCACCAACGACGATGGTTCTCGCTAACTTTTATGTACCTTCGAGAAAATATTCAAATGAAAATGTCATCCTCCGCCGACCCCCCCCCCCCCCCCCCGCCCTTCTTGTCGTCTTTCGCGTCCACCAGCCTTCGACCCATCTCGAACGAGATGGCGCAGTTCAAACTTCTCTCGCTTGTCCCGTAAGATGTCAGTGAACGAAACTTGGAAATTCTTGAAGTTCACCAACGTGTACAGGGCTGGGGGATATACATGAAATTTCATAGGAATTGTGTTATCTCAGGGTTGCAGTCAAATTATGGAACGGAATCTCGTATTGAATTTCTTAGGCGACTGATTAATGTTATTTTACGTTGAATAAAATTCATTCAAAATTCTCGTAAATACATCATTTCTCGTTATATTTTCTCTGCATATTCATTAATCTCGTATAAATTTTGACTTTTGTTGATAAATAATATCGAACGAAAATTCTCGAGTAAAATTATTAATTCATCGCGCTCATTAGGCATGCAAACTTTTCCCTTTTTAATTGAAAACACCAATTAATTATGTATTAATAAATGATAAAGTGATATCCCGTGCGTACAGTTGTCGAACCTCGATTAAGATAATTATTTTATCAAATATCATTTCGCTTATCCGTTCGTTATTGATTGAAACAAAAAAAAACAAAAAAAAATCACCTGTTGACTCGTACTATAGAAGTGGTCGGAGCAAAAATATGTAAAAGGGATCAAAAAGGTAGAATCCATTGACGTACGAATAAAATCTCCCTCGATCCGTGCATCGGTGAATTCGATCGCGCCGTGTATAGTATCGGGGGTCAAATTGAAGTGTCGAAAGTTCAACGAAGCCCATCGTACGATTGTTTAAGCTTTTTATTCACCAAACTCGGGCACAGGCAGTTATACTATCGCTTCGATGATAACGAATTTTTTTTTATCCCTCTGATCGTTCTCCCCCTCCCCCTCGAATTATCATTGTCCTCTCATAAATTGAAGACTTTGAGCACCCGGCTAGTGTAAATGGTCTCTCTCTCTCTCTCCCATTCCCTTTGTTTCCCATGTTCCTTTTTCCCACCGGTACTTCATTCCCTTGCAATAACATTCGTGCAGTTATCAGAGCCTCGAAATAACCAGATAATTACATAACGAATCGGATTGGTCCGATAATACAAAATTATGTGTAAGCCGAGTTAAAACACATCGTCGAAAAGGGGTTGAAAATGAGAGAGATAGAGAGAGTCGTGTACACACGTGAGAGAGACCAAAAGCGTGTGGGAGCAAGAGAGAGAGAAAGGGGTAGAGGGGAAATTTCCTCCCTCGTTGCTATGGGGTGCGGTGCGTGATTTGTGTTCACGTGGTTCGACGAAGAGCCCCCGCGCGAGCTTGTCGCAATAATTTATCGGTGTAAAATATTGTCGCGCCCGAGAGTCGACGTTACGGTACGAGAGAGACAGAGAGAGAGAGAGAGAGAGAGAGGGAGAAAGCTCCCGGCAAACTTCGATCACGTTCCACTTGTTAGGAGAGCGAGCAAAATGCATCGTCGACACGAGCCCGTTCGTCCACGTCTCTCATCCGCGTGTCTCTTTTCCATTTTTTCCATTTTTTTTGTTTCAACTCCACCGTGAGTATGTTTTTTTCTCTCTCTCTCTCTCTCTCTTTCTCTCTCTTCGTTTTCTCCTTTTTTTGGCAAATTGATCGATCGCGAACGCTCGACTGCAGTGACGATCCTGGACGATCGGTCAATACCGGTTTTTCCAGACGTTCGCGCTCGATTCCTAGTGCCATTTTTTTGTTGTTTTTTGTCTCGATGAACCGTCGAAGCAAGAGTCGCGTCTATGATCGATATCCCGAACTATGTGTCGAACGCTCCGAGCAACCTCGTTTTTATTTCTTGATTAAAAAAGCAGTTTTTGCCACATCACGAGTTAACCGACTGAAAACTACGTCGCTAATTAGACCGACGTTGATATTTCCCTCGGAATTTGGAAGATCGAAGGTTATATTCGCGAAAAACAAAAACAAAAACAAAAAATAATCAAGGTTCCTCGTAAAAACAAAAAATTTCTCAATAATAATCGATTCTTTTTCTGTTCTGCGTTTCTAACGAAGATTATCCCCGACGTAATAATCCGCAAAGCTCGAAAATACACCAGTAAACGCGATACCATTGACGTGCTTTCGACCAAACAATTTTGCGGTATGCTCGCCAAAATCCACTAAGCTCGCGCGCGCGCGACCCTCAGGTACCAAATAATTCCTACTATCGTTTCGCGTCGATACACTTCGTTCGCTTTTATACCAGTTGTACGAGCATACACGCGAACTACACATAAACCTGGAATATACCCTTATATATATTCTCGAACAACCGGAATAAATCCGGTTAGGCGAAAACTACATTAATCACGTGATAAACATGATACACGATAATCCGGGATGTTTCGGTCTCCGCGGTGAATGGGGGAGGGGATTCCAAATTCGTGCTCCGCGTAGTTTACAATCGTCCCACGAGTAAGAGAACCCGAGTATACGTATACAAACGGTTGTGGGGGCGAGAGGGAGGGGAGGATAAATCGTGTTCTACGGGCATAGAATTCTACCTTCCCTAAGAGACTTCCTGCATCCTGAGTTCTCGTCCGGGCTAATATCAAATCTCTCTCTCTATATTCAACATCCCTTCTTCAATACACACATACAGACACGCACATACATATATATATAATACACGATTCCAGAAACAGGCATAAACTCGATGATAGTCGATTCGAAGGTCTCGAGTATATCGGAAAGTCTCATATGCATGATGTTATAGGCCAAGAACGATCGGTTTGCGAGGAGGGAGCGGGAAGAGGGGGGGGGGGGGGGGGGGGGTGAGGATGGAGTTAAGAACAGGATCGCGGAAACGACGCGCGTCAAATGCAATTTTGGAACGGTTCGAGGTGGTGCAAACCGCCGGGCGAATAGAGAGAATCGGTTGTCGGTGGATTATATGGAAAGGCTTCATTGATATGGAAACGAGCGAACAAGAAATTACAATGAGGGGTAGATGGGAGAGTGTGGGACAGTAGGAGGGGGTGCAGCATCAGGGCACGAGACGATGCTTCTCGTTCTGGTTTCGGCGGTTCTGATGCCCAGGTATACATACATACATACATATATATATATATATATATGTATGTTAGTGATGGTTCGGTCTGTGGTGGTTCGGAAAGTCCCACGAACACGGATAGCTGCGGGACCGTCTGAATAATGGATTCACCGAACTCCCAGCATAACAATGATCCCGTGACCCAATAGTGTCGCCGAAAATAAATCGATAGTCTCGAACCTGCTGTGTCTATAGGTATGAATGTATAGGTATGCGGAGACGCGTAGGTACCACCACACCGCAGTGACTGCGAGGACCGCGCATTACCTCTCACCTCCTCTCACTCTTCTCGACTATATATATATACATATATGTATATGTCGGCCTCTGTCCGGTTCCTCTTCTTCGCGCCGGCAGCCTTCAAAACGTGTTCCCTCCTTCGAATCTCTATGTACGTCTCATCGATAATACCGGGCAACCACCGAATATATATTCGTAGCCCCTCCCCCCCCCCCCCCCCCACATCGATCTCAAACGCTAACGCTTATATTCGTCCGTGTCGGTGGCCGTTTGATCGCATCGCATAATTTTACCTCGATCCGACTATGCGCGTCGCGCACTGACTTGATTCGAATTACAGACCGTCTTTGCGTTCTCGATGATTTTTGAATATATATTTGCACGAATGGACAAAATTCGTCGTCGATGCAGGACGAAACTTGGAAGGAGTTAGGGGTCGTGATTTAATATTCGAATGGAATAACGTTGATTGTACGATGTATCGTGGGTGCTCGAATCGGATTGCGAACGAGACTGTGTATCGAACTGGACGCGGGGCTTTCCATTGATTTTGACAACGGGGTCAAGCTTACGAAGTCAACGTTCGAGGAATCGTGTCGCGACGGGAACCTCGTCGAAAGTTTAAACGGTTCGGTGATGAAATTTAATATTCATTACGACTTGTCGACTGGAAAGCTCGTAAAATCGTTGACCTCGCGATGTCGACAGTTTTTCGCTTTTTTGTTTGTTTTATTGAGAATTCGTGGAGTCTCGAAGTTTGAGCTTCGAAATATCCTGCGAGAGTTTACGATGGTCGTGAATAAAATTCGACATAAAATTCAACAATATATCGACATAATCATCCCTAGACGATGATTAATTTTGTCCGGTCGAGCCTGTGCACGAAAATTGTTCGATCGCCTACGTGACAGAAGCCTTGGATGTTCCCGCAACAGGATGGTCAACCCAAAGGCGTCTCTCGTTTCGATGTGTCTCGTTAGTCGCGTGCCTGATTACGCCGATCGAGTGCCTTTATTAATCGACCATCGCGCGGCAGACCAACGTCAGACACCCGAACACCCGTTTAGTCCCTCGATCGTTAGTCACTCGAGACCCTCCCCGGGACTGGGCCACGGAGAGGTTGGTTCGATCGTCCGGAAGGAGATCTCCGGACGGAAAGGGTCGGCCCTTGGTACGCGTCTATACGTCCACGGTGTCGGACACGCGCGAGGACAAAGAATCCTTTTCGGCGCGTATATGCGTAAGAGAACGTATAAGTCGTGCTTATGCTCGACCAAGCACAACGAGCTTCCTGCTTTATGCAGCGCGAGAGTTTCCGGTGTAACAAATACGATAGATAAGAGTCGATCGCGATGATAAAGAAATTATATTAGCCATGTGTCAAATTTACCGATAAATCTATTTCTCCATATGAATCTGATGGCGAAATATTGTTATTAGAATGAATACAGAAATAATCAAAAATTCAATCGATGAGATTTCTATAGCGAATCTATTCAGCCAATTTTCGAACGACCGTCCCTGATCAAACTAATTATATCATACGAAATAATTGATCTCATTATATAATGCAAAATAGCATCAGTTCTACATTTCGACGAAATCCTGAAACACCAAGTACGAACGAAATTCGTTCCATTATATATTTGTTATAGGATATTACGTACGTATGCGTTAACATAATGAGTTTGATTCGAGTGTTCAACGAAGTGCACATCGTATATACGGGGGAATAGGCGAGAGAGAGAGAGAGAGAGAGAGGGAGAGAGATAAAGCTCTGGCTCAGCTCGCCATTAAAAGCCCACCCTACGTGGAAAACAAGAAAATACATCACACTTATCCACAAATTATCACTTCCTATTATACGAACGCTGGGGAGAGAGAGAGAGAGAGAGAGAGAGAGAGAGAGAGAGAGAGAGAGAAAGCCATAGCCACAGAGGGCGCGTACGCGGTTCTCGTTCATTTCATATAATTATCGGGATGGTAACGTTTCGTAATATACGGCGTATATCGACGCTCCGAGGGTACATAACGCCACAGTGTTGGCCTCTTTCCTCTCGCTATTCAACGTGCTGGATCATGCACTTTCTCTTCCCTTCCCATCTCGTAACTTATATTACACGACGATAACGCCGTATTAACGCGAGGAATATCGGTGTTGGCGCGAGCCTGGTCGTGCACGCGATCCTATATATATACATAAATATTTGTAGAGTTGCATGTGTGGTGTGCGATCGAGCACCGGTGCGTACAACTATAATATAGTGTATTAGAGTAGATGAGAAAATGAGGAAGATGGGTCGTGAAGCCACGGGGCGAACAGGGGAAAGAAGAACCCTCCAACGGTATTAACAGTATATATATATATATATATATATATATATATATATATATATATATATATATATATATATATATATATATATATATATATATATATATATATAAGCATCGCATCCCCCATGCACCGTGTCATTAGTATCTGATATATTTTCCTTTTCCACCCCTCGCGAGCGCCGAGAGGCTGAACGGAAGAAAAATATATCATCTTCTCATTACGTCGTAAAATTGCAAGGAAAACGACCCTCGCGTAAATAATACAACGAAACAAGAACCGTGTCAAGTTGATTCTTGGATAAGAACGATCATTCGTTTTTTTGAAAAAATTTTTTAATGTAATCGTCGCTTCGCATGAAAAAATATAGCCAATTTTGGATAAACGTAAAAATCGTGACGTAAGTTACGAGGACGTGAAATTTGAAAGTTTTTTTTTCGGATAAATTTTGTCGAGTTGTAAAATCGGATCGTATCCTTTTTTTCGGCACGAAACTGTCGTAAGCCCGCGCTTGTTTAACGTTCTCTTCGTAATAATTCTTATGTATAGTAAAAAAAATCGAGAGTTACGAGAAGAATCTTTCCCGTCTCGCCAAGCCGACGAGATTTATCGCTCTTTACAGTTCCTTCTCTACATCCGTTCTCTCATGAGTCTCTCTCACTCAGTCTCGTTTTCCGTTGTTTTACGCAACGAGAAGGATGAAAAAAGCAATAGCCACCGCGTAATCTCATTTCTACGTCGAAATTGTGAAAGATTTGTCACCAAAGAGCGCTGAGGGAGCGGATGTCCTTTTCTCTCTCTCTCTCTCTCTCCCTCTCTCTCTCTCTCTCTCTCTTTCGCAGCGACCGCGTTATTTATTTCGTTCTTGTTTTATTCCAACGCGTGCCCGCGTAGCCCCGGGGATGGATACTCTCCACTCCGGCTTTATTATTTCACCCTTGCCTATTTCGCAAGAGGGGTTGTAGCCAGTGTTACCCACTTCCATCCCCTTCGCAGTGTCGCTGCACTTTGCAGCGTGGTGTGCGGCGAGCACCTACTCATGCTCTAGGGTAAGGTGTACGACGTACCAGATCGGGGTAAAATGAAACACTATTGAAGCGACATAATGATTTTTCGTGATAAACAACCCTCGGGGAAGAAACAACCTTAAAAATTCGTCCATCTACAGTGAACCGTAATGTTTCACTCTGAATTTCGAGAAATATTTCTATGTTATCTATACAAAATTCCGACTGAAAAAATACACCCTAACGTCACTTGATAAAATTTTAATCCAGAATTAATCGTGTTGTATTAAAAACAATCGCGATACGATAATAACAAATTTTTAATGTTATAAATTCGTGTCCACTTTTGGTTACGTTCCAGGACGTGCTTCATTTTACCCCGAGGTACCTTTTTACATGTAAATATACATGTATAGCGTCCAACCCCGCCACGGGGGAGAGTCACGAGCCGCGAAACGAGATTTACCGTGGACGGTGCGCATCGTCGTGAAACGGCATTAGCGACACCACGTATAGCTACCGAATAGCGCCCTCTGTTCCTCCAACCACATACTATTATACACGTACTATGCGCCACGAGGGTATACGGCGATACGTAACACGGTTTACGGGTTACTCTCGAGTTTATGATTTTGCACGGAAGAAAGACACTGAATGGGAGAAACGTACAAGTAAGGATAAAATAGAGGAGGGAGGAGAGAGAGAGAGAAAAAAACAAAAGAAAACAACAACGAAGAAGGAAGCGAGGCGCCGAGCAAAAGTCGTTCTCGATCGCAATGTTTGCGCCGTTAAATAAAACTCTGGGGAGGGGTATGTGATCTTGCGGATAAAGGGGGCGAGTTTTAGTTTCTCGTTAATATCGCCGTTACGCAACGTTAAAAGCGTGGCACAATTTACGACGTGGTTGCATCCGCGAGTGTGATGAAATTTTTTTCAGACACAACGTCTGGAATATCGATATCGAATATAACCTTATATCGATAGATCGAATCACGCTCAATGATATAACGATAATTAAAAATCGATTTTACTCAAATTCGATCAATTTCGATTTAATTCATTAATACGTTATTTGTAAATTAATCAAAGATTCGTCACATTGCGTTGTATAAAATTTTCAATCGCGTTTCGAATTTCGTACCCGCGATATTATTTTTGTCACATTTAGGTCATTTATGAAAACTTTATAGTGACCGAAGTATGAAATGAAATACGCCGTACCGTTGAGACTAAACTTTCGTTCGATTTTTTTTCCACCACCGGGCACAATCCCCCATGATAATATTTGGTCAGACGGGAGTTTGCGCACTCCGGTTCGTTCTCGGCGATCTCTCGGGACCACAAAGAGCGTATATACGGTTCATGTGCACGTATAATAACCGCTTCCCAAGTGTACACACCCGTTTCCCAGGACGCCCTTCGATGGCTCCGCGAGCCATGGCTCCCTTAATGCGTCCGCGAATCTCACGACTCTTACACACCCCCAAAATCATTGCGACGAGATTTTCTATCAAGCAGCGAACCATCTACGACAGAAAATTATTAAGTCTTGCATGACAAATAAAAAATTTCCGTTCGAAAAAAAATCAAGCCCTTCGAAAATAAGTTTAATTCTCTTTGTATAAATTCAAGTAGAATTAAATTTACATCAAGCCAATTTTAATTACCGCACCTTTTTCCAATATGAATAAAAATCAAATAAATCCGAGTCGATCAAACTTTATTCGAGTAAAATAATATTCTTTTCAAGAACATAGTTTTGTCGGAACGAAAGAAGTTAATGATTTTTTTGGCTGCGAAAAAAGTTTCGCACGTCAACGAGGGAGGATACCAATGCTGGAACACTCGATAGGTTCGCGGTACATCTAACAATAAGAAGCCGGGGGAATAGGCCCGAGGGACGTGAGTCGGCGATCGATCAAAGGGACAGGAATATGTCAAGCCCTATCCCTGCACAAAAATATATATATACATATATACATACACATAATATACTCCCGAAAAAAGAGGGGAAAAACGCGTGAATCCCGAGGACTCGATGAAGGACATCCCAAAGCCCCGTTCTCCGGCACAACCCCTCCCCCCTTAAGAGCGAATAGATCTCTTTTGTCGTATGGTACTCGAGGGGGGTATATACGGCAACTTAGCGAAGGATGCTTTTCGCTCGCTGTGTGAAACGTGCTCGAGAATGGCACACTTACTTAATTGCACCGAGCACGCATCCACAATCCCCTCATTTTCTCCTTCCACCACTCCACCAGTACTGTGAGCACATATTTATATACGTATATATTTATACACCGTATACTCGTATATATATCTCCTAATGCGTTATGTTAATGAGACCAGATTTATGGGCCGAGGAGTTTAAGAGTTTACCTCTATTAAGGCGAGGCAAGGTTCCTTGCCCCGGCACTGCCTCACCACTGGAAAGCTTCTCTAAACTCCGACCTACCCCCCGGAAACATCTCGTTGTAAGCACTAAATTTGCGGTTTTGGGCAAGTATTATATATATATATAAATATATGTGTGTGTGTGTGTGTGTGGGTGGGTGGGTGTGTGTGGGGGGGGGGGGGGGGGGTGTTTATATATGTGTATATATCGGTGTACATAGTACTGGGTACTTTTTGGTCTTACGCTGTTGACGACGTGACCTCTCCTCCGACGAGTCTTCGTTGAGTTTCTGGCACGGTATTTTGGCGAAGACGACGAAAGTTAGCGCGCCGAGAGAGCACGCGTATAATTATACGACTAATCGAGGTATTTTTTTATTTAATCCTCGTATACGACTTCGGATTTTACGAGATTATAATCGACCGTTTCAACGTTCTATCATACTTTTGAATTTTGTTTTATTTCCCCAAAAAAATCATTTTTCTTTTTTTTAATTGGAAAAGAATTGTTGTATTTTCTATTCGTTTACCGTCGCACAAATTTTGCACATTTATTTACCGGCCTTGTCGCGAGGCCATTCTCGATATTTCGTACGTCGATAGGAAACGATACGATTATAATTGCTTAGTTATCGTATTCATAGGAATACAACAATCAGCCGGGATTTTTACTTTTTTTTGTAGCCCAGTATTGTAACTATTGAACGTAATAATAAGCCCCGCGTAACAAGCAACATGCATACCGAGCCAATCAGGGGACTGACTCTCGAGGGCAAAAAGAAAAAAATCGAGAATTAGAGTTCTTTTTTTCATTTAATCTCTCCGGGTCCGCTATCGCCATAGTGGATTTTCCCTCGATTTTTTCTCCGCTTGCTTCCTCTTTCTCTCTCTCTCTCTCTCACTCACCCTCTCGTTCTTGCTATCGCACACATACGTTTATATACATCGTATATACGTATACGTAGGGTAGAGCGTTATGACCGCTTCGACCCTCCTCACACCCCTCGTCGACGAATGCTAATAAGCACGGATTCAATGCTCTCCACCATTTTCAGCATTAGCTTTTAAAATCCCTCTTTCCAATCTCTCTCTCTCTCTCTCCCTCCCTCTCTCTCCCACTCGCTTGCTTTGATTTTTTTTCATCCTGGCACTCGCCATATTGCCAACCCTCGAACATATATAGTCGAAGGGCCCAATCCCCGTGCAGATCGACCCCCCCCCCCCCCCCATCCCTTCCCTTCGAACGAACTGGACGCCCAAAGGTCAACCTCGCTCAATGTAAAAACTGCAACTAGGCTAAAATACGAAAGCAGAAATGAATGGGAAAAAGCGTAGGCCCGCGGTGTAAAAATAAAAGGGTAAATACGACGGTCAAAAATATACAAAAAAGGGTCGAGTGCGAGCAGACGAGACGACGAGGAGGAGATGCAACACACAAAAAATGCAAAAAAAAATCTGGTCAATCACGTCGTTTTTTTACACAAAAACCATTGAAATAGCGGGGTAGATTATGACAAAGGGCGAGTTATTATTCTGCTGGCAAAACTTGCGATCTGTTTTTTTATTGTCTTTTTTTTGCCATAATCGCGAACGCTCCGGTTTCAGAGACGGAATATTATTTCGTTCGCGAATGCCACGGTACTCGGTAGAAGAATGAAGATATTTTCCAATTCGCGTTGAAATTTTTCATACTCGCATCTACGTACGAGCGTACGAAGGGAGAGAGCGAGAGAGTTCGGTCGACGGTAGAAGCACTAATGGTTATTGGCTATTCACAAAAGTGGAGGCAATACGTATGTTACGTATCCTACGTTCTAGCCTCGAGCCGTTTTTCGTTGAATTTCCAACGTTCGAATCTGAGTGTATACAACAAGCTCGGTGCCAGAAAAGTTTCGAGAGTTTGTCTCTATCTCGCTTACTGCGCAGCAATGCGTGACCGTGATGGCATTTTTCAGTCCCGTTTATGTTTTCTAGTAGGTATGTATTTTTTTGTCTTTTTATCCATTCGTCACTTCCATCGAACGAAACTTGAACGTATTATTTTGCAAACTCTGGGTAAAAATTTGATTTTACCACTTTTTTAGTCGAAACTTATCGAAGGTTATCCAAGCTATGTTAGCTTATAATAACTGGGAATAGTTCACTCGTAAAATCATTCTGTAAACTTTTTTTGACAATTTTTTTTTATTTTTAGATTTTTTTGATCTGTTATCGTTAAAAATGGGACGTTTGAGTAAAAAGGCAAATAATATTTGACTTCGAAGTTAAAAAGTCAGTTACGATTCAGACTAGGTGAAATTTTGACAAATTCCTTTCATTTTTATTTTATTCCCCTCACTCAGCTTGTTTTCATTTGACAATCGTCCTTCTATCGTATAAATCATTCTCATGCTTTATAATAATATAACATGTCGGCATTCTCGTACTCCGGTTCCCCATAAGTGGTACAAGAAGGAAAAAACCCTTGAAAAATTGAAAAGATTTTTCTTTGACATATTGGAATATATTCTCTGCCCCTTCAAAGAATGATCGAAGAAAAAATACTCGAAGACTCGCATCACTTTCGCGGAGAGGAGGGAAGATGAAATAAGGACGAGTTGCCCATATGCGAATTCCGTTAAATCTAAATATTTATGTCTGGCAGACACGAGATGTGTGTATTTGTGCGTAAAGGGCTATAGGGGTGACGTCGCAGAAAAATTTCTCACCCTCCTTCTCTCTCTCCTCCCCCCAGGTATATGGCGTGTGTCACGGGCTGCGTGTGAGTTTAGGGTGTTTGTCAAGAGACGAAACTTGCGTACATAACGTACATCTATACATATATGTGAACGATATGGGTGCGTAGATGCGGGTGAATGCTAGCAAAGTATGTACACATATGGTACATTATTATATGGGGCGTTCCACCCTAGATTGACCGTTATCTAATCATTATTTTTTCATTTTTTCATTATCGTCCAACGAACTCAAACAGAGACAATTCTTATCTTTCATTTTTTACCAACCGGAAATAAGTTTAAAAAATATGAAAATTATTATTTTTTTTTCAAGAAATTATGTAAATTCTTTTCTATAATTAATCAGGCGATAATTTCTACAAACTAAAAATAAGTAATTTTACAGATCAGAGGTAATTTATAAAGATACGAATCAATATAAATAATAATACAGATTTTGTGTTACGGAAGTGGATTCAGTCGGTACAGAATGTGGATTTATTTGCATACGCGAGAAAATCGTTCGATGCTCCGATACGAGACGACCATCCGTCCGGAGATTTACACAAAGCCAGTAAGGTCCTCCTGTACACTTGTCCCATTCACTCTTTATTCTTCCTTCCTCGTCGCATACTTCTCGTCTCGCCTCTTCCGGCACTATCGCCTGTTACGTGACTCTATCGACCCCCCCCCCCGCCCGTTCTTACACTCACACCCAACGTCCGTCACAGTGTGCTATAAAATCGAACTGTGCTTGAAAGGACCCTGTCCGTCGCAGAAATCCTTCCGAGCAAGCTTTTCTCCGATTTTCTCTCATCTCGCTCGCACCCAACGGACTACGCTCACCGTAATACGCAGGACGACGGTCTCGACCTGTATATACGTCGGATTACGCGAGATTTGTCAGAGACGCCAAGCTCTCGCGACTGAGAACTGTGAAATACACATGATTGTACGATAAAAGAGATCGACAATCGAATTGGCATGAATCGAAATGATAAATAAATTAAGTTGCGACGTTCTGACTCTCAGCGATCGATACGAGTCATCTGAACTTTATTGCCTAAAACTCGACCATTTTTCCGGAAAAAAGTTGATTCAACGCAAATTTAAAAAAAAACGTTCGTTTCGACTCGAACGCGATAATTATCAGCTTTTTACAAACTACGCCTGATATTTGATAAAACTGATAAAATAAAACGATTTCAACGATATTAATAATGCAAAAGTATAATGATTTGTTCACCTGTTATTTCGTTGGTACGCGTTCTTTTATTACTCTCGTTAAAATCTTTGCCGTCGCGTCTTCGGTGTTAGCGAGATTGCGATACGGGGGGAGGTATGGTGAAAAAAATTGCGCGTCCGAGGTAGAACGTATTTCATGCAGTGAGGCAAGCCGGTCTACCCTCGCGAGAGAGAGAGAAGAGAATAGGTAGGTGGAGACTTAGAATTTTCGCAAGCTCTTCCGTGGTCTCGTATCAAACAAACATCGCGTGTGTACGCTGCGAACACACATCATCTTAATATCCGTCGACGTTGACAAACTGGTATATACGAGGGTATAAGCGTAAGCGAGGGTAGGGGTTGGATTTAGTTGATATGGCCGAGCTCTGGCTACTTCGTGTGTTGCCTTCCAACCGTGCTCTTGCTCTCTCTGTCTCTTACTGGCACTCTCCCTTACTCTCTTTCTCTCTCTCTCTCTCTCTCTCTCTCTCTCTCTCTGTCTTTCTCTGTACCCGGCTAATTCGAAATTACATATTTAATCCTTGGCAAACGCGACATGGTTACCCGGGAAACCCGACAAGAACGTGAGACGGAGATGGGGAGAGTAAGAGGGAGCGAGAAAGCAAGAGAGAGAGAGAGAGTGAGACTACAAAGAGCCACCCCGCGAGAGACTCGAAAACTCATGGAACTCTCCGTGCTCGGGCCGAGACCATGAGCTCGCGTATACCGAGAAATTGCAAAGGGGTCGTTTTTCACAGAAGCAGAAGGGGAGAGGAAGAGAAAGCGAGAGAAAGGGAGAGGGAAGAAAGAAAGAAAGAATGAAAGAAAGAACGAAGGGGTTGAAGAAAAAGCCACAACGAGTGAACGGGGAGGTAGAAGACGAGGAAAAAAGCGACGAAGAAGCGGAAAAGAAGCATAAAGACCGTCGAACGAGAGTAGGGGTGGTTGGAAAAAGCAAAGAGGGTGAAAGAGGGAACAGGGGAGAAGAAAGCCAGCACACGAGAAAAAAGTACACAGGAGCGCTGATGTGTGGGAGAGGGGATAAAAAAAGTAGTAAACGAGAGAGAAAGTGCACGAGAGAAGGAATAAACGAGTGGCCGAAATGACGGAGGCTGATGGTGTGTTGCATACAGAAAAAGCTATATACGCGAAAATAGAGAATGCAGCGAGAGCTTCTGCATGACGTTGCCTGATGCACGACGCTCTGACTCGCCCCCCACTCAGCCTGTCTCTCGACACGTCCAGAGCCGGTCGGTGAGTGCACATGGCAAAGAGCTTGCGACTAGAGAGAGAAACAGAAGAGAGTCGTGACTACGGAGGGGTGGGAGGCTAGAGGTAAAATGCTTTTTCTACTGTGCGGCTTGCAATTCTCCCCTGGAAAACCCATTTTTACTGCGGTACACGAACTCGTGCTTCGACGAGATTCGACCCTCTGATGTCTCTCTGGTCTCAACTTTGCGTACACGTATGCGATGAAGCGAGGGGAATCGGACGCGTGCGATATATTGTATACCTATATCATGGTAGTAGTGGCATTCGCTTTAAACACTTCTGATGAAGCAGGAGCCGGTATACCATAGTCTTTTCATCATTAACCGTATCCCCGTTCCAAATATCTGGATGTTTTATGAACATATCGAGTATTATACGAGCTCGGGGTAATTAATTTTCGTTTCGTCTTTTCAGCGTTGATAATTTATGCAAAATCGGTCAGTAATTTGGTATTTGATTGTAGGGTTATATCGGTTTATCGACGATTGTTGGTTGAGAAATATTTAACGAGGGGTGGGTTGAAAAGTGAGATGCGAAGGGTCGGAAGGTTTCATTAGTACACGAACGTATATGCTACCGGATGTTAATTAGCGATACAAGGATTAAAGCGGAGGCGGTTAACTTCGGTCGATATATCGATGTGTGCGTTGATTCAATTAATTTTCGTAAATCGACAGGTGTCGTATGGGTCGAAGGGATAAGATGAAGTTCGCAGCGTTTCTAATATAAACTCGGAGCTTTCTTGTAATCCGATGACAAAGAGGGAGTGAGAGGGAGGTCGATCTGGGTGAAGGACGAGAGACGTGCGCAAGTGGGCGATTGACGAGAGAGAGAGAGAGAGATGTAAGCTAGCGCCATTCTGGCAACTCGAAGGGCTCAAAGGGCTCATCCGAAGACCGACCGCAATCTTGACCCACAGCCAAGATTACACGCTCGCCGGGTAGCATGAGCAGTGTGGCAGCACAACCTCGATCCATAAATCCACAATGCCTCTCTCTCTCTCTCCATCCCTCTCGCTGGCTCCCGGAGCAAACTACCCTCTCTCAAACCCGCGACTGTTCTGTTATATGCACAATCGCATATAATCACATCGATCCAAATCTAAATTGGCACGAATCGTTGCGTAATTGAAACGATCAATCACGTAATCGCTGAAACGCTTGTAAAATGATTTTATACCATTTCACATTTTCTATAAATACTCTTCGATATCGTTTTATACGAGAATTTAATTACACACGAATATTTTAAAGAGATTTTAATTATAATATTTTTATCATATTATTACGAATAATTTGCAATATGGTAATTATATTTTCATTTATTTTCAGGTAGATGACCCGCAGCTCTGTGATCAGCGAGAAACGTTCCCAGTGACATTGATGAATATTTGAAAAATATTACGAACTCATTGTTAATATATATTTTTTTAAATATAAGGACGCTTAATTGAAGACGTGTATGGCAATTATTCCGCATTTATTCATGGGTAGATTCATTTATCCAATATTATTCTCATTATTCCGTGCAACCTGTTGTAAATATTTGCGTCGGTCGGGGAAAACGCGAGTTCCGATACGAAATAAACGAGAATCCCCCAACTGCAGGAATTCGGAGGAAAAGTACGAGTACGGGGGGCAACATTCGCGTGTGCTTGAGCGCCATCGGATGTACATCCTGAGGGTTTGGCGTCGAGCTTCAACTTTTTTTTTCTTTTTTTTTTCGTCGTCGAACAATATCGACGGCCAGCTCGGGCGTTGCGCATACGAAAGCCAGCGGGTGGTATAGAAAATAGGGGATGAGTACGAAAAAGGAAAAAAAAAGAAAAAAAAACAAGAGACACCGGAGGACTGAGCGGAGAAAACTCGAGTAGAAAGGGTGAGAAAAAGCGCGAGAGTGTTTGCGTGCCACAGAGCAGCGGCGGATTTCACGGTTCGTCGAAAGTCAAAGAGATTCACCGTGTTATATACGCATATAAATATATCTACGTACATATTTATATGGGCGATTTCATGTCGACTCGACGGACGATCAGACAATCGTAGTTCTGATAGCTTTCTTCGACTATTTCAGATAATTTTGCACTCTTTATTTTGTCTACATTTTTTTCAATAAAACATTTATTTTAACTATTAAAAAAAATCATAAAATTTCGATTTTTTAATCATTTTCATTCGAAATGTCCCTAATTTTATAATTCCACTGGAATAAAATGAAGTAAGTATATAGGTTTTACATGAAAATAAAAAAAATAATATCATCCCCGAAAATAGAGTGGAATTATTGCAAATTAAGCCGGTAATATTCGTTTTTCAAATCAATTCCATCGATCGACACAATTTTTCTCCATAATTTATCCAATCCATTGATGGTCAAGATGTGACTTATGTTGGAATCGCCCATGGGCGTACGTATACGCGGATATAAATATTGGAGTTGCGCAATGCCATGTTCAGGGATACACGAGACACGGTGGAAAAATGTGCATTGTGCCGGCTTATAGGCCAGGGAGTTTGGTTGTTACGCGCGAACTTTGATTTTTCCGTGCTTCATCTCCCGTTCTCGTCCCTTTCCTCTCCTTCGCCGTTGTTTCGTACGTTACACGCGTATACCGAGCTTGCTATCCCTCTGTATCATCCCCCCATGTACCGTTGTGAAAATCACGAGGAAAAAGCTCCGAACAGTTGCAAGCTTGTGAGCGATGTTCGCATACGTTGGCCCTGGGGCTCCGGTGACTGGTGCCAGAAACACGAGAGAAAAAAATCAGGCACGAGAGAGGAGGACGATGAGCGAGCGAGAAGATAGAAAAAAAATGATAAAAAGAATGAAGATAAAAAAAAAAGAACGAACGGAGAAGCGTCAGCCCGAGGTGAAACGATAGTAACGCAAATATGAATGAAGCGACGATGAGGAAGAGAATGCGAGACAAGGGACAAAGTGAACGAGAAACCGGTTGCAACCCTTCTCTCACCCACCACCGTCTCTTCACCGTCCCTGTGCACACAGTTCGCACTCTCTTTCCCTCTCTCTTTTTCCTGCATACGCGTATCAGGCAAATGGTGACGTGAGAGCTACTGGAAAAAAAAGAAGTTGAATAAAAAGCCGGGTTTGAACCATCGGCGGTGTTACGAAAAACGTATGCAACTCCGGTATGTATCTCGTTGTCTCCGAACAAGGCGCGGTGAACTCGCGAGAAAAATAAAACAGAATGCACACATCGAGGGTGAGATTTTTTCCAAGCTTGTAAAAGTCTCGTAACAATGTCAACACACGGGCGCTTAATAACGCTAGAGTATCTCTTTTTCGATATTACAGTATCTCGCGGATTCAGAAATATCGCCATTTCCACCCCTAGCTCGACGGGCTTTCTTTCTTTTTTTTTTTGTTATCGTGATAATCCCTTCATTTTTACGCCCAGTTTGTGCCCTTTGATGTTGATTGATAACTGGAAAATACAATATGCGAGTATATATCGTCCGTATTGATTTATCGGAGTTAAGGGAGAACCGGCGAGAGTGGTGTAACCTCAACGTGGTTAGATATCCGTTGCCTCTCACAACTATCGGAGAAGCGTACGATATCAATTTTTAAGAAGCGTGTATATTTGACGTGATATCAATAGCAGAGTATGACTGCGGTTGAGGGCGGGGCTTCGACTCGGAGAAATTTCAAGGAAACTAGTTCAATTGATCGGTAGGATGCGTCGGAACCATCGAAGATGTACGAGGACGTAAAAGCTTCGAATGCTGCTTTTCCTCGAGGTAAATGGAAATAATGGTCCAGGAAACGTTACGTAACAATGTTGAGAGCACAATGACCCGGAGCCACAGCGTCGTTTCTCGTACGTGACACTGAAATTGTACCCCGGTTGAAAGTGAACTTAGGAGGGGGATGAAGAACGAATTAGCTTCAGTCACATTAGAAATAGATGGCGTTGGGTCAACGTAGAGAACCCCTCTTAACAATGAGACACACCAGTCCGGAGAAATAGGGCTGCGAGTAATGATGGGGAGGGGAGAGAGGAGGTTTCAGGGTGAAGTAACATCCGCACGGGATCTTCCATCGGGGATTAGAAAGGATTACGATACCGGATTAGGCAGCTCTCGATCCACGCCGATTCGATGTTACCGATCAAGATTTAACGGATGTACATCACGTCTGTGAACCAGACTGAGTACGATCGGATGGTCTCGCCCTCTCGAGAATCGCTCCAGCTGGACAATGTAACAAGACCAGCGACCCCTCTTGAGGAATCTCCCTCATAGCTCTCCCTCTCTCTGTCCGAGCACACGGTTTAACTGCCACGGAACGTAACGACTTTCATTAACTTTTTAAGCCAAACGTGCATCGAAACTAATCGTAAGTTACCGCTTTTCCTCCATATTTATTCGACGATTTTTCACGTCGAATCAAGGAGGTGGCTGTAAAGTTCCGGTTGGAAAATCTTTCGAACTGTCAGGACGAAGTCAGCTTGTGTATTAATCACGAAGCGAATTAGCGACTATCCTTCAGAGACCTTGATGAAATACATAAAAATATCGAGCCGACGGCAATTATTCGATATCGTGGCAACCCTCGTTAAGGGGTTGAACAATGTCAAAGTCCCGTCTCCGCCAGAAACATTTTGTTTCCAACCAAGGCGACAGATACATCGTCGACGTCGTAAAAATAGCCTTCGTCGTTGACGTTGAATCTGATAATCGCGATGGCAAACAAACGTGACGATCCCTCGGCAAGCTATGACAATGTCCCGCACGGTAGACGACGTTGGTCTAAGGATCACCGGAAAAGATATCGATAGCAGTATTTATTTCAAGAGCCGAGGAGACTTCGTTTCCTACGCCCTCTTGTAATGCGTTCGCGTTTCCCCTTCGCCGTATATAGGGGTAATCATCGGTCGAACGAGAGACGCTGGAGGGTGCGAGAAAATCGTCGTTTCGCATCCCCCTCGTACTCATTCACGGTTATACCGCACACACACCTTACGTACTTTATACATGTCTAGTGTCCCACTATTTTCACTAATCCGAAACCCACATACAGACGCGTAAGCTCCGATAAAACCCCCTCGACACAGGAGCGTCTAACGTTACTTTTTTCCAACCATCCCTTATACATGGAGGGGATTGGGGGAAAGTTACCGGCATCGGATAACTACGATGTGAGTAAAGCCTACCGTGTGTAAATGTGCGCGTGCGCGCATATAATAATCAAATGTAACGCGAGATGCTTCCATTCCAATATTATCGTCGAGCGTTACTCGACGTATTTCCATTAAAGCTATCGCTACATGTTCGACTCGCGAACGCGATATTATCGAGGCTTCATTTACGAGAACTTCATTCACGATCAAATCTCTCGCAACACGAACGTAAATTCTCACGAGCTGGAGAGCGGTTGGTTCACTTTTTCGGAAAAACTTCATTGTAGTTGGTGAAATTCTATACTTTTCCATTTTTGAAATCTTTAAAAACTTCAATTTTTATTATTATTATTTTATTTTTATTTCGCAACTATACCGTTGCGTTCGATAGAATCATAATTATGCGTGATTATTCAGTCGCGCGTATTATCGAGTTGTACGAGTACGTAACTCGATATATGAGTGTTTATCGGTTTCGTATTACCTTTGCCTATATATAGTTATCGTAGAAGCAACGAGAGAAACTCCCCCGTGCCTGCGAATTTTGGAGTCTGTTACTATTATGGACTGCAGCGTGAGACTAACGAAGCAAAAAGGGTCTCGCACGGATTACCACTCTCGTGTCTCATTTCTTTTTTTGTTCACCCTCCGTTCAACCCCATGCACTGTTTTCCATCCGTCCGTCCCGCCGGGGTATCTTTTAACGTCACCCTATTCTCGTACATCCATAACGACGTCTACTCGCGCACATGGCCGTACGTATGACAAGATAAATATTTCTCGGGTGAGCCCGAGGCTTTTTCCCAGAAACTTTCGCTAACGCACTTGCCAAGCTGAACGCACACGTTCAACCACATCAACGATTCGTTTTTCTCACTCCCCGGTGACGACGTATTGCAACGAGAGTATTCCCTCGCGGGCGTGAAAAATACTCGGGAAAAATTGAGCAATCGGGAAACATTCTTCTATAAGAATTATGACTGTGCTGGTGAAAAGAAAACAAAAGAAGAAAATTGTGAAAAAAGAGGGATGCCACCCTTCGAGCATCGAAATCACTGATATCCCGATAATAACATTACAATAGCCGGCTGTATAGACGCCTATATCAGTTTGCCACGATTCCTCCACCCTGGTGACACTTCCGGAGATTCGAGGTATCATATCATGCTCGTATCGTAGATATATATATATATATATATATAGGAGTATACGCTTTCCACAAATCCCCCATTCGCCCTCTCATGCCTTCGCGTACTTCGGCAAAACGTCTTATTGCCTCCTTACCCTCCAAGTATTCTTCCTGGATTTATGTATACATATCCGAGTGGGTTTGCACGACATTTTTATTCGACGATCTTATACATATATACATTTGTGGACATTTGCTTTTCGTAGTATCTCGCTCTCTCCAACGCGTAATGTCCAGACGGAAGTGTTGTACGTATTCTCTTTGAATTCGCGATAAAATCGGGAGGGAAGAAAGAAAGAAATTTATCGAATAAGGCTATGAATAATATCACGGTAAAATATATAGCAGAGACACTTCCACAACGTGTTACAACCCCTTCTACGATATGTAGAAAAATCCAAGATTATAAATGCATCGGTTTTACCCCCTTTTTTCAACCGATGGAAGAAAAAAATCAAGTCTTTCTCTCGTTTAAGAATTCGTGAAACAATGCAGCGAGATATGATAAAAAAGGGGTGAACATGGGTGAAGAGAAAAAGAGAGAATCGTGCACCAATCGGTTCAAACAATATGCTTCGAAGGTATTTTTCATGCGCGATATCCGTCGACCGAATGTCCGAGAGGACCTCACGGTAACGAGAGGGAAACTTTACGTCGTTTAGTATGTATAGCTAAAACGGATCAAGATAGAGGAACGAGAGAGAGAGGGAAAAGAGTACAACGATCGCCTATATCGCGGCGCCTCTATGTGTCTACGTCGATGAAGCCGAGTTCCTCTCTTCCTCGAGCGCGAAAATCGACGCCTGCTTCCGCTCGTTAACCCGACCTCCGACACCACAGCATCGCCCTTTGCTCCCTCCGGTACCACTTTAACCGTTCTATATAGTATAAACTATATATATATATATATGTATGTGTGTGTGTGTGTATATAGTACGGCTGTACCAACGAGAGAAGCGTCTCTTCCCCGGCGAATTTACGAGTCTTTTACGAGCTCCGAGACATGTACCGTAACTTCTGGAGAACGGGGAGAGTAACGTGTGTTCGTACAAGATCTCTGCGAAGAAGTGTGGTAAAAGATAGGAATGGGGGTAGGAAGAGGAACAGAAAGAGAGATAGATGAAGCTAGTGAGGGAGACAGTGAGAGAGTAAGAGAGATGGGAAAGATTTGTATGAATATATATATACGTAAAAGTTCGACCAAAAATGGGAAATAAAATCAACCCTGGAGGCAAAATCCGAGCGAGGGTAGTTCGTACTATATCATGCATATTCCGTGTATCATCGATGTCACGTATGCACAAATGGATTTTCCATGTGTCTGCGGCCACGTCAAATTGAATTGACGTTTTTTTTTGTTTTTTGGTGAAACGCGAATAGGCAGAGAGAATAATCGAGAGCGGTCGTATCAACAAACGTATCGATACGTTTCTATATATATATATATATATATATGCGAGATCAACGTTCATATTTTGTCCTTTTTCTTTTCAATTAACTACGGATCGAACGTCATAGAGCGTCATCGCGGAACCCGCGGCGGTTCTTCCCCGCGTGCGAACGAGATGAGTGGTTAACTGCAGGGTATTCATGATTTTACAATTCCGGCTTCTCGCTACGTTCAATTTATTTCGAACGATTATATTTTGTTTACACTCCCGCCTGTATCGTAATAAAGCAAGCTTCGAAGGCGAGACACAAATCATTTCCCCCTATCTTCGTTTATTTTTCGATTTGTTTGTTATTAGGATTTAAAAAATAATCATAATAATGAAAATATCGTTAAAACGATAGAATCTTTCATTGCAAAAATAACGAAAATAAAAATCGTAACACTGACCTCTTTTTTTTTTAGAGTTAGCTCGTCACGTTTGTGCGTGAGGGAAAAAAGCAACGTGGATCGCAGTTTCCGAGCTGCGGGGGTGAAACGGTACTACGTCGCTTTACGAGCTTCGATCCTTTATATACGCAGGAGGGTATCCGGATCTCGTACACTTTTATGCATCCGCCGACGTGATGGCAAGGTCTCAACGCTCCTGCAGATTTTTCCTACTCCTTCTCCCTTCTCCACCGTTTTCTCTTGACAACGATAAATTTTCTTACTCCCTTATTCCACGAACAAATATGAGAGCCCGTTGTGCAACTGCCAACCCAGTTGGCATTTATACTGCATTTTCTTACCACGCACGGACAACATACATTTTACTTCGCTATTCGTGTTATTTTCTTTCGATCTCCGATATCCTTCCCCGTTGAGGTAATGGCCGATCGATCTTTTTTTTTCTTTGTTTTCTCGATTTACGAACTCTTCGCTCACCAAACGTAATATTTACCGATTTACGAAAAAATCAAGATATATACGAGAACGCCTGAGCGATGGATTCAACCATTTTCCATATGTCACACCCAGTGATAACAATTTTTTCACATCGTCCCATTTTTCACGAAACTACGGAATAATCCATAAAAACATTAAACAAACTAATTATTAATTTTCGCATCTTTAACATTTTTATCTCACGTTTATCTCTGTTGAAACAATTTTTTTAATAACTCACAACGAAAAATCATATATTTTCATATTAAATAAAAAAGCTTTGATCAAACGTTTGAAACGTCAGCGTTTGTCAGCGTAGCTTCGTCAAGCATTTTAATTGCGCAAGTTTGCTTTTCGTCGTATAAACAAACGCCCCCCCCTCCTCCTATGCGACGTATAACAGTGCGTATGTGCGAAACAATCTGCTCGGGAACTTTATTGCACAAGTTGAGACGTTATGCATGAGCAGCGTAGCTCCGAGTCTCAGTGAGACGTAAACGAGTACGAGAGGGTCAAAGGCGTCGCGTGTGCTCCACGGTACATATTCTCATACACAGACACACACAATTATATGTATATACACATATGTATATCACGCGAGTCTAGAGACCGTGGAAGACAAGTGAAACGCCGCCGGGAACATCCCGGAACTTCCGGCTGTGTGGCGCCGGTCACACAACTATACAAGGCTCGAGGGTTCTTGATGGCGGGTTTGACTCTCTCGACGAGAAAGTCAAGGATCGTGCGGCAACTCCGTATACCGCATCCTCGTTGACATCCTTCTTCGTCTTCATCGTCAAGGTTACAAATATTTGAGACCCACGACGCGCATATCTCTTTCGTACACAAATATTTACATGATATTGATGTAATGCACAATACCACCGAGTCCTTAAGATGCGACGATGGAGCAACGTTGTGCGATTTCGAGGATCGACGTGACGACAAATTTTTAACAATCGAAGATTTTTTTTGTCATTTATACGTTATTCGTATAACTGTATATTCACTTTTTTTTGTAAACTTTTCACGTGGCGGTATTTTATCGGTTTCTTTTTTTCGTTTAACCACATCTTGGCAGGTTGAGTGAGTGATTTCGCGCAACGTCGTATGTGGTATCGCGTTAAAGGCGTGCACGGTATTACTCCGGATGACGAAAGCCCAGACGACCCTCTTGCACCCCCTCGAGATACTTAGACGCAAGTTACGACGAGCCTTTGGTAGTTCCACCGGTTGTGCAGCCAATCTGCCCTTCCATAGCTTCAAGCCTCCCGTATAGCAGCCATCTCCGGCCCTTTTCCCCATTTTCCGCTTTAACATACTTATAGTACACGTACGTATTTTTGTGCAATAAAAAGATTTCGTCTACGTCAACGTGCGACGAGGATCGAGGGGACGATATAACGGGTGTCGCGGTTCTCGAGGGAAGAAGAATATACCGGGTGTCTGGCAGAATTAGATCTGGACTGCGCGCGGATGTAACGACAGCCAGATGGTGGGGAGGTTGGCCGGCGCGCATGCGCCTGGGGCAAGAGTACATACGTATTAGTTAGAAGGCTCTCGTGCTGTATGGCCAAGTACACATGGCTCTCACGTGGTTAACACTAGAGCGAAATTATCCGATAATTTTTAATTACGTTATTTAATATAATTATTCTTCAAAGTATATTTTGTTTCCTCTTAAATAGTGTCTGGAGTAAACGCGTACGTTACTCGTTCGATTTTTCGCGAACAATTTTTTTTATTACATATAAAACGATTTTTATCCTTTGGAAAAAAATATTTTAGGTACAGACTACAAATCCCTCAGTGTATATTTGTACGTATATAGTGTATACGCACTCGGTGGTTACAGCCACTCGAGCTGCAGCTTGCAAGCTTTACTCGTACGTAGGTATATGTATTGCGTGCACTTTTGCGTTTCCCCCGGCTTATTCCACAGTCGAGCACACGAATGGGACACTTCATGTCGATTCACTCAACTTCTGATAAACGATAAGCCGATCCATATTTATCGCATTATCGTTTCGCCTTGGAACAACACTGAAAATAAATTGCAAAGTAATTCCGTCGCGACGAGAAATTCGTTGATGATTTATTTTTGACTAAAAACAGAAAAGTTTTCATTTATTTTCTCGTCGAGGAATATCTCGTGACATGAATCGGGAAGACATCGGTGTATTTTGTTAAAATATTTTTTTCGTAGAGAAAGAAAAATGCTCTAATAATAATTTTGATATTAAAGAGAGGGAAAAAATGAGATCCGAGTTAATCGGACTTGAAATTGAGTTTAGTCGTCATTGAATGACCCGTGTGTACACCGTAACCTTAATCTTCTCAGCTTTCTTCTTCTCACCTTCCTTCCTCTTGTCGTGTATAGCCCACTTTGCTTTTTTCGTCCACAACGTGAAAAAAATCTTAATTATCCCTAACGACTTTAAGGTCGCTGAGCGACGCGTGTGGCTAGTGCCCGGGGTTAAAATCCGAAGCTAATCCACGATGGTAAAGGGCAGGAAAAGGGAGTGAGGAGAGAGTCAGAGGGTTGAACTTGCTCGACGAATTATTAACTGCGCGAGAGCGAGTAAAGAGAACGAGAAGAGAGGGAGGCCGAAGGAAATGTGTTATATTATGTGCCTCTCCTTTAATGCGATAGTGCGAATTTGCAGCAAGAGTGCGTTACTAAAGCAGAATTATCGCGAACGTGAGAGTTTAATCTGTCACCACGTACAAAATTCCTCTTACCCAGTTTTTCATTAAGGTTTTTTTTTTTCATTCGACGATTTCGATGAAATAAAATTATAAATATTCAATTAACTTCGTTTAATTTCAAAACGTGGCGATAGATTTTATGAAAAGCATCGAAGTGAGCGTTGCAAGACAATCCCTGAAAATTCAAATTAATTCGATCAATTGAAAATTGCTCGCTGTGTAATAAGATAGTTATGGCTTTAGTCCTTTCTCTCTCGCTTTCACACAAATTTCGCAAAATGTGCGGTGAATAAAGCAGCTCCCTCGTTCCGAAACTCGAGTAGAAATCGGATGCTCCTTTGTTACGTATGTAGATCGAGTAGTTTCTTGTACTTCAAGACTCTGTTCCGCTGTACGCGTGTATTCGTTCAAGCGTGTTGAACGAATTTATGATAGAATCTTTAATTAATAATGAGAATAATGCAACGAGAGCATCAATATAGATACGTATTTTACGTCAGGATAAAACATTTACTTCAGGAAATGGAAGGCAAAGTACCTAGAGTCGAATGAGAGATTCGTGGTAAAATTTTCGACGCAATCTCGAATGACCGCGCGCGAGGTTAAAAAATGTTATTCAAATTATAACCAATCTATCAAATGACTAAATATCCAACTATGAAAACTCTCTAAATAGCGTTTACTCGAATTTAAAAGTTAATGACAATGAACTGAAATAAAATTGTTTTTCGACGAAAAATCTGTTTTTTTTTCTATTTCTTCGAAACGATATTTGGATCCATAATTATTTTTTTTACCGACCCGAGCTTTGCTTCTCCCTCATAGGTTTGTAATCCATCAATCAGTCATACGCAGTCACGTGCGTTAAAATTATTAAAGTAATAATACGCTTTTTTCATTTTCTCCTAAGCCCCTCCAGCAGCACAAAGCTTTGCGTTAATCTCGAATCTGCGCCAGTTATTTCTCGCATAAATATTTTTGATTCTTTCGGTGCATGAAACGTTAAATTGCAAGCCCAAGCGAACGAATAAAAATAATTAGCGAATTAATTTACAAACCGGACTAAGCTTTTCAAAATATTTTCATTTCATTCGTCTCAGTCTCTCGTCCAAAAAACAATTATTTCCATTTCAATGAAATTATTTTCTACTCGATCGTTTCCCTTCGGAAGAAAACAACCCTGTCTAACAACGCAACATGAACAAAGCTACGATTACGACGCTAAAATCGCTGAAATTTCGTAGAAAACGATAAAACATTCATCCGGCGTCTCGTTTGCTCAAAACCACGTGACTACGTACGCACCCGAGTTCATCAGCCTCCTCGAGAGCCAAAGGGTGAATCGAGCCGCGAAGAGGACCCAATCGTATAGCTATGAGGGTGGTCCGCGAGAGAACCGAGTCCCGAAACGGGTGGAACGCATTCCGCTCAGGCGGTCACAGGAGTGACTGTATAACCAACCCCCCTGAAACCTACGCTCGCGTACGTATATATACTAGTGCGACGTTGAAATTCCTGCGGTTCGAGTAAATCTTCCCGTTTCACGTAGCGTACCTAGAGCCCGTAGTGTCCTCGTCTAGCTGCCTAATATCCGCGAGTTAGTCAATCTTCCGGCTCGGTCCGGCGCTTTCATTATCCATCCGCTTGAAAATTATATATCCCCGATAAAAGCCTCGCGATGTCGTCGAGGTACAAGCCAAAATTAAGAGGTTACCGTAAAACGGAGTTACATCGACATTACGGATAACTTTGACACTTTTTGGGGCTATATACTTTAACACAACGCTAAAATACGGTTTAAATATGTTCGCAGCGGACAAAAGGTTGAGAAAATAAATATTTCCGTAAATTGCAATATATCAACATTATAATATTCATATTCTTATTGCGCGGGAAATTTCCAATTCCGCAATCCTCTTACAAAGTCTTCCCCCCCCCCCTCCCCGAACCGCAAAAGTCACGAAATTGAGGATATGTCGAAATGTCCAGATATGTAATTCTAAGACAGTACGACGATTCTTAATTAAAAACAAAAATTCGGACTTATCAATTATCGTCGATGGATGAATTAATAAGACGATCGCAATGAGGCGCATCGTTAAAGAGACCATTTTTGCTATGGATTCCCACGTTTCGATGGACAATCATCATTTTCTCCGAAGTAGAATTGAGAAACTCGACGTAACTGCCCATTTTGCATCGAATTGTACGAGTACAATGTCCTTAAATTATACGTATTATGACCGAATCATCGTTAAAACTCGTCTGCCTTCAGTACCAGATGGTCGGATATTTGGAACGCGCCATTCTTCTCGCACGCATTACGCGATCACTTATTGTCTCACAATCAGCTCGAGGAGAAGTTTGCCCGTGCGCGTCTCTCGAAACGCTCGCTTATTTCTATCGGGATTCCACGTGCGAGCGTCATCGGTGGGAAAAGGAAATAAATAAAAAAATAACGCATTGAAATTTTACTCGCTCGCTCTCTTGCCAGAGCCAAGAGCGAGACACGCTTATGATGAGTGAAAGCGAGTCGTCGGGAGAGCTTTAGAAACAGGGGGTAGATACGAAGTTACCGAACCCGGTGCACCGTTGAACACGGCAAATTGTTTCTGACAGATTGGAATATATAATGCCGTCGCTACTGTCTGAGACAGGACAATGGGCTTCGTACCTTTCGGATTAATGAAAGACACTCTATAGGGTATAAAATACGATGTATCGGCCATTGGAAGAAGAATAGATTTTGTTGAATTATAAGCCTTCGTATTGTCTTATCGGAAATTTAAGACTCGGTACGATTAAAGAATATTATTGACACAAAGGCGAATTAATAAAAAAGAATTACCGAACCAACAATCAGTTCGATATCGAGAAATAAAAATCGATTCGTTTCAAAAATATATTTCCATTTAAATTAAATACACTGTCATTTTTGTACAATAAATAATTGTTTTTTAATTAAAATGATAATTATAATAATTTATCGACGACGTGTTTGAAAAAAAGCAGATTAGGTCTTATCTACTTTATCCAAGTGCCATACGGTCCCCAATAACTAACCAAGATCCGAAAATATATCGAGATTTTTTTTTCCTTCGCCACCTGCTGTAAATCTCGATTTTCCGGCTTTCACATAAATTTCGCCATTGCCTGAACGGAAAGAGAGAGAGAGAGAGGTCTCTTTAAAATTTTTACGGGCCTTCCTATATTCGAAAGGGTCTGAATAAATAGGCAGACGGATATCCGGGTACGTGCATTTTCGCCATCGAACTATTTCACGTAGATGCATTTGCGTATTTTTTGCAGAAACGAGACCTGGAGAAACTGCAAATACACATTTCGCGCACAACCGATGAATCGCGTATTACACTTATATATTGCGCAGGTTCATACGAAATACGCATTTAAACAATATATTTGTTTCGAAACGTGTTTCTTATCTACGACTCTCCATTTATCTGATATCATTTTCGATACTTTATCTCGCTTACTTTTTTCTTCTCTCGAGTTTTTTCGGCGGGTCGGGCAATCGGCGCGACGTTATCGATATTTTATTCGTGTTTACCCTACATTGCGCCTGTCGCGCCTCTTTCCTTCGCACACGCCTCTCAAACTATGTACAAACTCCCATAGCCGGTCCGTCAAAGTCCGGATAACCCTCGAGTCACGAAAAAAAAAAAAAAAAAAATGCACTCTTATTGTCAACCCCAGAACTCGCTCCCCTCCATACTGACACGCTTCACAAAAGCCTTCCGTTCCCGAAAATATATGTACCGCACGGTACACAAATGCACGTGCCGAGAGAGGACGTTGAGAACCACAAATGTTTTTCAATATAAGGCGTTCTATGTCAACTTTTCAAATTCTTGTTTCAATCTTTTGCCTTCTTGTTAAAAATACTTTTTTTTTAGCAAACAAGATTTTGACACAACTTACTCTTTTACAGCTTTAATTTATTAATATTTTCATCTATTCGAAATGGACTGCCCCATATGCGTATTAAACATATATCCACGTACAAATATGTATAAATGTATCTTTTCCTTGGACGAGGGAGCATAAAGGCCACATTTATTTTATTTCTCAGGCACGAGAAGAGAAAAAACAGAAACCCAGCAGCCAGTATCTTTGGAATCATGAGGGTTAGTTTGATATATAGCTCTAAAAATCGTTCGATTGCTCTTCCCACGTCTTATAGGGTAGTTTTTTCTGTCGTTCCTATTTACCCTTCGCGTATAGTCACTATCGTATAGAATGCAAAGGGCTGTATCGATATATAAATGTTCGTGGATCGTGCGAATGTCTGCAGAGTTTTTATCCCCATCGACGATTCGCAGCCCTCGTATATTTATACATCGATCCGGCCGACTGAAAAAAAGGCGTCTCGAGTCAGATCATTACACGCACAAGGACGAATGTAAAAGTCGTTCGAAGATTTAATGACGTCGAAAAAAAAACGCTCACTCTCGAATAAACCAACGATATCACGATCATTTTTATCACAATATTTTTCCCTCGTTTCATCTTCTCCCTACCCGAACGAAAAAATTAATAACGAAGCTTACAGTCCGAACTATTTCGACGAGGCTACAAAACATTTCTTCCTTCCCCCTGAATAAATCCTTTCCGTTTGTTTTTCTCACCACGTCTCGCTCGCATTATCATAATTATTTTCATCGTTCGTTTCGCGATACAAAATATTCGTAAATCCCGCGCTACACAATGGACAAAAACAGGAACGCCGTTTCTAAATCCACGTGAGAAGCTTATATAATACAATTCTGTTGTTTCTTTTTTTTTCGTCATGCGAACCTTGGCAAACTTTTTACGTACTGTTTTCCCTCGCTGGATATTTATACAGCCCGGGTATGCTCTTGCTGAATATTAATAGCCTAACTCATATTCTTCGTGCAAACAAAATATCACGGTAAACGCTTATTGTCCCTCGTCCTAGTTGGAAATCTGATTGCATTTCGTTCGCCTGACCACACTTTCCATACATTCATATATATATCACCCATATACATTCTCATATATACATATATATATATGGGGGTGTGTGTATGAACGTTGCAATGCAGCGATGCAAACGAATTCAAAAGGACGCGAATCTATATACACTACATAATCCTAGGCGTACGCCACACAGTGGCCATAGTGCCGTTTGCACCAGCTCCCTCTCTCTCTCTCATACACACAGCACCCCCACCCCTTATATATTCACGCCGGCTTTGCGTACGATGAGCAAATGTTTACAGGCATAAGGGTGAGTTCGTGGCTGTGTGTATGTACCCCGCGTCGCCTCGGGTTTCTGCAGCGTGCAACGGTACGCCCTCGAGAGTGCGAGGGGTAGTATTCCAGCGCGACGAGATACACGCACCCCGCCAGTCCTATTAACACATACGACCTCCGGGCGTTTCTCCCGTACTTGAAAAAGCATATTCTCCCGCGAATGTCCACAGTCGTCTATTTCAAATTTTGACACCGTCCGCGTTATCACCAAAAACGTTGAATTTATTTACGAAAACGTAAATTTTCTTTTAATTTATTTACGATCGAATTGCGACGTTGAGTTATTATTGTTTATTGTTGAAAAATCGATGAATTTTTATTCTACGATACATTTCGATAGTTAGATATTTTTCGTTTTTAACAGCGACGAATAAAAGAAAGAAAAAAGAAATTTGGTCGAGAGACTTCGTCGCGAATGAGGGAAAATAAGAGCGCGCTTGGGAATTTACATGAATAAGACGTCGACGTGAGCCTCCGTCGCTTCTTTCGCGCCCGTGCACATGTAAATCTTCTCGAGATCCGTTACGACGCTCGCGCTCGAGGACCAAAGCCTGGAATATATAAGATGCGAGAGGCCGGAACAAGGAGAAAGAAGAGAAAGCAACAACAACGTAAATAAATATACGAGATAACAAAACACACACACACACACACACACACACAAACACAAAACGATGCGGCGACGAGGATAAATAAAAGATGCGACGATTTTTCGCGTAAAACTCGGGTATGAAGACTGCGACTGCTGGAGAATAAATACAGACGTGTTTGCGGACACAAAATACTTGTTGCGACACACATTTATTCATCGTTGTCATTTTTTTTCTTAGTAGTATAAAATATGTAACTTAGTCCGGGTTTAAAGTCACGTTGATTGTAAAATTTATATAAATTATAGAAGAAATAAATAACGAATATTTATAGAAACGTGACTAGGCCATCTTTGATTCGTACGAGTGGAAAAGAGTAGACGTCTATTGCCCGAGGGTCTTACGAGTAAGAACGTCGAACTGGAGTGTAGGTCCTTAAAACGTATATCGCACACAAAACGCACGTTCTTTTCGTCACGGATCGCATACAACCCTCGCTCACGTGGTCTTGAGAACCCCCTTAAGGGTGTCGCTATCGGTCTGTCCAGTCTCCCGGTCCAAGGTAGAGAGTAATATCACAAAATCTTGAAGAAAAGTTTGATCACATAGTAAGTCCCTCATGGAGTTTCGCAAAGTCTGAGGGAGACAGGAAAGAGAGAGAGAGATAGACAGAGAGGGAGGGAGAAAGAGAGAGAGAGAGAAAGGGCGAATAGAGAATGGCTCGATTGCGTAACTATCTTCCCTCGCCAGTAGGCTCGTGCGTAATGGTTCTTCAGTCTTTTTCCACTTGAATTTCTCTCTCTCTTTTTCTGCTCTCCCTGTTTTATCATCCTCCATCCCTCGGACTCTCGTGGCTCGTCAATATTGGCGTTCCGGCTGACCACTGTTCATTCTTCTCGAAACTTCCGTAGCCAATAACGCGAAATACCAGCTTCGCAAAGAATTCAATTTTGTATTTTTTAATGTCGAAGCTACGAAGGCGCTCGAAACACATTGCGAAAGAGATAAAACGGAAGAAGTGGCGGGGATAAAAAAGAAAGAAATTTGTCGATTTTACGTCCGAATGCTCGAACGCTTTATCTTCTCTCTCTCTCTCTCTCTCTATCTACCTATCTATCTATCTATCTTCTTACTCGACTCACCCTTCGTCCAAACTCTCCGCTGCTTTATCCACGAATCGAGGATAAAATTGGGATTGGGATCAAAGGGAACGTTTGCATTTCGCGATGTAACTTTATTCGCGGAGATTTCCATTCCCTATTGAACGATACTATACATTGTTGTCTGAGAAAGAAATTTAGAAACCGTTTAGAAATTTGTCCGTTCAATTATTTAATTTATCAAAAATAAACGATTTTTTAATCCAAAAATAAAGAAATCCGTCTACAAAACAGACAATACCTACGGATAATTCTTTCTTTTTTCAAAAAATCAACTATAAAAAGCCTTTGCTCTAACTGTGTATATAAATCGTCGAAGGAGAAGAAAAGGCGGACCAGAAGGCCTTGCAGAAATCCGAGTAGATATACGCGAAGAGTTCCAATCCCCCATGGAATCGCCCGTTGTTTTCGTCCGAACCTTCCGGGATCTCGAGGGTTGAGCTCTACCGTTGCAAAACACTCTCTCGGCGGGAAAAGAAGCTGCTAAAGGATTTCACGAGGAAATTCCCCCTGGCATTATATTCGATCCGTTCGTATATTTTACGATTATTCCTCGATACTGACTTTCTCCGATGGACCAACCTATTAAATTCGTCATCGTATCATACCGCGTTACAAAAATATTTCGCTGATAACGCAACGAGTAAAAAATCTATAAAACGACAATTCGTGCCCTTTTTTATAATCCTAACAATGGCGTATAACTTTGCATACGATATAGTTAAAACGCTCGCGTAGATTCGTCTCTGTTAATTTACTGTCCGATCGCCGAGTTCGACCTTCCGCCGGAAATTATCGCTGAAAACTCGAAAACTCGATCACCGCCTGCAGGGCGCCGTTATACCTCGCTCCGTTTGTTTTCCACCCCAACTCTCGCTTCCTGCTTTCTCTTCCCGCTACTTCCCTATAGTCCGTTACTTCCTCCTGTTCTCACACGGTGCTCGCTCAAATTTTACAATAAATTTTAAACAAATATAATAATATAAAATATTTGTTGTGATAAATTATTTTTTACTCGATTTTTTCCCCTCACTTTTACATTCAAAATCCAAACAACCCTTTTTCAAATCAACGAACAAATTTTCGTTCACCGTTTACGACTTATAAAAAAAAATCTTCGATTAATCGCGGTGACGATAACTCGCGACACCCTCTTGTACGTGTCTAACTTATGTAGGACAAGCCGCGAACGATTCTCTTCTTTAACGCTCGAGATATAAACATTTTTCCCTCGTCGTTTTTTCCCCTTTCCTGCCACAGAGTCGTCTAGAATTATAGCCCAGTTAAATGTTTCATGACGTAACCGACGACGACGAGGATCTGTCGAGTTCGGGCGATTAAACTTTTTCCCACGGTGAAGAAGTTGTCATCGGTTTCTGTCATTCGCTCGAGATTATAGTCATCATCGGTTTTCTACGCTCGAATTCTCTTTATATTTATTTCCCTTCTCCTTTTTCACCATTTCTAAAACGCACGCGTTTTTATTTTTATTTTTTTCACGACATGATTTATCTCCCTCCATCAAAGGTCGTTCCCTTCTCTCTCTCTCACCTTTTTGACGACACCCTTCGAATTTATCTATCTCAGTTTTGCCTCAAATATTTCCCCAATAGATAGAAAATCGACAAGAAACGATAATATTCTTTATGATTTTAGCTTCCGGTTGTATTTTTATCTCCCTTACAGTGGGAATACACCTCGCTATTACACGACGCGATGCTGATCACTCGTTCGAGAAATCGACGGTAACAATTTTCCCAAAAACTACATCGACCGTACTGGACGCTCTAAAGATCGTTCCTTCCACAAGGAATAACCACCCAAAACATTTTGATGATCCATACACTCACCGACTTATTCTCGCATATCCATGGGACGAAATTTTCGTGGCTGACGTTGTGGCTCGTTTAATAATTTCGGGTGGTTAACCAGTCTTCCAGTATGCTTGATATACGACGAAGGACATAACTATGAAGAAAGACAGAGGGGGGTCGAGAGAAAGAGAGTGAAAGAGAGAGAGAGGAAAGTCCCGCAGACCGTGCAAATTCCGCCCGTATAAACCGTGACAAATCCTGGCACTTCATCCAGTGGAAAGAGACATAGCCCCCCACCTTCCCCTACCTCTCTTTCAACTCCGGCTCTCATTCTCACTTTATCTCTCATCCCCTTTACATTTTCATCCCCTACGTATATATAGCCTTTGCTTCTATTTATACGTTTCTCTCTCTTCGCGTTCACTTCCTTTCCACGCATTGGCTCGTCGGCGCGTGGATAATTTGCATTATTCTCCCGTTCGCACTCTCCCTCATATCCTTGTCTCTCAAGCTTCTCCTGTACCCACCAACCCCCTCCCTCCTCTTCCTCCTGCTCTCCTTCCTCTTGCATTCACTCACTCACTCTCTATACTCCATCGCGTCGTTGCTTCGCCTTTCGCATCCCTTTAGCCAAATCGTACAATTTAATTCCGTTTGTTGCGGTCTCTCGTCGACCGTACCAGTCATGGCGATCTCTTCTGGATTTGATTTTTCTTTTCCAATGTCTATCTTATACCTTCATTCGTATAGTTTTTGTCGTCTCTTTGTTTAAAGAATGTTTTAACCAGCGCGAATGGTGTAATATATCGGTCTCTGTTTTTAGGAATATTTCGATCATATGTTAATAAATAAAAAAATCGTTTTTAATTTTTTGATTCTTTGATTACGCTATTCCTTCGTATTTATATAGATATTTATGCAATGTTTATCTATCTTGTTTAATGAAATACATGCATACATATAGCGAGTGTCAGCTTACTCGAAGTTGCTTACTCCCAAACCCACAAACCCCGTCTTGTTCTCTCTCCCTCTATCGCTCTCTCTCTCTCTCTCTCTCCCATGAACCTTCCCATAGACACATCGTAGTATAGTATTTCTATATTAGTATACGTATTCGCGTCTATACCCACCGGAAACTCAGCCGTATATATATATATATACACACCAGGATGATGTAGGAAAGCATCGCTCACGGGCATGTAGAGAAACGCGGAAGTGCACACTCGAGGACTATTAACTATCACGATGCGAGCATTGGACGTGGTATAGTTCTGCGGAAAGTGATCTATACCCGCAAATGATACAGTCGATACTCTCAAACCTGCATCACGCGAAGAACCTACAGATTGCAACCTCGCCCTGTGTACAACATTGCTCGAGACAAAAGTTTGAAAAATAAAATTTCTTTTATCCCTTTTACCCCTTTTATTTTATTAATATATATTATATTTTCATTCGATACGTTTCTTCGTTAGAGGGAGAAAATATTCTAGTCGGGTGAAACTGACTGTCAAGCGTAGTGCTGATACGACAGCAAGGGTTCGAGCCGAGAGTAATTCTCCTCGTGGCTTTGCGGTACGCAAGATTGGACTGTGCGTACGGTAATGTTTGTACGTATTATCGTAGGAACGTCAGTCGTGCGCAAAGGGCTCGGCGGTAATAGCCCTCGGACGTACGACACGCTGCGTCAGAAATTGTACATAACATACGCAATAATGCAGAGGAGCGTGTAACAATGTATTTACAGAAGCGGGCGGACCAACGAGGAAGGCAAGGCAAAGCAACGTATTAGCACAGGAAATTATAATTACCACGACTCGATGACGATACTGTATAAATCATTGGATTTCGCAAATAATCTCTCTAACGCCAATTCAATAAAGAGCTTCGTCTTTCATTAAAACTCCTTGAATTTTTCAACCATTTTTGATAATTATTTTATTATAAAAAATTCGGAATTAATTCACTTAATAAAATGTGATTATTATTTTATTTGTTATTTCAAAATTTATAACCAATTGACGAGGTGTATTGTCCGTTTATATTGCTCCAGTTGCGTAGAATTGCCGCTCGTACAAAGGGCTTATTTCGCATTTTCCTCTGAGACCACTTTTCACGATCTCACGAATTATCTTACCTACAGTTTGCCGAGTGCAGCCAAGACGTATGAACTTTGCGAACCGAGTAGATATGAGAAATTTTCTATTACCCGGAAGTTCTCCTCTTGCCGATCCCGAAAGGCTATAAAACCTTACATACGGTTTATTTCAACGTCCGAGCGTGTACCGAACAAAAAAATCTATAATTTTCGTTTACCGACGAAAATGTGCGTGCGCACGGATATATACGTTCGAGTTATCTCGACGAGAGTCCCGTGTATTGTAAAAGTGTTTTACGCATTTTCGAGAATATCGGAAAACTTTAATTCCCTCTCGCTGCCGTCGAAAATACTCGAGCATGTTTGTGGCGAGAAAATAACGTTGAAGCATTTGTTTTGAAATAGGATCGTCCGGTCTCTGACGATAACAATGTTTATCTTACTTTATCCATTGTCGAAGTGTAAGATGGAAAAAATCGATCGATATAAAAATTAAAAAAATTAATCGTCATAAATTATCGAAAATTATATGCAAACTTAAAAAATATTTTACAGTAAATTATATGCAATAAAAAAAATATTTTACAGTAAAAAAAATAGCATTTTTGAATTTTTTTCCAACGATTAATTTTACAAGAATTTTTAATTCAACTAAAACGAATACCAACAGAAACATCTCGAAAGAAAAAGCATGCCGCTTTTTCTCAAGAGAGAGAGAGAGAGAGACTCTTCGAAAGTATGTAGCTGGATCTTCTTTTTATCTCACGATCGGGAAAAGATCGCTGTTTAAACGAGAAACGTCGATTTGTTACGAGCCCGTGAGGAAAAATACTTCCCAGTTGGATTTTTCCAGTATACGGAAACATCGAAACACTCGCAGCGATACGAACGTGAAGCGAGGATAAAGAGGGTGCGGAGTTCGTATCGTCGTAGATCGTACACGTTGCACGTTCGTGTATGAATGGAGCGAAACATTCCATTCGATAGACGAAGAAAAATAGTTTCGACTATACGGTACTGACACACATAGATATAAATAAATTTTCACCGAAGTAAAATGCCCTCTGGTCCAGCTCTCCACTTGCACCTGTGCAATGTTTCCTCTTCCTCGTTGCAGTCTCGTCTTACAACGCAATTCTCAAGGCTTTCGATTTTTCTATATCGAAAAACGAGAACGGCAATCGATTGAGCTAGTTGCGAGTGAACGGGGAGATATAGAAAGAGAGCCCTTCGTCGATTGTTCCACTTTCTTCCTGCTTTTTTTTACATCCTCTTTTTCCTCTTTCATTTTCCTCATTCAACCTATTTCTCGGTAGACACGTTCCGTCCAAAACGGGACTAGCGTTGAAAGTTTTCACGGGTGTCCTCGTGAACTCTTCCTCCCTCGTACCACCATCCTCCTCGTACGTACACCCTCGACAAGTGTTTTCGAGACGCGATGTGCGGCGAAACACCCCGTAGCATCAGAAACTATCGCATCTCGGGTTTTCGTCGAACGCGATTCCGATGCAATTTCACGAAATGGAGGTTGGCCAAGGGTTTGAACGGGAATATTGGTGTATACAAGCTACGGTACTGGCCGCTATATCCCCAGCAATGATACTCCACTCGTTTCACCATCGTTCTCTAATCTATATATATATATATAGATACGTATCTCTATTTGTATCGCCAGTTGTTCGTTCACCCTCGAACGAGCAAGAAAATGAGCCGCACTCTCCCACCGAACTAAAGTATTACGGCAAAGTAGTACGGGCAAACGGATCAATTTAAATAAATTGACAGTAGGATTAAGAATCCGCAATTACTTTATAGAGTCTAATTCGAAGTTTGTTTCTTTTTTTTTACATGTAAATTGTTCGTTTAAATAATCTTCTTTTTTCCGAAGAGAAATATTTGGATAGCCGAATTATTGAGAGAGAATTTATTATTTCTTCGATAATTGGCAATTAATTTTTATCAAGAATGTACAATTATATTGAAAGTATAATATTTAATTGAACATTTTTAAAACTATATAGGTTTGTCACTCGCGAATCTTAGAATCGATCTCAGATCGTCGACGACGTCTGTGAAAGAGTGCAATTAATCTCGAGAGGAAAACATCAAGTTCCTACGACGAACTTCCGGTATGTGGGACGGAAGTGTATAAGAGAACAAGAGCGGTCGATCAAACGACGTCGACGACAGCGACCGAGAAATCCAGCAACTCGAAGCAGAAAGGAAAGAATGCAAAAACAATAAAAAAATAATAATAAACGTATAAAAACAGGGAAGAGAAAAGAGACCGAGTTAATCTCGCGAATCCTCTCGACACTCGACGCATTTTCTTTCTCTCTCTCTCTCTCTCCCTCTCTTTAACTGTTCCCCGTATTTTTCCACCCTCGTTTCTTCCATTGAGAAAATATTACTCTAAACGATTTTATTGAAAAATAATAAAATATAATTGTCGCGATAGATTGCAATATTCGTATAATAACGAAATAAAAGAAATCGCGAATAACGATTTCTTTCAATGAATGGAAACACATATTTTTATTTTTCATTCTTATTCAGTGACTTTTTATACAATGGGAACATTATTCACCTATCTCATTTCATTTTCCATAGAGCAATCTTCCTTCGCATCAACTAGATCCTTCGTCCCTCATTAAAACGTTAAAGAAACGTGTTTTATACGTATACAAAGAAAAAAGGAAATATCGTAAACAAAAAGAAATCCGGCAGCTTTTCGTCGTCGTATAATTCGCGTTACATCGAAACGCAAACACGTACAAAGGAATTAGTCCGATTTACCGCTCTTTGTTCCGGTGTGTATGTGTGTCCTTTTTTTTGTTTTATTTTTGGTCCCTTTGGCGAAACTGCCACGATTATTCTCTCGATCCGCTCACCCGCATTTCTCCATTTGCTCATCTACGCGTCTCGCTCCTGTCGCACTAGTCATCCTGTGACGTACTGTGTCTCTTCAGCTTTTCCTTTGCTCCGACGTTTTACCCGTTTGACTAACTCGTCCCTCTCTCTCTCTTTGCCTTTATCTCCCTCATCCACCTCCCCCTCCCCCACTCTCGGTGGACTCCTCTCTTTTTTTTTACTTTCCGCCTTCCTTCTAGTACCGTTCTAGGGCTGACCTCGCACCTAGATCTCGACGTCGAATTATCCTTTGGCCGGGTCGTTGTTCCATCCACGCTTTTCTCATTATCCTCTGCCTCTCCGCGCCGGCTTTGTGAAACTCCGAGAGAGCCTCGCGCACTCCATTTTGTTCGCGCAACCCCGACTCGCTTTGAAGTTTATTCGGATTCCACATACGATCTCCGTTTCACGAAAAGTCTTTGGAGTCTGTGTGAAACGCCTGACAGACGTACAAACGTAAAAAACTGAGTTCGTACAGTTTCTTTGTTTTGTTTTCTGATCTTGTCTCGATCCTTCGTATCCACGAGACACGACAAATATAGGAATCATGGTTTTTACGTAGATTGTACGATGCATCGCTCATGATTTAGCTTTTTTTATTTCACTTTCGAGCGGATTGTTTGCTCGAATTCGAGGACAACCAATAATTTGAAGAAGCCTTATGAAATAAACGTTACAAATTTACTCGATCGAACGATTGAATTTTCACCCAACGATATTTCACCACAGTTTCAGCGTTCTTTCGTTCATCCGGCGAAACGCAAGATAAGTAGGAAATAAACCGTGACCAAAAGCTGCGTTCGTGAGTGAATCGCGTCGGTCGCGCCGGAATTCCAATGGTGTTCACAGTGATCCAGAGTGCGTCCGGGATGTCCCGTGTCGCGTCACAAAACTTCGCGAGGTGTCGGGCGTTGGATTTTTCACGTCGGTTTTTTCGCGATGCGCATTACGTATGCAAACCGTATATCTCGTTTGTTAAGGATAATGTCCAGGGTTTGCCGGTGTGTATGCACCAACCCTTGCTAGGAGGGGGTAGCTATACGCTTTCGTCCTGCTTTTCCAGCGTTCCAGTTTCGCGAGACGGGACGGTAGCAAAAGAGAGAGAGAGAGAGGGAGAGAGATGGAGAGGTCACATGACAACGCTCGGTTGGTATAAAACGTGCATTATTTACGTTAGTCGCGAGAGCGTTCGCGCGACCTCATACGGCATCCTAGCTACAGGAATACCACCGGTTCGGTCACCTGTTCTCCAAGCAGGAACACCATTCTGTTATGGACTATATGTATGCAACACTATGTAATATGGCGCACATGAAGCGAAAGAGGGAGGGGCGGGGGGGGGGAGAAGAATGAGGGATGAGAGAAGCGAGTGAGCGAGAGAGATGGAGAGAGAGAGGGATGGTTTTAGGTCGGATATGGGATGCAAACCAGCAATATACGTATACAAAAGCAGGTGAGGACTAGCCCCTGTGAGACGCATTTGCACTCGAGTCCATTATTACTCTCGTCCGCGGATTATTCTGACAGCTTAACACTCGCCCGTTAAGTAAATCCTATGTCCCAACAGTGCATTCTCTCTCTCTCTCTCTCTTCGTAGCTACGACCATCGCCATTCCCCTTGAATCATGCTCCGGTTCAACCACTCTTGGTTATACACATATGCGAGCGTGTGTCTCACTCGCACTGTGTGTGTGTGTGTGTGTTGCGAGACTTCATCCCTCCAAACGTACAGGAGAGCCAGATATGCCGCAAAGCCTTCATCTCGCGTTATACGATTTCGTGAACACGGAACCCGAACCTATCTGTCTCACTACATTTCTACTCGCGAATAGTATTCGCCCAAGTGCCCTTTGCAACGTTCTCTTTCTCCAACGGTGAATATCATCCCTTCCAACCCAACGAGGAGCAAAGCCTATTGTCCAACCGCTAGTTGACGATGATGACGATGATCCTAGAATCGTGTAGTTAAATTGAGAATGATCACGCATGGTTATGGTGACAATTTTGCATAGGGGTGAATTTCTAGATTTGGTGAAATAGACATTGATCTATCTCTAGAACATTTTATTTTTATTAAAAAAATGTATCATTCAAATTCAAAGGGGAAAAGAATTAGGTGGAAAGACACCCTCGTTAGGTGGACCACTTTGTTAACTTTCATTTTGGTCATATATTATTCGTTACAGCAGCCAGTGCGTATTATTAAAATTCGATACGCTCAGAAAATAGTTACGAGCCAGATACTAGCCTCAAGGCCAAATGGGGGATTTAGAATTTTTCTTCTTGTATTCTGCTCTAATTTAGAACGTGGGATCTAGACCACATTGCGAGGAGTGTACCTCGCGAATTTCTCACGAAGATCCCTAAAACCTGCTGGCTGATATCGCGAGGTTAGTGGTTACGTATAATACACACGTATACAGTTGAATGGAGGAAGAGCCATGGCATATACATAGGCGAACCCAAGGGACATCACAGGAGGGGTAGGTAGCTAGGCAGTCGGCAAGAGCTCCCAGATGTTTGCCAAAAGCGTCGAGGCCCGTTCGTTGCCACAGGACTCGCTGATATTGAGCACAAGTACGGAGAGAGAGAGAGAGAGAGAAAGGGAGGGAAAGAAAGAGAGAGAAAGAAACAGAGAGAGAGAGAGAGAGAATTTGAACCACGTGTGCCTTGTGGTAAATGAATTAAATCGACCCCCAGCTCCTCCCTCCCTCCCTCCCACTCTCTCTCTCTCTCTCCACTGTGTAAACCAAGAGAAGACCCCGAGGCCTTCCTCTATGTATAGCAAAGAAGGAGAGAGCGTCACGGGACTTTCCACCCTCTCGTTGCTCGCCATATCCTGGAAGCAACGACAACCTCCCCTGCCGCTCGAATCGCACTCTCCGAGTAGAGAAATAATACACGTGGCGGTAAGTTTTTTCGATGGGAAGTCTTTCTCTCTCGCTTCCTCTTGCCGGATCATGAATTTCTCCGCCATCTCGACACGGTGTCAGCCAAACAAACCAAGATTGCCTTCGTGCAATCGAAAAATCTCTATCCAATCTTGCAACCCCTTGGGATATAAAAATGAGGTAATTCATAAATGATTGTGTCTGTGGCAACAACGTTGTACTCGTAAGAAGAAAATCGATTTGTTGTTGGCACGATTTTCTATATTTCTTTTTCGTACGGCTCAACACGATTTGAAAATTTGAACTTCGTACCCTCCTAATTAGAGTCATATTAATTTGATTAATTATTATTAATTAATTATTATGGATTATGGATTAATTTGATTAATATTATTTTCAATTAATGATTATCTTTCACAAGCATACCCACTAGCACATGCCGAGCACCTATGGGCAGGCCCAACTATACCCCCACCATATGCCCGGGGCCAGTCGGCTCTCACAATCAGCGCAAACAGCGAAAATTTCTATAGACCTACAAAAGACGCGGATGCATGTAATCTATATAAAGCATATATATGTATATATATATATAGAAAATTTCGATAAATTTCTACCAACAACTGACAATTCAATAAATTCAATTTATCGGCAAAGCTCGTTCGTGAGTAAAATGAAAAGAATTATTCCACTTTTCAATTTGCAGCGAAATTCATGAAATGTTTTAAAGGGCATTACCGTACTCAAATGTATTAATTGGATTGCCCGACGATGACAATGTTACGCCGAGCGTGTGCGATAAAATTAATTTATTACTAATTTCGTTGTATCGTTTGGGTCTCGATAGGGTGGAGAAGGGATATACGGAATAGTAACGCATCGCATTATCCGATCATCGAAAGAGAGAGAGAGAGAGAGAGAGAGCACGAGAGAACAAACGAAATTGTACTATCGCGTTTCGACAACATTGCGAAAACCGAACACCGTTATTTTCCCTCATTATATGTGAAACTAATTCAATTATACCGGGGAAAACTGGTGTTATAATTTAATCGGGAATCGGATGAACGATGGTACATGCATAAATGTACATATAGCACGATATACACGTATGTATAGTAACCGCATAAGCTCGCAGCTCATATATACCTACGGTAAGAATTATTCCATCGAAATTGGATGAAAAAATGTGAGTGCTTTTTTGCATTTAACGAAAATTGAATGTCAAAAAATGTGCAACTCGTATTGATACGTGACACAGGAATTATTACACCGTAAATTGGATGAAAAAAAAATCCCCAACGCATTTATCGAAGTGATCTCTCGACTCCGTCAAACAATGCGACCGATACAAACACGGCGTATACATAAACATTTTTTTCCCATCGATAGAGCTCCATCGAGACACGAAAATATATATTTGTTCATTTTTTTCTCACCATCATCGGTTACAACGGGCGGAGAGAGAGAAACTCCCGTGTGACGCGTAGCTCGTTTTTTTAATTATCGCATCAATACAAACAAACGAAACAAGCCGATGTATTTATATCGAAAAAATAGAAAAGGCAATAAAATGTTTGCATACGGTGGTAAAAAAAAATTTCATCCACCAAAAGCTTTCTCGCCGATGTCCCCAGGGTGGAAAAGCGACGTATACAAACGTTGACGTCGATTGTACGTGTATATATATATATATATATATATGCATGTGTACGATAACATACGCGAGGGATAGAACATCCCATCACCGTGGTTATTTTATATTTTTCGAATATAGCTTTTTCGTGTATTTGCCGTCGCACATTGGGCATTAATTTCATCGAGTAACATCGGCACGAGTACGTAATTTGATCAACGCCCCGATCCGCTATACGACCGTATGTACAACGACCGATATCGATCTACCGTATTAATTTACAAGTACCAATTTGCCGGTTTCACCCCGAATGGCAGACGAAATACGCTTTTAACCCCCTCGTACACCGATCGACCCTCTCAACCTCACTCTCATTTCGCTTCGTTTTTTTTTGTTTTTCTTTTTTTTCCATTTTATATCAACCGAGCTCTACTTCCCGGCGTTCTCTATCTCGTCCTGTCATACGTATACGTAAACCTGTCTGATAGCTCCGCGCATCAATTTCAATGGAGTTTCTCCGAACCGATCCTTCACCTTGAATTCACTCAAAACACAAATATTATCCGAGCTTCGAAAATATTTTCGGGGATATTAAAGCGTCGATTGAATTTTCGTGAAGATACGATAAATTATTTGAACGCTTAGCGAGCATTATCGACAGTCATTTTTATCGTCGATCGCTATAGCGAGATAAATATAAAAGTGATATTCGAAAAGATTTGTTCAATTATCGAGATTGAAATCTGGAAGTGAGCCAAGATAATTCAAAATAGAGTGATCGTAAAATAAAGTATCGAGCAGAGATTGCATTCTAGAATTTCTGATAAGAAAGATTATTTTTTTCCAATCTTCGTGTACTTTTTAGAAAAAGAATAATCGAAGTATAGTATGAAAAATCGTAGCGTAAAATAAGAATGCGACATTCGTGCTCGTATTTTGATTGGTACGTTCGACAATTTGACGAGCTCCTGGCGTAAGGAAAATCTCGTAACTTTTTCATACGCCGTAAAGGCACAGACGATCGAAGGAACGTCCCATTATCCTTCTCATCATTATTTGTCTTCGACTTCTTTTACTATTTCATCACCAGCGCTCTCTCGATCTTCGCGTCATTTTCTCCGTCGATGTCTCTCAGTCGCGGTTACCATTAAAATGAAGACCGAGACGTAAGAAGAATCGTGGAACGGTATAAAAAAGAGGAACGAGAGACGAGAAGAAAAATGGTGGGAGAAGAGGGAGTAAGTGTCATTCCGTCGAGAGAAGTACGAGGGAAGCCAAGAGAGGAAGAGAAAGAGGAGGCCAAGTTTGCCGTTGAGACGGTATACGAGTTAATCAGGGACCGCCAGTGCCAGACGTCTCGAGTTGGGGGTGGAGAGGAAGAAAAGTCCGTGAGAGGGTGGAAAAGAACGAAGCAGAAGTAGGGGAGATCTTATCGCGGGGAAAACGGTAGAGAAGAAAAAGGAAGAGAGAGAAAGAGAGAGAGAGAGAGTCTCGGAGACACAACGAGAGAAGAGAGAAGATCGACGAACAAGAATACTCGAAAGAGCGAATGAGAGAAAAGTCGGAGATGGTGATACGCGAATAGGGTTCAAAGGGGAAAATGGCGAGTCAAGACCGAAGTGGAAAGATGAAGAAGAAACGGGTGGAAAAAAGGCGCGCGAGACGAGGAAAGCTGTTTGCCCGAGGGAAAGACTGCGGATGAGGGTTGAACGGGCGAGAAGAGGGAGACACACGGGGCAAGGTAAAAGTGGATGTGGGTACGTAGGTCACGTATAAGCGGACTCGCCAAGGTAGCCAAGCGGATGTATAAAAAAAAAGACTCCGAGACTACTGAACGTTTTGCCCTCTCGGTCTTGCTCGTGCACTTGAAAAGCTAAATCTTTCGAGGACGCTGATTATGATTTCCATTGTTCTTTCGATTACTCGATCGCGAAAGATTTTAGCCACGACGGGATCGATTATAGAAATTGATCGAATACAAATTTATAAATATTACTACTTAATTAAAAATTCGACCGTAAAATTAAAATTGTCGCGGCTCGATTTTATCAAGGGTTGCTCCCATCGTTTATGACAAGTTTCTCGTGCCCTTTAAGTACACACACGCCATAAAAAAAGACACGATTGTTTTATTCAGTTAACTCGAACCCGCCTCGATTTAGTCGAGGCCGAAGACCCAGCGATAAAGGAAAGGAGGACTCTCATCCTCTCCGTTATACCACCGAGCACGTCTAATCCATTAGTTCTTGGCGCGGGTCGTCCGACGATTTATTCGCCCGGAAAAGCCCAACGGTATAATTTACTTCAATTTTATTCCGCGAATAAGTAAGTCCGAGGCGAAAGCTCGGCGCGACCGCGACAAGTAAAGACCGTTCTCGACGCACGAATCAAAGGTAAATCCGATAAATAAGAATCCGTACGTTCAGATATCCGAAATCAACAAATATCCGGATACTCAATAATGCATGAAACATTTACTTTTTGTTTCGAGCGAGAACTCGAGTTTGGCATGAAAATGTGGCGATTGGTCCGTTGATCCAACACGTGGTTACAAAAAAAAAAGAATTTCTTTGTTGTTTAATTCTCAATTGTCTCTTTTACTTAACTTCCACGAAGCAAACGTTAATTAATCAAAACGAACGAGAATAACCCCTAAAAATAATCATCCTCGTCTCATCCTCGAGACGACACCCCTCTCGATAAAACATTTCGAGGGTGGCGTCGGGAATGAAAAAGAGAAAAGTTTTCAATGAAAATTTTCTCGTCTAACGTCGACTCGAGTCGCCGATGCTTATGCATAATGTACCACGTGTACGTATTTTACTATATATTCTACCCGTCTTCGTGCCCTTCCCTCCCAGCGAAGGATGAAGATTCAACTCCCAGGGTATCTTTGGACCAGGAAACTCTATCGTTGATACTCTTAACCCGGAAGTTATGACTCGGTAGTTTCTGCAAAGCGAGGATGGTTTTCCCGTTCGGTATTCGAGCGTTCCAAGTTATGACGGGGTTGTAGTAGAGTAAGAGGAGCGTTGGAGGGGGTGAGAAAGAACCCCTTGTCGTCACAATTTCAATCGACCCCCCGTCGACGCGCCAGATGCGACCGCGGCGCGTGCCACGTCGAGATGAAAGATGAGTCGAGAAACGTTATATATATTCATACGCGATGGTAAGAAGAGCGTCGGTAACAGTGGTAGAAGTATACGGTGGGTAGTGAAAACGGCAGTGAACCAAATCCCCTCCCCCCTCACTCTCTCACGCCCCTCGGATGAAATCCATTGTTCCTTGCGGTTCGCTCGCTCGTTTTATTTTTTTTATTGTATTTCCAGTCGGCCCTATCTCGATCCCTTCCGTCGTACTGCAAGAGCCCCCGTTTATTTTTATTACCGCGCGCTACGAGAAACAGGTCCGCGGTCCCACGAACAGGTTCGGCCCGGACGAATCAAGTGCTTCGTTAGTGGCGAAGCGACACGCGCGTGCGCGTGGCGCTTAACGCGCGTGCACTTGTGAACGTTAAGAATGATTTACCTATGTATTCTCATTGGAATATTTTTCATTCGATTCTATATAGCGAGGATTGATATCGCGATTGAGAAAATTTCGAGAAGATTTCCATTAAAAATAAAAATAAATTTATTTATTATTTTCTCGGACGGACTAGGAAGTCCATTTCCGGTGGGTACATTTTCTTCATCTTTTTTTATATTTTCAGTATCGCGATAGTTCGACGTAAAGATTGAAAGTTATGAAAAAATGTCCCGTTGCCTTGCTACGCAAACGAAAGAATGAATAACCGGAAGAGGATCCCCCTTACGGTTTTTCTCGACAATTTTTACGAAGCAAACTAATATACAACGTATCCGGCAACCTCGTGGCCAACGTACGACAAAGATCTACCACGATCCGGTATATCTCGATCTCGACGCGTCGCAAAATGAGACTCGTTCCGTACAATATCGACGAAACGAAGCCGAGAGAAATGCACCGTGGAGTTTCCATTCGCCTTGTCTATTTATTTTCTCTCCGTGAATCCTCCATTCGGCGGCGTTTCTCTCGTACCGTTCGATAAATTACAGTTCTGGTTAAGTAAGAGCAGGGAAACAAAGAGGGGGTAAACGAAGAAGTCGAGTTTGCGTGGAAAACGCCACTCGGTGAAATCGTGGTACGCGAGGTAGAGGTGAGGGGGAATGGAGGATGTCGTTTACCCTTCGCCTCTATCTCTCACCCCTTTCACTCCTTACTCCTAGATTTAAATGGAAAGTACCCTCTCCCGTTATAATTTCAACTCCTCGGCCGATTTGACTTTTGAACGACTTTTGCGGTATACACTACGGGGAGTATAAAGGCTTATACGGAAGGGTGCGACGCGAAGCAAACAGAGAAATCTCTCGAGTCTAGGATATATAGAGAGCTTTATAGGTATGCAATAAACCATCCTTATATATATAGAGAGACAAAGTCTCACCGCATTGAACTTCCACCTCAAAGTAAAATCTCTTCTCGAACGTACAACGAACTCGAGGCTCTTGATGATGGGACGCGGGAACGAATAAAAGAAGAGGTCGGGGGTAGAAAGTGGGGAGGGTGGAAAGACGGAAAAGCTGCGGAGACCCATCGACGCTGGTACCCGTCGACCTCTCTCTCTCTCTCTCTCTCTCTCTTTCTGTGATTCGAGGAATAAGAATATTTCAGCCACTTTTATTCTATTATAAGCAAGAAAGTTTGCCGACGATATAATATATTCCGTATAGATAGGTTCGGTCGTCCCTTAAACCACGCGAATGATTTCCAATAATTTCAAACTTTGTGACGGGCAGATTGGTGGTTGTGATATTAATTTCGACGAACTCGTACTCTATATAGCGCGAATCGAGGATTTTTCTTTTTACTAAAAGTCCGTGTATCGGTCGCGCGATATCAATAAAACCAGTTTCCGATTATTGGTAAGACGAAATTACGTTTTCGCGTGGGAAATTGGAATAAGTTTTTATCAATAATATTTCACATTGATGAACGGAATATCGTGAAAAAAAACAATAATTATAGAATAATGTTATAGGGGGAATCGTTGGAATAACGTTAAACGTCGGTCGTGGAAAAGTGTTTCGACGCTCGATGATAATAAGGAGAAAAGGAACGTATCGTAAGAGGAAATTAACGGGACAAGAAAAATTAGGGTTGAAAAATCTAATAATGATTTCACGATAAAAGTAAAAGACGCAGGACGAGAAGCGGAGGGATCGCGATCAATGAATGAAGTCAGGAACGAATATTGATGATCCGTTAATAAGATTTACGAAAACGAGAAGACGCGGACCTGGGACGAGGATTAAACCGCTCGTGGTAATGGTCGTGTGTAGAAAATCGTGAGCAAAGAAGGCGATTGCGTTAATAACGAGGAGATTTTCTGGCGCGCAAATCGAAAGTTCAGCCGGGAATATTCGCTCGGTACGCTGGCTAAGCTGGCTATCTTTCGCGGGCGACTGGAGCTTCCGATGTTTCCTGCTCGTTTAACCATCTCTCTCTCTCTCTCTCTCTCTCTCTCTCTTATTCGCGTACAACCTGCTTTTCCATCCGGCTCATCCTCAAGATTTTCCAACCCTTCGTCGTCCCTTGCACCAGAATCTTCGTCAACGCGCTCACCAAAGCGACTTCTCTCTCTCTCTCTCTCGCTCTCTCTTTCACACACAGTGAGAGAGAACAGGTCGCGAAAGGCTACCGAAGGCGAACGTATACCTTCGTCTGAGATTAAATGGGGAGTTAAGCGCCGCGGTGAGGAATTATCGCTGGGTTAACTCGAGGAACAGATGCTGCTGCGGCCGCTTCTGCGTCTGCTACCACTATTCTCAGTATACTGCTCGGCGAAATTTCCACGATGTGAAACTGTCGCACACGTTGCACTTTCACGCGGCCCAACAATCGACCAAATTTCAACGTCATTCAGACATTATCGAAAAGGCAGAGGGTCGAGGGCAGTTATGATACTTTCGAAATAAGTTTCAGCTGGAAATATTCATCGACTGCGTCAAAAAGATATTCCATAGAATTTTCTGAGAAAATAATTCTCACTTATATTCGCTACGTTATAAATCAATCGAAACCGTTGATTCGGTTGATTTTGACATACCTCTCGTATTTCATGCCTTCGAACTTGAATTTAATCTAATCAATTTCCCATTAATAAGTCCACTTAATTAAATCCCTTTACTTTTAATTTCTTGAAAAATTTATTTCATTTTCGTATTTGTATATTGATTTATCTTGTTGATTTAAGAATGTATATTTGCCATTGACATTTAATCGCTCCAAAAATGGATATCATTCGGACCAAACATTGAAATAAAATGACATGAATATTTTTTTAATTCATCGATATCTCGCGTCAAGTTTTTTTTGGATTTTTTTTTAGTGAAAATCAGAGGAAATGTTATATTTCAGTTGCCTCCTTCGATCTTTGCCGTCGCATTGGAATATCCGGTCGAAAACACGCATCGAAGACAACCCTCGCCGCAGCCCTCTTCAACTTTCATCCCTTCGCTTCAGATCGTTAGAGTCAACGACAGAAGAGCAACGGACAGCCGATATAATGCCAATATCGAAGTTATCGTTTCGTCCCTCGGTTCTCGTTGCGCACGTTGCTGCTATTTCGCTGCTTCTACAAACCCCTCGTGATCGTGGATGCTGACATGAAGAGAGGCGAAGGAGGAGGTCCGACGTCAAGATTGTCAATGGCGTCGTCGACAATTCTATACCTTCGCCGTGCCCGAGAGGTTTATTCCCTCGAGGCTTTCCCCACTTTTATGTTTTTTTCCTTTCACCCTTAAACTCGTATATTCCCCTGTTTTTCGATCTTTGCCGATTTTTTTTTCTTTCATCTTCATTCTCACCAATGCAAGAAACGGTCGAAATTTTATCCAAATTTTCAAAAGACAAGTATCGATCAATAATTTAATTTATTTCAATATTTTCTCTTAATTATATGCGTTCGATAATTGAATTTAATCGATCGTAACAAATTTTGTCTTTGCATTATTTTACGCGAAACGAACCCTCGAATTTTTCGACAGTCACCCCAAGGTCAATATTGTCGTCGAACCCGAGGCTTACGTCGTCGATTCGTAACCCCCTTCCGGTAGTAACCAAACGACGCGAAGCTAAAAGGATGAAGCAAATAAGTGTGAAAGATATATTCCCCGATATCATCGATCATTTACGCTCGAGGAAAAAAAAATATTACGTCCCCTACGTAGACCTTTAAATCGCCTCGTATTCATCGTGAGAAAGAAATTTGTTCTACTTGTATCAAATATTGATCGAGATTGAACGATCGAACGCCCTTAAATTTTCATTTCTTCTGAAATCAAATATAAAATTTACTCATCAATCTATCGATCGTCGATCATTTTTTTTTAAATAAAAATATTAATTATGCTTTAATCGTGCAACTACTCAATAAAAGAAAATAAATTCGACATTATTAAATTCCAGCTTCATCTTTATAATTGATAACATCAAATTTACTGAAGAATTTATCGAATTTATAAATCGAAAGAAAAATAAGTATTCGCTTATTTTCACGTTGCACTTCGATCATTATTATCGTATCCCCAACGTTCGATAATCGCCATGCAGTATGAATTAATACCAGACGACGCGTTTCGTTCGTGTTAGAAGGGCTACCATTATATCAGTGATTACGTGTGATTACGCGCGTCTACATTGTTCCAAAGGGTAAACCGGCTCGTCTAGCACGGCCGAGAGAGAACCCGAGCTTTTGTCAACCTTGGCCGGAGCGCAACATGCACATTCCACGAATATAAGCGACGTCGGAGCGTTGTAAGCTACATACGCGTAGATACGCGGCTGCATCGTGCTGCTTCGACGAGTTTAACACGATCTGCCCTCCGATGAACACTTTAAGCTTTCGCGCGTGTGCGAGGCTTGCATTATGACGGCTGGCCGGTGTGAGTTTCAAAGGGGAGAGCCCAGGCAACGCTTAGGGGAGTGAAGAGCGAGACAGAGAGGAGGGGGTGACAGAAAGCAAGGGTACGAGAGGGTGAGAATTAATTCCCAGGTGCCAAAGTACTTGCAAGCGCAGTTGGGGCAGTAGCGAAAGCTCAGGACGAGATGGAAACGCTGTGAACGAGCGACCTACCTACATACGTCCTAACTACAGCCATATGGCTTCCCCATACAGTCTCAATCTCCTACAACTTTGAGGTTTATGTAAATTGTTTTAATGAATTTGAGAATTTATCAAAGCGATTTCTCCCAGGGCTTATTATAAAAAAGTAAAAAATATTGCGGCCAACTGTAAGACCGTTGAGAATTGTTGTAAACTATGATTAATTGGTGACTGTAGATTTGTACGATTGAGAAAATAAAAAAATATGTTTCTTCTTAAATATTTATCGGCTCGACGTATCTCGTTAATTTTCAATCGACTATGTCAAAACACAAATCGCTGTACAAACGCATTCGATGTTTAAACTAGATACGTATAAGCCTTTCTATATGCGTACATGGAAAATAGTTTAATGAGAATTGGACGATCGATGTCACGGATTGGACAACCAAGAGGAGTATTATGTACGTATCTCGCCATTAGCGTGTAATACACAACTATATGCACGCGAGGCTATCAGGCATACCAGATTTGGACCAATTTTCCCGTGTGAAATAAGCTCGAGCAACGTCAATCGCGTAATTAGTCCCGATCTGTCAATGTCTGGACGGCTCTGATGAAGTCAATTGACTGTGCGACGAGTATTCCGACATTGAGACCAAGAGAAAGAGAGAGGGAGAGAGAGAAGCTTAAGCCTCGAAGTTCATGGAAATGTCGCTATAGTTTGGTCTGCGTTGATAGTAGTGATCTCTATCAGTCTCCGCTGTAAAGCCTCCCTCTACTCCCCAAAGTACTCATAGACAGCATTTCGCATTGATTGAACGTAAAACCCTTGCATCGTATATTACGTAGATATATCGAGGCAGCGATATTATATTACATCTAGGTATAGGTATACGCAAATATGGATAGATTCATAGTTATGACATATTTTATACCGCACATATACATATATTATCTAAAGCCATATCGTAGAGCAGCCCTTTGTGTTCAGCTTTTCCCAAGTATCCTCGTAAAAATTCTCCGGTGCTGCATTATAATAACGTCATTGCCATTTTTACTACGAAAATGATGAATATTTTATTGAAAACCACTACGCGAGCGTTTGATGCCATTTTGAAGTTATCCTCGTTCTTCTTCAATAACGACGAAATGTGTATCGAATCGTGAACAAAATAGTCAATCGGTAATAGCGGATAACGGAATTTCGTTATTATGCTTATTTCGAGAGTCGGGGTAAGTTGAGGGAGGGGAAATATTATATTTTTCTCTAAAAAGTTTTCATGGAGGGGTTAAAGAATCGAACATATCCCGTACAACACGAATAAAACATTTTTCATTTCGGCTAATTGCAATTGGTCGGTCAAAAAATCAAATTGTCACATGCTCGACTCTCGGGCAGTAAAAGATCGCTATGTTCCTCGATGTTTTTGTTCACAATGATCGAACTGCGATATGTGACTATAAGGAGCGTGGTAGAAGATGAGGGTCGTGACGAGAGGTTGCGCGAAGGTCGCAATGAATCATCCGCGAAAGATTTCGCGATACCGAGAGGAGGGGGTAGGGTCGTTTTATTATCGCGATGACGCTCGCATTTCGTGGTCCAAGGGTGGACTTCTTGTCGCGCGAGGGAGGCTTTTGATATCTGACAACGCGAGCCTTCCCGATTATATTAAGAGAAGACACGATCTCGCACCTCTCTCGATAACACGAGGCAAATTCCCCAAGGTCCATATTCCAAGCCATACAGAGAGAGCCCAATATCAGACATTGGAGTGAGAGTAAAACGAGAAAACGAGAGCCTCGAGTCGTTTGTCAAGACACCCTCCGACGTCTCTATATAGATAGAACTCGTGCTAAGACAAGAAAATCCCTCTTTCTCTCCCTCGCTTCCCTTGCTTCTCATAGGCTTCCGCAATTCCGGTGACTATGTCGTTAGCAATTTCTAATTGGAACGTCGAGACTCATTCTGCTGATTCGTCTCTTTCTGCAACACATTTATACGTGACGTTAAATTGTCACGAATTTCGAATCTTTCTCACCGATGCATTTAACGATTTACTCCTTCTCGTCTCATTCGCAACCCTTAATACATTTTCATCCCGTTAACGCTAGAAATTAACAAGAACCGCACGTCGTTGTCTTCGAGAATCTAATTGTCGTTGTTCCATTACAACAAAAAAAGAGAAAATTAAAAATGTCACCATACTTTAAATTCGAACGTCGGCAAAAGTCTGTCTTACGTTTAATAAATTAGATTCTTTTCGTGACGAATATAACGGGGACGTACCCCCATTCGACTCTCCAAGAATACCATGTGCTAAACAAAGGCCTCGTTTTATTCTTGATACTTCATCATATTCGCAACGATGAACCGACGTTCGAACCAAAATGGCACGATTCGGGGTACCATAATAGAGACTTTATCGATAACTGGTCGGGTCGGGTCGGGTCGTACGAGCCAATTTAGTCAGTTTTGGAACACCGCGATAAGATCACAATATTTTCCAGATTATGCCCATGAATTTAATAAACCAATGAATTCTCAAACAAATTTAATAAATCGACAAACTTTCCATACGTATTAATAAAAATAATGTAATTATCATAAAATTTCGTCATTCACTTCATTAATTCATCTCGACTGATCGAATTATCTAAAATCAGACTTTGTAACAATAATGCACCAACGTATTCTGGTCGTATCTCGGCGAACCTTTACGACCAATTTATCGTTCTTCTCTCGTGGTTGAGAGTTGTTTTTTTACGATAAAAGTCTCGTACACACTCTAAGTGCGGAGTTCGTGAACGAGGGAAACGTTTCTGGGATCGTCGGGGGAAATTATGAAAAACTGCATAACCTCCGGGCAAGTTTTGCCAACGTGAGAATAGCTCGGCTGTAACCGGGCTGGAACGTTCCTGTGTTGACTTCCTCCCGGCTCGGTAGCTCGCTAGGTTGTAAAGCATGCAGACGCGAGAGTTAAATATTAAACAATTTTCGTGAGTGAAGCTTCCAGCCCCGGGCTTTAACGTGTACGATGGAACGTACACACATGCATCCCGGATCCTAGCGATCTTTTTTCACAAGGAGAAGAAAGAGCCCTTCCTTCTTCCGCTCCACTCATCTACCATCGCCCGCAAAGACTTTAATCAGAAATATATTTCTATAAAACGTCGCATGGCTTACGACACCTCCAAGAATAATTCAGAAAATTGAACTCAATATTTTTCAAAATATAATAGCTTAGATAATTCAAATATTGAGTCATTTCCGTCCTGTTGGGAAGAATTAACAATTTCATTTCCTTTTTTGTGACCCATTTTGAGGGGCCTGATTTTTTATTGCGGACAGACAGCAAAAACCTTCGTATCTGACACGTGAAATAATTTGTTTTCCTCCCCCTCCTCACTCTCGTCTCGTCATCCGATTACTGTCCTACCATCTCGCGAAACTTCCGGCTCTTTCGCTCTCGCTTTCCATTTGGGGCATGTAATGTGCTGCCTCGTTCTCCCTCTCTCTCTCTCACTCTCACTCTCACTCTTGGCGAGCGCGAGGCCTTTCAAATCCGAGTCTCGATTCCACAAACGAACGAGCGAAATCGAGTTTGCAACGAGGGATGCCGGGACGTGGTATACGAAGTTTCATTTCCGGCTGTCAGAACGAATTGTCTTCGTGAATATTTTATATTAATACAGCTTCTACCGACAATCACCGAATAACCCTCTCGGTGGCTCGATGACAATTAAATTTTCGCGTATCGCGACAAAAATAAACAAAGTTGCCAAACGTATCGACGGGTCCTTCTCGATACGAACATCTAATTAATTCATTAACACGATAAACGCGGAAAGCAACAACTTACTTAATTTACTCCAAACAAAATTTAACAAATTTTCTCAAATATTCGATTTTTGGTTGTTACAGTTCCAAGTTAAACTTTATTTTTACTATTTCCCCCTAGAACGTTGCGTCAGTTTTTCGTGCGAAAATATAACGCGTTACTTGTTGATAAACGTTTTATTTTTACTGTCTCGTTATCGAGCGATAGTAAAATTAAAAAAAAAATTATTGTACGACAGAGGAAAAAAGGAATATCCAAATACAGCGGATAAAAGTATTTGTACAATGGGACGAACGAACATAGTTTCAACCGGCGTTGAACGCCGATGCTTTATTTTCGTTGCAACGTCGCTCCACTTGATTACTTCCATTAATTAACCCTCGCCCGAGTAAGGGTTTATTCTACCTATACATATACATATAAATACATATATATAACCGAGATACGTACGGTAGGTATGTATTCTCACTGTTCCCCCAACAGCACCTGCGGGCATATAAATATCGCGTACACGTCACCATGAAACGTTTGACGATTTTTATAGAACTTTCTCGCATCGCTGTATTCCCCGAGGTGGTATTTTCTCCCCACAGCGTTTAATATTCGTTCGCTGATACAAGCCGCGTACGCGCGCCTGTCGACGCCGAATTCAAACGGTTCAAAAAAAATACTTCAAACGTAATAACGAAGTGATTTTTTTCTAGTTTTTTTTTTCAATCGCCAATTTGTCGTTGGAGCGTTGTTAATTTATTTTCCTTTTTTATAGGTCTGTTTCGAGATTTTCTCGAAACCTGAGACTCAACAACTTCTTCCGTGTCTCGCCACTTCACGGATGGACCACGGCGATCGTGCAAACTACATCGAAGAATACGGTACTCGCGATGTTTTCAACGAACCCGCATATACGACCCTTAAAACTTTCGGTTCGAGAGAATCTCTCCACCCTCTCGTATCGCACTCTGCAGTTTTCTCTATTTTTCTCACTATCTTTCACTCCTTCCTTCGTGCTTACCTTCTCGTCCTTCTTACCCCTCCTCTCCCTCTCTTTTTCCATTCTCCGACCTCTTCGTCTCTTTCACCATTTTGTAGTTGTCTCGTCTTTCGTTCCGCGCTGCAAGAATGTCACTTTTTTCCGTCGATTATCAACCCTCGAAAAGTTTTCTCAAAAGTCGATCAAGCACGTCGTGTATAAAAGTGTTTTTAGGCATTATTCGTTGTATCGCAGCGAGACTGGTTTGTTAGCGATCGACAATTTGAAACGCGCGCCATCGAGCGAATCCACGCTCGACCCCGCCATTTTGTCGTCGAAGCGTCTATGAAGGCGGGTCGAGGTTGAACGAGCACGAGGCAACGGTTGGATGGAAGGATTGTCGTTTCGACGTACTAATAATTCAACGACGTACGTTGTTTGTCCAAGGAAAGGAGCTCGCTTCGTTGCTTCTCCAGGCTGTTCACGAGCGAAGGGCTGTAAGACAGAAGCGAGAAAGCTCCTATCCATCGTTCATAAGAGTCCACGGAACGGACTCTGCGGAAGCGTTCCAACGTGGGACCCTACATTTTAGCCAAGGGAAGAAGGTTCACCGAGTAGGCACCCTCCTCAGAAATTGAATGCAAATATACGCGGACCCAACGAACATATTTTTGTGCGACGTGTCTACCACAGTCCGCGTTTACAAGTGTGGGCGTTAAAGCAAGATGGAAAACTATCCCTCGACGAGGAAGACGAGATCGTGTCGAGGAGAGGACCTCTGTTTGGTCAATCTGGGGGGGGGGGGGGGGGGTGTTCGAGAGAGACTCTGCCCGTATTTTCCTACGTTCCAATATGCGCTACACAACTCATTCGCTATTTGTATGTGTACCCTGGGTCCCTGGAGTTTAGCGAGAGGAGTGAGACCGAAAAAGGGGCTTGAAGGGGAAAAAAGAAGCTCGAAAGGCGAAGAAGCAAATAAGGGTTGGTAGGGGGTACTAGGAGAGTACATTTCGAAGAATCGGAGTGTGAAGAAAGTGGTCCATGCTCCTGGTTGAGAGTAGATGGGAGAGAGTGAATATTTTCGAAAGGTGTAATACCGACTGATTGTGAGAGACGCGAAGCCCATTGACAGAGTCGAGGGAGGGTTGAAAAGAAGGAGACTGAGGGGTTGTTCGAACGATGGAGCTCTTCAGATTCGGGCATCTCCGGTATTATAAAAGCCCTGCGTTTTGCATTTGACGCGTATACAGTCGTGAGTCACACCGCGTAGCCCTTCATTGGACCAGAACAACTATGAGAAAGAAAGAAAAACTGAATACGAGAGAGAGAGAGAGAGAGAGAGAGAGAGAGAGATGGAGGGGAAGTAACAGCACCGAGTCTCGTTATTAATTTACACCGAGCAGAGAATTGCTTCCTCTCCACCGGGGGCAACCCCACTAGGGAGAGCAAAAACGACGGGAGAGCAAGGATACAGTATGCAGAGTGGATCGAGAAAGTGTACGCAATTATACCCGCTCGTTCTCCCTTCTTTAGTGCTTATATCGCGCACTTAAGCCGACTTCTCTATGTTTCTGGACGATGAAGCAGACCAAGTTATGATATACAGTCCAAGTTTTCATAAAGCGAACTCCTATCTAACGGCATTCCCGATCAAACATTTCTGAAGCGAGAAATTTCATACCCATTCCCAACCCCTTTTTCCGAAGGGTAGTCAAAATGTCGGGTAATCTTATAGCGGATATTCGAAGAATTTTTTGAATTCTGCGACTTAGTACGAAATTAATCATCGAACTGATCTAGGGATTCTAATTAGGGAAAAAAATTTATTTAAGGGCAACCTAGCTATTCAACAGGGGTTAGTATTTTTTACAGAGTGGCTGCACGACGCTAATAAAATGATATACGAGTTAATAAAAAAAGCTACACTCCACTTCCCGAGTACAAACACATGCGTATAAGGGTAAAATCTACCCTCGATATTTCGACTCCTCTTCCTCCCTCCCCCCACTCTCTCTCTCTCTCTCTCTCGTCAACACTTTGCCAAAGCTTAGCCAGGCTTAACCGGTTCGCCAAAAGTGGCGCCAAGCATTACGTATTCAATGTCCATTAGGGTTGGATCCGTTTCAAGCTGTATTATAGTCTGTATAATGCACACGCGGGCGCGTACGGTGCACTCGCGTATCTCGTGCTCTCCTCGAAGCCGGGTGGGCTGGAACGAGTCTGTGCGTACTCGTCGAAACGTTCGACGAATATATTAACCGTATAGCGTGTGCTTGATCGCGAGAGAGCGGATTAGAACAGAGAAGAGTGAGGTTGTGCAGTGAAGGGGTGAGTATACGAACGGACGAGAGCGAAAGAGGGTGAGAGAGAGAGAGAGAGAGAGCGACAGAGAAAGAGAGAGAAAGGAATGGAAGAGCTTTTCCCCACGACCCAACCGGGAATTACTATTAATGAAACAAGAGAACAATGAATAATAAATACGACGGATCTCTCTCTCTCTCTCTGCCTCCGTCTCTCTTGGCTTAATAAAATTCACCTCCCCCCGAGCGTACTCTCAGGCCGAGACGAGAGAGGGACGACGATTTAATTCCGGCACGTGGGTAATTATAGAGAGGGCGAGTCAGCGATATGATCAATCTATTCATTACACGCTTCATTTAATTCAATTTTTCGTTCGTTATATAAAATGGGGAGGACAAAATTTATGAGTGTATAAATATCGAGGGATCGAGACGAATACTTCCCTACCGTTTCGATAATGGAAATTTAAAGAATTTTTATGAGTCACGAACAAACGAATGATTCGCGGGGTATCGGATCATAAATACTCAAAAAAAAAGAAATCAACACGTCGTATAACCAAAAAGAAAAATTGTTTTTATCCGGTACTACGCACTCGTATCTTTCGTCGTTCATTCTCGAATTTTGCCTGTCTTCTTCTTCGTATTTTTTCACGCTTCGCCGAAAATCACCCTCTCTCCACCCATCCTCTTCCTGTGTATCGCACGTCACTCGCAAATAAGAAAATCATCGAAGCTTGATCCCGATGACGTGGTCCGAGCTACGATCGCACGAGGGTGGTGATCTGTTTTTCCTTCGTCTCGCTCGCACTTTTATCACGGTCATTATTCTTACGCCGAAAGAAAAAAAGAGAAACTACCCCACTGGATGAAATCTCATTCACCCTCCATGGGGCGTTTCCTGCCTATATAGCTGTATCTCTATAAACTACTGCAGGGTGCCAGTAAGCCGCATTCGGTCTACCGTGGTGTACGATAATAACAATAATCACAATAATAATAGACGTTTCGTTGGTGACTGCGCTATCCATCAAAAAAAAGAAGAGAGGCCACCCTTCGACAGGATCTCTACATCCTGAGTCTGGCAGGTCAACATCAACGCAAACACGTTATTTCGGGACTGCGCGATTTTTTTTCTATAAGGGCGACCGCTTCTCGTCACAACTCGGGAACAAAATGTGCGAGGGAACATTGAAAATTGAAGGGAAAATCGTAAAATGGATCGAACGTCATGGGCCGTTAAGGGTTTTTGTGGAGATTTGTTACGGTAAATTAACGAAACGTGTGTGTGACATTGAGACGTGCATTCTTATTATTGGTGCTATTTTTGTTGTTGTTGCTTTTACCATTACTATTTTTATTATTTTTATTAATATTATTACGTTTTTAATTATTTTATTTATTATTATTATTATTATTATGATTTTCATTACTATCATTATCATGATTATTCCCTCTGGCAACTGAGCGAAATTAGAGGCAAAACGCGAGAGGTTTTGTCTGCCCGTTATATATATATATATGATAGTGACATGTAGATACCCGCGAATTTATATATATAGCCCTCGGGATGGCACATCTCCATATAACAAATTTCACATAATGCATCTCGTATTAAAATACAATCGGTGTATTCAATTAGAAAATGGAAACTAGAGGGCCGCAATACGATTTGACGAAATATATTTCGCAACATATTTGGGTACGCTCTATTATATCGCGAGCGGGGAACCGCGATTGTCGGGAATACCTGGTCTATTATCAGAAATGTTATTAGCCGACGGAGAGAACGAAATGGTATCTGGCGGCGCGGTCCATTACCGCGAGACTCGATATATTGCGTTTCAAACGCGAGCCGTACTCTTTTTCAGACTCTACAAATATTAATTTCATTCCACTTTCGCAACCCGATTTACATCGAAAACGTCCACCTCAACGTTATCGGATTACCTCAGATTCGTCCGTATACGTTCCATATTGCCGAAAATGGTCGATCGTGTAATGGTGTAACCGACGTATCGAGAGTAAATCGTTACCCGTTTGATCGCGCTCGAATCACCGATTTTCGATAATTGAATCGGCAATGGAGCGCGAGATTTTTTTTCCCCGCTCGTTCAACAACTTTCGGATTCATATTTCAATCGTAACGAATGAAACGACGTGTTAGATGGTACTAAATTCGATCTAAACGTAATTCCATTACTACGCCAACGACGAGACAAGATGTTTCCTTTTTTTTCAATTAAAAAAATTCGTTCGGTCAATTATTGGAAGCTTTCCAATAACTTTTCGAACCAAAAATAGAATATAAAACCGAACGAAACTGTTGTCTACTCACTTTTGGCCGTGCTCGAAAAATTCAATGAAAATTTTTATCGTTTCGCCATTTCTGGCATCTCCGTACACCAACAAGACATAAAAACGAGATTGATGTTTTGTTTTCTACTCATAAAAATAATGAAAAACGCGTCAAATTTACGTCCTGAATGGGTTTTATAGCTTGAGAAAAAGAGAGAGCAGAGAGAGAGACAGACAGACAGACAGAGACAGAGACGAGGGGTGAGAGAGAAAGCGGTGGTTCTCGAGGTGACCACGCTCGTGTCGTTAGCAGGCTAATTGAAATCCAATCAGCGGGATTAATCGCTTAACATGCCGTGACCGACGTTATACCTATATACATATCTGTATATAGCGATAGAGTGCTATACCTCGCGAGCGATCAACGGAGCCGGATGGTGTTGCTCCATATAGCTATAGATTTTCGTAGGGGTGCTTCTGTATTGGGAATCGCCCGAGCTATTTAGGTATTTAACGGGCAACGGCCCACACAAATACAAACAAACGTACACATGCGGGCGCGTGCGCACATGCACACACGCATACCAACGGTTTGGCTCGTTGCGCTGCGGGGCGTTAACCCACGGCTATATTTTATGTTTGGTCCCGTTAGATGCCGGTTGCAGACATTTCGCGAGGCTAGTAGATCCGAGGCTATGTGCGCCCACATCTCTCGCCCTAAACGCCCCTAGCGTTTCTCCTCTTGTTGTCTGTCCCATTGGCTTTCTCACCTCATCCCCCTTCTCTCTTCCCCTCCCTCACGATCTTCCCGCGTGTTTTGCCAGCGTCAGTGTTCTCCAATCTCTTTCTCTCTCTCTCTCTCGCTCGCTCGCTCACCCCTGTCTCACGACGGGGGTGTCCAGCCTGAAACTACCCCCCTCGTCCTGGTAGATCCTTCAAGGATCTTATGTGCTAGATAAATAAACGATGGTGATAGTAAAAAAAACGGTGGTCCCCCAGGCTTTAGGAGATTGTGGGATAACCGGAAGTGAAGACCGAGCACACACGGTTCAGTCGTGTCTGCACAGCTGTCTCGGATAGACCGGACGTTAAATAGTCTACAGTGTCCAGTGTTAGGTCGCACGAGAGTAGGACCGAGTATGTACACTGGTACGTACAACTCGGGTTTGCGGTTGTTCGACCGAATGCAGGAGAGTACAGAATCTCGTGTATTCCCTGAAGAGATGACTTTTTTCGGGGCAGAGGTTCTCGGGTTTTCTTCATTTCGAATTCTGCATTGTAGTTGGTGGAAGGATAGATGCGAATGGTACTCTACTCATAGTCTAACTTCCTATTAAGAGCGGTGAGCCTTCCGCTGCTCACTGTTTAGTTGCCGACGCCACCACCAGAGGCGTCTCCGGTGGTGGCGCTGCTAACTCGAAAGTATTTTACGGAGAAAAGAAACGGAACCGAAAATATTCTCAGATTGCTCGGAGCGGTCTATGTAAAATGAGGTTCGTGGCCATCCGCTTTAAAGCCTCGCTTCGAACGCTTCGCACCGGCTTGTTAAAACAACGATACTCATTAGCGCGCTCTACCCACTTTACCTTGGGAGCTCTTATTTATTGGCTGTACTTGATTGCACTGAATCCGAATCGTTATATTTACCAAACAATCAACGATATCTAAGATTCAATAATAAATGCCATGGTAATAAACTCTCTTAAGCCAAACAATTCGAACCAACTAAGGTTGGTTCTCGTTATAACTCTATTGAGAAACTCACGAGTGGCACTCTAGTGGGATCTGATAGAGGAAAATCTAATTATCACTTCAATCGAGTCTTCGTGATACAATTCCTTCCCGTGAAGCAATCAATTCTTTACGAGCTAACTGATTGAGAAGAGATAAAATCGAAGGGATAACGATGCTTATTTGAACGTTTTAAATACGGTTATTGTTGACATTATTCGATGCCGGATCGTTTCCTCTTAAATTAAGTACCAAAATCCGAATAAAAAAGGAACTCGAAATTTATTTTAGAGATTGTTAATAAAACTACCACTCGTTCGAGATAATCATGATTGAAATCTTTTTTAAGTGCTCAAAATGTAAGAAAAACACAATGAAAAGGTGTGTTGCTTTTTTTTAAAGATTGTTTTATAACTACTTTGTTGATAATCATATAAAAGCATTCCTGTAGCTGAAACTGCAATGATATCCAAAGTACCTCAACTGCTTCGTTTGCTACGTTCTTTCTCGCTATATGTATCGGATTCTCTGTAATTGCAATCCTTCTATATCTACTCTCTTCGCCTCTCTTTATTTCCTTACCCCCATTTCAGTCGGAGTTTCTCTTCTTTCCTCCCACATAACCTCTTGCAACTAATGAGATAGTGATCTCATTGAGCTTCTTCTCTCGCCTGTTTGCCTCCTTCCATTTCCATCTTTCCATATCCATCTCTCTCCCTCTGTCTCTCTCTCTCTCTCTCTCGTTTCGCACCCCGCTAGTGTACTGTATACTATTAATTAAATTTAGTCTCAACGAGTTTATATCCATCTCGAGATATGGCTACGAAGAAGCTATATAGAAGTTGAAAAGACAGAAAGAGCATAATGCAAATCTCTTGAGAGCTGATGAAGAGGGAGAGAGAGAACTGTACGACGGTTTATGATTATAAATTTAATTGAATTCGGTGATCTGGACAGTAAATCGACGAAGGTTTCTAGGTGGGACTTTTGCCACATTTCTCGTTTTAACAGTTATACTCTGTCTTCCTACCATTCGCTGTCTCACTGCATTAGACACAATTCTTCATCGTCCTGGATGTCGTTGCAGCCTTGGACAATGGCATTTGATGAATTATACGATTGTCTGGCGAAACAACTCGGCGAATAAGTCTGCGACGCAATGACCTCCCATTAATGTTTTCCATCATTGCAGAAATATTCGCGATATTTTTAGCAAGAAACAAGAGACAGAATTCGGACCAACTATTCATATCTTTATAAAAATTATAACTATTCTTGTAACGGTAGTTACCCAAAATTCAATTTTCTAAATTGCCTAGTTATTTTTCCAAAAACTTAAATACTTTTCGTGTTAAAAACCCCCAGACAAATCTATTTGCGTCCAAAGACTTACTTTTTACAATCGGTATACATAAAAAAAATACAAGACTTACCTGTCTCGAGAGTCGAGGAAAATCCACCGAAAACCATTCGTATTCTTTCGGGCAAACAACCCGACGATCGAAGAGGGTCTCGAGTTGTTTTTTTTTCGTTTCGATTGGTATCAACGATATCTGCATACAACTCGATGTCTCGTTCCCCACGCGTTCTCGAAAGGGTCGACGAATGGTGACGTTAAAGGGGTTCATTCATTTAGAAAGGTGGGTTCGACTCTTGGGAGATCGGGGGTTGTCGCCTTAACCGTAGATAGGAGGAGAGAAGAGTCCAACGGCCCAGGGGAAACGTGTCTGGTGGCGTCACGGTCTCCGTATTTTTCGTTCCCGAGTATTTCGTTCCTCTCTTCTTACCCCGGGAAGATCGACTACTCACGAGGGAATTGCCCATCGTAGTGCTTCGCAAACACGATGCCCACGCGAGAAAACGAGCAAAATTGCCATAAGCCCACTAAACGCGATCTATCGTGACCCACTTCGTTCGAGCTCATTTGATCCGGTGAGCTAGAATCACACATTATTGTCCTTACACGTCGCTGGTCTCGGGGAATGGGGAGCACGTGCCCCGAAGCCAATCCAAACGTGTCGCCTCGACGTTCTTCGACCTCCAGGGAATCCCTCGAACAGGAGACGAGCCAACAACCACGAAAAAAATAAAATAAAACAACAACATTTATATTTTCGTGGGAATAGTGACTTAATACGTGAGAAAACGTTAATTCCAAGGGTTCGAGGAGTCTTTCGTATTTGTCATCGATCTCGCTTCGTTGATGACAAGAAACGAATTATTTACCCCGTTGAGGATACGACGAACAGGTTTTCCCTGTAATGAGAAAAAAACAGAAGATAATTAAGAATAACAAAATGGTGGGAATTGGCTCAAAATGGCCCCAATAAAATGACCGCTGACCAGAGACATCATTGACGATTATATTGCTGTTTTTCACCGCAACAGTTTAAAAATGTAATAATTTTTTATCCGATGGTTTTCTCACATCACTCCTCAAAAATGGGTCGATAATATCACAATTTTAGTCTCGTCCCGATCCCTGGTAGTAGAAAATATTCACGGTCGTTTTCTCTTCCCCGTTGTCTCGTATCAACGACAGCTGTCCAGACGATGACGAAGGGAAACGTTATACCTCTGCGAACGACCTTTTTTCACATAATACCAGTTTGAACGTCTCGTCTCACAGCTGGACCTCGCGCACGATATTTTCAAAATGTCTCTCGGATAAACAATGGAAAATAGCTACGATTTGAAAAATAATCTTCCACGTTCTAAATTTATTCCTATAAAAAAAATCACGATATTCGCGACAATGAAAAACAAAATATTTACATTACACCTTTTAGTTACTAATAAAATATTTACTAATAAAAAATTCATTTTTTTCTTTCGTCCAAAGATTGCTTCAAACTATACAGCGCATGTTTTAAATAAAGCTGTAGATATTCGTCGTGTCATACCGTTATCGTATTTTTTGACAAACGAGCCAACGTTCTACGTCAATGGACACTGATACGAGTATAAATAGATCCGGAAGGCAAGGAGATCTCTATCCTCTCTGTCGAGTCGATGTCTTTATATCCGTATACACAAACATTTATTTCTATCCGGGTATAAATAAATATCGTTATCACGATTATTATTGGACATGCCTTATGGATTATAGAAAGCACGTGTCGCCAACACTTCAACGTGTCCGGCGTTGCGCTATTTCGCCGATTGCTCGTGCGAGCAAACAAGCTCTTCCCGAGTACGCTCTCGTATTGACAGCTGTCGAAAGAAGGAAAGAGAGCACATACATATTTTTACGAAAGAGAGAAATATCTGTATGGACGCATATATTTATACGAATCTATTATATCTATATATGTATATATATATATAGTTGGCAATTCACGAGCGAGGCACGATAACGTTATATAGATATGTTGGACAGCTGACACGAGAGGTCGAGCGCAGGAAGCTCAGATTCTCTCTCGGTACAGGTGTTGGCAGGTACGCAAATGGGAAAAGCGGAAATATTCAACGAAACGAAACGAGGAGGGACCGATTCCATATCGCGACGGGAGCGAATGTCGTAAAATACGGGAAAACGTACGCGAGAGAATTGCAATTTTTATATAAAGTTCTTTTATCTCTCCGATGATCGATAAGGTCGATCGATAGAACTGTTCGAACGATTTAGAAATAAACTAATTCATTTTTACAGCCACGAGGCAAAGAAATTATTCAACTCAAATATAAATACACAGTGTATTTTGCAAAAATCTATTTCGTGGATTAATGTATTTTCGTACGAAGAACTTTTACTCAAAAATCTTTGTGCGGATGCAAACGAAAGAAAACTTTTATTTTTCTTACTATTTCGAGACATTTTCTTCTTTTCGTCTATCTTCGAGACGAAAAAAGGAAGGACAAAAGAGGATTTTACCGATGTTCTTTCCATCAATTGTCGCACACTCGCGGGCTATTTAGCTATAAAGGAGACGTGGAACACAATCGAGCGTCGTAAATCCATTGTGCGAACGACTTCGTTGAAGTGGCACCACGTGGTACGTATTTACCAAAGTGCTATGTACAAATACTATGTACGTCACCTGAGGCATCTCAATATATATATATATATGTGTAGGGGGGGGGGGGGTGCAGCCGCTCGAAGAGAGTTACCCGAGTCGAGAGACGACTACCCCACAGGTAACTAGCTTCGTACACATACGAATCGTGCGCATACACTGTTCGGTGAGTCGAGAAGACGAGAAAAGGGTTGGAAAGTGGCGAGAAAATACCCTGAGTTATTCCATCGGATTTCTAGAAATACCGAGAGAAAGAGATAGAGAGAGAGAGAGAGATAGATAGAAACGTCTTTCGTTCTTCGCCGCGATGAGGAACGTCAAGTGGCCTTTTAGTCTAATTCTTCGTATAAAATGACAATTAAAAGCTCGACTGTGTGTGACACTTCACCCGCGACCCCAATCGAAGAATTAAATGGTCCTGACAACGTGAAATTCGTCCAGAAAAGTTCGATCCGCTCGACAGCCCTCTAGCCAAGGGCTTAATTGACGGTTTCGGTTTACCCTTCGAACCAAAATACGATCGAAATTAGAACGTTGGAATGCCGAACGAAAATTCTTTAGATTCGACGAGCTAAAAATGAAGGAATTGTCACAAGTATTTTTATTCGTACGATTTTTTTTTTTATTGAACAAAAAACAAAGGGTGATTAGCTTAAGAAAAAAGATATTTGATTTTTGGAGAGTAGATGCGTTACACGTGTCCTTAAAGTCGTCACGATTGCAGACCGTAGGAGCGAAAAGCTCGGGATATCCCCGAGGCGTCCGGCCGGAAGCCAACCGGTGTACCTAGACGCCCCATGATGTCCCTAGACGCCACTTAAAATCCACGTCCTCGTAACTCTTGGGCTAGGCGAGACCTTTCGGACCTGCGAAGCTTTATTGGCGTCTGAGATTTATATCCCGTTGTCGTCGGCGTCGTCGTCGTCGAGCTTTTAGCTCACGTGCATTGGAGAAAGATACGAAGAATCGAGGTACCACCTTCCTCACCTCTGTCGCAACATCTAGCCAGTCGATGCTTGCTACGTTAGCTCGCATATAAGCCTATCCAAAAAATGAGATAACGTGTTCTCTACTCTTGCAATTTTTTTAACAAAAAAACAAAATTTTGTAATTCGTAATTTCAATCATAAGTCATAATTTTCAATTCTGTGCGAGAACGTATAAGGGTGAGAAAACCGTTGATCCGTTTTAGCGGCTAAGAAGATTTTATTTGATCAATGGTAATGAATATTATTCAATTAATAAGGAGAGTCGGTAATTAATTAATTAATCCAAGCTATTTGTTAATTAATCATTTTTTATCACAAAGACACGAATGTTCGATCCAATTATTTTCTTTTTGATCATCTCAATATCGACGACCATATATTTTTCTCGAATTTACAATTCGTATTCTCCGTTTTTGTTCCATTTTCTTCGTGGTTTTTATAAATCGAGGAAATTTTTAACCCACCGGCGATATGCAAAAGTACACGATAAAATAGAAAATCCTCCTCGTACAATCGCTTTTATTATCCCTTCTGGAAAATATCCAGAGTGGTTTGCGGTTTTCTATCATCTATCCTCGTTCCTTGGAAATAATTCACGGAAAAATGTATGTCTCGCGTTTTTTCATGATCTCCTCTTCTCCTCCAGCGGCAACAACGATAACGCTATTTTATTTCAAACCGGATGAAATTCAAAACTTTCCGAACCGAGCGAGCGTTTTCTCAAAAGGATTTTCATTTTTCTATTTCGTTGCATTACCGGAACTCCTCGTGATATACTCAACGGTAAAATAGACTATGAAATGCGAAAGAACGAAAAATGTTGAATGGAAAAGCAACGAGACGTATACAACGATAATTATAATAAAAATAATTCGCATGAGAATTGTGCCACGAGAAACGATGAAATATATTTCCATCGATATTATCATCACCGTATTCGCGGTTATTTCCGTATTGACCGTGAAAACTCTATATATTTGTATTGTTATTGGTATTTTCTTCCTTTTTTTTCAACGGTGACATTTCGACCTTCGCTTGTATATTTTCCAATTCGCGGACTACCAATTTCCCCGAGAGTCGTTCCGACGATATCGAGCGTCCCCACAGACTTCGGATATTCCCGCAATCCACACTGCCTATTCTACCTATCCCCTTCCTCTCCCTCCCACTCTTTCGCCACCCTTTCCTCCCTCGTGACGATATGTACCACTGCGGGAATGCGGAAAATAATCGAACTAATACCACAACAGTCCTGGACCTAGCATCGTGCATATCCCTCCCCTACCTGATTTCCCTCATTCTCACCATCCACTTTCTCGTTTTACCCTCATCCTCGACGCATTTCTCCCTCGTACTGATTTTCGCATCGCAGATATCATTCCCAGACGTATTTGCCATTAAGAAGGAATATGGGGGATAATTTTCACAGATTAGTCGATAATAAACCAGGAAAACTAGTCAAACATTTCGAACGCGAATACGAGATTGGAGCAATCGTTTAGATGTCCTGCGAAAGATGTTTCGTGTGGTGTTAATGAGAGTTATGAATATTTTGTAAAAAGAAAAAAAAAGGTTTCGAAACATTTCGAATTTGCGTGAATAACGTTTGTCGATTAACACGCACGATGGGTAGAAACAACGTGCGGTTTTTAAATTAACGATCGCATTCCATTGGCTGAAATCGAGGATTGAAAGTGGTTTTTGAAATTTCCCTGGTACGCTCGAAACTGTTCCAAGGGTATCGTGTTAATTCAAACCTCGAATAACGCGGTCAAAACCAAAAAGAGTGGAATAATTGCAATTGGAAGGCTTAATTAAATTACGAACTTCGTCGATCGTGTCGAGATTCCAACGAATACGTTGTAATTTCGATTCGAACCGAAATTTTGACAACAACGAGCAAGACATTTTTACAATTCTTGAAATAATTATATAAAATTAATTAAATATAAGCGAAAAGCATTGTGTGGTATTTCGTCGATATTATCATCGAGCTCGATGTTACTTTGACTCGATATAACGCATTTCATCGCAACAATCCTATCGATCCCAGGGGCTCGCGAGTCTCGCTCGCATAGATCTCGAGTGTTTGGCGTGCACTCGACCAAAGGATATAGCGAAGGGCCCTTCTACCCCCTCTAACTCCGTTGGCAACGCATTGCGTAGGTATTTGAATATTGCTTTGTAACGAGAGCCCTCTACCGACGAAAGCGAAAACAGAAGATTACTCAGGAACATAGTGAAAATGAAAAAAAAACAATTAACGATAACTAGCTAAACAATATTTTCACGAAATATTCGAGTCTTCGACGAAAATGAAACTTGCGATAGTGCGTGATTTTCATTCGTACAAATTATTAAAGGCATTTGTACGTTACGAGGGAAAAGTCGTTGGTCGCCATTTGCCGGACGTGAGCACAAAATGGCCGCCAGTGTCGGCAGATCGGTAGAAAGAGATGCGGAAATTTCATCGATAAAAGACACATAAAGTCCACAAAGTTCGAAAATTTGCATGTTGGAACCAGGAAAATGCATTTCGTTCTTACGTTGTGCTGTTAATTTGTCAAAAATGACGGATATAAAGGGAGAACATCGTGGGTATGACGCGGGTGACGGTAGTTCTGGAGGCTGCCGTCGTCACCGCTGGTGTCGCTGCTGTCGCGTCTATACAGTTCTGCATATGCAATGAGAAAATCGTGCCGGTTGCGGAAAACCAGTCCGATCCGATGTCACGGAGAGCAAGACAGGCTTTGGCCCCGGGGCAATGGGAAATATGGACCACCGAAATATTGATGTCCGTTAATATTCCTAAAACGATGACCGTAACATACCGAAACCCCGAAAAAACGGATTACAGCCACGAGAATTCACAAACCGTATGAACTTCAAGGTCGCGTATTTTTAGGATCCGAACGAATAGTTCAATGTTACTACGATCAATTCATTTCTCAAAAAATTCTCTGTCTCGTCTTAGCGTCCTGGTCCATAATCCCTGCCGTTGCGCCGCACGGCCCGGCATATCGAGGCTACCGACGCTCCGACGGAATTATTGCGCGCGCTCGGCCGCGAGACATTTGACAGCTCGTTAGCTCGTTTCGTAGGGATCCCGCGCGGTGTCGATTCCCAACCGCCACCTGTCACGTCCCTAGGCAGAAAGCGTCCTCTCTTTTCCTCTCACTCTCTCTCTCTCTCTGTCTCTCATACTCACTCTCGTCATAGCCTTTTGGTATGCGGTCTCTCTCAGTTACTCCTATATCGTAACTCGATGGCGCTGCAGTCGCGAGTGACGCCAAAAAGCAAGAGAGAGAGAGAGAGAAGTCAACAGCGCGTGCCAGTCGGCCTCTACTCGTCCTTCATGCCACCGGTCGCTCAACGGGAGTCCCTGCCTCTCCTCTTCGTTGCACCGTTTCAACCACTCGTCCTTTGCCGATGCGCAGCTTCGCGCCGAGGACCATCCCCCCACTACCCGAACCTCCTCGTCCCCCAACCCTCTCTCGACCATTCACGCTCCGACCGGATTTGGCACATTGCCGCGGATTAATTATGGTCTCTGAACGCGACCGATTCGCCAGCACCACCCGGTCACGATTTTCCCTCCTCTCTCATTGTATCTTGCACCAGCTTCACCGGCAAACCTCGACGTCATCGCGAACAGCGCACACGATTGAACGACGTTGCTCAATTTTCCGTCGGCAACAATTTTTCTATCGAATAACTCCCGCGATCAATTTGCTCGTGCGGAAACAATGAAGTTTGGGAAGAGAGAGAGAGAGAGAGAGAAAATAAACACGCCGTTCGTGCAGGATGGTTTCATTCGGGGAGTCGACAACGTCAAAAAACAATTATTCGAACGTGACGAAAAAAAGACACGTTTCAAACTCATGACCGAAAAAAAGTATCTTTTTTGGGGCAATAAAAAAAAACGTTTAATTTGACTTGCAATTTTACGTAGAGCTTATCAACTCGATCGTATCGATCGTTCTGTGGTCATTCGAAGTTAAAGTTTATGTGAGAATATATACATAACGTAATCCGGATGAATACAATATTCTTTTGATAACGCGTATCCTCTTTGCCACATACATATTTGAAGGAGACTCGAGAATCCGATTTTATCGTATGAGGTACCAAACTCCTGCCACGCTTGCAACAGTAAAATTTGATTCGCTTTGTAAGCTTTCCCGACTTCGCCCCGAGAATAATAAATAGGGGAGTGTGGTGGCGAGAATCCCTTTTCTTGAAAACTCGAAGAATTCTCTATTTCAAATGTTATCTGTTTATCTCTTGACGCGGTTCGAACAAAGGACGAACGATTTATTATTCGACCCTCGAAGAAAATGGAAGGTGACGAAAAGAGACAAGAGAAAGAGAGGGAAAAGTTTTAACTACCGAGTGACCGCAACAAAATCGTAAGTGTACGCACTGATTCGTGGTATCGCGATAACACGCGTCGATGAGCCGTGGGGAGGACAAGAGTCCACGGGCCAAGATTAAGGATGAAGGGCAGACACACGCGGCAGGTGCTCCTCCTTCTCGAGACGGGCAGCTGCAATCACGACCGGACCATCTGCCATTTCGAGATATATAAGCCCCTTTGCACGAAGAGCACCTTCCCTCGACTCGGACTGCGCGCCTCATATTTTGTGCTTTCTTCGCTGTATTATATTCTATACACCGAAGACCCGCCAATTAGACCCTCCTTGGAAACACGTGCCCCCGTAGCCAACGACTTAACCCACTGTCGTGGATGTAACTCGATTTTATGAGGCTTCGATTTTTGTTTTTACAGTCGCTCCTCCCCCTCTCGTGAAATATTACGACTACCTGCTGTTGGCTCTAACCGTGCTCCCTTTTTTTCGCGAAGACTCACTTAGTGTTTCGCTATAACGAACGACAGTTGGTCAGCAGAGTAACCCACAAGGTGTCCCTACGATGTAGCGCTTTAATTTTTAGATATTGCTTGGGTCTTGTTACATATTTATTCGCATCGTTCCTGTCTTTCATTTTCAAGCAGAAATGTTGTCTTGCGACCATAACCAAGATTATGCGGCATTATCAAGATTTTTCTTTATGAGCGTTTGTAATCAAAGAAAAATTTAAGCAATTTTTCTAACGAATCGTTCTTTAAAATTTAACTAGGATAGACTGGGTACGGTTGTAACAATTTTGCATTGATCGGCCTATAGTAATGAGAAGCTACATCCTAATGAAATTCATTAAAAATATTTACTTTTGGTTCAAAAAAACACAATAGGTCTATGTGGAAACGTATTCACATCGCATCACTGGGAATCATGTCCGGACCTGGGAGTCCGCATGATTTCCTCTTACCTATCTCCAATCTATCGTATATAGTTTCGAAGATATTCGAGTTGTTACAACCGTACCCAGTTCACCTTAATATATATGTGTATGCCTATTGTACTGTTGCTACTACTACTACAACTGCTGTATGTGTAGTTCATCGTATTTTTTTACCAAGTAATACGCAACATTATGTATTATGCTAGATGTGTTTGAATTCCAGTGGACGAAGAACAGTACGAGTTTGCGATAACGCATTATGGGAATATGCGGAAGCATGTTTATGGTAAAATCTCAAGCATGAGAGAGGAGGGCTTTCAGGTTGCTGAAAGCCCTTCTCTATTTTATGTCGTATATAGGATGGTGGCTTACCGTAGTACACAATCCGGAGGTAGAAATGGACGTCCGTGTGTATAGAGTATTGTTTTCGCGTAGGGCATTCATAAACATTGGTCTACTTCCCATTCTGTCTTGCTATCGATAAAAAACACAATTTCTTCGTTCCACGCTACGATTGGGCAACTTTCTTTTCATTCTTTTATAATTTTAACGAGGTTACAAACAAGGGTAGAAAGTCACACACAAATCTCTCGTCTGTAAGACTGGTACACAGAAAAATAACGAATTACCTGAGAATTCTGGACCGCATCGTCGCGCCATCTAACGTATTTCCAACGAATTAAACAATCATGAAAGTTACGTCGGCAAGCTTACCGGCGCTATTGATCTTACCGACACTAGGTACGCCGCAATTACTGTATGAAAGATAACCTGGCCGATGAACAATTCGCACGTACCTATGTCAAACAAAAAGAGAACAAAAAATGAGAAATTGGTCTTCGTTGAAATATTTCAATATCATTCATTCGTTATCAGGAGATACATGACTAAATACAAAACCCCTTAACTATGTAGATGAAATCTCCTGGCTCTCGTAAGGAAAGGTACAACAATGTTCTTCTATTTCATTAGCATTTTTTCAACTTGTCAGTCGTTCTTTAACGACCTTTGTTCCCTTTACCAAGAGACAATATAGCGTCGTACATCAACGACGAATTTACGAATGAAGTCGCGCCAAACTATCATTCGCGATAGTCCAATTTGGTATTGAACACGTTGTCACGTGACTGATTTAATAAGTTTTCTTTTTTTTTTTTTTTTTTTTTTTTTCCCCGAGAGATGAGCCAAAACGAAAGGATCGGTATTAATCGAAAAGCGATACTTCGCGATGTTCTATCCGATTTCATATTTTTCTTTTCGTAAATACGCTGCTTCGTGCTTGAAATCAACGAGAAAAAAAAGAAATTGAATTGTAATCACATAGAACGATGGAACGAAATTACACTCAGGAATAATCGAGACCGGGTCGAGGTAATTCAGTATCTTCCGGATCGACCGTCCCTGCCTTTGTCCTCTCGGCCACCCTTGCGACGCTCCTTAGATCTGGATCTTCTCTCGCGCGAACGCGAACGTCGCTTGCGATCGCGACCGCGAGATCTCGAACGCGAACGTGAACGGCCGCCACCGCCGCTACCGCCTCCTCCGCCACTACCACCGCCACCTCCACCGCCGCCGCTTTTACCGCCTTTCTTGCGACTATACAAATAGCGACGCAACTCGCGGGATATCGGTTTTAAGTGCATGAAATTGCAGAAACCCGATCTGGTACATTCCCTGTTGGTAAAAAAAATATTTAAACAGTGAAAATCATTATTAATAAAAAATCAATAATATTATATTATTTTTATAACGTAATTTTCAGATTTAACGTTGAAGGAACTTACCCCATCTCATACTGACGACAACAAGCTTCCCTGAAATCGGTTACCGGTGATAATTCGGCGTAAACGGGTCTACCGCCGAACCAACGATTGTTCAAATCGTTCACAGCTTTTTCGGCGTCCTCCTCTCGTCGGAATTTGATGTAAACGTTACCAACAAGATGGTCGCCAAGATTGTCGCAAACATTCATCTCTTCGATCTCGCCGTACTTGTCCTCGCACTCGACGAATACATCCTCGAAGAAATTGTCGTAATGTTCCTGCATCTCCTCGTCGGAGACGTTTGCAACGACTAAATGGAATAGGGTATACGAGATATTAGAATTAAGCGTGAAAAAAAAAAAAAAAAAAAAACAGTATCTCCGGCGATTACGATGAAAACACTCACGATGCGAGCCATCCGCGCTTTTTGCTGAATTTTGTGGATTGACGTACAGATTTTGTAATAAACAAGTCTGAAATAGAAAAATATCGTGTAAATCTCAAAATCTTCTATTTTATCGGTTTATTTCGTCGATTTACCGGAAAACTTGTAAGGCCGAACGTGCTTTTTCGACAAGAGGTTAGCAAACGTGTCTAGCTTTTTAACTTACCTGACTGAACGTAGGTTTGTTGTGTATTCGGGAACAACGATCACCGTGCCGGCAGGCACCGATTTTGAAGTAAAACGAACAATTTACTCTGTAAAAAACAAATAATTTATGTGATAATGTTCGTATTAAAGACGCGCAAAACAAACGGAGATACGATTCGCGAATTCGTAAAACTACTCACTTGTCTTTTTCAGTACCGAAAATAGAGGCCAGGTACTCTGCCATGTTTAATCACTTTTACCGAAAACTATTCAGATGTTTTTTTTAAATTAAACACATTCGAAATTCTCGTAATGCGAATAAAAGTCGTTGAGAGCCGAAGAAACGAGACGCTCAAACGTCCAAAATGTCCGCCGACTCGTCGCCATTCTGGCGAGTTACGCCATTGAGAAAATAGTAACGAAGATGGCGAGCTCGTGTATTATATGAGACCGCCGCGGAGTATTTCAGGGGGTAGTAACTATATGCTGCCTTACCGACCGACGTTTTAGCGGGATATACGAAATGTCTCCCGGTAACGAGAACTGTTACAATTTATAATTGAACTGTTGATAATTTTTGTAAGAGAACTTCGCGCGTATAGAGAATCGATCGTGTACTATACATCTCCGCTAAAATAAAAACAAAAGAAATATAAATCTCGAAATTGTTGCGATCGTGAAAGAGGGCAATAAATGGCACAAGCTTTGGGCCATGTCTTTCTTGGCCCAGCGTGTTATTTTTATTTGAGGACGAACGAGATAGAACGAACGACCAAGGTAAACGAATCGATCGTATTTCCACCACGATACGAGCGTATTTTCAATCGATTCGCGTTTCATACCGTGCCAGATTCCAATAAAAAGCCTGCGATCGTAATTACGAAAGTTCAAATGTCATTTCCCGTGTCACTTTTTGTTTTATCCTAACCCAAAGAATTCATCTTATTTTCATAGAATCGACGCACGAATGTGGACAATTTTTACTTTCTCGTTGAGCCTTCAGTATCTCAATAAAGTAACGCTTTTGCCAGGATAACGAAGATTGACCATCCTAGGTAGGATGGAGGGCGCGCCGAATGATCGTGAGCTAAAACGAAAATTCGATCGTACGGAACGCGCGGATTACGAAACCGGAAGAGATTCTTCCTCTTTCTCGAGTATTTCCCGTTCTATAGAGAACGATTCGCGCGTTAATTCCGACGAGGAACTCACGTGTTCTCTGTACGTGTCCCGAGCCAGCAATTCCCTTATTTGCCAGAATAATCAGGACAACGAACTGCCGCGAATTGTTCTGGAAGATGCTATTCGGGCTTCGGGTCCACTTGCCGGCTGGAACGTTTCCGAAACATCCTGCGGTTTGATAGCTGCTTTTGCGCGCGAAGCTGATGCCGAGAAGTTGCTTCAACGTGGTGATCTTGCGCGTGTCTTTGAAGGACCCGTACAAGTATGTCCCATACGTAATCTGCATTGACATATTTATTTCATCTTCGCTCGTGCGAGAAGTCTCGTTTGCAAGGATAAAACTGGAAAAAATAATTCATACGTATAACTTCGTAACTGTAAATCGACATATCCTTGAGAATAATTTTAAACCTCTCGATTTCAAAGTTTTCTAAGAAATATCACAAAAATATCGTTTCATAAGACTAAGAGTAGTCTTATTATCTTTATCAGACATAATTAGAATATTTATTAAAAAAAAAATCCCGATCAAACTAATCATTGGAATATTAACGATACCCGAGTCATCCACATTAGTCCGCGTGGCCTCGATTTAATTCAGACTCTTAAAACGATGTCCGATCACGCTCTGCTCCAAATAAAATGCACCATTGAGTTATAATCCTCGGAAACGGGGGGATTCCCGTACAGGTGGCACGTTTTTCTGCAAGAGATTCCCGGTATCGTCAGGCAGTTCTGTTGCGCGACGTGCCATGGGCAATTCCTCTGCAAGATCTGAGTTCCGCTTTCGCCAAGCAGGGCATAACGACTGGTAGCATCGAGCGTTTGCGACAATACGTTCGAGTCGAGGTACTTATGCTCTCTCTCTCTCTCTCTCGCTCTCTAAAGGACAGGTACAATTTCTATGTTATCAATAATAATTAATATTTAATTTCAAACCAAAAGATTCTCGATGCTGATCATTACGAGATCGTGTTGCGACATGGCTTGGATTTCTTCGGTGCTGCTAGATTCAGTGCAGTTCCCGAGCGTTGGTGGCGCGGCGGAAGTGGTAACGGCGGTACCAGTGCCAGTTGCGGAAACGGTGCTCTCAATCAAGGTGCGATACCAGGTGGTGTGAACGGTGGCAGCAGCCTCGCCGAGTCTTCTTGCGCGCAGCAAGGTGACGGTGTACTTCAGTGTTATCGTTGCCAAGGTTTCTGGCACGTAGCGGCCAACTGTCGTCATCTTCCTCGTTGCGTACGTTGCGGGGAACCCCACAGTGTGGAATTTTGTCCCAGACCGAGAAACAGCCCGATTTGTTGTCACTGCTCTGGTCCACATCATGCTGGTATACAATCGTTTGGACGTGACTCGTCCAAACGAATTCTTCATCCAACAATAAAATCAGTGTTTTTATCGTGGTGGAGATAAAAATGTTTTTTTGTATAGATTTTTTCTATTTCAATTCCAGGCTTCCGGCAGTGTCCCGTGAGACTTCAATTATTGAACGCTACGCCGATAAGCATCACTCTGAGTACTGCCGGTCGTGCCGGAGCTCCGTACTCCCTCAATCCTACCAGCAAACAAAACGCTTCCCAAGGTCAACAATCTCTCAAGCCCAATCATCAGTAGAGAGGAGTCTTGATGACAACGATAATGACTAAATTGCACGTGGTGATTTCTCTGTTGAAGCGTAATTTTTTTTTTAATGGAATTACAAGACCGACGTCCGGAACATTTTTTCTACCCACTCATTACCCATTTGTACGTGTATCTGTGATATTTTTGGAGTGCGATAAATACTTGATATAATTTTATTCTAATGGAGTTTAATTCTTCTAATTATTCATTCTCCGTTTGTCCTTCCTGTATCATAGCTTCCCACAAATTACCAGGCGGAGGATGAAGAAATAAAAGAATTATCAATTATTTTTCATCCACTGACCTGGAATTGAAATACATTGGCTTCTTCCCGTTTTTCGCACATTGACCAGACTCACGAGCAAGCCAAAATTGAGAAAGCTATACGTTCTCGTAAAAGCAGTTTCGCAAATAGGTGAAAGTCTTGTGGAATAAACGTGCTGATTTGAATTTGTTCGCGTTTTTAGTACGTTCATGAGTCTAATCAGTTTATTTCTTCAGAATTCACGACGATTCACGAACGATCGTTTTTTTTTCGATCGATTTTAACACGTGCTCGGGTATATTAGCTCGCACGACGTTTTAAGAATAATCGATTTTATACAGAGCTGAATTATTACCACTGGCATTATGCTATGCATTCCAAGACGTTTGACGAGATCGTCCTAAGCATGTTCGACCTCTTATATCTCAACGGAATATAACGCTCTTTACACTCGTGCCGTGTAATCGTTGGCCGACTTTTTTTTATTCTTTTCTCTACCCGCAGCGCATTGTCCCACTTTCGTATAGTCCCCACCTATAGAAAAGTGGGTCCTCGGACGTTCTCCAAGACCGGTCGCCGGTAATACCAGTCCGATAATACTTAAACGCAAAGAAGGTACCCACTAGCTACCTCGCTTTAAAGACTATTTTTTATTAATAGCAATTCGATCGACGTGTTTCACGGACTCTTCGCACGACGCGAACGACATTGAACGTAATATGGAACAATACGTCTTTTTTATATTCAGTTTTTTTCTCAGTGTCAGCGACGCGTGAACGTTACTCAATGAGCGTGATGTAATCTTGGTATTAAAATTGCACATTTAATTTAGCAAAAGAAACAAAAGAAAAATTAACAAATAATATAATAATTTTACGTTAATTGCAGAAGAAGCTCGAACTTTTTCCTACTCCATTCGTAAGGTGAACGTGATATAAAAATTATGAAATAATTTTTTTTACAAAAAAATATTCGTGGATATCGAAAAAGAACGTTGACAATTTTTGTATAATGTAAACTTTCACTCGATGGAAGGCCTCGTCACGGGAGTCGAGCTTGTCGAACTCTCGGACCGTTGAGAAGATACGAGCGGTCGAGCTCGGATGCAAAAATGAGAAGTCTCGGTGCGAACGAGTCGAGCTGATTTGAAACCGACGTGAGAGAGTCGACGGAGTAGGAGTAAATCGGTGACCGGACGATCTCGTCGATTGGAACGGAACGGATCAGTCGACGAGGACATGATTTACACGGAGGTGGTGTTGTTGATCCTCGGTACGATCATCACCAACAGTTTACAACAGCCTCTCATATTGAGAAGCACGTATAAAGGTCTTCGTGGTATTGCGCCGAGTGCCGAAATTTTCTCCACTGGACTCAATCGTGCTGTTTACTATCACGATCAGGCGGTCGCTGTCGTCGATATCAATAGGAAAAATGAAATCCACAACTGTGACATCGTCGAGGGCTAGTGAGTATTCCAAATTCAATTTTTAATTTCATCTGAAAATTTCAAAATATAACAAAATATACGCTCGGAAAGTAAATTCCATTTTTTTCTTGCACATTGGTTAATTTGGTTTGTAATTCTTAGGCTGGACGAATTTAATTATTTACTTGCCTTGCTGAAGAGGATTGCCAAAATGGAAAATCGAAAAAATCGTTTCGGACATTGATTTTTTGTTTCTTTTTGCCGAATTTGAAATTCGATCTCGTTGTCTCGTCTAAGCACGTAACTACTTCTCTCTCGAGTCACGACCTCTCGCTCGATGTTGGCCACTCAGCTCGTGGGAAGATTTCTCCAATGGGATCCGGTATAACTTGAAGAAGAAATAAAAAATAAAAACACTTGGATATATTTCTTACGTTGCGAGACAATTTGTTTTGAGTTTGTCGTTTGGCGACGTCGCGAAGCTTTATCATCGAGTTCATTAGAAACTGCAGGGGGAAATATACGTGGATTGCCCCGAGGCTGTCCTACGTGATTTTCCGCGTAAAAGAGAAAATCGCTCGTCGAGACGTTAAAGATTCTTACAGACAGTTATACACGAAACATATACGACTAGTTGATTTCATAATCGTAAAATCGACATGTAAGAAGACAGAAAAAAAACTGTTATAAAAGCCCGGAATTACGTAGCGAGTGACCAGCCAGGGAAACTCCGTCACATAAATTACATTCCTGTTTACCAAGTCGAAGAGAACGCCATAAAAAAACGCCTCGTACCCAAAATAAAATATTAAATTTTTCAAAACGAAGGAAAAAAACGTTAAACGATGAATTAAATCAATTCTGAAAACAAAGTGAAAACAAATTATTCAGCATTAAAAAAATCAAAATGCAGATGTCCACAGGTTTAAAAAAAATGAAATTATATTGAAGAAAAATTGAAACTGAGACGATGCGAATTTATGAGTTATTTTGTACATTGTATTAAATTTAGTCATTCGCGTATTTCTTTTCCTTCCAGCGAGCCACACGAGATTCAAGATATTCTGGCAAACTTGTCGAAAACGGTGAGACCGTTAGAGGTAACGTTTCCTCAGATGACGGGCCTGATGTATCGTTGCGAGCAACTCGATAAAATGCAACAAAACGGCACAGGACGCAAAGATTCGGCGAAGGGTACATTTCAAAAAGCGAACGAGATCGGTACCAACGCTCTAAACTTGCTCTCCGGTATTTTACCAGGTTCGAAGAATAACGAATATTTTTTTTACTGCTAGAGCCTGAAACAATCTGTAAGAGAAGGTCGTCTTTAAATTTTACGATTGACTTTGTTATTGCTTAGGAACGAAGTGGTGCGGAACCGGTGACGTAGCCACGGACTATCACGATTTGGGTCAAGAGGCAGATATCGACAGGTGAAAAAAATGAAAATAATCTACAACTTTAAAAAATAAATTATGAGATTTTTTTTTGTATAAACCAACGAGTTATTACGATTTTACAGATGTTGCCGAACTCATGATTTGTGCCCTGTTAAAATAAGAGCTCAAAGAACGCGTTACAATCTTACAAATTATTCGCTATACAGCAAGTAAGTAATCGATCTTAATTAATTTATCTTTTCTTTCCTCGTCTCGCGTTCGTAATAAAATTCGTAATTTTTATTATCGTATTTGTTTCTCGAAGATCTCACTGTATGTGCGACAATGCTCTCTATCACTGTCTCAAAGAAGTTGCCAATCCAACGGCAAACATAATGGGAAAATTATACTTCAACGTCGTAAGAGTCGAGTGCGTGGACGACGTACCGACTGGAATGCAAGAGTTTGGCGAATCTATGAAGAAATTTTCATCTACGGGCTTAACTTATTGAAATTCCTAGCGTAGCGAACTTTTTGTCAATTGTTTGTAATTTTAAATGTATTTCCATCGATTATTACGTAGATTCGTGTAATAAATTTTGTACAGTGTTTATTTCCATGATCCGAGATCGTTCGTGATTATTGTTAAGAAAAAAAAAAAAAAAGATAATCTTTTTGTAAATTCGATTTTTTCGCCGAAAACGAGCTACGGATGTTAGCACGTACCTTGTTTTATCGAAGGCAGCGAATTAATCAAAATCCCGATTTTTTCACGAATATTCGGTGAATCGTGGGAATAAAGATTACCGATTAGCCATAGCGTCTCTTTTCGTATATGATGGTGAGGATGAAGAAGTAATTTTTCAAAAAAAATAACCAATCTTTCATCAGTTGAATCGAGGATCGCGTCAGCGGCTGTTCCGTTCGATTCGCAGACGGTATTTGCGAAAATCCTAATAATCGCCGATACCTACGGAATCGTTAGTTTTATTTCTCTTCTGGAAACGGTATACGAGCAAGAAACCTACCAAAAGATTTATATTATGTTTGCAATACCTGCTCGACGTCCAAAATTTCTGTCTCGAGTGAATCCCAAATTTCATGAGCAATTATTGTAAATGCGGGAGAAAGAATTTGCGCACACGTCTCGTTCGAGGACAACAGTGCCAGCAGCCACAAAGTTTCCACGTCGATGGGATACACGCAGCGCGCAACGACCGCACGAGCAAGATCGCTCATTTCCGTGTCACTGAAAAAATTCTACGATTCTATTGAAAATCGCGACAAAAATAGGACATTATTTTTCAAGAATATTCTTACGTTATGATCCGCGATCCCGCGTAGAGACAATGTTTGATCGCGTACATTATAGACGCCGTGATCGAATCGTTGCTATCGCTCAGAAGGGAGGACAAACGCTTTAAACAGCCTTGAGCACGAAGCGCTTCAAAAGCGGATTTGCTACCCGCCGATAGATTTCCTATTGTCCAGGCGCAAACTTCTACCAGAGGGTAGTTCAGAGTATCGAGCTCGGCAACTAGATACGGTCCCGCGATTTTAGCAAGAGACGTACAGGCTTTCGAGTCCGCCAGCGCAATGTTGCAGCAACAATTTGCCGCAACCAATTGAATCGCTGGATTTTTCGAGGACAGATCGCGCGTTATGGCAACTAAGACGTTATCCACCCTGAGAAAACTGTCTATATTTTCTTCATTCTGAAAAGGCGCGAACGAAAAGTAAATCTTGCTTTTCTCATATTTTGTGCACATTTTACTAATTTAATTCATCCTGTTTCAGCTTTATTTACGAAAATGAAGAAACCTGAATGAACGACGTCTGCAACAGAAGATAGTCGTCCATCGACAATGCTCTTTTTTTCAGTTCTCTGGCTTTTGTAGTAACGTCGCTTGAATTCCAGAAACATTTTTTATTCTTTATCTCACCCAGTGTAGAGCGTTTCACGTTCAATGCCGTCGAACGATGAAACTTTCGATCTTCGAACGCTGTCTGTCTGAGTTCTTTGCGCATAACCTCAATCGGCGTTTCCGCGCCATCCGGCGATATTCCAATCGTTTCCATCGTTCGCGTATCGTAACGAGGAAAATAACTCAAGGTTTTACTACGAGTTTCGAACGAATATCAAAACTTTACGCAATATTTTCATATATTACGTAAGAATCAGAAACAGGTTTGTTTTGTTTTTGACAAATTCGCTCGTTTCGTCACGCGCTTGGGGTTAACACTTGCCGGGCGACTGACCTACTTCCGGTTCTCATGAATGAAACAGCTGTTCGAACAGCTGATCGGAAACAAACAAAGTCCGAGATAACATTGACTTTTATCACTTGTTGCTTCGACAATCGCCAGTAAGTAGAAAATATTTACGATCGGACGAAATAATAAGACATTTTATTTATTCATTTTTATTATTTCCGTTGATAATAACTTTCAACAATATCTTACGAATAAAGTATAAAAATAACGAAATTTTGTATTTATTTTAAATAATTAAGTATAAATGAGCGAATAGGAGAAGAAAAATTGTTAGATCTCTCCCGGAAATTGGTCCTCGTAATTTACGGTATCTTCGGGATTTTCCTGATCACCTTCGCGCACGCGTTTTATCGACAGGATATTGTACAAGGCGCGAGGAAAGGCTGTCGTCGGACCGAGAACTTGAAGACGAACGTCGCATTTCTCCAACTGAAGTTTCCACTTCAATTCGGAACGCCGAGTAAGATCCATCGCCTCGAGCGCCATAAGAAGAATGAAAAATTAATAAATCAAGAAATATTTTGTCAAAAGCGAAATTTCGTCATAATCCGTAACTTCTTCGTTATATAGTAAATTACCCACCAAAAACTCCGAGGCCGTACAACCAAGAGCTTTTTCCGCCGGTGGTCCGGTCAATCGACATCCGATCAAATATCCCGTGTCGTCTTTAAGATTGAGCTTGAAATAAAGATTATCAACGTTCATCGGTACCCGACGACCATTTCCACACGGACATTCAAGATTCATACACGAATCGTTTCCAGCTTTGATCAATCTCTTGCACAAAGCGCTAAATCGCAGAAAAAATATACAAACGTTAATTTCTCATATTGAAAGAATTCTTTTAAAATGTTTTTCAGCCAATCTACGTGGCTTGCCATCTCGTTATAATAGCGCCGGAACCATTAACGCTTTCCATATTAATTTCCGTAACGGAAGCGAAAAGTATCGTCACGAATTGGATTCTCTCGTTGTCCTCGTTTTTCTTCCGATTCAATTTCTCCGAAATATCCCCTATGGTCATCGTTGTTTTTATACTTTCGGCTTGAATGGAAATGTAACGAAAAAAAACAACAACATAATCTTGTAATTCCTCGAGAAACGAAATAACGCGTTTGTAAAATTGATAATTCTCGAATTACTAACGATTTGGAACAGCGAATGGATCGCGAGGGGCGTAATCCGGTTCGCATCTGATCGAAGTTCTGACTTCGGCCGTTTGAGGTAAATCCGGATTTTCCGTTATCAACGTCTTCCTCACTAATCGGGGAAAAACAAGAATTTTCTTTAAAAAATCTGTAAATTCTTGTTTATATCTTCCGGACCGAGTATACAAACCTATAGTAATCGCCATTTTCTTCTTGAACGCGTCGAAAGCTACTCGAGCATCGGAAATAAACAGAACGGTGTTTCTCGGCTCCCAAACCTCGGATATTCGTACCCATTCGTTTTCCCAGAGTTTGAGGGAAACCGTTTCCTGGCAAGAACCGTCGGCGACCTCGAAATCACGGCAGACCAATGATCTTCCGTCTCTCGTTATGATAGAACGCGATTCGCTCACCTCGAGAAAAAATATATTATTATTATTTGGTAGTTTTAATCGCATATCCTTTTCGCAAGGATTTTTACAAACTTGTATACATCTTATGTCTTTCTTGTATCTAAAATTTTCTTTTTTCTCCGTCTTCCGTGCATTCTCTTCCACATATTATTTCCATCTCTCTATGTATCCGCACATATCCTACTGTATTTTTCCGCTCAACATATTTATCATTTGCCCCTTTATCGCAATCCTGCCTACTTCTTTCACCCAATCTTCTGTCGCTTTTCTTGCCCTCTCCGTTACCATCTCCCACCCCTCGTTAAACGAAACGCAAATTATCGAGAAATGGAAGGAACAAATACTTACGAATGTAACGACGACTAATAAATCGATAAATTGATCTTGCATCGTTTCTATATGATCGAGAACGCTTTTCACGCTTCGCAGCTGAGACAATGGCTTGGTCGGTATTCTCAACAAGTACTCGTAACGTCCGCTATCAGCGCCATCGTGAGCCTGAATAAGCGCGACTCCTTCGTTCACGGTTAGGGTATACGGGGAAGTGACGGTTGGAGAAAAATTTTCATTCTTATCGTTTGCTTGGCGTATCGTGACCTTGGCGTTTATAACGTCGACTGATAGTTCGCGAGGAAATAATAATAAGAAGAATTGTACGAAAGGATAGATTTGTTAAGGTTTTTTTGTTGTTGAGAGAACGAATTGAAAAAATTACCGACCGACGCTTCCGATGTGAAAAGTGGTCGCCATTTTGTCGATAAAATCAACAGAGCCCCATACAGTTACGTTTATGAAATCTTTTTCAGAGTCTCTTAGCGCGAAGGTCCACACTGCCCGCGTACCACCGCGGTCTACGAATGTATTAAATAATTCACTCGAATTTAATAAATTAGACGCGATAATAAATATTATTCGTAAGAAATCCTGTATACGCACAACGAGATGGATTGGCTTCGAAGGTTTTCGAGTTCAAACTTGCGATTATGACACCAACGACGAGAGAATTTTGTGTATCCGGTTGAATGGAGTTCAACGCCTGACGGTAAACACCGGACATTGCGAATTCGTATAATTACTTTGCTTTAAACTGGGTTTAAATATTCTGTACACGCTCTTTTATTGAAAAGAAAAAGAATAGAGTCTGACGAGCGAACAACTCCGACGCGTTACTGCTTCGTTTTTTTAAGCGAGCGAGTATCCGCACGAGTTTCTAAAAAGCTGCGCACGCGCGTGCGCAATGCTCGCTCACAAAAATAGCGCCAAAGGCGCGCGATGAATCGTCGTTCGAACTAATTACATTTCCTTTACAAATAGTTGAGTTATTTCAATTAAAACGTAGATTTAAGAATTCGGATGAACAAACGTCGAGTGTTCCGACAAAATCGATGAGTTTTAATTAAGGCACGACAATTCCTATCGCGATACAATAGTACCCACTGTAACCCTCAAGTTTAAGCGACGCTTGTGACAAAATTAATGACTCAGGGTCAATGCGTTATATTTCACGAACGTTTTCACGAACGCGATTATTAGGCACGCTTCATCTTTTACGTTAATTTTTTTTTTCAGAAAATTCGCCCGTAACGTTTAATTTATGTAAATAGCAATTAACGTCCCCGGTGAATATCGTACGACCATGAAAAACTTGTACTATGAATTAATTTGCGACAGAAACCTTTTTTTAAGTACACCTCGTACATATGAACATACGTAACCGATACCCAATTGCGATTGGGTAAAAAACAAATAAAACGCGAAAAAAGCTCAAAAGAAAAGAAAAAGAAAAAAATATGCCTCGATGCGGCTTTCTTCCCTTATCGTTACACCTATTATTTATACAGCGTTAATTTCTAAACAGCGTATAGTTACAAAATTCTTGAGCTAATATTCACGATGTCTCGCAAGTACAACGCGTAGTCTGAATTCTTTCTTTTAGTTTCATTCTTAAAAAGCACCGAAAGTCGATTATTTACAAGATATTAACTCGTAAAGTCTCGCGCTTATACGTAATATCAATTCTTATTGCGTTAAATTGCGTCGAATGAGAAGTGAATTGAAAAAGAAAAAAAATGATTTCTCACTCGTGAGAAGATTTACATATATACATACATATGTAAATACATATATATATACACATATATCGTCCCTTATCTTATCTAATCCGACTGGCAGGCGCCAGCTCGTTAAATGCTTCGTTAGATTCGTAAGCTTCGTCACACCCGACGCGACATTCTTTACATTCTTTTTCTTTTTTTTTCTTCTTTCTACGTCGAAAAAAAAGTTTATTAAACGGGAGTTTCCGGATTTTCCCAGTCTTCGGCATTCTGTCTCGAGAGAGCACGCTCGTTCGAATCTTCGCGAAGTACCAGACTTATAGCGTCGCAAAGATTCGGATCGAGGGATCTCTCGCCCCCTTGGGGCAAACTTCTGTTCGACAACGGTGACAAATCGCTACTTTCCTCCTGACTGAAGCCACGGACGAAAACACTGTCGGAGTGCGAATGCGATGGTGTCGAAATTTCCGATACGAGAGGCGTAGACTCGTCGTCGCTCGTGTCGCATCTACCTGGTGAACTCGTTACCGAAGCGTTGATAAAGCGATCCTTGAATTTTGTCAATTTTTCCAAAGACGACGTTGGCACCGAAACTGCTATCGTAAATTCCTCACCGACCATCGTGGACGTCGAGCGTCTAGTGGTCAAAGTTTTCTCGGGATTGTTTTCTATCAGGTGAGTATCGTCGCTCGTGTAATCGTCGGTGGACTTTGAACGATAAGTTAGTCGAGGCGACGGTGGCGGCGAGACGAAAAGCGACGATGGTCGATTAATCGCGTTCACGCTGTTCAAACGTTTCTTCGGCTGACGATTCCCGTGCGAATACGTCGAACGATTACTACGCTGCGACGTTATGCTACGCTGAGAATTCGTACGTCGCAATTCCGTGATTGAATTTTGAGAACTCTCGTCCGAGCTCTCGGGCTCGTCGTGAACAGGCACCCAATGGTAGATCGGCGACGATTGAAGAAGAACGTAGTCCGTGTCGGTAGTACCGCTGTGCGACCTCGAACGTTCGCCTAAAACACAATGTTTTCTTTTTTAAGTCACAATTTTCTTCCCTTTTTTCGACAAACACGTCGATTAACGGAAATACATTACACACGACAATTACGACGATGCGATTTATGCGAGAAAATTTGTAAACGAGTATTATCTCGGGTTATTGTAGAATAAAGCGTTTTTATAATAACTGTCTCTCAACACGTCGCTACGACCCTGTCCTGACATCCGCAAAAAAAAAAAAGAAAAAGAAAATTGAAGAGAAAACAAATACGACGACAAGCACACCCGATCCACTTTGAACGCTCACAACGTATACAAAGGAGTCATGCATCGAAGTAATTAAACGATACTACAAACTCGAGAAAATATTTTCAATATATTAATAAATGAATACAATCATCGGATTCGGTTTTTCATATACGTAGATATGTATATTTTTTATTGTCCATTTGGTACGTAACAACTCTCATAAATTTTGACGACTCGTCACGGGGACGTGTATACGATCGATACAATAAAGAAAACAAAGCCCTTGAGTGCCGAAAACTTTTATTCTTCGTTCTTTCCTCTTTATTTCAACGTTTTTTGTTTTTTTCGTTTAAACAATACGGACGATCGATGCGTTTTCCTATTGTGAAAATATCTAACGAGGAAGAATATATCAGAAAGATTTTCACGAGGACGTATATTATTCGTATCATTGGCTACGTTTTTTTTTCTTTTTTTCTTTCGTTTACTTGGCAACGGTGGAACATCGTAATATCACAGTCTTATACCTACGTCGCTTCGTTACAATAATACTTATTCTTTCTTTTCTTTCTTATCTCGGACTCTTCCGTGGATGGAAGAAAATAATGGCGTTTACGTACCATCGAGTTCGTATTTTATGTAACGTTTTTTTTTTCTTCTCTCTTCGTCTCTCGCTACTTACAAGTAATTTACCGTCGCTAACGTATGTACAATATGCGAGTTGTTCCTGTACATGATTATTTTCTCAATACGGTTGATCGAGGTGAAAGAAGAAAAAAAAAGAAGAATTTCGCCAATCGTATTTACATTCGCCCGCCGATCTAATCGTAACGCGTTTTGCCGATAACTCGACGGTACGTTACCTTGCCGCTTTATCTTATAATCTTACGCATGTAAAACAATACAAACGAACTTTCGACCGTCCGCTCAATTGCCGGATAATACGGCGTTAATATGTTTCCTAAGTAAAAGTACAATGTAACACGACGGAAAATTCGGACGAATCGTGTTCGAGGAGGAAGAGAAAATATCGATTGAGCGTTTCGAACGATTGAGTGTTTCAGTGTCGAATGATACGTATAAAATAAAAAAAAATAAACATTTATACACGTTTGTGGAGCAGAGACGTAGAGACGCGTGTCGGATCGCGAGGTCGTTCGCCTCGAACAGTTTTCTTTACGTTTCTTTCTTTCTTTCTTTTTTTTTGGTTCAATGCTTGTTTACGCTTGTATTTGGTTTTTGTTTTCTTTCTCGAACTGCTTAGAAGTTTGTGCAGTACTCGGCGATGATTTCAGGACTTTGGTCGGACGTCGGTGCTTCTTGAACTATGACCAGAGGCAGTGAAAGCGGTAGAGAAGTGGGCTCACCTTGAAGCGAGTCTGTCGGCGCTACGATCGGCGGAGGAACGTCCAATACGTCCTCGCAAGCTTCCTCGTTAAGCGTTTGCAGAGCTCCACAAATCATTTGTTCCTCGAGCGTCACCTAAACGTTACGGAAAAGCATAAAGCAAAAAAAAAAACAAAGATACATCACCATTTTGTTGAATAATTCGACAACGCCGTATCTCACATATACGGACCAACCTTTCTTTACACACACATAACGAGTCTTCTCGCTTATAAAAGGCACGATTAAACATGGTTCTAGTCTATTTTGTAGTGCAAAAAGAAATTTTAATAGGCCATCGAGTGACCTTACCTGGAACTGTTTTTTAAAATCCACATTTTGTCGCATTTTTTTCGTAAGTGGGAAAGAATAATAGATGTCGTTAGAATATTTTGTCGGAGATGGAGATCGATAGATCGAGTATGGATACTTTTACGTGCTTTATGCGTCAAACTCGATGAGATTCCGTCTCACCTGTTTTTCCATAATAGATTGCTTTGTCTGATCGCGCCTCGGCGGACCATCGGTTCTCGATGTCGTTTTTTCCTTCTCAACGTGGCTGGCTACTCGGGGTATGCTAACCTGTGTCGTATGTTCTAGATCGTCGTAAAAAAATAGAAAAATCGGTTAAACACTCGTTTTTTTTCATTTCGATCTCGACGTGAAGAATTTTGTAAATTTCTACCTTTTCGAGCTATTTGTTCGGGACCGACGGAAAATCTAACACTTCGCGAACCTTCCTCGTGTGTCGTGAAAGACGTTAGTTCTTGTTCTCTCAACGAGGCGATAACCATTCTGAACAATTCCCAATCACCGAAACCCATTTTCAGCACCTGCAAAAAAAAATCGCGATTCGAGATATCAAGATCTGCTTAATGAGGTTAAAAAGCGTTGTCCATGCATTAGACGAATTCCAAGTTTAATTGTTTAAAATTCGTACGAACCTTCTTAACGATAATAATCAACCGTGCGTAAAATTTGAGAAAGTTTTACCGTCTAGAAATCGAGTTATTTATTGTGAAAAGACCTCGTGTTAAAGTTGCCATTTTAAACACCGAATATCTCGATTACTAGACGGTGAAACCTTCTCAAATTTCTTACCCATTATAATACGATGCTCAAGAAAATTCACGCAAAATTTCAAAAAATTATCTTGGGACAAGTTGTATCTCATGATTTTGCCATTACTTTGTATATACTATTACGATTATGGCGCTTGAACCTCCTTAAAACTTTGCGAAATAAAATAGTCAATCGTTAATTTTACCTCTTTCAAATCCTGCAAAGTACAGTGTAACAACACTCTGCCGTTGATATTGTTTTCCCTCACGAGATTTTTGTAATCTTCGATCCTGCTGGGATTGAGATCCTCGATTTTTTCCAGGAGATCGCAAATACCGTTGACCGTGAGGCTTCCTAGTCTCAAATCTAGAATCTCCGTCTGTAAATCACGATTAATTACTATCACTGCTGTTACTAATGAAATTTACGATAGAAATAATAAAATAAAATAAGCGATTGATTAAATACCGGCAAGGTCGTGACCGCCGAAAGTGGTTTAGGTGCCGGTTCCATCGGTGGTATCCACATCGGTGGTTGCCACGGATACATAGATTGAATAGGCCAATTTGGTGGTGTCATAGGTGGCTGTGTTTGATTCTGCACGCTTGAATTTTTCGTAAACCTGGACTGTCTGGCGTTTCTATTGGAGTTCATCTGATAAATTCCACTATCGGCGCTAGCGCTGTGATGATGCTGTTGATGCCAAGGTGGAATGGATTTATACATATTTTGATTAGTATCCTCCTCGATACTTTGCTGTTCCTCTTTGATCTTTTTCTTAATATAAGGATCGAGATTAATGGTGAATGGAAGAAAGACTTTCATGTCGCTGACGAGAAGACTCGAACGATGAAACGTGAGGAATACATCGAGCTTGCGTTCGTCCCTATCCATTTCGAGAAGCGGCTGAACATCCTTGAGCACTGGAATTTGCGGCCTCACTCTGTTCGTAACGAATCATGTAATTAGATAATGAAAATATGAAGAAAATTTGGAAAAAGAAAGGATAATACTTTACTTACTTATCGTAAAGATTTTTCAGCGATGTCGAATCGTCCAGGCTCTCTTCGTACATGTCGTAATGAAGAATAAGCCAGGACGTTCTAAACGGCCATTGTTCGGTTATGTTGATCCAACTGGCGAGGTGATACCAGTTGAAATCAATCTGGAATGCTTTCAACAAACGTCCGGTGACGTAAACAACGTTCATTAAACGTCGCATGCTACGTGGATTTACGTCGCTAAAGTAATCGTCCGTAAGGAGCATCTTGTTCAAATCTTGTGCACCTCCGAGTCTATTTAAATTGCTACCGATACTGCTAGCGATCGATTCGCTAAGACGTAATTTTCTACTGCCTTTTCTACTCGGTGGCTTAAGCTTTTCATTGCTATTCATCACGCTGGACTCTGTGCTGAGCCGTCTGTTCGATACGGAGTGATGCATCGCGTTTACCGTTGCGTAATTCACGCTCTCCTCGGCTTCGTTCCAGGTCGTTTTTTTACCGTACTGTGCCGTCTGTTGAGCAACTTTGACCTTTCGCAATCCGCTGTTTTGCAGATAAAACGGCAGGTGTACCATATTTCGAAGATAATCGTGGCCACCGATGTTTGATTCTGTAAAAAGTCTTCTGCTGTTGACCTCAACGGCCTGGGAGAAAGAAAAAAAACGTATGTTTTAAAGTATAACGTAGTCACATTTTTATGACGAAAATTGCAATACAGTAAAGAGATATTTACCTTAGCGATTATGTGGGGATCGATCGCCAATATAACGACGAAGGGACAATTATTGTCGCTGAACAATGCTTGCATGGCATCGAGCACCAGTAAAACTTTGTCTTGTTCGCAACTATCGAGTCCATCGACTATCACCACCAATCTGCTCTGTTGCGACGTAAAGCTGTCCAAACACTTGACCTAAGATTCACTCGTCGATATTAAAGAGACCGAATAGCGTTACGTATATTATGAAATACGAGATATCAAGTTTTTCATCATTTACCATTTCGGTCATTAGATTGACTTCGCTCTTGAGAGTCTGTATGAAACCCTCGCTCTTTACAGTCTCGAGTTTGGCAATACTGCGCTGCAGATGCCTTCTCTGAGAGAATACTATAGCCTGAAGAGTCCTGCTCCAGGTGTAAAGATTCGCTATTACGCTGAACGCCAACAGCAGTAATACTGTTATCATAATTATGTGCGCCGTGACGCGTTCTATCTTTGGCCTAAGAATAATAAAGATTTTAATGTAGCAAATACAAAAAATATTCTAGCTTTAATAATACTTGGCGTATCGCTTACTCGTCGCTCTGCAAATCGGTGAGATAGAGCGTCAGTATGGAAACACCGACGAGAAAGCTGCAGAAGCAAAATTCGAATATGACTATGTATGGCAAGCAACAAACGTGTCGCCAACTCCACGAGGTCGACGATTTGATGGGTTTTGGCTTGAAAGCGCGATAGAGACGCGTCACGAGAGATCCAAAATCGTTCTCGATGGAGTCGTACAGAGAACCGACCATTTGGGCAACGGCGTTTTCACCGGCCGACGTCGTTCCGACTCGAGTTTGATCGGTGAAATAAAACTTTATCGGCTGTATCGTCAGGCCATCGTTGAGGACACCAATGGGCGGATGACAAAATATAACTTGAAGCAACAGTTTCAGAGAATTTAATTTTGTCGTAAATGCTACGGTAAAATTGTACGGCCAGTACCAGTCGTATCTACGAGAAAGGACAAGAGTACGATAATGAAGGTAAATGTAAATAAAATTAAAATAACAAGATTAATCGCGTCGCGAATAATTATGTCTTTAAACGTTATCGCGTGACTTACCGCTTATTGGCGTACCAGACGAGAACTAGAAATATGTAGACAATGCTGATTAATCCGACACCAGACGCAACGCCAATTATCCAGGATTGCAATGCGAGACCAAGCGTCACTCCGATCAACAGAGAAACGTGAGCGGTTACGGCAAAGAGAAGGGGAGAAAATTGAAAAACTGGATCTATCCACTGGCGTGCAAAATTTTTCATTTCCTCTGCAAATTTAAGAGATAATATCGATCGATCGATCATCGTTAAATGATTTTATCGGGTAAAATAAAATAAATTCAATATTGCTTCTAGAATATATTTATTTTCCGGTAGGACGTTAAATTTTCTAGACGCACCTCGTAATTTGTTCAAAAGGAATGATTTTCCCGAACCCCATTTGGCGTAAAGACCGACGGTAATAGGAGTCGATAGAGACGGTTCGCTGAGAATATCGGCCAAGGCGCTGCTGTACAAATCGTAACCGAGCATATTTTCATTGTCCTCGTTCGTGTTGAGACGTCGAGCACCGAAAATTTGTCCTAGTATCGTTTTCGGATGTTTGAAATCGATATTATAGGGTGTCTCGCCTTGACGATTAGGTCGATAGAGTAATTGGCTATTTTTCGGATTTCTCAACAATATCTCGACGATTCCCTTCGATCTAGCACGCATCGCTATGTGAAGTACCGTATCGCCTTTTTTATCGGTCGCCGAAACTTTTGCTTTTTTGTCGAGTAATATTTGTACCATTTCGGCATTGCGCGATCTCACAGCTCTGAGCAACGGTGTGTCGCCGTCTTTGGTCGCTATCTCCAGATCGGGATTAGCGTTAAGCAGTAATTTTAATATGCCAACGTTGCCCTTCTCAACGGCTATGTAAGTCGCCGTTTTCTTGTCCTGGAATTAAAAATTCAATGATCCATTTTTACTCGAAACGAGAAGAAAACTTTTGAAATTATGATACGACGTACCTTGCCGGCGATATCGACGTCGACGTATTTTTTCAGAAGCGCCTCGACAACCGAACGATGACCACCCTTTACCGAGTGTATAAGATTCGTATCACCGGCACGATCCTGAATATTGATGTAAGCACCCGCGTTCAAAAGGGCACTAGCAATCTCGTGATAACCCTCGCGTGCTGCTATCGCAAGAGCCGTACAACCATCTTTGTCGAGAGCGTTTACGTTTGGTTTGTGCTCGAGTAATAACATAACGACGTCCACGTGATTGCCCAAAGTCGCAACCAACAAAGGAGTCCACGAATACTTGAAGATGCACAAATTCATTAAGAATACGAGACATAATGAAATTTAGGTTTTTATCAAAAGAAAGAAATTATGTAAAAACAAACAATTTTTTTAATTCTCATAATTTAAGAGAAAAATTGAAATTTTACCATTCCAGCGGTATCCACGTTGGCACCGGCTTTGAGAAGAGTGTCGACGATCTCGACGTTGCCCTTTCTCGCTGCCCATACGAGACTCGTAGTGCCATACTGAGGGTAAATGAAGTAAATTAAATGTTTTATTTACAGAGATCGTGAAATTTATAAAAATAATGGAAATTAATAGCAAAATTAATGGATGGATGAGTGTGAGATATAAAATGGGCAAGTAGGAACGAACCTTATCGCCAACGTTTACTTTTGCGCCATGAGCTATTAAATCTTTGACAATATCGACGTATCCACGTCCCGAAGCCCAAAGCAACGATGATATGTGATAATTTCCATGGGCATTGACGTCGGCACCACGGGACAGTAGCATCGTCACCGTGGCCGAACGGCTTTTGTACGTTGCCCACATGAGAGCCGTCCATCCGCCCTGTGAACGACAAATTATTAATAAAGTCAATATTTAAAGAAAAAAATTTTTTTTTGGTGGAAGAGAGAAATTAAAAAAAGAAACTGACCACGTCACGGTGTTCCAAATCGGCACCGTGTTCCAGAAGCTCGACGCAAACATCCGTGTGGCCTTCTTTCGCAGCGCACAACAAAGCGCTCCAATTATCCTAAAGACAGACACAAAGAAACAAAAATCAAGACAATCGTTCAATTTATAATTTTGATTTTTCGAATAAAAAATTATAAACGTAAAAAAATTAAACTAACTCCATCCTCGGCATTGACATCGGCACCGTGATTAATGAGCTCTCTGACAAAATGTATTTTTCCTTTGGAAGCTGCGAAAATAAGGACCGTAGCGCCATTCTAAAAAAGAAAGAATTCCGTTAGAGATAAAATTCGCAAAAGGGCAAATATCGAAAGAAAAATATTTGAAAAATATTACCTCGTCCCTGTCGTCGATCTGTATCCTCTTGTTTTCAAGAAAGTTCTGTAGACCAGCGAGATTGTCGTCGGCTATGTAGCTGGCGAGCGGACGGTAGCAGAGAGAAACCATCGAATCCGTCCGGTGCAGAGTCTGCGAGATAAAAAGTCGCGAATAAAAAAAAAATGAAAAAAAAGAAGATAAACTCACGTTTCAATTTTAAAATTATTTATGTTTATCTAGTTGAACAATTGCGAGCAGCACCGAGGCAAGTGAACAAAAACAACGTCGCACGGGCACATGAAAATTATTATCACAGCATTGCGATTAAAAAAAAAAACGAAAATACTAAAATAAAATTTGTCCAAGACAAAAAAAAATATATGAAACAATTTGCCAAGGCAAGCTAAAGCTTCGTAGATCCGTCCGAGATATTGTTTCTCCTGGTTCCTACGTCGTCCAAATTTTTTCTTCGCAAAGACGACCCCTACGATAAAATAAAGAAACCGAAATTTTCAGCCAAAAGAGACAATTTTATAAAACGTACGCTCAGCGAGACGTCGACACTGTCCATCGAGATGCTGTTCATCCATGAAATTATGGACAGCTGCATTCTTCCGATTGGTCGAATGAATATTTTTTTCAAGAAAAAATTTAATAAAATACAGTAAATAAAAAATAATATACAACAACAAAAAATCGTCGATTTTTACGTAAAAATTCGTTTTGTCGATCGCATCGAAATATTTTCTTTTCTTTCCCTCGTCGTCGTTCCAAGCTGCATTTGCATCGAAGTTGCAAACTATATTGTAACATTTACGTTTCGTGCCATAGGTATATATAGGTACGGTGATTTTTGCCGATTACGAGCGTGTGAGCAAGTTTGAGAAAGAAAGGCCACTTGCTGTATTAAAATGCCCGATCTATGTGTGTCGAGGACCATTATAATTATAATACCTAGATGCATAATACCACGTGCTCGTGAGAATTTCATTCCTCGTCTTCGTTGACTTTTATTTTCTCTTCAAGCACGAAACATTTTGTTATTTTTTTTCTCTCTCCTCTCTCTCTTTCTCTCTCACTGTCCATTGCTTGATTTCCTTCGTTTTTCTTCGTTTTCGTCGTCGTGTTAACTGCACATGCAAGCGAGTGCGCCCGTCCAATCGCTATAAATTCACTTTCAACAAGACTCAGCCAAGGCTCGTTCATAGTTCGCGCATGAAACTCGTCAATTAAAAAAATAAATAAACGAAAATAACGAAATAAAATCGTAAATGCACCCAAACTCTGGCACTCTCGTCGACGCGATGGAAATGTTAGAAGCGAAAAATTTGAAGTACACACGTTCAAGAAAAAAGTGAACTTTTTTCTTTCTCTCTTTTTTTTGACAAATAGTAAATTATTAAATATTAATTATTAAATTATTAAATATAGGTCGAATAACGAATTCGCTAAAATTTTCATGTTCCATAATTTCCAGGTGAGGTCACAATTTTTTACGCTTAATTAATTAAAATGTTTCAATCGCCAACAAAAATTGACAAAAAATAAGAGAATATAATTCGACCGAGATAAAAATCGTTCGAGACTCGTTGAATTGATTTTCGACACAGAAAAAACATTATTATGCGCTAACAGCAGCAATGATTAGTACGATCATTCACAAAATAAAACGAGAGCGCCATGCCAATTATGTCGCACAAACGTAACGAGATTGAAACAAAATGAAAAAACAAAAATAATCAAAGTTTAAAGAAGATTTAAATAATTGTTCCAACTCAAACAAACGAGCTCGTTAAAAAAATATACAAAAAAAACTAAACAAAAATGATAAAAGTAACGAGGAATAAAAAAAAACAGCAGCGGCAAATCAGAGGCTCGTTATTTTGTTCTCTCTCTGGAAAGAAAAACGAACTAACCATCTGCGAGTGCCTTCTAATGCCAAAGTTGAATTTTCGACCGGTACCCTCGGTCCCGAGTCCCGTGAACGTGAAGCTCGGCACGTGAATATGAGGAAAATGCGAATGATGATGATGATGATGATGATGACGATTATGATGATCGTGATGATTTTGTTCGGTATCTTCGTGTTCCGTTGCCGATGCGACGTTCGACCACGAGTGTGGCTGCGGCATGTGTAATTTCAAAAATGGAAGTCTCGATTTTCGTCTCCCTGGTGTCGATCGAACATTCGCCGATTCCTCGATATTGACGTCGTCGCTAAAATTCGTCGAGCATATGGAAATACTGCTGGGTGTCGCGCTTCCCATCGCGAGATCGTTACCGAGCAAAGTTTCGTTCGGTAGAAAGGAACGTGGCAAACCTTCGGAAACACCGACGAGACTCGTCGCAATACTCGAGCCGATCGCCGCGTTCGTCATACTCGGTCTTCTTAAATTTTCCACCCTCGACAATACCGATCTCTTACCGATTTTCGTCACGATTTCATCTTTTTCCATGCGCGACGAATCTACTCCATTGGCATTAACGACAGTGGGAATTTTCGCGTCGATCGTTAAAAAATCGGGACTCGATACCGATTCTTTAACGATCGATTTTTCATTCTCGTAGATTTTTTCTATAGTCGCTGATTTGACGTCGCTCGACATCGATACGTCGTAAACACGACGACGATCGTCTTGCATTCTCGGTAGTTCGAGAAAATTTTTGCCGATTTTCTTCGACGTTTGACGATCGACGGATGGAAATACGAATTTGGATATGGTCAATTCGTCGTGAGATCTCGGTCCGTTGACACGATTTTTCGCGTTCATGTTGAGTATCGGTAATTTTATTACGACCGTGTCCTCCTGAACTTTCCGGGAGACTTTGACCTCGCCGATCGTCACGTCGCGTCCATTTGTACGATCGTTAACGATCGTTTCATCGTCGCTCTTCATTACCGATTTTTGTATCCTCGCGCATTGACTCAGGGCGGATATTTCTTCGACTGTTCGACGCTCCTCCGATATTTCCGGTGTCTCATCGTCATCACGATTTTTCACTAATTCGCGTGAATTATTATTTTCACGATTGGACGAAATCGGATCGTCGGGACGATCCGATTTATCGGATTTTTTTATCGAACGCGAGGTAAGGTCTCGATCCTCGTCCTCCTCTTCCTCGTCCTCCTCGATCTCGATGCGAAAATTCGCGCTCGAGATTCTCCCATTTTTGTCGTCAGCCCTCCGCATGGCATTCTTCGATCTTTATTTTTATTGATTTTATTGATTATTATTAATTTTTTTGTTTTTCAAAAATTTTTAATCACGACCGAGTTGGTCAAATATTTTCGAAACGTAAAGGACAAATACTCGCATTTACTATTAAAAATGTTCATAATTCGTCCATAAAAAAATGTTTCACCGACGAGACTTTGATTTTCTTTTTTCACTCGAAGCGCACACAATTTTTATCTTCGTGGCTGATCGTCCTAGCTGCGAAAGAAATTTATTACGCATTGACATATATTTTTCGAACATAAATAATTTGAAAAAAAGGAAAAAAAAATTAGTAAATTAGTACAAAAAATAAAAACAAAAAAATTATGAAAAAATATCTTCCTACAAATTTATTATTGTTATTATTTAATTCGACGTTCTCGTCGTACGAGGACGTTCGTCTTGAGAAGGGTGCTTGGTGGGGACTTGAAATTGAAATTAATAGAGAGAACACGCAAGCCGTTCGGCGAGAGACGCGAGTCGCTTTTAATCTCGCTCGTGATTAATTCTCTTTGCTCTTACAGCACACGTGATCGCATCGAGAGAGCCGTCGAGCATCGAATGAAAATCCCGGATTGGCGGCACTCTCTCTCTATATATTTCTCGACTCGCTATCGATGCCATTCTCGAAGCTGCGAAATCTTTCATTCCGACGTTATTGTTCCTCGAGGTCGAGGCTCGACTCGATCCATACGTGGAATTGAGATTTTGTTATTATTATTATTATTATTATTAGTATTATTATTTAGATAATCGAATCAATGAATAATAATAATGATAATAAAAAGATTGTTATAATTATTCATATTTCAATCATTTCGTATTTATTTGAACAAATAATAATAATAATAATAATGTTTGAAAATGGTTCTAGTAAAAAGCGATGTATCTTGGACGAATCAATGAATAATTTCAACGATCGATCATCAAATGAATGACGGATCGCGTCCTTGAAAAAAAAAATAGAAAATTAATGGAAAAAAAATTGTCGAGCTACGAAACGTCTGAATTAAAAAAATGTGTACAATTGTCATGACGATTAGAAGAAAAAACAGTGAGAATCGAGCACGCGTTTGCGCGGTTTCGACTCTTAACACTTCCCAATTGTGTCAATAAACGTGAAACCTTAACGTAACACGATTTATTGGCGTCGCATTATAAAATTGTACAGAAACAGCGCCGCGTTCGCGAACTTAAATTACCCGATCTTGGAGATAAACGTTTGGCCAAATTGATTTACGGTTTAAGCAATTTTTTTATCGACTTGTATATTTTTACAAAATATACAAATTTTTCGTATCGATTCGCGCGCCCTTCTATCCTATTAATATCGTGGTCGATGAAAAGAAAAGAAAAGAAAAAAAGATGAAACAAAAAAAAACAAAAAAAAAGTTTACAAATATTTCAACCCTTAACGAGACGTCGAACGTTCGTTAAAATAATGAAAACGCTATTACGGACCCTCGAGAGGCTGGCCAGCCGCAGCATCTTCTCCAGATTCTTCGTCGACATGCTTCAAAAAAATCCCAATATTCTTCGTATCGTTTCACGAGCCATTCGACGTTAACACTTTTTTTTCGTTGTTGTTATTTTTTTCTTTACCGTCGATTCGTAGCAAAAATTTACAAACTCACGTTCGATAAAACTATGAAAAACTTGTTCTTATTAAAAAACAAAAACAAAAACAAATAATAATAATTTCTTTTTTCCCACGATAATAAAGTTTTTCGTTTCAAATTCGTTATCTCGTATTCGTAAGGAATTCCGGGTGCTACGGTCAATCTCGTTGACGAGGATTGGTGTAGTTGGCGCGAGGTTTTCTCGGATACGCGTCGTCAGACACGACGTACAACCAAAGAGATTCGAGTCGCGTATCGTCCCGCATATATATCGCCCTGGGATCCAGAAAGCTCAATGTACACACCAACTGTCGCGCGTGTAGTTTGTATCAATATCATTTTTTACATATATATATATGTATATGTATATAGCTTCTTCTGTGAGAACATGGTATACCAAACGTCGCTGTATCTTATGTACATTTAATACGTATATATATACGTATTAAATAAATGAGAAAAAAAAGAAATAAAAAAATATATAGCTAGCGTCGTGTGCCACGCGGAACAGTTTAGTCGTCGCGAGAGCGTCGATCGAGGAGACGATCGGTCGACCGTGAGAGAAGAACGATGCAACGGTATTGAGCTTGACTCTTCACGACGGATAAATCGATCGAGGATATTACGGATTTGCCCCGCGGCTACTCGAGACAACGCGTTCGAGCAAACTGGTAAGATCGAACCCCCTTGAAAGTACAAGGTTTATCATATTTACCGTCGTAGAAATATAAATACCGAGGGTCATGTTTTTTTTTTATGAATGAAGAGAATTTTACCGGGAGATAAAAATTGATCGATGGAAATCAATATTTATTGGATTATTATTTTATTTTTATTCGAATGGAATATACGACAATATAGAGATTTGATATTTGATCAATTATTTCGATAAAATTGGACCAAAATTCATTACCTAGTAAGACGCAATTGATCAAAATTATTTTAAATTAATATTGGGGAAATGTGTGAGGTCATGAGACAATTTGAGAAAATAGCCAATAGTAGAGAGGAAAGGAGGGAACGAGAAGAATAGGAAAGTAACAAACAGAAATAGCAGTGGATAAGGATAAGGAAAATGTAAAAATGTAAATATGTAAATATATGAAAAGTGTAAAGAAGGGAAAAATGTAAAAGGATGAGAAGTGTGTAAAAGCTCGCAAGGGCGTACATGTGGAAATAAATACTACTACTACTACTACTTTTAATTAATATAAACAAAAATTAAAGTTAATAAAAATCGATCGAAATGAATACAAATAAATAAATATTAATTCGCGCGAGTAATCGTGCGATAATAAAATTCGTCGCTCAATTCGGGACGAGGCTGCGGGTATCAGCGATGCTCGGAACAATTGGATCGCTTTCGACAAATTAAACGAGTGACGTTGTTCTCGTTAACGCGATTATTTCAAAGGACGCGCGTAAGCACGAGTTATATAAAATTCGAACAAACACTTAGACGAGAGCAAACGCGATGCATCGTAATGCGGCACGAGAGGTTCAAAGAGATTTAAAAAAAAGCTCGAGGGGAGAAAAATGTTATGCAGACAATGGCGCGTTGCATCGCCGGGTTGTCTCAATAATTACTCTAATAAATCGTCATTATTTGGCGTCGTTAACGATCGAGAAATTCACGTTCCGCGCGTAACTTTCATCTTCATATTTTCACTCTTTCACGACCTTCGAAAACCTTTTACATAACGACCAAAAAATTCCCAAAAATCGAACATAAATTTACTTTTCGAAAAATTCAAGGATTATTTTTCAAAAATGAATAATTTCACGTTTTTTCGGAATATTTCGATCATTCTTGGTAACGTCGATTTTGTTTTTTGAGCGATCAAACGTCATCCATCGTTTTGGCGATTGCAATCGCGTCGTTCGATCGGGATCCGTCGAGTCCGTTAATAATATCGCACCTGTTGATTTTTAATTATGTAACAATGCGTCCCGACAGTGGAAAATATGACGAGCTTCGTATCCGATTGATGACGCAAAATTCCCGAGCTCTATTATAAATCTGTTTTCTGTTTTCGTTTTTTTTGCTTTTTTTTTAGTTTATCATTTGTCGAAAAGCTGCGATAAGACGCTCTGACGTCCGAATAATTTAATGCGATTCGACGAATGTACTTGAGTCACGCGTTTTTCGGTTATTCCCCCGCAAAGTAAACGTCTTTCGCGACTGTTCGCTTCTAATTTTCTATTAATAGGTCGTCGTCTATAGAAAATAAATAATATTTGAAAAAATAATGATAATTGAGAAGAAAATAATGAAGAAAATGATAATAAAACGATAAATGATAACCATGTGATCTCTAGATCGAAATATATTTACCAGAATAGTGTTCGAGGATTATATTTCTGGTGTTTCCAAAATTGACGCAATTTGGAGATATTAATAGAGCGACCTACCAGGTGCCGCGAACGTCGAAGGGTAAAAAATTCGAATTTTTGTTTCCTCAATGCCACGTTTCTCAATTTGGTTCTAATTTTATTTTTGAGACTAATGAACCTATTTGAACGACACAGTGAACAATTATTTTCCGCGTTATTATCTGGTCTCTTGGAAGAGATATTTTTGGATTTCTGACCTAGACGCGAGCAATATTTTTGGCAACGTCCACGTGTCTCATTCACCCAGGTTTCAACTTTGTAACATCGATGAATATTGAAATTAGAATAATTATTTGACACTACCTGTAAACGATCGAAAAAGTAATTATTGGCATTTTTTTAGCACGTTGATTTTTGCCAAAATTGATTTTTAACGTTTTTTTTTTAAATTTTGATCGTATCGAAGTTTGCGTTTTTCTAATCAACGACGACTCGTTTAATCCCCAAATTTTTATCATTAATTTATAATTACGAGATCGAGACTTTGACCATTTGTTCGTTAAACTGAACTTTGTTGCTCACCCTCGTGCGTTTTACGAGGGTGTTGAAAATTTCGACAATTGTCAGTTTGCCATCTGTCGTTGATCACCGTAAGTACATCACGAGTTCCTCGCGACATTAAACGCACATGGATATAGATCAGTCCGCAATGGACAACATTTAGCCAAATTTTTGGCACGTTCAGCCGATCTCGCGCGGGTTTACGCTAATTTGCGAAAATAAACTCGATACCTGTAGCCAACAGTTTCATTGAGGAAGTCTCATTCAACCACGTGAAGCGTAAGCCTAAATTTACGATTGCCGTTTAATCGCGTTACACATTGTCCAACCTTGCGACTAAAAACAAAAAACATTTTAACTATAAAAATCGAAACCATTTTTCCCAATTTTCGATTCCTAAAAAATGAAATAAATCCCAATAATTCCTAGTAAATTTTCAATCCACCAAAAATAATCAATATTTTTGATTGAATTAAGAAAATATATCAATTTTTTCGTATTTTAAAAATTGTATTCGTTCGAAAATTGAAATCAGCCTGATCGTTTCTTGTACCTGTTTGCTTCGATTCCAGAAAGATTTGACGGCTTGTTGACAAGCTTGTATAGACCCGTAAGAGGATCGGTTGCCATTGCCGTTGCCGCGCAGAAGAGACGAGAGTGTCGACGAGCTTGCGGAACTGGTGCTACCGATACTAGCTCGATCTTCGTCGTTTCTCGGTCGCAAAAGACTCGATCTCTCGGTCGTCAGGTCCACCGTGACGTCGTCTCCGTTGACGCACGAATGGCCGTCCATAATCTCGCGATTTTTTATTTATTCTCTCCTCGATATTCGTCAACCCAAAATCGAAAACATTTATTTTCGTGCACGATCAAAATATCGATAAATTAAACAAATTTTTGTTATTTTCTTTCTCACTACTTGCCGATTTTCCATAAAAATAATATCATTTTTCTATTTTTGATTTTATTCACTCGGTCCGTTTTGCATATTTACACGTAAAATTAAAAAAGTATAAAACTTTCGTCATCTGTACGAATTTGATCGAGTAGTCTTCTTTTTTTTTCGAAAAACCAGCAGCGAGGGCATCGTTTTATTGCGCGACATTATTTACGATCTCACTGATATCTCACTCGACGCTGTGGATGATTAAAATTTATGCTTTATCGATCGTGTACTCCACAATCTCGCGAAAAAGCGCTTCTCGACGCGTCGCCGACATATTTCTTTTTCTTTATTCACAAAAAAGTCGTTTTAGTCTTCGCTATGCCATTTGAAAAAAATCGATTTTCCTCGATACGACGATAAAATCGGTAAAAATCAATCGACTCAAATATCCGACAAATGTACGTACTAAAAAATTGTTTTTTTTTTTAGTTTTTCTTTACAGAATTATTTGTCGATCTACTTTATGCGTCATGGCTTCTGTCGGAAAATAACAAACACTTGGATAACGAGCGGAAAAGCCTTGAATTTTTGTCGCTCGTTCTCTATTCTAATTGCAATTAGAGTTTCATTAAGGCGTGTTAAATCGTTGATAATTTTTTTTTCTTTTGCGTTCCGCGCGACTCGATAACGAGGTGAAATAACCGACGACTCGTTGGTAATATCGAACTGCGTTTGTTCTCGCGGCCGAATACACTGGAATCGTACGAGGACGGACATCAAACTCGTCGAACCCCTCGTCGTGACGATTCGCTGATAACGGACAATAATAAAATGGCCACCGTCTCGAAGATACGCTATCTCAGACCTCGGATTGATTTTTGTATTTTTTATTTTCTCCAAGAGAGCCAAGATTTTCATATATATATATACGTGAGTTCGTGATCGATTAACCGACAGGTAAAAAATAAAAAAAAATGAACGACGTCTTCGAGCGAAAGATATAATTTTTGTCTTTTTTTAACGTCCACCAAGAAGTTGATAGCGAGGATCGAAATATGAGAATTTCCACGTGAAACGGACCAATATTTGTGAGATAAAAAGAAAACAATAATAATAAATCAAAAATCGATGAAAAATTTTTTTTTTAAATCCTCGATAACAAATTTGATAGTAAATTTGATAAATTTATTATACGATTGAAATTTGATTTAAAAAAATTCTGCTTTCGTATTGAAAATATAATTTTCTCTCTTATCGATGTACTTCGCAATCCTGAAAAAAAAATAGTCAACGAGGATAAAACGGGTCGATTTCTCGTGACAAAAAATCCTCGAGCAGATTTGTGTCAAGGATAAGTCGTCTCGCGAATAGAATTTTTTTCTTTTCATTTTCGATTCTCATAGCGTAAGTAAGGTCGCATTAGTCACACGCAACGTGCTAAGTTGCGGTTGTATTAATTCGTACGCGAGTCTGCCAAGAACGTCGACTGTACGACAGTGACGACGGGAAATAAAAGACGCGGGGGCCACCCAAAGGATCGCGAACAAAAATGCATCGCCACGACTCTCTATATCTATATTTACGACATTCCGCTATTCTATATAAACGCCTCAAAGCGATATATATATATATATTTTTTTTTAATTTCGTTTATATATATATATAAACGAAATTATATATATGTATATATATGTATAAACGAAATTTAACGATGTATATACGTAATTCCATCCGAATAATTTTCCGACCACGATGATGAGATTTAATTGGCACGTCGCGAGACGAAGAATAAGCGAATCCGGCCAAATGTATTTTCGGTATGAATATTCGGGAGAAACATGGTAACACATACCGGATAAATATTTCTCCTTCTATCTTTCTCGCTCATTCCTCGAATACTACGAACTGCGTTATTAATCTTGAATGAAGACAAGAATATACGAAAGATATGAAATTTATATAATTTACAATAATCGAAATAATTCAAATTAATTAACGATGATATTATTAATTGATAACGATAGTATGATTATTATCGTTGGGAATTAATTCGAATTATCGAACTGTAATAATGTAATAAATATTATCGATTAATTAATATATTTAAAAATAACCGTCGTTAATATAAATATTAAATTAGTTGACGTTCTATAATTTAAAAAAAAACCTCCATTACGTAATATACAAGCTGGATAATACGTAACTTCATATAATTTTGTCGTTAATTTTTTTTCTTTTTTTACCTCGTGAAAACGATGCTCGATACGATTAACGATATCCTGTGATCGTCCTCTGAGTAGAGCGAACTGATTTCTCCGATGATCTCCGTGCACAATGACCGGTCTATAAATCCTCGGACTCGACACTTTCGGTTTCGATTTTAAATGCGACATTTTTCAAATCTCGTTAAATTCAAGCAAATTAACGAATCGATTAAAAATTATGTTTTTTTTCTTCTTAGAAATTTATTTATCGAAGCACAAAATTCACCAATCGCACGTCCCGCTCACCGGTCAAACTTTATTTACATCCGGAAGAATTAACAACATTTTACGACACTCGTATTTTTTTTATATCAAATTATTATTTTTTTTTCTTTCTCGCACTGTTAAGAGAAAAAAAATGTTCGACTCAACGTCGAGACGATAAAAACATCTTCTCGTTTTCGGTGTACCCTCGCGAGCGACGAGGAAACCGTGATTAATCCACGCTGGATCGTTGAACAACGGGGACAGGCCGATGGCGAGATAACGAAATCCGCAAAACGCGCGAAATGTGTTGGTTAACGCGATGTCGCGTTTAACATTTTGCCTGCTGTTTACCAACGTCTCGTTGCTGTTATTTTTCCTCTTCTTTAAACGAAATATTTATTTCCTCGCGTTTATTTGATCGTTCGCTCTCGCATTATCATAAAATTCGCGCCACTTCGCGTTATATCGATCTGTCTCGAGGTCGATCAACGAGCGGAGATCAATCAAATACTTTTTCCAATCGATACAACACGACCCTAAAACCATTATTCGATTCGATCAATTTTTATCCAAGAATTTTAATTAAATTCAATTATTTTATTAGTAATCAACATTTTAGCCCCAAATTTATCTATTTTTTTATATAATTTTCATCACTATTTATAATTCGATGCATCGACGACCTTCACTTTTTATTTCATCGATAAATAATAATTGTCAGATCGATCGAAAATTGTGAAAATCGAAGAGTGATAAAATTGATTTTATTGTTAGTTCGATCGACGACCGAGAGAACGAATGAGTTTACAAGATCGCCATCGGCTTCTCCTGATTAACATCTTGCGCTTAACAACGACTCGACAATAACATTACGATCGATACGACGTTTATTAATTTCAATTTCCGAGACTTTCTCGCGGTCTTTTTGGCGCGGCCGTTCGGCCAGAGCAAAACTTCGATACACGACTCGAGCATTTTACGGTCTCGACGCAATGTACCCCCGACCCACCCCCACCCCCTCACGATTTTTTTACCACTCTCTCTCTCTCTCTTTGTCTCTCTGTCTCTCGTTCGTATCACAAGTAAGAGCGATTACGCGCTGTACGGGAGAGATGAGAGTTTTGCCCGTGACTTTATTGACGTGCTAACACAGGCATTAGCGCATATCGTGGTACACGCGATAATATTTCCAGGCTTCTATCCTTGACGGTCGAAAGAAAAAAAAAAAAAAAAAAAAAAAGGAAGAAAAAAAATGTTTCGCGTACACAGCGCGATTCTCGAGGAAAAGTTTATTTGTGACGCGAACGCGAAGTGTGTGGGTGAGTATTATTTTTCGCGGACGTTTTGTGATACTCGAGAAAGTGTGTCGATCGTGAGAGAGAAAGAAAAACGGGGAGAGAGGGAGAGAGAGGTTTGCAACAATGACGACTATAGACCTGGTGGTTTATGGGTCAATTCTGAAAGAACTGAAAACGTGTCGTTTCCTCGTGTTATACGGTTGATTAAAAAAAAACTGTTCCAATGCGAAATAGCGACTGGGAGTTTGTTTATCGACAGTCGTTGTCCATCTCTCTTGGCTATCGTCCCGAAGCAATTTTATTTTTAATTACAAAACTTTAGGACAGGACGGTGAGAAAAATAAACTTTTTTTTCGTGAATTTTTTAAATTTACTTAAAGATTTTTGTTTGGGCTCGATTAAAGATATGTTATTTCATGTATGTTTAAGTAGATTCGAGTAAATTTTTATTGGCAAATAAACTATAGTTGAGGGACAATAAATTTTTGGAGAAAACATTTTTTTCAAACTGGTGCGAACGAGAATTCGCGAGCGATAATAATCGAAAACTTTAGGACAGGACAGCACACTGTAACGGTGAGAAAAATAAACTTTTTTTCGTAAATTTTTTTAATTCATTTAATGATTTTTGTTTGGGCTCGATTAAAGATATGTTATTCCATGTATGTTCAAGTAGATTCGAGTAAATTTTTATTGGTAAATAAACTGTAGTTGAGGGACAATAAATTTTTGGAGAAATCAGTTTTTTTTAAACTGGTGCGAACGAGAACTCGCGAGCGATAATAATCGGATGAGTCAAATTTTTGCACGTGATTAGGATAAATGAGGAAGTATGCGTGGCTGAATTTTGACCCGCGGGTAAAAATATGAATTGCGAAAACGAAACGTCGAAACGAAAAAACAAAACAAAAAACATTGTCTGCTAATTATTCTCGCTCGAGTCGGTAACCGTAATGTTGCCACATAGAACTTATAACTTTCACTCGCTAAAACTCTCGATCGACGCGTTGTTCAACATACGTGTCTCATTGTTAACGAGAAAAAAGAAGAGAATTGCAAAAATTTCAATTTTTCGACTCTTCGAATTTGTCCAATTTCGCGTCATTTTTTATTCCTATCGATATAAATTCTCTCTCCGATCGATGGAATTTTATCGACTCAAATTTTTCAAAATTATCGATCAATCCCACAAATATTTTCATCCCATTTTTATTAATTCAATTAATAATCTTTTTTTTAATTTTCAGTAAAAAAGAATAAAAATAAAATATAATTAACAATACACTGGTTAAAACGTAGCACGGCTGTTTTTTCGAACTATCCATCAATCGCACAAAATTTTCGTCGAGTTTTTATTAATTAAATTTAAAAATGTATAATTTTCAAAAAAAAAAACGATTAAAATAAAATAATTAACGATACACTGAATAAAACGCGACGCACATTTTTTTCCAAATCACCCATCAATCACCCCAAAACTTTTCCTCCAATTTTTATTAATTCAATTTATAAATTCTTTTTATTTTTCCATCAAAAAAACTAAAATAATTACACTGTGTAAAACGCAGTACGATCATTTTATACAGAGCGGAGGAAACTACGCGGAAACGTCCGAGATGTACGAGCACTGATTGCAAACAGAACGTTGCTGTATCGTTCACTGGCGACTATTAATGCAAGAGCGAGCAAGAGAGAAAGAGAGATTCCCTCGTTGGCCTCGTGGTACAAAACAATAATAACAATAATAATGCGCAAGCGCGTGTCACCAGGGATCTGCGTGCGGCTTTATTATTTCTAAGCCGAAGGGGCAAAAAAATAATGAATGATTATCCCACGTGTCCATGGAAGCCCACGTACACCGACTCGCAGGTGCAAGTGCAAAGGGAGAGACGGAGAAAGACCGCTTACCCTATTGCCCCCCCTCCGCGCCTTTGGCTCTTTCTCACTCTCTCTCCACTCCTCTTACCGGCCGATCCCATCAGAAACGATACGAAGCGCATGTTCCAATCAATGGGGTAGACGAGCAGTGTGGGCGAGCTGTATTCATCGAGAATACATCATCCCCCGCTTGTGAGTGGCGTAATAACCAGAGGCTATCGAAGAGCGCATTCTCCTCCCTTGCATTTCCCTAAAGTTGGAACAATGTAGCCTTGAACTTTAGCCAGAGAGCTCGTAGAAGCATGGGAACGCGTTAACGCTGTTTAAACATCGGATGACGACCTTAAAGTGTCGCTCGAGGATCTATATTAATTAAGTATTTATATTAATTATGGGTAAGGTTGATTAAGAAATTGTTTGGAATTATAGTGTTGTTTTTTTAAATTTTTATTCTTGATAATATAGGCGACTTGTTGACGATTTTTCACGCGATGACGAAGATTGGTTCGTAAATGTTTAATAATCGGGACAATAGGGCTTGTTTGTAAAGCGAATTTTGAGAGTAATATGTAAATTTTATTTTACGTTTTTTTATTTTTATTTTTATTAATGAGGGTTTATTTATTTTTTTGCTAATTGAATTAATTGTGTAATTAAAACGAGAAGAGTGACGAGTTGTCGACACGGTGACATAATAATATTGAATATCGTTTATTTATCGATAACGTAAATATTTATACACATTTGCATATGTATGAGCAATCTGCAAATGTACATTTTTTTTACGAATGATGCGTTAATTAATTCTTTTTTTTTTGCTAATTGGATTATTTTATTTTAATTAATTGTATAATTAAAACGAGAAGAATAACGAGTTGTCGACACGGTGACATAATAATATCGAATATTGTTTATTTATCGGTACCGTAAATATTTATACACAATAACATATTTTATTGTACGTTTTTTTTACGAACGATGCGTCAATTAATTATTTTTTTGCCAATTGGATTATTTTATTTTAATTAATTGTATAATTAAAACGAGAAGAATAACGAGTTGTCAACACTGTGACATAATAATATTGAATATCGTTTATTTATCGATAACGTAAATATTTATACACATTTGCATCCATGTATGAGAAATGTGCAAATTTTATTGTACGTTTTTTTATGAATGATGCGTTAATTTTTTTTTGTTTATTGGATTATTTGATTGTAATTAATTGTGTAATTAAAACGAGAAAAATAACGAATTGTCGACACGGTGACATAATAATATTGAATATTGCTTATTTACGCTACCGTTAAAGTGTATATAAATATATAAATATATATATATATATATATATATATGCACATGTGTTTATATATACATATACATATAAAGTGCATGCTGAACGTACGTAAGCAATTCATTGCAATATCGAGGACAGCGAGTATTGCGGCATATCCGCGGTGACGATATTTGAACTTGAACCGCGTATGGCACGAAAGCGGTGACCGCGCGTCGATAAATCCTCCCGCAACGACAGCGCCGACACGCAAAGTACGGTCGACGTGTTCAACCAATTGCGAAAGATCGCGCGTTGCCCCTCTTTGCAGAATTTTTTTTAACGGTAAAAAAAATAAATTCGCATGGAACGCCCCATATATCGTCAAGATCGAAACGACTGGCAAGCTCGTGGCTTCTCTCATTGTCAGAGGTGAACGGAGACACGGTGTCGAATTGTATCGTCGGTGTAAAAAAAATAAAACTCTAGCGAGTCGGAGAGATAACGAAGAGAACACGTGCGCCACGCGATCTCGCGATACTCACGACGTTTACCTTCTCACCAACCTCGAGGTATTATTCGCCTTTGGTATTGTTTTCATGGAATTAATAATATTGACGAAATATATTACGATGAAATAATCAATTTTTAGCTATTCGCTATTTTACAAAAAAATAAAAAAATGAATTATTCATTAATTGAACTGATTTGATTCGAATGATATTCATTATTTATTCCTGTCGTGTGTGTATATATCGATAATTTTACAAGAGAGCGAATTAAAGACTTATTTTTTGGAATACAATTTTTTTTTCTATTTTATAGTTCGTCTAGTCTAGCTCGGTTTAATTGATACACTTAACGAACGAAAAAATTGATTTCCATGAAATAAATCTTTAAATCGCTCTCCTGTACGATAATCAAAATGGCGCCTGAGTCAAATTGCCTTTTAGACGTCGCGTGTCGATACGTATATATTTATTGTTTTTGGAATTAATCGATTAATTACCGGGCTAGAATCTGGGTCGATCGACAGCCAATTTCTTGGATCCGGAAGCCACAAATTCATTTCGAACGTTGAAAAATAAAAAACGTCGACTCGCCCATACACTTGCGTACGATCGATCGATTTATCGTCAATGAGCGTTATTTTTATTGGACTCGTTAACGTCTCAGAACTCGTCGAACGACTGACGGTAACAGACACGTTTGTAATGAGACAGGCCCGAGAGATCGTAAGTTTACACATATTTCTTCAACGTCGCGATAGGTTACGCGCGCAGTTGAATATATATTACGATCTCTTTGTGTAGTATTTGCGAATAGCCGTTGTATCATCACAATGGAAAAGCTCGAGTTCTCGCCGCTACTGTATTTACGTAGGTGCACATATGGTCTATTCCAGCCAAAGGCTATGGGTCTGTGACCCTCGCACTCTAACGTTTAACCTCTAATTTGTTTATCCGGCTGGAGTCACCTTGAAAGCCGTACGGTATTTATTTTCGATTTCTTGACACGCTCATGCGTTTTTTTAATAAATTTTATTGTTTTATGTCCTGCATAATGTTTTTGTCATCGAATCGTTATTAAGCAGGGGCTGATAAAAAGAAAACTATAAAATAATAATAAAATCGAAAAGAAGATTTTGAAAGTTGAGAGTCACTGGGAGTGTCTGTTTGAACTGGAATGTCCGATATAATGTGATATATGCCTGTGTATATACGTGATAAACGCGAGGATACAATGATCTTACGATGAGTACATAAACGCGTAAAAATAGCTAATATATCGACGTGTGAGTACTCGATCGATAAACGTGGTCGAACGGTAATATTAACAATAATAAGTATCTAAATCCGGAATTGCTTTAAATTCAATGTTTGCATTGACTCACCAGTCGTGGAAAATTAAATGCGTCGATTTACGCGACGTCGTCATGCGTGTGTAAATGTTGCTGTCCAATATTCTGAAATTCAGAATAATCGGCGTTTAATCACGGGACACGATAGTTCTCTATTAAATCGGGATCGAGAGGCGTTATCGAAAAATCGACGATAACAAAGTTTCAGCTTTGGCACTTGTCGCGAGAGCATTATTAGACGGGGGAGACAAAGGAAAATTGATAAAGTACTCGGTTCGAGCGTTCGACGAGGTTCAAGGCTGTGCTCTAATTCGATGAAGCGCGAAACGAAAAGTCCCGACGACACCAGCGACGATAATACACCGAGTGCAACATATATCTACGCGTATCGCGATGACTTTGTTAGATTTTCAAGTTATCGGTCAATTTCGAGCCTCGATGGGCATTTCCGGTTTGCGCTGCACTCCGATTACGATATGGAGGTTATGCACGACGTTCGTGGTTCCTTTGTAATCACACAGGCGTGAAAAAAATGCAAGATGCATGGAATAGACCGAACGAGGGTCGAACAACTTGCGAGCGGATCTATTTTACATGAGTAACCTCACCTGACAAGCGTCGTCGCCGTCCACCTCGCAGTTTCACAAATTTCGTCGATTCTTCTTCACAGGAAAACTTAAAACACTCTCAGCACGCGCGCGCGCGGGCACTAGACTTCTTATCACCTTTATGTCACGTGTTTAAACACTCGCGAGACAACACCGCACGCTGTTCACATCTTATTCCGGTATTGTCACGACGAGGACAAAGGACAAAAACGGATACACTCTCGGGACGAAAGAGTGATCAAACCTCGAATATGCACCACGAGAGCCCTCTCTCTCTCTCTCTCTCTTACTCTCTCGTACCGTTCGATCACTGTGCGGTTTTCCCCCGCCAAACTCCACAACGAAGTTCGGTGCTCTGCCGCTAGTCGGCGCAACATTAAGTAACAGCTGTTCCCCCCACCACTCTGGTGACACAAGCACGTGGACGTTTACATTCCACAGACACGTTCAGTTAGTAAAACGTTACTTATTTCATCGACAATGGCCCATTTATCATTGTCCCCGTTTACATCGTTTAATAAAATTGCTAATCTCAAATAATTGAAATCGAAGGTTCCGTGGATATAGTTTATATTTAATTTAGATGATCCTGAGATAGCGAGGCGTTAATCTAACCTCGATCGAGCTACGAACAGTTCTTTCAATCGTCAGTGACGCGTGTGAAAAATGACAAAAATGTTGGCTCTACCGCAAAAGAAATATTACAGACAACGAGCGCATTCGAATCCCATCGCGGATCATTGCATAGAATAGTAAGTTAACTCTCAAATTACACAATTTATTTCGTAATTCGAAACAATAATATCCAACCGCAAATTTAAAACCCTCCCTTAATTTCGTCCTAATTGATTTAACGATTTAACTCACCGTCTCCCATCAGTCCAACTAAACCGGACGATATGGACTGGAGTTCTCTCTATCCCGATAATTTTTCGGAAAAAAACGAGAACGAAAGCTCGACAAAGCTCAAAGAAGTAGAATTCGCCGATGTTGGATGCGGTTATGGAGGATTGTTAGGTATTTTTCTCAATTTTTTAATCTCATCGCAAATATTAAGAATTCGAATAATTATTTTCAACCTACGATAATATTTTGTACATTATATTCGGGCAAAAAGTTACTTTGTCGCCGATGTTCCCCGACAGTCTGATACTCGGAATGGAGATCAGAATAAAAGTGTCCGATTACGTGATGGATCGAATAGCGGCACTGAGATCTCTCAATCCAGGAAAATACGGAAATATCGCGTGTTTGAGAACAAACGCGATGAAGTATTTGCCGAATTACTTTCGCAAGGGACAGGTAAATTTCATTTCGTAGCATTTTTTTTTATATTCGATGATTTATTGAAAAATTTTCATCTCGTACATGATTTCAGTTGAAAAAGATGTTTTTCCTGTATCCCGATCCTCATTTCAAGAGAGCTAAGCACAAGTGGCGTATTATTAACAAAACTTTACTCGCCGAGTACGCCTATGTTCTGGCCGAAGACGTATGTAAATTAATGTAATTTATTTTCAAAGCGTCGTCCGTCGCGCGACAAATATTTTCTCGTTCTGTTTTAATAATCTTTCTTCTTATTTCGTTAAATCTTCCAGGCTATCGTATACACGGTAACCGACGTCAGAGACTTGCACGATTGGATGGTTCAGCACTTCGAGGAACATCCATTATTTCGTAGAATCGCCGAAGAGCAATTGGTGAGAATTTAATGAAAGAAAAAAAAAAAAAAAAAAAAAAAAGAAATTCCGAAAAATCGACAAAAGTTTATAAATTACTGATACTTTTTGCAGAAAAGCGATCCTATCGTCGAGAAACTTTACGAGAGTACCGAGGAAGGACAGAAAGTAACGAGGAATAAAGGTGACAAATTTCTCGCGGTATTTCGTCGAATCGCGGATCAATACGCGCGAGTAACGAGTTAGCATATCGTATTCGTCGTGCATTTTCGTTAAGATCGACTAGGATCTTGTAATTTCGCATATTTTGTTGATCGTGAGATATTTTTCATTCTTAATAAACGCACCAACGAATTACTCACTCGAGTTATTTGATTTTTGGGCTTTGTTCCAATCGCTCTTCTTTTCCGACACCTGTTGCCATATTTTCGGATACGTTGCTTGTCTCGCGTCCACTTTGTGCGTCAAATGGGTCATGTCCAGAGAAAATTCTTTGTGAACGATCATAAATATCATCTGCGATACGGGGTCAAGGATTGAGATTACGTAATTCCAATCTCCCGTGGTAAAAGCTAAGAAAATAATATTCACGTTTTCCAATAATTTTTCGACCATTCTGCTCGACGGTTTTACGTAAGATCTCTCTTGGATACGTTCTCTTCGAAGCGGTCTCATCGCAATTTGTGAATATCTCAGAACTGGTTTGGAACTTTTGCATATATTTGGATTTTGCAAAATATTCCTGAAAATTTTCAATTTTTCAAATTTAATCTATCGTATATATCAAAATGTATGACGCTCTAATACATCGTCGCTAATTTTTAATCTCACCATATCATGCCTTCGAGTACAAAAATCGAAATTTCTCTCATTTCTCTTGAGACGGAAAATCCGTTTAATCTTTTTTCCATCGGAATTTCAATGGACGGAGTATTTTTTAATATTTCTTTCGGTAAGATTTTTAATCGTTCGTCCTGCGGACTGTATATGTAACATTCGACCGTGAGGATTTTGTAAAATGGTTTTGTTTGTTTCAGACACAGTTCTGGCGTTTTCTACGAAACGTAATATTTAAAAAAAATGTTTATATACACGAAATTTTTGAAAAATCGTCAATCTACCGGCATCGTCTTTCCTTTCTCCGTTATCGTGAAGTAATCCTTGGTCTGATCGCAGAGTTTTTCGTGCATCATCAGGCTTCTTTCGTACACTCGTTTTTGACTCTGATTTATAAATTCGCAAGTTACTTCGGCGTTTATTCTGCACGGTTTTCCACCCGTTACAACGATCAGACGAAAACTTTGCAAGGAATTCGGCTGAATTCTCCCGGTTTGAGGTTCCACGTTGATTTTTAATATCCCTGGTATTTCGTATCTACACAAAATTATCAAATTTCGAATAATTCTTTCTTATCGTTCCTCGTTTCAAGCTTTTACTTTTTCCATTTGTATGCTACAAGCTCGTCTTCGAGACGATTGTAAATCATGATCATCCTCGTTGCTCTTCCGTGCAGTGGCGTACATGGTAAAGTAATGTTATTCGTGCTGAAGTGAACTGGAATTTCGCTGATACGAAAAAGATCATGATGTGGAACTGTTTTTCCTATTTCTCTCGATAAATCGTTGATACCTCGTCCTCTGATGGTTATTTCCGTTTTCTTAGTACCGAGCGTAATTGGGACTTTGATCTTTAAAAAAAAAATATTAATTAAATCTCTCGTAGCATCTTGTAAATAAAAAAAATCAATTTTTCTCCTACCTCGAATATTCCACATTTTCGTGGTTGAAATTTGACGATCAACGGTTCGTAAGAAAGTTTTCTGACGATACCCGAAGGATTGAGGCAATGAAAGACGGTGCTGTGATGATTTTCATTAAAATTTTTTAAACCCACCGTGTCCAAGAAATAAGAGACGTCGTTTTTCGTAGGATTGTAAAGCCAACAAATCTGCAAGTGAATTTGTGATTATTTCAAGTGACGAGGGAGTAGATTTAATTTTCATTCTCGATTACCTGATTCATGGGATCTTTGTCACCAATGTAAATATTTTTCAATTCAACTTCCGGTCCGTAAAGCAGAAAAGCTGTTTGTTCCTGACCAGATAAACAGTTTATATTTATGTTGAGCGATACGCGTCGATCGTGTCCCATCTCCAAGTCCCATTTGATTGTACTTTCTCCCAATATTTGGCAACGCAATTCCATAGTAACAACCATTTTTTCGTCAGCCTTTTTTCGTATTTTTTATTACTTTTTTTTCTTCTTTATTTTTTTCCGATTAAAATTCACAACGACATTGACCGTTCCGTTATGGATAAATGTAAAAAGTCTGAAAAAAATACCTCGAGTGTCCCGGTTTTAGGGCTAAAAGTGCACAATTTTCTGTGCAAACAGTTGTACTTCGTGCTGTAAACATTGACACCGCGTTTTTCGCTAGTTTTCGTACAAGAGCAAAGTTTGATTTGCTTGAGAGACCAATTTTCTACAGCAGACGTAGGATTCGATATTAGAAGCTTAACGATCGATATATCGTCCTGTACAATCATAGGTGGAACGTTCATCGTCAAATCATGAGTCTCTCCCGGTTGCAAAACGTTCATGACTCGATTGAGTCTGCAAATGTAATTTCAATCTCATTCAATCGAATCGCGTGTCCCGTCAGGCTGGAAAAATTCTCGTACGTACTCATTTATATTCAACAGACGCCAGAGTACCTGTTTACTGATATTATCGCCCATTCGATGATGCAATAAATCACGAATCTGCGAAAATATCGATTTAATAAAAAACAGCTCGAATCTCTCTTTAAATTGTAAAATGATCGTTTACCACTATCACTGGAAGACGACAGAAGTATTTTATTCTGCAAATCTCCGATGGTACGTCGTCGTTGACTAAACAATCGTTTTCCGAACTTTTACGAATTGAGTATAAAATCGTAATTTCGTGATATCCTCGGTCGAGGGGTATAAGTGTCGCTTGAATTTTTTCTTCCTCCCCGGGAAACAAATTTCCAGCAATTGGAATTAGCTGCAACGAATATTCCAAAGTTTTCTCCTCGTGGGGCAAATTTTGGTACTTAAGATCGAACTCGTAAGGAATCTCGACGTTTCCCAAATTCGTCAATTGGAACGAAAATTCTTTCGACTCGTTGTAAGCCAATTCACCGAAACACAACTCGCGAGGTGTAGCCTGTGAAATTCTCCAATTAATTAGCCATTTATATTTTTACCTAGTTTCTCTAATTTCTTAACTATTTTTTTATATAATTTTCATAATTTATTTTTTATATAGAAAATTGTATTTACCGCGAGTAATCCACGCTCGCACTTTCCTCCTAATTTAACTTGAATTTCCTTTATCGCCTCGCTACGTCGACCGGTCAACGGACAAACCGCAAAATAAGAGCATATTACAGAAAACTCATAATCGTCTTCCTTAAGAGGACAGAATAACCATTTATGAGTGACGATCTCGTTTGCATAGATCTCACCCTCGATTTGATCGATGATCAATTCCGGCGGGATATTCTCGTATCTGTAGCTGTTTTCAAGTAAATCATGATTCTGTTTATTTTTAATTACCTTATCTTGATTTATTTAATTGAAATCGTCATCGAATTTTGATATTTTCCAACTACTTTATCCGATGTCGTGTCGGATTCAGCACGAAGACGTGTTTAGAACGTTCGCAGCCTGGATGCGTCGATGCGAATTCAACGAAATCCTCGTTGAAGCTGAGACTGGGATATTCCGCGTATCCACGAAAATCTACGAACGTCTCGTAATCTGGATTCCCATTGAATCTAATCGCCCATCTCTCGTACAAAAGTTTATCACGAATCGTTGGAAACATTTCGACGACTATCACTCGATAGTTTCTGTTTTACAAAAATTCGACACGATTTTAATGAAAAGGATCGAATTCGTCATTTTTAGGTCTCCAAGTGTGATAATTATTGTCGAATTTACTTGCGAATAACGCCTTGCGATGGTTTTACTGTGAAATTAGTTTCTCGAGGAGGAATGAAACGATACATCAGAGGCAAATGACCAAATCGTTTTAATATAAAAGTTGTATAAACGGGAGTGGACGGTAGACACGGTGGCATTATAATGGTTTTTGGGACTTCGTACTGAGGTATCCAGCTTGACGAATCGGAGGAAAATGTATGACCTGAATAAATTCATAAATATAGTGAAAATTGATAAAATTTCTAATTAATAAAATTTCTAATTAATAAAATTTCTAATTAATAAAATTTCTAATTAATAAAATTTCTAATTAATAAAATTTCTAATTAATAAAATTTCTAATTAATAAAATTTCTAATTAATAAAATTTCTAATTAATAAAATTTCTAATTAATAAAATTTCTAATTAATAAAATTTCTAATTAATAAAATTTCTAATTAATAAAATTTCTAATTAATAAAATTTCTAATTAATAAATCGACAGAGAAACAAAATACGAAGAAATTATCTTTACAAATACCCATTAGACGCAACGAAGCGAAAATTGGCGTTGAGAAAATTTGTGCAGAGTTCAGGTTTTCATCACCAGAAAATTGAGCAAAGACTTTGAGTTCTCGGTCGTAAAACGTATTTTCCTTATTGGGATCGAATCGTACCTCGACGAGGCAAGGTTCGTCTTTTCTTACTCGTGCGTTTATAGGCGTCAAGCTGAAAATTCTATCGACGTCTGTCCAATGTTCAAAAAAAAAAAATTCTTTTTCATTTTTTCATAATAAATTTCGACACAGGTCTGCGAATCGATTGTTACCAACAATTTTTGCTCTTGTTATCAATATCAGATTTTCATTGCGCTGACCTTTTTGCCATTGAATTAAAACATCCGTATTGCAGAAACTGGTTAAACACGTAGCGCACAAGGATTTCGGATGCAATTTGTTCGGTTCGCATCTTCCAAAATCGATGCAATTTTCGGACAGAGAAATAAGATCCGAAGATCGGACGAACCTCGTGCGATTGCTGTCTCGTGTATACTCCGCGAAACCATTTTTATCTTCCGGCGAATAGACGAAAGTAGGAATCACAAAATTGTTTTCATTACCGGACTGTTTTCCGCAGTAACCGTAAACCCGAATCATTATCGGCGCCTACGAGGAAGACAATTTTTATCGAAAAATGAACGTAGACGAGAAACTAAATATCGCAGGTGAATTAACATTTTGTATACCTGATGATGTATTAGGCAAGGCAAAAGGGAAGCGTGATGTCCCTGGAGCATGGGCGCAAATGTAATGACGATGTAAATATGGGAATTTGCACCGATGCAACCATCGTAGGGATCCGTTTTGAAAAGACTTTGTTTCTCGTCAAGGTCGAACATAAATCTTGCCGGTACGCTTGATTTATTCGTCAACTTTATTCGTTTTCGAGCAATTTCATGGGGATGGCAAACTATCGTAAGTTCGGAGACGGAAATTGAAACTTTGGGGCCTGGTGAGGGTTGAAAATTTTTCTGAATTGTTATTATCGGTTTTCAAAGATTGGGGTGTAAATTGAGAGTGAAATTGTGACTTCGGAGGATAAATTTCGTGCTGAAAGGCTGAAAATTTGAAGATGACAAAAATTCTTCGCGTTCGAAACAAGGGTGAGTACGCGAAATTCTTTAATGCTTCGTCTTGGGGGTTTAGGTAATGGATTCTTGGTGAGGTGGGCAGAAAGAGTGTGTTGAGGATTAATCCGAAGTAAACAAAAATTCATACCGACACTTGCACCTCGAGCGATAATCTTCAGGATAGTTCTATCGCAATTGACAATTGCGAAGTAATCCACGCTATTTTGGTTCGGTAACAGCGGATTATAACGAAGTTGGCATACTTTTGTGCATCTCGGATCCAACGACCAGCTGTATTTGTCGAAATGAAAGAAAATATCCAACGTATTCGTCGGATCTCTATTAACTTCGTAATATTGTTTATTCTAGAAATTTGGGGTTAATTATTCGTGATACAAATTTATTGTGCTTTCGCGTAGGGGCGAAAACGAAAGATGAACATTTCACATACGCAAGTATCGTTCGTAATATTTAGACACTTGACCGCTGTAGAGTCAACGGGAATTTGTCCAAAGTCTAGGATAATAGTAGAAATATTATCTTCGCTTACGCAGCATTGACACTTTTCGTGCGAAAAGTCTCTCGTTTGGCCGTTAACGCGTATTATAGGAAATTTCATTTTCCCGTTTTCTCTTTTCCGTTCAAATCAAACTCTTTGAAGCGCCGAAGAAAAAGGCGCGTCGAGTGGGACTCCAGGTGGCGCCAGTATCGTTTTGTTTTTGACATTGGCTCTGACTGCATAGGGTGGGGAGAGCATGTTTTGGAGTGAACGGAGCTGTAGAACGGAGTGATCGTGTGTGACGCACTCGTCAATAACAATAAATTAGACTATTAGTTTTTGTGAGAAGAATCTTTTTCCTGGTAAATGACGCCGCGATCGGACGAATATTTCTACAATCTAGTGTCGCAACCGTACACTCACCATATTTGTGACAAATCTGTAAGTGGTACGTCATCCATTGCGACTCGTTCCGTGAGTTACATCGTGACGTTTCGCACAGTGACGAACCAAACGTACAAACAGAGAGGATACTCGTGCAGCCTGCGTTATCGTGGTTAAATGGCTTTGTGATATTTCCATTATTCGCGAATTACAAAAAAATGGCTGAGTTCGACTTGTTAAAACTCGTTTACATACTCCTTGTGACCATCTCGACACCGGACTCAGTGACGGGCCTACGATCTTACACCGAATGTAAGTTGACGAATTTTCCATTATTCCCTTATCGTTATTGATAACCTACGTTACCTCCTTTATATCGACCTCTCACTCGACGATGTACCTTGTAAAGAACGAAAGAAACATGCGAGCGAATCTCGTTACAGATCATCTCGAGGAAGCTAAAATATGTCATCCTCTTGGAAAAAAACGCGAAAGTTTCGATCTATCGAACAATCATAACGCCGCTGTAATAGTCAAGCCTATGCATACTTTCGATAGTTGGCACCCGCAAACAAATAAATCGTGCAAATTCGTCTTTAAAGCACCTAAAGGCGAACACTTGTTTGCGGTGATACAAAATATGTCTCTGCGAGGTAACGAGACTCACTGTCTGGATTATATCAAGGTAAGACATTCTCCGCGTTATAACGCTCTGTGAAATATTATTCAATTTTTTGAAATCTTTCAATCGCGCATGGATAGTGTTTCGGTAGATTAAGTCGCGAGAGACGTTGGTTTATCGCGATACGTACCTCGCACTACTTACGTTTTCCCCTTTATAGCTCGTTCGTAAATCTGATACCAAAAGTTTCTCATCAAACATTTTGTAAATAATTTTTTTTTTCTATAAAACATCGAACGATTACTATCTTGGTCCATGTTTTCCGCAGATTTTAAGTTTTCTTTCCATAAGTCTAATAGCGTCGTACGTTGTTTCTCGTTTTTTCCAGTTCAAGAGAAAAGATAAACATCCGACACGCGAATTTTGCGGTCAGATAGATCGCAGAAAGGTGACTTTCAGACCTATTTACGAACAAAGCATGCTCGAATGGGAGAAAAGCGCCAACAGTCAAATACGCCGAGATTTTGCCGAATTCGATGTCGAGGGAGAGATCGAAACGACTATATTTATCTCAAAAACTCCGCTACAACCGGACGAGAGCCTCGATCTAACCATCGCTTATACGCCGTACAAAGGTAAATATAGACATTAACCGAGAATATAGCGAATTATTATTCTCGAGCGTTTTTTTTTCCTCTTTTTTTCAGATTGCGATGGCATCAAGTCGGATCGCGAAGAGTACAGGTCGACAAAATACAACGTTTGCATATGGAAAGAATACTTTTGCGACGGTTATCAAAATTGCATATCCGAAATCTGTCGTGACGAGGAAAATTGTGAAAGAGGTAACGATATCGTTAGCAACGGTACGGGAACTAAAGTGACGATCGGCGCGGTCACAACAATGGTACTGTGCTTTATAATATTCGTAATGGGACTGTGGATATGCCGGCGTAACAAAAAGATGTGTTGGTCCACGGATTGCGCAGGTCCGAGCCCGAACGATAACAGATTATCGCGAGGCGAGCGAGAGATCGCTGGCTCGGCGCATCAATCCGTAGCCGTTGATCCAATGCTCGAAGTCGCTGTACTACCGTCTGTACTCGACAAAGATCTGCCTCCGAGTTACGACTCTTTATTCCCCGAACAATCGAATCCGTCCGCTCCTTAAACGTTAGATTTCTGGTTTTTTACCAGACGAAACGCGCCGATGTACGATTATCTAATGTTTTAATTAGATAAGGACTTATCACTTATATACAAGCTTTTTGTATGTTTTATACAATACGCGCAGCTAATCGGATGATTCGAAGATTCGCCACGGACTACGTGGCGCTAGTGTCGTACCGATGTACTTCTCGGTATGTGCCGAATTTATAAATATAGTCGATTCATTCGTACAATGAGCTCGAGTAACGATACGAATGAGCAATTTGTAATATCAATACGAATGCGATATTTACCACGGTGGTATTTCTTTTTTACTCTCGTATAAAATTAAAACAAAAAAAAAACGAACAATTTTGTAACGTAGGATTTTAAGATCGTACTAATACGAATCGTTGGGTATCGCGTTGACATTTTTTTTTTTTCTTCCACGGGAAATTTATTGGTACAGTCGCGAAGACTACTAGATCGGGAACAATGCGAGATTATACCCTGCGAGGGATTTGACTGGAAAACGTGAAAAATGTCAATTGCCAAATTTCACGCTTACAAAGAAATGTCAAGTTTGCGAGAATCTGGATCGAGCGAAATAGAAAAATAATGAGAAGCTATTCGACGATTAAATGGTATTCTTTTTTTTTGCTGTCCAGTATTATACGATCGAAATAAAGGAATGAAGTAAATGTAAATAAAATAAAACGTATAACGATTACATTGAAAAGTTGGAGAGACGTGTTCGAGAACGATTGAATTTCTTACGTATACCGTGATATATTTATTTACATCTCGGTGATCGTAGTGAAAAAGTAGTAAAATACTGAAAAATAGCGAACATCATTGAAAAGAAAGAAGAAAAAGAGTTTTATTAGCGTTTAATCTTTCGAAGACGTTTCCTTCTCGATGGAATTGAGCTCTTCCTTCTCGGCGGTATGGTCGATCAGCCAAATAGCCGAGTTTATAATCTCGTCGATTTCCACGGGTCCCGAAGCCAGAGGATGATTGTCTTCGTACACCAGCATCCTAGTGAAAACGCACAAATTCGAAGATGCGATAAATCTTATGACGTTTTTAGTACATTGGAATAAACGAAAATATGGGGAAAAAAGTTAGTCGTGTGTCCAGTACGAGATCGAAACTGAGTTTACACCATGACAATGCCAAAAATATATCAATAAAGTATTTAAAACAAGTTTTTTTCCGCCGAGTATACAAATTTTTCTATATTCTCGATATTACTCACTTTGCCTTAACCCCGTTTGCCTTGATACGTTGATACCAGTGTTTACCCTGAGACGATGGTACGCGAAGATCATTCGTACCGATGCAAACCAACGTTGGTGCTTTAACTTTGTCGGCGTGTATGATCGGCGATGCTTTGAACATTTTCATAAACATTTCGGCGGATTCGGGACTATCCATACTAGGTACAGTTTCCTCGTAACGCATTCCTAATACAGCTGCGCACCTGAAATTCAAATTTACTGATTTTTCACGAAAAACCCATTCTTCGGAGATTTGAGGAAAAAAATTGAAAAAGAAAAACGTTCGATAGGAAAAATGACACAGCAATTTCACGTTCTTTACAATCCTAGCAAATTTTCATCTTTTTGATTAATTGTACAGAGTGTAAATAGTAAGAACGACTATTTGTCTCTCGATGTGCTTGATCGGACAACCTCCGTATCGTTCGTCGTGCGATAAGGGGTAATAATTCATTCAAGGAGATTAACATTTTATAACGATGATAAACTCGGATCTTTCTCTGTTTTTTTTTTGTTTTGCTTTTTTTTTTGTTTTGTTATTTTTAATTAACTATCAACCGCGGATCGGATGATGTAATGCTTACACATCGCGACGGTACGCAATTTTCTCATCTTTAGTAAGCACATTGCGACTGAAATAACAAATCGTTGGAGTTATGGGATGGCGAATGTTTGAGATTGAGAGGAAACGAAAGTCTCTTACCAGTCGGGAATATCCGAAATGGTGATCATGGCGGCGATATCGATAACGGGATTTCTCATTACGACCGCCTTGTACAGTTCCTGATACGAGAATATTCGAACGAATATTTTTTTACGATAAATTCGCAATTTTTAAAGATTTGTTAATTTGTAAATTTTTTTACTCACGTTGTATTGTCCGCTTAAATGAGCGACTAAAAATCCACCGTGAGAACCACCGGAAATTCCAATTCGGGATTCATCCAGCCACGGACATTTTTTCAAAACCTCCTGAGTAGCTTTTACACAATCTTTGACATCGACGTCGCTTATTCTTCCCTGGAGATATTCGATGTTGTCAGCTCCCATTCCAGCCGAACCACGATAATTTACTTGTAGAGTACCGAACCCCAATAGCGCAAAGACCGAATGTTCTATCGAGAAAAGATTCGAGTACGAAGCGTGAGGTCCACCGTGAGGAGTTACGATCAACGGACAAGATTTGTCGATTCCAGTTTTTGGTCCAAAATACATCGAATTGAAATCCTCTGCGATAAAAATAGGAATACATAAATTTCCGTCGAAATTTCCGAATTAAGAAAAATGAGAATTTTACTTACGGACTTTCTCGCCGTTCTGATACGTATGCTCGATAGCCTCGTACTTGAGATTTTCAAAACCGGCGATTTCGGATTTCGTGGTTATTGAATTTCTTGCTACTCGACCGAGGGTACGTTCGTCGAATTTCCCTATCAACAGTACCGGAGGTTCCAATAGAGAAGTTCTCAGGAATAATACAAAATCGTCCCTAACGTCAAGGAAACAGAGGCTCGTCGTATCATTTTCGATTTCCGTAATACTTTTCGTTTCTGCAAAATTACGAAAGTAACGAAGATAGTTTAGAGTTTGTATAGAATAAGAAAAATTCCACTCACCAATGTTCAGAACGTAAGATCGAACGTTCGAGCGTTGAGGCGTGCTGAAGAACAAGTATTTCGAGTCGCTGCTCCAGCAGCGTCTCGGAAAACCTCGATTGAATAGACCGTAGAAAATTTTTCCAAATTCTATAGATTTACTCGTACGTACGACATCGATGAGAATATCAGGCTGCGAAATCGCCGAATAACGCGTTAACATTTCTTTCTTCCTGATTTATGACAATGAGAGACTTTATCACCTTTCTCAACTCTGCTTCGAATTTTAAACGCGCGAGTCTATGAGCATTGTGATGAGGACCACCGATTTCTCTTTCTAGCCAAACGAGATGCTTGCCGTCCAGACTGAATCTTGGTGAACGTACCGCGCAATTATTGTCGGATAATTTGCCTGTAAAAAGGCTTTTGAGTAAGATCAATTGTGCGGGAGAGGCGGAACGTAAAGCGATTCGTATTCTTACGGTATTCTCCATTTTTTAGTAGAAATATCCACGATTCTCTGTTTGTACAAGCGATCAAACCAAGATATCTTGGTTCGTGTTTCCAAGCGACACCGACAACTCCGTCGCCTTGCGGTGTCCAGATAACTTGGCCGGGCGAGAGATCGTCAGCGATTCCCGGTAAGACGGTTATTGCGTCGATGGTCGTATCGAGTATCACGACTACCGGCCGATGTTTACCGACTAATTGTTCTCCCCAGTGTGGCTTGTACAGGTACGCGTTACCCTAATTTTCATCAAATTGATGATTTTACACGAATATTCGTAATTAAATTTTTTATTTAATTTAGAATTTGTTTATTTAATGACAATGCCAATAATTACCCTCGATATTAATTCCTCGTCTTTTTTCTCTTTATCCTTGTCTTTTTTGTCTAATGATTTTTGCTTATAGAATGGCTCGGTTTTCGGAAGTTTCTTCTCGGCTATGTACAGAAGCTTGTTCGCATCCGGCGACCACTGAAATGCTCCAAATTCGGCTAGAAACAAAGCGATTTAAAAATTAATTAATAATAATGAAATTAATTTATAAATTCGTAAGACAAGATTTGAAATTTAAACTCACTATCCGTATAAACGTCGCCATGTACATCCAGAGCGGATAAATCATAATTTTTCACGAGTCTCTGTCTGTCCCAAATTTCGATAAATTGTTTTGTCGTATTTTCAACAGAAGCCGATCTCAGTACAGCCTTTCTACGTTCGTCCTCCGTCAGAGCCGACGCGAGTCTTTAACGGCAATTAAAACGATTCGATAAATGGAAGAACGTCGTGGCGCGTTAATGAAATAATGACGAAACGTACTCCGATGTAATGTCGACAGGAAAACTATCGGAAGCAACTTGCAAATTAGTTTCGAGCGTGTGATCTCTTGAAAATTTTTGCGTCGTGCGTCTCTCGAGATTTCTCTGAGTCCAAGTACTCTGAACTACGAGTCCGGTCTCGGCGATGCGAACTATATTTGCGGCTGTTAACGCAGGATTCTGAACCACGGCCTTGTATATTTTCAATATTTTGTCGATCTGAAATAATTAATCAAAGCGATTATATCGTCGTTAACGTTCGTACTAGGTTCGTCATAAATTATTCTCGCGGCTGTGAAATATTTTCTTACCTGCGTCGTTGCCATTTTTGTGAATAATATTTACCCTTCGTTATCAAGATTTGCAGTCGGTGAGATTTTCGAATTTTTATATCTGAGCTCGGAGTGTACGTCACTGGGGGGTTTTAAAGTAATTGTGTACTGTAGATAAATTTTTCAGCAACTTCTGTAGACCGAATAGTCATGAAAACGTTTTGTTCGGGCTATTTACGAAAATGCCTGAATCATGATACCTTATTGGGTCATGTAGGAAATAAAAGAAAAATGCTACTTGGAATGAAAACAAATCGAAACGAAACTTACCGTATTAACTGACAAAAAACGTCTGACCACTTAGCACGATCGACGACGAATGAATTGGCAATGCTATGTGAAGCATGTGAAGGTATTGAGAACAGCGATTCAGGGCGAGATCAGCAACACTCGACGAGAGCTGGTTCTGCGACATCTGAGCGGCCAAAGGGTGAACTATTTTGCACTTACGTTAAATTGGCCGCAAGCTATTGTAGGTATTTATATGGCGAAGGGACATCCCCTTAACTTCTGATTGAGAACCTCTACTACCGGACCATTAGTTGGGAGGTTGACCGCTTGATGCGCTACCGTCACGTGCAGTAAAAAAAAGTTCAATTCGAATATTACCTCGAAAACGGTGGGAGGTTGTGAATCGGTGAGTGAATTTGTGTATAATTTTAATCATTACTAAGATTCGAGAAGTCTTGAGTAAGAATATCATATATAACACGACAATCGAGTCGCAAATTATTTGCGGCTACATGCAAAAGAATTGCCTAGCTTGCATTCATGTTTGCGGCATAGCTGCCAGATCGCGCGCGAAATGTACCCCCACTCTAGCGTCCTGCGCGCCCATCACACAATCATAGTAGCGCGTGTCCGTGAGCGAGCGATGCTCGGACATCTTCGGAAAGAGCCGAGCGCGGTCGGGCAACTTCGACCGTGCCTTCGGCAGCTACACCAATACATGGACGCTGAGCCCGTTCATGTGCGGCCAAGCCGAAACTGAGGCTTCGAGCGAAAAAGCAATCTGATGGGAAGACCAGAGGCCCAAATTTTGTTTATTTTTTTTTCAATATATTTTTTTTATATTTATACGAAGTGAAGGTGACCACCCACACATTCATTTGCCAAAGTAGTACGCGCGCAACTCTTAAGAACTTTCTAAAAAATCGACTTTTAAAAATTGCCTAGCCCGGTAAAAGAAGCTCACGTTTAAAATTTGTTAAATGGTCGAGTGGTCGAGTGGTGAGCGTACTCGACTAATAACTGCTAGGTTGCTGGGTTGAATCTTGCCCGTGGGTACTTTTTTTCGATTTTTATACCCATCAATAAATTAATTTTATAATCATAATTGAAACGCTACTTCTACAGAACAAATATTCACTTTTTTTAATTTCAATAATGCATTTCTTTATATAAAATATATTGGTGGTGCACATGAAATACAAAATGATATATACATATATTACCGACGAAAAATTTCCGGACAAAAGTTGAAAACAGTGCCGGAACAGATTTTTATGCCACTTCGCCGGTAGTTGCCCTCGGCCAATTTAACCAACCCCATTTTAAAGAGGAGGGATTTACCTTCATTTTGGCTTTTTAAAAAAAAATCACGATTTTTTTTTACAATGATCACACAGTTTTGAACACGACCATTATTTCTCGTTTTTTTGTTTTTTTTCGAGTGGACCTCGTTTGTGGTAAAAAAAATTGTAACGTAAATGCGTTACAAATTTTCGTGAATTTTTTTAAGCCAAAATGATGGTAAATCCCTCCTCTTTAAAATGGCGTTGGTTAAATTGGCCTAGGCTAACTACCGGCGAAATGGCATAAAAATCTGTTCCGGCACTGTTTTCAACTTTTGTCCGGAAACTTTTCGCCGGTAGTGTATGTATATATCATTTTGTATTTCATGTGCACCACAAAAATATTTTAAATAAATAAAATGCATTTCTGAAATAAAAAAAGTGGTTATTTGTTCTGTAGAAGTAGCGTTTCAATTATGCATATAAAATTAATTTATTGTTGGGTATAAAAATCGAAAAAAAGGTACCCACGGGCAAGATTCGACCCAGCAACCTAGCAGTTATTAGTCGAGTACGCTCACCACTCGACCACTCGACCAGTTAGCAAATTTCAAACGTGAGCATCTTTTACCGGGCTAGGCAATTTTTTAAAGTCGATTTTTTAGAAAGTTCTTAAGAGTTGCGCGCGTACTACTTTGGCAAATGAATGTGTGGGTGGTCACCTTCACTTCGTATAAATATAAAAAAAAATATTGAAAAAAAAAATAACCAAAATTTGGGCCTCTGGTCTTCCCATCAGATTGCTTTTTCGCTCGAAGCCTCAGTTTCGGCTTGGCCGCACATGAACGGGCTCAGCGTCCATGTATTGGTGTAGCTGCCGAAGGCACGGTCGAAGTTGCTCGACCGCGCTCGGCTCTTTCCGAAGATATCCGAGCATCGCTCGCTCACGGACACGCGCTACTATGATTGTGTGATGGGCGCGCAGGACGCTAGAGAGGGGGTACATTTCGCGCGCGATCTGGCAGCTCTGGTTTGCGGTACAACTTCATGAATTGCATAATAAAGCAAGTAGGAAGTAATATTTTCACTCTTTGCTCCGTTCTCGCAACCGCGAAATGGGAGTAGCGCTACTTATAATCGAGATCATGCGAACGATAAATATGCAGTCAGACAATACCGCGAAATATAAAAAAAAATGTTGCTGTCCCTATTGTCATCATTACTTTTGCGCCGGCCGCCATAACTGTACTTATAATTACGCCCACCGGAGCATGGTGGCGCGCCGGTCAGTCCGCCATTTCTCGCATCGTACGTAGATCATAGATCGTTTACTAATCGAAGACCAAGCAAAAAATTGTTTTTTTCAATCAGCAATCAATAAAATTCTATCCATCCTAATATAATTTCAAGTTCTCGCGCTACTATTCAGCTACTCGCGTTTCGTGCGATAAAAAAAAGTATCGAATCAATCGATACAAAACTTTTTCAAAGGTGTATCGATGCCGCATGCGCCTATTGAGTGAGCGCGAGCGCGCAACAAGTGCGGATACCTTCACGATTTTCAAATTTCACCGTGTCGCGTCGCTCAAACGGCTCAAACTTTTACAGACAAAAAAACCAAAACAACGATAACCGTGCAAAAAGATAACACCGTCGTACTTGTTATGGACAAATACGAGGTACTCGGCCAGGTCGGTGAAGGCTCGTTCGGCCAAGTCTACAAAGCGAGAAAACGCTCGGATGGCGAAATTGTCGCTTTCAAAGTCATCAGAAAGGCAAGTTTACTTAACAATAACAGCGAGCGAATTCCATTCGCTTTATTATTTATAAATAGTTCGTACCTTCCCCCACCCGAGCGAGTGCCATCAGTTTGCTCTCTTTTCACCAACAGCGCGGTCGCTCCCTCAAAGAACTCAAGAGTTTGCGTCAAGAGTGTGAAATTCAGCGACGTCTTCATCATCCCAACATTGTTCGTATGCTCGATTCTTTCGAGACCGAAAATGAGGTAAAACAAAATACTACGACGATCTTTCTTACATTATTACGTCTCTCGATTATCACTCGTCGATATTACCGAACGATCTTATAACACGCAGATAATCGTCGTGATAGAATACGTCGACAAAGAACTTTACGAAATACTCGGAAAAGCCGGACGCCTCTCGGAGGAAAGAGCGCGAGTAATAGCGTGCGATCTCGTTTCCGCGTTATACTATTTACACTCCAACAGAGTCTTACACCGGTACGTCTCATTTCCGTATTAAAACAAAATAAAATCAGCACACATTTTTCTCACCTTTTTCTCAATATTCCAGAGATTTAAAACCACAAAATGTTCTGCTCGAAGCGAACGGCGTCGCGAAACTTTGCGATTTTGGATTCGCTCGTAGTATGAGCACAGGAACTCACGTTCTAACTTCTATCAAGGGAACTCCTCTTTATATGGCTCCCGAATTGATCGAAGTATGTCCTTACGATCACAATGCTGATTTGTGGTGAGTTTAGTCCCGAGAAAATCTCTTAATTTTGTATTCGTTAGTCCTTAGACGCGTCTTTTCTTCGCAGGTCACTCGGTTGCATAGTTTACGAATTGATCGTCGGAACTCCGCCGTTTCAGGCTACTTCCATACTTCATTTAGTGCGCCTGATACGTTTCGAGGCTGTAAAGTGGCCAGACTTCATATCTCCAAATTGCAAGACGTTTCTGCAGGTAATATATTCAATAATTTCCAGTACAATTAATTCAATCGATTACGCGCAAACCGCGCAATCCAATAGAACAGACATACATTTTTCTTTCCAGGGCCTTTTGCAAAAAGACGCGTCGCAACGTTTAACGTGGCCAGAACTGTTAGATCATCCTTTCGTAAAGGGTAGAATTTTGACTGTGGGTGAAACAGCCTCGACGCCTTTCACGACGCCTCTATCGGCTAGTCAGGCTCTCGCCAAGCAACAACAATTGCAAAGTCTTGCGATGCGTTCCGCGAGTCGCTCCAAGTAAACGATTCTATCGAATTATCTTTTATTTCCAATTTTTAAAAATTCTCGCTCAAGACTAAATATCCCGTCTTATTAATATTTCGCAGAGTTCTTGAGAAAGCCGTTGAGAAGATTCACGAGCAGGAACGTAAATTACGCGAGCAAAGGCACAGAACGTGTATTTCGCAGCCTCGTTACCCAATGAATCATGGTTATTGTCCATTGGATCCGCGTCAGGATTATCACGCGATGCGTCACAGCGAGCCAAGTGGTACGGACTCGAGCGCGAGCGTCGACGTTCTCCTCGGTAATCTCAGTCTTCGAGCGTCTCTACGAAGCGATCTTTTGGCCGCCGAGCACGCTATCTGCGACAGCGAGTGTCCAATGAACGAAATTATTCGTCCGATCGTGTCTCGAGGGATGGACGAGATATCGAACGATACGACTTCCGGTCCATTTTTACGTTTTCCCTCGAAAACGTTGAATCGTGGTAATGGTCAAGGCGACGTCGTTAACGCGACGATACAGGATAAAAAAACATTGGAGAAAGACGTGTCGCACGCCGACTGTGATTGGAAGCCTCAAAGTCGTCTGAGTCTCGATTACGAGCAGGAATTCGGCGACGACGATAATTATCCCGACAAACAAGTGAGACTTCCCGATTGGGATCCTTCCGTCGTCGAGCGTCACATAGAGAACGAGGAGTGGGTAGCGTTTCTTCAACGTTCCATGGAAGAAGTAATGGACGGTGAGATCGAGTCGGTTCTTCAAGAAAATTGCGTCTCCGTTTTTGTCTCGCCATTGAGAAATCCCGCAGCGGGATGTCGCGTTGTCGAATACGTCGCTTGTCTTCTATCTTTACCCTTCGTCACTTCGTTGTCTCGGGAGAATCTTGAAAAAATCGAACGAGTCTATCTCGACGTGAGAGTCGTACCGAATCTCGTTTACGCCATGAAACTCATGATGTCCGAGCGTACCGAGAGAACGGAAAACGCTGGAAATTTTCCTCACAGTATGGACACGAAAATGGCTAATGTTCTTTCAGCCGATGAGTTACAAGCTCTCGAGTGTTCGATGCTCGTTCTCTGTCGACTCGTTTACGCGCAGGAACAATTTTTGACCCAATTCTGCGACGCTGTTTATATCGTTAATGGAATGCCGTTTTTACAACAATTGCTGACGCTCGAGAAGAGAAAAGCTCGGATAGTTAGCGATCTCGTAGCTGTTATGAACAATATATTGCGCTCGCAACCGGAAAATGCCGAACTCGTCGAGAGAGTCGTTCTGAGAACGAAAAACGCCGATGGTGCGATCGAACTTTTCGACAAACTCTTGACTCATCGACAAAGCGTCATCAGAGCGAGAACTTGCACTCTCGTTAGACTTCTCGGCAGGTTTTGCTGCAGAGCTCTGCAGCAAGTGTGGGGAAAGGAGTTGAGAAATTTACTGGAGCCATTGGCACGGGACGAGGACGATGCTGTGAGAAATGTAAAAATCGCGGAAGATTATATTTTTTGTTTTTTTATTTTGATTTTTTCAATGTTATATTTTATACAAAATAAATTTTATTCTCAGGCTGCCGAAGACGCTGTCGGTGAACTCAAACAGTTGATGTATTACAATCAACCGAGTCCGGCGGAATAAAAATCTGTGACGTTTGCTCATGAGGGACGTTCTTCAATTTTAACGAGTGAGTCGCGACGTTTTTACACACAGTCTTACTTGTAATAACTTTCTAATTTCCGTATACACGAAACAACGATTGTAGGGACTCGACGAGAGACGGTGAAAATATTCAACAGGGAAGTTAGATTTTCTACGATATTTGAAACAAATTGAGATTTCATAAAATGACGAAGTTTGAAGGAAATGAGAATTTTTCGGGGATTTTCGGTTAAATGTGTGGATGAGAATGTAAATTAGGAACGTATTGGTTGTGTTTCGATCGGCAGATCTAGTCGAACAACCATGCGAGAGAATCGGGGAACGTTATTTCGTCGATCTCGTCGGTACCTTCCGGTTTCCTACCGGCGCATTCTCCCTCGTACATTTTCTGAAGTTTCGCCAAGTCCTTATCACTGAGTCCCACGCGTTGTCCAATCTCCGCTCCATCTTCCTGCAAACGCAATTTTACATTCGTCGAATTTTATTAACAGAGATTTGATTAATTTTTATCGATGATAAATTCATTGATTTTTATCGATTGAAAAATTCATTGATTTTTATCGATTGAGAAATTCATTGATTTTTATCGATTAAAAATTTATTAATTTTTATCGATAAAAAATTCATTGATTTTCATCGATTAAAAATTCAATGATTTTTATGAATAAAACATTCATTGATTCTTATCGATCGACGATTCGTCAATCTTTATCAATGAAATCGTCCGTAATTCTCACCATAGGCGTGATGGTAGGTTTTCCATTCGACGAGAATGCGTGAGCGCTATAATGCATGACGCTTCCGTAATCGTAGCTAATGTTGAAGTCGGTAATTATATTCTTGCTGTACTTTACAAAATTGTGCTGTTTCTCTAAAATCCAAGAAACATCACGAGTTATCAAAATTCATAAGAAATATCTATAAACTCTTTTTTAATTTGTGTTTTTTTTAAGAAGAATTTACCGTTCGGAATATTGTCCCAATGGATGACGACGTATTCGTCGCGATCGGTAGCGCTCTGTTGGTGATAAAAGCCAAGAGCGTGAAGAAGCTCGTGAACGATTGTTCCTTGCGACATGCATCCTCTTGGCTGGAGATTAAGCTCTTGTCCAGCTCCCTGTCGTCCCACCATGGACCAGCAACCGGTATTATTGCCCGTTATTACCACGTAATCTTTATCGGTCGCTTCGTACGCTCGGAATCTGATGCAAGTTTTCTGATGATACTCCTTCAGTCCGTTGCTAATACGATTTAGTTCATCTTTGCCTAAGAACGAGAAAAGTACAAAAAAAAATCGTCAGAAAATTTTGAATTATCGTTATCTTCTCGCAGACACCGATAAAATCGACTCTTTGCCGAGGAAGTGATTTCGCATTTGTGAATATTGGAGAAAAAGTATAAATTTATCGTTTATCGTTTCTCGTTTATCAATTCCGGTCAAGATTGTCCAAAGATGATGGCGAGATAGGAAGATAAGCTTTTAAAAATCTCGCTCATCGTCGCCAAGACGCAATAGACATTGTACGCTCGATTGAAAAATTTTGTTGCTCGTACCGAAAGAATAATTACACTTTTGTCGATTTTCAAACATTTTCTTTACACATTTCACATCGTCGCGAGGAACTTAAGTTTAGAAATTGAATTATTTTTTTTTTAACTTCCAACAATTTTATTTTTACTTTTTGACTTTAAACGTGACGGAACTAGCCTGGAACTTACTGAAATCGGCCTCTCGGATGTAAATCGGGACGATACCACCGGGCCAACGGGCAGCTGTGCTCAAAAGTCCATTCTTGGCAAAATCTTGGTCGCTGGGAGCCAGCATTATGTCACCCTCGAACAAACCGCTCAATTCCCACACGTTTTCCTTGTCCTCGGGTGTCCATGATTCGACACGTTTTGCTGTACAATCGAATACGACGATTATTGCCTCGAACGTAATTAATTATAATTAGCACGAGAATAATTAACGGCACGATAAACAAAAAATCAATTGAACGTCGATTAATCAATAATCGATCATTAATCGATCGATCGATATTTTATAAAATTCGATAATTAATCGATCGATCGATATTTTACAAAAGTCGACAATTAATCGATCGATTGATCGATATTTTACAAAAATCGACAATTAATCGATCGATCGTTCGATATTATACAAAAATCGATAATTAATCGATCGATCGATATTTTACAAAAATCGTTAATTTGTGATATATTTTATAAAAAGATATATTACCGATGAGTCGATCGTCGTAATCCTTCTCATAAACACGCTGGTGAATTGATTCCGGTGGCACCGCCAGACCTCGATTATTACGAGGATTTTGAGCCGGAAGTCCGACACTCGCGACTATCGCGATTGCCGAAATGAGAAATAGTTCGCGGAAGACGATCATATTCGATGTTTAATGCAAAAGGTACCGACGAGCTCCCGACTTACTGTGACATCCCTAGGCCAACTCGAGCTTAATTTATATACCCTTGGTCCGCACTCGATCACAGCTGGATTTCCCTGATAGGCGATATGCGCAGCGAACGTTTATCGCGGCGAATCTAACGTATGGTGTGAACGGCGTTGATCAGGGAGACAAAATAAAATAAAAATTTATCTTCTCGGGACCGAGAACAAAAATCCTTAAAAGTTACGAAGCTGATTGACATTATCGGCGACGGATCGATCGTACTCGTCGGCTCGATCGTTCGCATATTTTTATCTCGGAAAAAAAAATATGTGCGAACGAAAAAAGGACAGACAGACATTTTCACAGTCACGGTGATTGTTTTTTTTTCACTCGTGACTTTTTGACTCGTGCGATGATAATTTCCAGAAAAATAGAAAATTGTGAGATTTTTTATATTGATTATTATCGACCCGTAGATTATTTATTTCAATTTGAGAATTAGTTCGTATCGTCGCTAGTTATCACGGTGCGAATGGCTCAAAGCGAATGGAGAAGGTAACGGGTGTCCTTTTTAGATTTGAAGAAAATTAATCGGATGTCTCTTTTAAATTTCGCGAAAATTAATCGGATGTCTTCTTTAAATTTAATCAAAATTAACCTTTTTTTAAATAATGAATTTTTTTCATCAATGCATCGAGTGTCCAATCTCATTGGGAAAAAATTGATATATCGGGTGTCCCTAAAATCATGGCCTTAACCACCCGAGCCGAGCCGAAGTCCTTTGTATATTCATACGTCGACTGCAATTGGGTCAAGATTTAAGCATTCACGCGACGTTTAGCCGTCAAAAACTGATATAACACGCGATTCCCCTCGTTGAATGTAAATTCGTTGCTGTCGTATCGTCGACGTTGATTTTCGACGGGTCGAAAATCTTTCGTACTAAAACTCGCTATTAACGAATAAATAAAAATTCTCAAAATTAAACAACGAGTACAAAAACGATAATATTTATTTTGAAAAAAAAACAAACAAAAAATAGCTAATGTTAATCGTCTACTTTGATTCAAGTCTCTCTCTCTCTCTCTCTCTCTAACTCGCTCTATAGTAATCTTCGATTCAAATTATTATCGTTATATTATCTTCGTCAGGAAGTTTTTTACCCATCCACTTATGTATCCACGATCAGATATCAAACTGAATAATCACGTCGACGATAAGATAACAAATTAATTTTCCGACGTTTCGCAAGAATCGATTATCCCAACAATTTAATTCCGATCGTATAGTTGCATCGAAAGTAAATAAAAATATTAAAATCCAAAATTGTACGTAAGTGCGCTTCATCTTCGTTTCTTATTTTATTTTTACATTATCTCGGCACGCTATATATAGCGTCGAGCTACATGTAGGGATATAAAAGATTCGAAAAAATTAAAGATTGATGTATAATGTATAAGTGAATAAAATTATAAGTATGCAGATAAGGAGAGAGAGAGAGAGAGAGGGACTCGATCCTGGTTTTACGTATATAATCCGGTATAAACCGACGAGAATCGAGTAGTATGAGGAAGGCGCCAGGTTGAATGTATTTATCTCTCTCTCTCTCTCTCTCTCTCTCTCTCTCTCTCCCTTCTTGCATTTTTCGGCAATCGAGCCCCACCCCGGTATAAGTCGAGTATGTGGGTCAGAATAATTCGGTAGCCACCGCGGTAAGACCGCGTAACGCCACAGCTCGTTTGACTCTTATCTCAATATTGTATCGAGACAGTCACCAACAGTAGCGACTCTCCTTCTTATTTATTTTCACCTCTCATTCTCTTTTTTTCCTCCCTCTTTTTATTTCTTTTTATTTCTCTTACTTGTTTCTTTCTTTTTTTTTATCATTCGTCGTTTTATTATATATACGAGGCATTCTTCGCGAAGTCAGTCACGTTTCTTTTCATCAAACTACTCGAACGATTCTCATTATTTTCTCGTACTTATCGTAACGAGAAATTAAATTAAGATTCATTCGTCCGTTTGAAAAAAAAAAAGAAAAATGTGCGATAAAAGTTGTGCTTTTTTTTCTCGTTAGGAATAAAACGATAATGTTCAAATTTCACTCGTCGTTATTTTGTTCACGAACGAAAAAAATGGATTTCTATCTTAACAAATGGGAATTTGAAGATTTTCGAAAAACAAAAAAAAACAGACAGGAAAATATTTTTAAAAAAATATCATTATCGTTATTATTTCATAATCTCAGCGGTCTCTTCTCACTCGCGAGATTCGCCAGTGCGCTCGAGTTTGTGCGTAGCGCGAATTAGCTCGATCGAATTCTCGTATATAACAATAGAATCGTGTCTTATCTCGCTCGACGCTCGAAACGGTCATTTTCTTTTTTCCCATTTTGCTTTTATTCCATCTTCTCGTTTCTCTTTTCTCTTCTTTTAATTTCGAAGCTCGTAACTTCGTGCGTGCAACGGTTTTTCACCCACACGTAGATAGAAAATCTGGCGATTAATCTTCAGCCGGGACTCGTTTCCGCTCTTGGTGCCCGTTGCGTATTATCGGCATCGAGAGACCCGCGGATGAGGTCGTTCGAGTACGCGGAAGGCACGACAAGGGACTATTTCTCTCGCTCTCTCCTTTCTCTCTCTCTCTCTCTCTTTCTCTCGTTCGTGCATTATCCTCGTTTTGATAAAGAAAATGTAGACCGAGGCTAGTACGCCCAGCGCGAAATAAAGACAAAAGCAAATAATGGGAATTTGCGTCGCAGTCGTTCGTTTCACTCGTTGGGAAAACGTAGGTACGTAGGATAAACTCGTATCGTACATTTGGAAACTTGAATATCGAACGGTTGGGTTTTAGGGTAGAGAGGTAAGAAGTAGGGGAGTGAGGGAGAATAGAATTGAAAATTTACAAAGAGGACAATAGTGCAATTCGAACGACGCTGACAATTCGTGCTTTATTCGCGATTTCCATATACACTCGGTTGAGAGGTGAACGGGAGAATCGAGCTCTGGCCTCTCAGGTCGACCAACTACTTTCGAGTCTTTCTCATTCTTCTCTCTCTCTCTCTCTCTCTCTTTCTTTGCCTCTCGAGTATCACAAGGAGGAAGTACCTACTTATAACATTAGATATATTGCACGTGCTCTATCGCACGGTAAAATAGTGCGGTGAGAGTTACGTTAAATCAATTGCGAGCAAAAAAAGTAAACGTCAAGACTCGTATTTATTTGTTACGTGTAAAGAAAATAAAAGAAAAATCATTGAAAATTTTTTGTAAAAATGTGACTATACGGAGGTTTTATTGATTTAATCGTGATTTAATTTGAACATTAGTTTAATCTCAAATTTGTTATTTTTTGTTATTATATGCTCGGCCAAAAACGCAGTTACTTTTTGGCCGGACCAATAATTTAATAAAACTTAGTGCATTTGTTCTAAACACTAAATCTTCGCTTACAATTCGCAACATAATCGAAGTCACAAATTCGAACAACGGACCTATATACTCAATCTAAAAAAAATCAAATCAAAAGATACAATTTTTTGCATTATTAACGTCTTAATTTTTTCTTTTTTTTCCATTATTATTTTTGTAAATTATTTTTCCTACGTCAAGCCTACGTTTTTCCTACGTCCTACCTGTAACGCGACCGGAAGGGGGCGGGGGGAGGCCGAGCTTCCGGGGGTTTCAGAAACTGCTTTTTTTCCTCTCAACTTCTTCTTCTTCGTTTTTTTTTCTTATTCATTCGCGATGAAGTTTACAAACGTTTTGAGACTCCAGTTAGAAAAAGAAAGAGAGAGAGAGAGAAGGAGAGAGGAGCCCGGGTGTTCACACGAAGAGCGCGAACGTCAAGACGGGATTTCGGACGTGTCGACCGAGCCGACGAGACGAGTCTGAAGAAGAAGAGTTCAAAGAGGAGTCAGGGGGACAAGGGAGGAAAGCGTTAGATGAATTGGGCTAACGTTTCGCCGTGGCCGGCGCTACGTGGCCAAAAAAAACGAAAGAAAGAAAGAGAGGAAGAGATAGAGAAAAGAATCTCGAATAAGGAACGAATTGAACGAAGAGTTCTGGTTGGTGTATCGGTGCTTGTTGCCCGCGGTTCTCGGGGCCAACGACCCTGCCGTTCCAGATTCGGTAGAATCTCCTCGTAGCCTAAATTCTAACCGGACTTCTCGGAACATCGCGGAATAAACGAGAGAGGACTATCCGCCCCTTCCCCTATTCTTTCTCTCTCTCTCTCTCTCTCTCTCTCTTTTCTCTTTCTCTTTCTCTCTCTTTCTCTCAATCGACAAGATTCTTGCTAACTACATATATATACAAATATATTCTCTCATTAGCCTATCAGTACTTCGCGAATAAAGCACGAATAGCTTCGACGAAGATGGACCCACCAACCCAAAGTCCATGGGTCCAGCGATAAAAGTACAAAAACAAAATTTTCGATCGAACTTTGTTCAAAAACCTAGAAGAAAAAAATTCTTTCACAACCCGAAGTAACATTTCATAAATCAAACGCAAAATTGTCCGATATTCGATACGTTTTTTGGCGGAAATCGTAAGGACTTTTACTTTCGTTTTAACGTACGGGACTCTTTACAACCAAGTCGATCGTCATTATCCCACCAGTTCTGTGACCATCGTTATCTCCCGGTGCCAGGGAATCGCGAAGTGGTACTCGCTCTGTGAAACGAAACACGAAGATCATGGATAGACGTATTCGGCACGCTGTACGTTTTTTCTTTTCTTTTTTTTTTTAGCGCCCTCGGCAGTAGGTGGCTGTTCTCCGCCCGTTGCCAATCGGGAATGTAGTTCCTATTGAATTTTTTATAGGCCCCCGTCACGTAGTGCCATATTCGTCGTTTTATTAATAGCAGAAGGTATTAGACGAGTAATAGAAGAACAAAGAAAAAATGTGTGTGAAAGAGAGAGAGAGAGAGAGAGATTTCGCTGTCTCGCAGACGATAAGTTGGGCCAACGTTCCGCCTGACGGAACCAACACACCGCTCGTTCCTGGCCATGGCTTGTACAAAACCTAAACGAATCTAACTGTGTTAGAGATCCGTTACTGTTCATCTCACATCGGGCGTCTTTACGGAACGTCTTTGCTATATCAATTGTCCGTAAGAGACGATGAAAGGTCCGTACGGATGGGAACGATCGTACACGGATTCCTCGGCTTCGTTTGAGACCTCGAAGTCGTTAGGAATTCGCATTGTAAGGGGTTAAAAGACGATTAAGAACGATTGGGTGACGTACGAAGCTTGAAATTAAAAAATGTAACGGTTTAAAAAAAATATAAAAAATGATCGAGCATTTAAAAAAAAAAATTATCGAGAATTTTTGACGATTAAAAGAAAAACGTAGTTTTTCGAAATTAATAGTCAAAATTTGTTCGATCGAAGCTCGATCAATTATTTCGTCTTGCGACTTAATTATTTACCTAAAATTAAATCTCGTGTAAAAGAAAAAAATCGGATTTTCTTGATAATTATTTCAAATTTCATCCGTAAACGTTTCGCACGTGGTTTTAATCCCGTAACAATTTTAAGTCCATCGCGATTGTAATTAACGAAACACAAATTATCTCTTGTAATTAACGAAGCAAAAAAAATAATGAAAAAAGGAAAACGTTTTCCGGTTTAAGGGGTCAATTGTTTGGTTATGCAAAAACTACGGCTCGTGAGACCGTTCGGTCCCCGTTTTGCGATCCCTGTTGCGATCTCCCCCTCCCTCCTCTGCGTAAATAAAAACACGTACGTGTTCTCGCACGTGCTGCGGTTGCACGTGTCGGGTCAACGATCTTAGGCCGGTGATATCCCTCTCGCTCGTTCGCTCGGCTTGCTCTTTAAGTTGCTCCCCCCCCCCCCCCCTGCCCGTGGTTGCTCTCGTGCTTTCATTCGCAATCACCCGAACGAGAGAATACATACCGGCGTAGCACACTTAATTCTAAACGCGGAGAAAAGGTTGAATGGAATCGTACACGGTCGCTCGACCACTTCGCGTCGTATATAATAAACGACGATATTAAACGCGCTGTGTTTATATACGATAAGTGAATGATTTATCGACTTTGCTTCCCACGGCAAATCGTTCGTTTTTTTTCTTTTTTTTTCCTCATATTCCTATATATAATTATCGGGATACGTATAAGCGATTCATCGATTCGAGAAGTGATTATTGAATTTCATAGAAATTTATTAATGATCGATTGAAAATTTTATTGACGCGGGAATTATCAATTTTCGCGAGTTAATTTGATCGATAATGATGTTTTTTGTTTTGTTTTTATTTATTTATTTATTTTTTATCGCGTTTCGATTAGACGAAAGAAGCGTCGTTCTCGTAGGGGCTCTAGGTCTAGAAATTTCAGGTTGACCAAGACTAGGTAAATCGTTCCCTCTACTCTCGCGTCATCGAGTTCGTTTCGAGTTCGTTGACACCCGTTCGGTCGCTTCCTTTCGTCGACCCGAGCCTGATTATATTCGTCCTTCTCGATTTTACGATCCTGACTCGATGAAACGATCCTTGCCGGTGATGATCCTTTCGCGAAGATCTCTCTTGTTATCTAATCGTAGTGCTTAAATAATAATCGTTTGTTTGTTTGGGAATTTAGGAATATTATGGGGTATGGGACACGACTATTTTGTTTTAAACGATGGTAGGATTTCTTCAAAAATATATACTGTTTTTTTCGAATTACGGGTACCATTTTACGAAAAATGGTAATTTTCAAAAATTCAGGGTACCATTTTATGAAAATGGTAATTTGCGAACATCACGGTACCATTTTTTTTGTAAACTACTGTGCTGTTTTTTACAAATCGATCTTATTCGAAAAGCTACGTTACCATTTTTTCGAAAATGACAATTTTCGAAAAATCACGGTCCCAATTGATCTCGAACGGTCCCGAGTTGAGTTGGGACACGAATTTTCCGTTCGACATTCGCTCGAATTAAGCTCGATCCTATAAATACCTGACCCGAAAAAAGGCGCCTAACCCAAAAAACCAAGAAAAAGAAAAAAAACGCACACAGTAATAAAATCCTTGGTACAAGAATGCGAAAACCACTCCGAACCCGTGAGAGAGGAGTCGGACGAGTGCGCGCGCACTCGTTGCACACGTACATAACGTGCATCGAATCTGGACTCGCGGAGAGTCGGCGAACGAGGTGAAAATTGTGCGGGGGCGGAAGAAAGATGGAGGTAGCGAGAAAAGAAGAAGAAGAAGAAAAAAGAAGAATTATAAAAATAAAAGAAACAAAAAGAAGAAGACGAAGAAGAAGAAAAAAAAAGAGGCTGCTGAAAGAGACGGGGGAGGAGAAGATACATGGGAAGTTGTTTCGTGACGGTGGACAAAGTGAGGTTAGGGAGAGAGAAGGGAGGTTGAGAAACGAGATGCAACCGCGACGTGTGTGTATCGTTCGCGAAGTCGGAGGAACAGGGCGGAGGTGGCCAGCCAGCAGTAACACCAACAGCACGGATATTTTTAGCAACATAACAGTTAACCTGCTTTATCCTGCTTTACGATCCTCGATGTATGCTTGTGGGCTTCGGGCTGCGCTTGTACAACCATACTGTACATTAAGCTATAGATTCGTACTATATATATATATATATATATATTTAGTACGAGTCTATATATATATATAAATGTACGGGTTTTATTTTGCAGCCGGTTGTTTAATTAAGCCTTAACGGTTACAATTTAGTAGGACAATGGTGTCCCATTAAACTGCAATTTTAAAGTTAAAAATTCATTTTTCCCTCGTGTGTAATTAAAGATTTTTTAGTTTCTTTTTTTTTCTCTGTTTTTTTGTTAATTTTTGTCTCTCGTCACTGACCCGATTATTCTCAAAGAAACGAGGCACGGTCGATAAGTTATTCCATCTGAAAAAAAATCAAGTCAGGTAGTAAAATCTATCGACGGAGTAGTACAACTTCTCAGCGCTGGCGAAGTTCGGGCCGGATCGTTGACCCGATGAAGAAGAGAAAAAAAAGTAAAAGAAAAAGAATCCAAAAAAAATTTTTTGAATCTCACTCGTCGATGAGAAAGGAGTTTTGGTCGAAAGTGGCAACCTCCTCGAACCTTATTACGGATCATTATCATGATTATCGTTCATTAACTAATCTCAAATTTCCACCTTATTCGTCAAACGTGCTGAAAAAAAACAAATTTATTATAAAGCGAATTTGTAACTGATCGTCATTTGAAAATAATCTGTTAAACGAAATTTCTTTCACCCCGTCGTCTAATAAAGAAAAATATTCGTCGAACCTTCGAGCAAACGTTGCGCGCGAATTAACAACGAACAAACAAAAAACCTCGGGATCGTTGTAAGAGCGACGAAAATCGGGTTCAAAAAAAAAATTGACCCTAATTACCCCGTTCGATGCTCCTAAAACGAGCGATAGGTGCGAGCAGAAACCTAGCGAAGAAGGAGTGCTCTGCCGCGCGCGCGCACGCGAGAGCCTCTCTCTATACCGCTCGCAGGGACTTCCCCTTCTCGTGAACCACTGACCCACTGGGGACCGAGGCCTCGGCGCACTTGTGTTCGCGGGACCAGCTGCCCGCTCAGTACCTCGTTCGCGCCTGCGTGTGCGTGTATGCGCGCGCGCATGCGCGCTTATACGTACGTTACTCTCTGCAAGGAGTACGAAGCTTCGTTTCGCCGGTCATGTCGCATTCGTATATATACAGCTGCGTGTCCTTATACATGGGTTTATATACGTATATGTACGCGTATAATAAAATAACGAGATGCTACGAGAGAGGTATATTTCGGTACTACTACGTACGTAGGAACCCCGAGTGCTTTTAACTGAACGGAGAGAAAGAAAAAAAAGAGAGAGAGAGAGAAAGAGGCAAGGCACGGTATACGGTCGAGAGGCAACATTCATGCGGTTCATTGAACTCTTCATTCTCTCGCTCTCGTTCTCCCTTCCACGCTCGCTCGCACCTTCGTCCCTCTTTCTCTTTCTCTCGTTGATTTCTTCTCGTCGAATCTTTTTTTTGCTTTTTTTTGCGAAAGCAGCGGAGAAAGATCGACCTCCGGGGCCAGCCCTTGGGACTGTTATAAAAGCAGCCCGGAGATGCAACGCCCTGCTCGCTTATTATTTGCGTATTTTTTCAGGAATTTTAATTACTCGTTTAGTTTATGAAAAAAAAAAATTTTTCTTTGAAAGGTAAAAATTGAAATATTTTTTTTTTGGGGGGGGGAAATTTTAACGATTACTCTGATTTTTGAAAGTTTGTCATTTGTGCGAGAGTTTGGCGATATTGTCGATAATAATTTGTGGTCGAGTTTACGAGTGTAAAAGAAAAAGGAATTCTAGCGCGAATCGATTTATAAACAGAGGGAAATCAATAAATCGTCGCTATTGCAAAATCGGCTCGCGATCGTTCCATCGAGATCGACGAATCTCGAAGAGTCGTCGAAGAATATTATTGTCGCGATGGAAAAATAATTATTCATAATTAAATCAATAATTCGAATAAAAGAAAAAAAATAAATCACGATTTAGCGATAATCGATCGATCGCGATTAATAACGCGCAAAAATACATCTTACGAATAATTCGGGAGCCATGAATCGCGAGAGTAACCCGATGCTGTTACAGGTCGAAGTCCTGCACGCACCTTGTCGCGTTCAGGTCTGTCTTTAGGGCAGGAGGCCATGAGTAAAGAAGAACACGATCTTATCCCCCTCTCGAGCGCCTTTCTTTCTCACAAAAAATTCTAATTTAACCAACGAACCAACGATTATTCCAATCTATTCGTTTCTCATCAATATTCAAAAATTTGCCTAGATCAATTTTTGATTTTCATCCAAACAAATTTTATTTCATTTTAATTCATTTTCCTTTAAATACGACCAATTCAATTTTTATCCGTAATAACAATCGTTTGCGATCGATGTAACGATAATAGGGTAGTAGAAGCGAACAAGAAAGAGAGAGAGACAGAGCGACAGGGAGAGGAGGGATGCCCAGGCGTACACGTAAATGCGGATATGTATATCGAGCACGTGTTCGAGGGGGCCGTTATCTATAGCGGGTCGTTGTAGGTATATAGACCCATATATACCTATATATATATATACATATATACGTATGAAACCTAAAGCGAGTGAGTACGAAGGCGAGCGAGGCAAGATGAACAACCGCGCCGTGAGCTTTGTGGAACGACCACGATTACAGCCTTCCCCGGCGTTAAGGTCTCCCGTATGTCTGTACTCGACGAGTACGTATACACGTATTATACGTACACGAATATATATATATATATATATATATATATATATATATATTTGCCGCAAGCCTCTATATACCGAGTATAACGATATATATGCGCAACCGGTGTCGAGTTGGTGTGTTCGCGAGCGAGCCAGAGCAAGCGAGTGCACCTTCTCTCGGTCATGCACCTGTGAGAGTGAAAGTGTCCTCAGCCCCCACCACCGTCGCACATTGGTGTGAGCCACCTTTGCTCGCGACTGCGCACTCGCACAAGCTCGCGCCTCACTCCCGAGCCCGTGTGCGTGTCCTAAGTGACCACATACCTATATCTATATATATATATATCTGTGTGTGTGTGTGTGTGTGTGTGTGTGTGTGTGTGTGTTTGTGTGTGTGTAGCTATATGTGTATAGCTATAGGTGATTCTTGGACAACGATCCATCCTCTCAAGATCGACAGGATTTTCGACTCGATCGTTCGCTGAACGTCGTTACGCGTCAAGAAAATCACCGCGAGGCTACGAATAACCGTGTACGAACTATTGTAGACGCATTGAAACGATCTCGTATCGGGACGAATTAAAAAGAAGAATTTTTCGATTTTCGAGCCGAGGCGAGAATTTTCGAAATTTTGACAAAATTTCGAACGGTACATTGGATAACTGAATAAATTAATTCGATTTAAATTAGAAAAACGAAGATTGGACGAAATTCGTTTATCGATCGAGCGATTTCGTGAAGAAGTAAAAAAAAACAGGTTTTATCTTTCCTTTTTTTTTGTTGGTTTAAATTTGAAAAAAAAAAACAATTTTTCCAGCGAAGGTAAAGCGAACTTCGTGAAATCTTTTCAATTGGTGCGCTACACGTTCTCTACGCGGTGGCCCTTTTTGTCCTCGCAGGGACTTAAGGAACTAGGTCTACCGTTTCGTTATAGCGAACCGAGGTTTTCGCTTCTTCATCTTTTTCTTTTCTTCCTCGTCCTTTTTTTTGTTTCTCTCTGAAGGGTCTTTTGTTCCACGCTCAGCCCACAAATTTAACGACTCTCTTTCCCTCTCGACGCGCGAGTCTCTTCCCGTAGAAAGGCTCGATGACGAAAAAAGAAAAAAAGAATCCGGCAATATATACACAAATACACAAACACACTTACACACACACACACACACACACTTACACATATACGTCTATATATGTAGAGTACACGCCATACAAAACTCGAGAGAGAGGACAAAGGCGAGAAAAGCTGGAGAATGGTGTCGAGTAGGCCCTGAGATGCGAAAGTCTCGAGACGAAAAAAAAATCACCATATATATGTATGTATGAAAAAGATTAAAAAAATAAAAATAAAAATCAAACAAAATGGAACGAAGCTTGAAAAGAATACGAAAGCCCTCGGGGTCCGGTCCTCTCCCTTACACACATTCTGCTCATTCTCTCTCTTTCTCTCTCGCGTGCTTTTCGTCTCACTAACGGCGATTCGACGTTCAATCTTTTATGTGGTAACTAATATATATATAACGATCCGCAATACATATATATATATATAGGACGCTTTTTATTTATGCCATGACATAAATCCCGCTTTTCTTCCTGGACGCGTGTCCGGCATATTTCACCCGCGCTCTCTCGCCCCCCCCCCCCACCCCCTTCTTCTTACTCCAGCGTCCCTCGTCCCTTCCTCGCGGAGAAAGGTTCGACCGAAATTTTTTTCGCAGCCACCGTTTGAAACCCACAGTGTCGTACAAAGACTGTGTCAACGTCGTACGTTTTTTTTGTTGTATTTTTTTCCTATTCAAGTGAAAATCAAAATTTTCACTCTTGTTTAATTATTGATGATAATAAAAGAAAGAAGAAAAAAAATGTATTAACGGAGAACACCCGCGGATCGCGGGAGAGATTTGATTTGATTTGGTAATTTTATTAGACCCTAGCACGCTATGGGGCAACATATGGAATAATACAATGAAACTCTTACATCTAATGCGTTCTAGAATTAATCTAATAGTGCGGATAATTACGGAGATGAACATTCAAAAAATAACAAACAAAAATTATAATTATAACAAAAATTATAAAGATAACAGATAAAACTAATAAGACTAACGGAGAGAGGGGGGGGGGTGGGACGTGGCCGAACGACGAGTTTATAATTACAACTGCCAAGTCCATACATAACGCGCCGACTATTGCGATATAGTTGCGTGGTACTGATGAAGCGTCGAGACCGTTAGAAAAAGAAGAAAAAAAAAGAAACAAAAAAAAAGGTTAACAGTTCGGGCATCGTCGATTCGTCTCCGACCGAATACAAAAAAAAAGAAAGAAACGATGGTAATCTTCTTTTTCATCGAATCTTACGACCCGCTCTAACGGAATTACGATCGACCATCTGGTTGGTTTGACTTTCGCGACGAAAAAAAAAAAATTGCATTTGAATAAAATAACGTTTGGTGAAACGAATCGAAAAAAAAGAAGTTCGTGCGTCACGAAAAGAAACAATCCGTCGGGAGAGACTGAATTTCAGCGCGAGAAATATAATTATCGTCGGCGAAAAGAACCCAAAGATTTCGTCTTTCGAAAAGTCGTTTTTTTTATCACGTTTTTTTTTCTTTTTCTTTTTTTCAAATATTCTTTTGCCTCCTATAGCGCGGTCGTAAGAAGCCCACGGTTATGGAACGTTCAACCGCCTCGATGACCTTTCCTCGCTCGTTCAATTAATTAACATATAAATTTGCGTTAGAAATTTTGGTAATAGACGAATTGGCGCGAGTTCGCCGATCGAGAATGTCTCGAAAGACGGAGAGAGAGAGAGAGAGAGATGTGAAAGACGTGTAGCCCGGTGTCGGGAAAGCTTCGACTTTCGAGTACGTCGACCCCGCGTATGGCCCAGCGTCCCATTGGGCCCGGGAGGGTGGGGGGAGGGGGGGTTAAAGGCAAAACGATCGTTCAAACGCAACGATTTTACCCATGTTCGTCTCGTTTTTTCTTTTCTGCCATGTTATAAATATATCTATTTTATATATAGATAGATATATATATATATCGCGACTGATATCTTCGTCTCTCCGATATGGTGTCTCGAACTGGTCATCACGAGACGATCTCCAGACTGATGATAAAAAATAAAAATAAAATAAACACACTATCTTCTCTCGCACAAATCAGGAATTACAGTTTTGGGAAAAATCTTAAAAAGCAAATAATAAAAAAAACAACGAGAAAAATATATATCGACGAAAATAAATAAATTATGTAAAATATAAAAAATCCTATTTTCGAAGCATTCTGACTTTTTGTTGAAATTTGGTAAAAATAAGGCGAGGATTAATATGAAGAAATAATCGTGAAGATTTATTCGTCGTTAATAGAGGGAGGGGGAAACGATTGAGAAAAAATTGGTCTCGAATAATTAATCGATAGAATTTAATCAACGTAAAAGCGATCGAAGATTCGCAACCCCGCAATAATAATATGACCGCAAGTTTTGTTTCGCGTCTCGCAGGAGTCGTTTGAGCGTTGGGCCGGTAGGAGGTGCGCGGGTCGTTTGGGTTCGACGACCCGTACTGCACAAAGATCTACAACGAATGTCTTTCTGCATATGCGTATATAGATATACGCGTGTGCATATTCATCTTTCCCCATCGACGTTAAATTCACGATATATTCGTGTCTCGTTTCGATTCATCATTATCGAAGAAGAAAAATACACACACATGCAAATCTCGTCTCCGAAATTAAGGAATCGAAAACAAAAAAAAAACATTGATCGTTTTCGTAATTTGAAAGGATCGATCAATTATAAAATTATCGGCAAATTGCTCGAGCGCATTTTAAATCATTCGATCGGGATGAATAATTATCATCTGGCGCGAAGAAATTTTCATCCTTGATGAATAAAATGTCGATCGATCGAAGTTTTTTTTTCGTTTTTATTTTATTTTATTTTATTTTTTGATTTCGACAAGTGCACGGATACGCTTCGTGGATAAAGGCGCTGGCTCTCGTCCACGTTGAGCCCGGGCTACGGGGACTGGGTTACGGTGACAAAGCGTCAGCGACGTGGAAAAAAAAGGAAAAAAAAACGAACGAGACGAGAAGCGTACGGTGTACACATACGAGTGAGAATCTTGCGGTGGTTCGGTGGGGTAGGCCCGGGTCAACTCTCTAAAACGCGGCAGGAGAACGCCTCTTCGTATACTTACGTTATACTCGAATATATATATATGGACGACCCGATAAACGATCCTTCTTTTACCGCCATGGGCCGTTCCACCTGAAATTCATCAATCTTTTTTTAAACGGCTCGAATTTTTGACAACGTTTTAAAAACAAAAATCAAATCAAATAAATCATTCGAGCAGCGACGAATTAACGACGTTTGCTCTCTCTCTCTCTCTTTTCTCTTTTCTCTCTCTCTCTATCTCTCCTTATCGTTTTTATCACGAGCTCTCGTCGTCGAAGAACGTGACGAGATCGCGAGAAATAAATTTCACTCGTTTAAAATCGCTCCATTTTACTCGGAATAGCCCGTACATACGTTTAAAAGGTAAATATGTGCTGTATATATTATCTTTCTTAGCGCATCGTGCATATACAAAAATGCTCAAAGGGCAATGTACTCGCGTCAAAGAACTCTCTCGCGTGAAAGACGATCATCGCGAAAGTGTTTTTAGCGCGAATGGCGCATAGACACAAGATAAAGAAAGATGCAAGGAGAATTCCTCGTACTCTTTCGAGCTTTATGCAGCCTCCCTCCCGCTCTCTCTCTCTCTCCCTCTCTCTCTCTACGGTTTTTTCTCGGTCTCGCTATCGTCGAAGAGATAAGAGATACTGACGGTGATCCTTGGCACGCATTCCGATCTATTTTATCACCTTCCCTCGTACCTGTGTGTGTGTGTGTGTGTGTGTGTCCCTGTTCTGCTCCTTCGGACTTAAGGAGTGACGGGAATGGGTGAGGGGGGGGGGGGGGGGGGTTAGTAACACGTATCAAATTTGTAGTTGGGTTCAACGTGCCATTGAAAGATGAAACGAACGTCCGTTTATTTATTTTTATTTTTAATCTGTCTTTTTTTTGTTTCTTTCTTTTTATCCACAAGATTTCGTCACCGGAGTGTGGGAAAAGGAGTCAGCTTGTAATTGAGTCATTAACCCTTGTAATTTGTTCGAATCAATTGTTCAGTGTAATTTTAATTTTTTAAATTTTAAACGAAAAAAGTTTCGTGCGATTTTTAAATACAAATATTTTCTTGTTATTTGTTTTTCTATTTTCGTCGATATGTAATTTTTTCGGAGGGGGTGTTATTCGATTGAAATTTATTCGTATACGAAAATCGATATAAAAATAATGTTTTTTTTTCAAAGACGTGTAACGACTTTGTCTTCAACTAGATTCAAGCCACGAAGTGTCTTGAATCTAGCTAATTGGCCGATTGACTTTTCTTTTGCTAATGAGCCGTTCAGCTCGTCAATAATTAATGATTAATGGCGATCGTCTCGTAATATGCAGCAACGGAAATATTTTTTTATCGAAGGTTCACCTGTACGCGATCGTATACGTACATCGTCGTTTAACGATACGCGGGGGTGAGGAGGGGGGAGATGGACGCGGAGCCGCGAAAATAGCCCGCGTTCGAGTGTGCGTACCGTATATACCGTGTATATCGACACAAAATTAACATAAGAGGAGAAAGTCGCCGCGGTTCGTCGTCCTCCCGATGCTCTCTTGTTCGTACCGGTGACATCGGTAACCACCGACGCTATTAAAAATCATGATCATCGTTTATTATCATATTAAACGTACAATAATAATAAGATCGATCGAAAGAATTTAGAAAATCTCAAAAAATTTGCTTCAAAAGTACAAACGCACTTGGTAAATATATTAATCAAAAGTTTAATTTTTTTGTGCCAATTTTTGTTAATTTTTTGTTATTGATCGGTTGGTTAAAGATGTTTAAATTAATGAAAAAAAAAATAAGGAAAAAGCGATTTTCGAAAGAAGCGTAAGACGGACGAGGTCGTTAAACCCGGACAGAAACGTGAGTGACGTGATCAGCTGATGAGTTTAGCCAATGTATACTCAATGTATAGCCAATTTATAATATATATATGTAATACTACTACACATGGAACCGTTTCAATATGCGACTGAAACTTGACGATCCAATTAGTTACCGGTCGAAGTGACAAGAAACGATTCGTAACGTATGCACGTATTACACATACGCGAATGTATGTTTTGGTTATACATAATAAACGCTTTCAAATCGCGAATCTCATTTCTCGATCGTTTATACCACTTGCGTTATAATTATCGCGATTAATCGCGATAATTAAAATCAAAACAAAAGACGAAATTCGCGAGGGGAAATTATTGTCGTTTATCGCCCGAGGTGAAGAAACGCGAGAATTTTACGAATCTTTCGAAGACATTGTGCGTGTCTCTTTCTCCGCTTGGCGTATGGAAATTTTTCGCTCCTGCTCAACAGAATTCGAGAGCGAGATTCGATAGCGCTTCTCTCTCTCTCTCTCTCTCTCTCTCCAATTTTATATACATATGTATTATACATATGTGTGTATATGTATCAGTGTAAAAGTATGTATGTATATAGACCGAGAGGGTCGACGAACCTCTCCTCCAAAGTGCTGGGTACAGGAGAGTTACCGATTCGATAGTGGCGGAGCGAGGCGCCCGGCACCAGTATGAGAGGAGAGGCCGATGAGAAACGAGCGAAAAAAAATGAGAGAGAAAAAGAGAAAGAGAAAAAAAACGGTTTGCAAAACCGTAATTTGCCCGCTGCCTGGGCATCTCGTCTTTACGACGACCCGTATTGAATTCTCTTCGTCTCGATGTGAATGTGGGTCTCTTCTGTCTATCTCTCTCTCTCTTTCTCTTTCTCTCCCGTAGTCTCAAGTAGCATACATACAAATATATATGTAGGTACATACATTCTCTCACCTCGTCATTGACGTTGGATCATTATTTCACACGCACTTGTGGCAGGATAACGATTGAATCGGTATCATCTGAATCAAAGGTAAATTGGATTAAAAATTAACGAAATCAGATTGTTAGTTGACTGATGGAACTGCTGATAGTTAAGCAAAATGTGAATTTTCACGTTTTTGTACATTTTCGCTGAAAAATTGAGACTAATTGGGGATGAGAATGTGATGTTCGTGTTGTACGGGAAATTTCCGATCTTGCAACCACCCATTAAAGTATATTTGGACAAAAAAGAATTTCGATCCCACTCGAGGTGTCGAATTTACAAAGATTCCAACGGCTTCCGGGACTTGCGGTCGGTCGAAGAATGAAATTTTGTTTTTTCATTTAAAAGACTTCAAGAGGGGGTTGACCGAATCGAAAATTTCCCGTATAACACGAATATGACATTTAAAATCTCGTTTTGCTTGAATTTGCCTGTCAAAATCTCCAAAAACTGAATTTCCACGTTTTTTCACTTTTTGACGGATAAATTGCAACAAGCCGAAATAAAAAATATTATATTCGTGTTATACGGGAAAATTCCGATTCCCTGACTGCCATTAAAGTCATTTTAAAGAAAAAAAAATGTTGACCCCCTAAAAAGTTTCAAACGCCCGTTCTACTTCCGGAACTTGTTTCGATCGAAACCGAATTTTATTTTTCCCCAAAAAGTCTTCACTAGCACGTCACTGAATCGGAAATTTCCCTTACAATACACACATAACATTCGCATTCCCTATACATCAAACCTTGCCTTTAAAAAAATATGAAAAAAACGATAAGTTTACAACAATTTTACATAAATACGCAAATCCCAAACATATCAATCTTTGTATCATTCGTGAATATCTCGTGCATCATTATCAACGAGTTAACATATCACACCCTCGATAAAAAAAGAAAATCCGACGTAAAACTCGTCAATCCAATGCGCAGAAAGGATCAAGATCCTTCGCATATTAGAGACGGGAGTGCCTATCTTTATCGCGGATATATTCAACCGTAAGATGACGGGGTAAGCGACTAGACGCGGTCTAGCCGCCGGCAAACGTCTCTCTCTCTCTCTGTCTCGTAACTGCATACACGTCCGTCTCAGTCCTCGATCGTCTCTCATCACGCCCCGAGATCTCATAAAATATACACACACGTAAACAACCGTACAAACTTCTCCCGTTCGAAGATGTCGATATGGCGAATCCAAGCCGATTCTCGTCGCGTTGATATCGCTGGAGAGAGAGGCTAGAGAATATCGTTCCGCTTCGGCAAATAAATACGAGGGAGGTGAGCGGTGAGATGAGATGAGATGAGAGTAGGAAGGGGGTGGGGTGAGCGCGGTGTAGCAGGGAGGAGGGAGGAAAGCCGAGCGTCCAAGACGCCAGATCTGTATACGATAGCGCGGGCGACTTGGCGAAACTGGGTTATCAGAACGCAGCTCGCCTTGGACCGGTTACACTCGATCCTCATCCTCCTTCTTCTTTTTTCTTTTTTTTTTTCTTTCCATCATTCCCCTCTTCCTCCCCTTGATCGCACGACCAGACGCGGGGGAGGGAGAGAGAGCACAAGTACCCTTCGTCGTGCACGTCGCGTTCTCTCCTCACTTCGAACCACCCACACTCGCTACCATTTTTTTCTCCCTTTACACGTTTCGCGTCTCGGCCATAATCACCTTCTTATCTCCGTCTCTACGGAATCTTCGCGTTACCCGAATTGTCCAAAACTTATATCAGAAACAAAATAAAAAAAAAGAAAACACAAACATTCTTACCCAAAAATGAGAAAATTGATTTTGTCAACGTTAAGAAATTTCCTGACGAGTCGGTTCGTCGTTCGTCGCGTGAACGAAACGACGTTGACGACGATGAAGAGAAAAACCTAAAAAAAAACAACAAAAAACGATATTTCTAAACTGCAGTAGGGGGGGGGGGGTAAGCGTCAAGAAGAAAAAAAATCATTCATCGAGAAACGAGGCGGAGTAAGGAAAGTCTCTTGTTCAGCTGATCATGATCGAGGGAAGGGGGATACGACGATAATATTTAGTCAGACATGATTTGTTTGTGAATCGTGGCGTGTTTCGTGAATCGTGAGACTCGATGCATCACGGTGCGACTTGAAAGGTGAGAAGTGCGGCAGGGATTGAGGGGGTAGAAATCGATAAAATCTCGACGTCGTCCGATCGATCGGGCCGCGGATTAATCAATCTCTTTGCGTCCCGCAAACATTAGAGATCGCGTCGAGGCGCCTCCGAGAGAGTTCTCGGGCTAGGCCCGTACGCTTTTAATATATAACTGAAACGATCTTGGGGCAGGCGGGGAGCTCGATGGAGAAAGAGGCTGAGATGACTGGTTGGGTCCAGGGTGGTGGAGGAGGAGAAGGGGAGGGAGGAGGACGAAGGAGCTCTCACTCTCACGCAGAGCTCGGAAAAGATCCGGCGACGAGGGTCGCTGACTGCAGGTGCACTCTCGCGCCCCCGTCTTCGCTCTCTCCCTCCCCCCTGTCCCTCTTTCCGTCTCTCTTTCTCTTTCTCTGCCTCGCGAACGAGCTCGCTGGCCTCTCCTCCACCTTGCAAGGACACGAGGCGAGAGAGCGCCGATACTTCCATATAATACGAGCCAGCGAGCGAGAATAGCCGCGCGGCGCGTCAGGTCGACTCCCCCGTAATAGCCCCGGCGTGTGAGAAACACCCGAGAAAAGAAGAGGACCTCCTCCCTCTTGGCTTCCCTCGTTTGCAGCATCGAGCAATGGCTGAGAGAGAGAGGGAGAGAGAGGAGAGAGAGAATGGGTAGGGATGAGAGAATGTGTGCGCGCGAGGTCCTTGAACCTCTTTATCCGCGGGCGCAGCTGCAACAAAGTCCAGAAGTGCATTCTTTTGTCGCACCCCTCTTTCTCTTCCTTTAACGATTTATATATCGGTATAGGGAGGATGCTGGAAATATATACGTATATGAATTAATATAAGATATATCGGTACTACCCAGGATTATCCTAATGCGAATTTATTTCGACCGATGAAAAAACAATGGTTTTTTTTCTCGAAATCTACTTCGACTTTTCAACATTTTTATCAGTTTATTAATATCTAATAAAATGAAAAATTCATCTTCCTGAGATGTCAGGTAAGATGGAAGATTGTTGCTCGAGATGAGATAATTCAAGATAAAAAATTAAAATAAACGAAAAATTGTTATTATCGTTATTTGTTAGACATGTTTAGGGAGGTTGATAATTCTCCATAGTACGACGAAAGAACTCTTTCGTACTAGTCATTTCAATTTGATCGAAATTTCGTTATTTTAAAAAATTTTAATTTTTTCTTCTTTTATTAAAATGTAAAGATATTACTATTTTTTGTCGTCGATGGGGCTGAAACGATCGGTAATTCTACGAAAGAAAGAGCAAGGAAAACTCGGTTCAATGACTCGCGCGAAGCTTCGCGTCTCTCCCGCTCGCTCCGGCTCGCTCAGGAACAAGGACGTATATGCGCCCGGCAGAGTTAACGCACCTCTTGCCCTTGTAATCCTTTCTAACTAAACGGTGTGAGGGAGAGAGAGAGAGAGAAGGAGGAGAGGGATATATATCGACATCGGTCTGTAACCGCGAATATACCACAGAAATCGAGAGTACCAGGCAGAGAGAGAGACACCGTTCTCGAATTTACCCTTGAAATTTCCCCCTCCCTGGCCTCACCACCCGAATACGCGATGCGCGATTATGTCCCTTTTACTTTCGATAAAGTTATAACCCGAGACGCTCGAGCGTCTCGTCGCTAAATACACGTTTTATACGCGGACGATAAAGAAGAACGTCGCGAAGAAAAAAAAATTAAAACGTAAATTCGAGTTTTTAATCGATTGATCGATCGATCTTAAATCGATACGATTTCAAAATCATTTGTCAATCGATTAAGCCAATATCATCGAATTTTTTGATTTTCAATTTATTCGAGATAAATTCTCATCTTTATTATTTCAGGATTCAATTTTTTTTAAATCATTCGCGATTATTCGAAGGAGAAATTATTTTTCCACGGAACTCGTGCTACAATTAGTACGGTCTTACAATGTTAAACATACTTCACTCGAGAGAGGGAGAGAGAGAGAGAGAGAGAAAAGAGAGGCGAATGGTAAAAAAGTGAAATGAAGCTGGAAAGTTTCCTTCGGGCAGGAGAGCTTCGGAGAAAAGAAACTCGAGAGAGGGTAGTGGCCCCTAGTCGCGTGCACGAGTTCCTTTCACGGGGGTCGCGCCTGAGTCTTCACGGTGTTAATGCACTCTGTGCATACCTGTAATCTCCCATACGTATGTGATACAGAAAAAGAAATATAGATTTAAAAAAAAATATATGTATATATGTATAAAATTATACATATAGATATTTGTATTAATATATATATATATATATATATATATATATATATATATATATATATATATATATATATATATATATATATAACATATATATTGGTCGGATAAGAAAAAACTTCGCGTAGTCCTGACGCGCGAGAGAAGACACCGAAGGTAGGACCCCAACCTTGATAACTGGATCCACAGCCAATGACCCCGGTCGTTCGTTGCCCGCGAGAACTTCTGTCTCCCGGGACTTTTCTCTCATGATGAGAACGATATGCCGAGAGAGAGAGAGAGATAGAGAGAGATGAGAGTAAGAGTGAGAAAGATAAGAAGAGGGGAAAGAGGGAGCTGCGACCACAAGTTGGTGTCCGACAAGCGACATTTTTTTAGAGTTATCGTTCTTCCACTCTCTCGTCCCGTCACTGACAGTTTCCTACGTCAAAAGTATGTCATCTTTAAAAAAATCATACAATTTTCGAAATAAAAAAAAAATTTAGGCCGAAATTAATAATTTTCTCATAAATCGTAATAATTATTGTTTATGTATATTTATTAATACTTTTGTATTGTCAATTTTTATGGAGAAAGAGAATAATGACGAACGCCATCAAACGGGGTTTCTTTGAACAGGTTTTGGAAGTTTTTTGTATGTAACTTTTTTTTAACATCCTATAGAACGATATGTTCTTTGGCTATCAAATGTATAAGAAAGTTAAGTTCCCCCCCTAATATTTTTTAAAATATTTTTTAAAAAGTGCCAAATAACCACGATTGTGGGGTTTCTTTGACAAAGCATTAAAATGCAATTTTTGTCGAAGAGCAAATGCATAATGGTTACTTTTGACATAATTTTGATAACAAATTTCAAATTTTATGCATTCTACATAGAATTAAATGAAAAATAACGATTTTTTACTATCAAATTGTCATCTTTTGGAAATATCCAAGGAAAAATATCAAGTCTACCTAGGGTACTATTATAGACACTTAATCAGTCATATATAGTATCTAACGATCGAAAAACTTAGTATTTACGTAAATTGCAAGAAATCTAGATTATAATTGTGATATAGGAACAATCCCTATTATAATCTCGATATATTGCAATTTACGGAAATATTTACTTTCTCGATCTTTTCTCCGTTGCGAACACATTTAAATCGCATTTTGGCTCTCTGTTATAGTAGCCCCAAAAACTGTCAAAGCTACCCGTAATGTCAATGTAACCCCGTTTTACGGTATTCGTTCGATGAAAAAAAAACATCTTTGGAACGCGAAAAATGAGAGTTAATTTTGTTTTTATACGTTCGAACGATGCTCCTATTTCTGAAGCTCTTGCGTAGCTTACAAAGCTGCAGAGTGCAAAGAGAGAAAGAGCGAGAGAGACTGGGAGAGGAAGAGAGAGAGACGAGTCGAAGAAATAAAGAGTCCTGTGGCTCGGTGAGCACCCCAGCGATACGCGTCTAGAGAGAGACGGAGAGAAAGAGTTCATTATTCCCTGAGACGCCCTCGAAACAAAAAAGGCCACCTCCGTAAGAGCGAGATAGTCGCGTGTGCTGCCAGTTGCAGCAAAAGCGCCGCGGCCAGAGCCTTCTTCTCTTTCTCTCCCTCCAGCTCACTCTCTCTCTCTCTCTGTCTTTCGTTCTCGCTTGCGCGCGGTTTTAAAGAATGTGTTTCATCGAACCCGGAGTAGTCGTCCTTAGATCGGAAAGTAAAAAAGTAATTTCATTACCCCGGCCTTTTACAGGCTCGGATCTAGCAATTTGCGAGAATGCAGGAATATCTCCGTTTCGTCTCGTGCGAGTTTCTCATTGGTCATTTTCTTTAGTTTCGATAAAAAGTAAAAAAATAAAAATAAAACAATTTTATATTTTCTCCGATTTCGTTACAAAGTTTGTCGCGAGATTTTTCTCGACGATCGGAGATTTGAAAATTTTCTGTTCCGCGAGATAAGAGAAGGGTTTGGGCGTGAGCGAAACGCAAGGATGAATCCCAGCCCTGAGAGTTCGCTGCACAGATGAGAAGAATCTGAAACGGGGCTCCCTCTCCCCTCTCCCTCGGTATGTGGCTTGGGTCCATTCCCCCCTTCTCGGCGTTCAATGCTCGCGCGCGCTGCGACAGACCGATATATATTGTCGTGGCGAACGACATAGGGGAGGATATTGAGGTGGTTGACTTCCTGCCTAACAAGATCATTTTATTTTCTCGTATTTCGTTGATTTTGTTTCATTTTTTTTACTCCATCTTATTTTATTTTGTTGTATTCCATTTGATTTGATTTCAATTTAATTTTATTTCGTTTCATTTTATTTTATTTTAATCTAATTTAATTAAATGGCGCATGGAAAAAAATAGAATTAAAATAAAATAAATTTTATTTTTATTCAATTGTTTTTCCATACGTAATTTTCGCGTTACCCACAGAAGATCTTATCTCACCTATTATCTTTCAAATCCCAGCATCATCTATCAATGATCCCGTTTCATCACCATACGTTCAATATCAACACAGGCTCAAAATTATCATGTCTTATCACAATCTTAAACAACCTTGCGTTTTAATATCGACGTAACGATGCACCTGCGATAAGGTTCATCGCGAAGTACGCCTTCACGGTACGGTATGGGTGCACCCTGGTATAGATCCCAGTCCGATGCCAATGCATCCTCAAGCAGCTCGAAGGAAAGGACCTACACACACATGAATAACCGAAGAAGAAGAAAGAGAAGAAGATGGAGAAGAAGAAGAAGAAGAAGAAGAAGAAGAAGAAGAAGAAGAAGAAGAAGACTAAGAAGAAGAAGAAGAAAAAGCGCAACATTCTCAGTGCATTACCCCTGCGTTCAACGTTCGCGAGGCTTTTATCTATAGCGATGCGGCTGCCCGATGTCTGCCTGTGCCCCGTTCGGGCTCTCGAATGAAGTATCCGTGGTTATAAATGGACCGGTGTGTTCACGTCCGTGTATATCCCAGCGTGGTGCGCGCGAGCGTGTGTAAAAGAGCTGTATAGCTCCCTCGTACCTCGTTCCCCTGGCACGGGGTACGAGCGAAGATAGGAAGACGACGAGGAGGAAGACGAGGAGGAGAAGGAGGAGAGAAGTCCTGCGATCGCGCGATACAAGAGGCAGGAGGGAAAAGTCAAGACAGAGACGGAGAGAGAAAGATAAAAAGAAAAGAAGGCGATCGAGGCGATGGAGATGGTCGAGGATGCTGTAAATAACGGCTTCCCCAGTCGATTTCTTTTCTCTACCCCCGTTTTTTTTCTCTTTTTCTCTCTTTTGCATTGTAAAAAAGGCCTCCTTTATTTTGTCCTCGACGTCGGCTATATATATGTAATGTTGCAGCGCCACCCTCTACTCCCCCCCTTACACCCCCACCCCCTTCCCAACATCGCTCTCTTCTCTCGCCCCATCGTCCTCGTGATTTCGGTCCGATATCTTTGCTCGGTGAGATCGCTCGAAGAATTATGGGCGTAGGGGGACGTTTTCGTACAGCGAGAATTCCACAAACCGGTAGGACGAAAGTAGCGGGGTCGAATGAATTCGAGCATTTTTCGAAACGTCTCACCGCCGTTGGAATATGTTTCGGGTGTCACACGTGGCTATCGGGGGATGGAAATTTGTATTTTTTTTTTCGTTCTCTTCTCTTCGTTTTTTCTCGTTTGCTTCTTCTTCCTTCTCCTTCGATCACTCGATATTTCGAGGTTACGCCGCCATTTATCGACTAACGAGGGATGGGAAAGGGAGAGGAATTAACGTCGCGAACGACCTTTGTCGGTCGTTGCACGTTCGATCGAAATTACTTCGGGTATAGGTATAACTCTACACGGGGTGGAGAGCTCGATGCACGCAAACCTCGCACGTACCGGGTGGAGGCGCCAGCGTCTCAACGCCGAGGTAACGAAAGAAAAAACGAGGTAAAAGTTAGCCGACTCGCGTTACCCACGACGTTATGGATACGGGAGAATGTCCACGCGCCAGGTGTTTCGAGGAACCGAAGTTTTCCGTGAAAAATGCGTTTTTTAAAATCATTTTTTGCAATTTTCTAATACGAATTAAAATACATTTCCTCTTAAATTGCATCTCGACGCGATGCTGGTCATATTTCATCGGGACGGTCATTTTACCAATCGGAATTGAAAAATAACCGTCATGTTACCGTCCGACGGTCATTTTTCATTTATGTCCGTCTTGATCGAAAATTACCGTCATTTTTCAATACAACAATTTATTCGTTAAGTACCGAGTATCTCGAAGACCGCGAACGTTCTTTCGCTCTCTCTCTGTCTCTCTCTCTCTCGCGTCGTAATACACGACTCGCGCCAAGCGAAATTAATCGTCCAACGAATTTTCTCAAATTTTCACAATCGTTCGCCGGAATAATCGTCTCGCGAAACGACGAAAAAAAAAGATACCCGCATATACGAACACGTAATTGAAATTACGATCGCAATTTTTGGTGCGCACTCGTGAACGCGCAGCTCGCGTTGCACTGGAATGCGGAGAGTGCGAGAACGAGACGGCGAGATGTCCGAGAGTGCAGCTTAAAGACGAGACGGGGCGTTCTCCGTGCCGTCACCGAAGCTACGTAAAAGCAACTCTCACCGGTGTTTTTTTTAAATATTCTTTTTTCTCAATTTTCATTATTATTATTATTTTTTTTTAAATCGCATAAAGATGTCACAAGAGAGAGAGAGAGAGAGAGAGAGAGAGAGAGAGAGAGAGAGAGATGGTGCGAGACGATTCTCGTCGGCGTTCCTTCCATTTTCGATCGAGCCGTCCCGTCGAGATATCCGCGAGATCGATCGAAAGCGAGCGGAAGAAAAATCGAACGGTGATCGAAATATTGCAGTTTCCTGATGGAGAAGGGAGAGGGGGGGGGGGGGTCTTCTTCACTCGTATCGTACGATGTCCGCAAGAGGTGAACATCCTCGTTTATTATGCGTATTTACCTACTCGCACATTTTTTTAAAAATATTTATTTATCTTTTTATTTAACTTTCCTATTTTGTCTCGTACATTCTCTTGGTTGCCGTGAGATAAAATCTCAGGAAATATATGTAAAAAACGATAAAAAAATATTCACCGTCGATCAATATGTGGGTTGACATTAATAATTTTTTGTCGACAGTGAAATGTCAGATCGTCGAACCCGCGAGACCTTTTGTCGAACGATGCGCTCGGTATATTTTAGATAGTTGACTCGCGAATGCTCCGTCGGACTCGCGGAGATGAACTCTAGATGAGAAATATATTTTTATTCTAAAATTTGGTGATTTTTTTCATTATTTTGATCGATTGTGAACAGTGAAGAGTTAGACGATTTCGAACGATGAAAATTGATCGAGGGAAAAGAAAAATAACCGTAGTAACGAGACGAAGAGACGTTACATTCTCGAAGTCGTCGCCCTCGATCGACTTCGAAGGTAAACGAGACGAGATCCGTGCGTCTCCTATAGGCACTTACTATATATATAAATATATAAACAAGTATACGTTCATTTACATATGTATATATATATATATATATTGTACGTCACAGAAAATCTCCGAAAAGTGCAACGAGTCCCCAGAACCTAGGGCCCCGAATCGTCCCCCTTTTATGACACCGAGCCGATTAATTTATCATCGAGATTAAAATTAATCCAATCATGCAATTATCATCAACGAAAATTCACCCTAATTAGTAACGTTTTATTAATCGTAATTAATAAAAAGCTTTCAAGTTCATAATTTTTTGTCACTCTCTTCTCGTCGCCATTTTTTGTTTTTTTTTGGTGAAAAAAGAAAATCACGTACATTTCATTTAATTGCCTTATATAGCTTGGATACGCACGTGTATTTACGTAGCCGTGTAATTAGCTCACGTGCAGTTCGATCGTTGCGTCACGTGTAATTTAAGTATATTGGTTGCTTCTCTCGCACGCGGATAAGTCGTTTTTTTTTCTTCGCTATGGGTCGAAGTCACGGTGGTGTACGGTATTATAAGTGTGACGACGATCATATTAGTCTCGGGTCGTTGACGCGCATTAATCGCTTACGCGTGTGTAAAGTACACGTACGTATATTTTATGAACGTTCGATAACGTGATTATGACGATCGAGAGCCTCGCCTTGTTGCGTATTCGCTGTCGAACGTTACCGTTTATACGCGTTCGTTTTGCGTTCGGAGAGCAGCAATGACGATATACGCGAGAATAGCTCCGTGGCGTCGGATCGATCGCTATTGATAAACGTTTCGAAAAAAACGATCGAATCGCTTACGTTCGAACCGTACAAAAATTCGTTGGAGGATATGAAAATTTTTAAAACTTGGTGAATTTTTATTTATTTATATATTTGTTTAAAGCGTATTTTTTTATTTTTATTAACACTGAGAGTACGAAGGGATGAATTGTTTTATCGATTTTTAACAATTATCGTGAACTGAAATATGGGATTTGTTTTTACAATTTATTTTTGTTAAAATTGAAGTCCTGTTGCCATGGGGTTTTTTTCTCGATTGGCCCATTTCGCCCCGACCTTCCCCGGTGCTCGAACTCGACCAACATTTGCCAATCGTGGCCTCGAATCGGCTCCACCGTGACGAGTCAGAAAACATCGAAAAAGACGAGACGATTTATAATCCGCGCGACGTCGAGGGAAAAAAAGTAAACATTAATTTTGCCTTCGGTGAATAAAAATAACGCGAGAAATTAATTCCAATAAAGTAAATTCTGCTCGGCGAAGTTGGAAACGTTACGATTATTTACGAATATAATAATCAATAGATTACAACGAATAATTCATTTTATTAAAATAATTTGTTATTTTCTGTTTTTTAATTATTAATTTTGCATAAAATTTGGCGACATGAAAAAAAAATCGCTTCGTGACGCATATATTTATATCGGTACTCCCCGACGTGCCGTTGTATGACTTGTGTTCACTCTTACTTTCATCGGTCTCTCGGGCACGCGCTCTTCGGGCCAACTCCTCTTTCTATATACACGCACACGCGCATGCATAGTTTGAATTTCCGTCGAGCGAGCCGGGAGAGAGAGAGAGCGAAAGAGACTCGCGATGAGCGGAAGGCGACGATGAAACGAGGGACGAAGAAAAAAGAAGAGAGAAATCATGAGAAGAAAAAAAATATATATATATATAAATATGTATAAAAATAAAATGAACGATACAAAAAGATAACAGAGGAGTCGGAAGATCAGACCCCACGATCTCGAGTATCTCGGCCCGTCTCGATTCCACGAAAACCGATCGAGGAATCATGGTAATGCGGCGTCTCTACCAGGTATACCACCGGGTCGAGACGATTCACGATGGTCAGAAACGGTCTCTCGGGTTACCTCCCCGAATGCTTTCGGGTCCCTTCGAAAAAAAAACTGACCGCGTTCTGTTTTATCATAGAAATGGGCCGATTTTTGAGCCGAGGCCAATTTTTCGACACTGTCTGGCTCGTTAACGGTTGTGTCGAAAATGCAACAAGGAAATAAGTAAAAAGACAAAACGGCTGTTTAAATTTCTTTTTCAATTTTTCATTATTTTTTGGTTATTTTTTAAAAATAGTTGTTTGAGAATGACCTTGAAAACGTTTAGTGCACGAAGAACCGTAAAAATTAACGTGGCATGACCCATAGACAATGCTGACAATCAGGAGGAACAATTTCTGAGTCAGAAAGTTATCAAATAAATTCATATTTATTGTTCAGATTTTTAAATTTTACGTATTAGTTTTATCAAAATTTTTTTAAAAACTGCCATATGTGAAATAAAAATGAAATTAAATCGATATTATGCTAATATTTTCCGTCAAGTATTACAGTTTTCGATTTGATACAATTTTCTTATTTTCTTTTTTTCAAAAACGATTTTTTTTATTTAGTGGTCCAGCGATCAGAAATAAGACATAGAAACATCTCGATTCTAATCTATTCGACCGTGCCGTACGTAGAGTTGCTCGACATTGCCGGGAATACGAAATGGTTTGTTATTTGGTAGTCAAAAGAGTAGCGAGTACAAATCGTTCGTTTTTCGTTCTGTCTGTGCGATCTCTCCCTCTTTAACCGGTCACCGGATATCCAGAGTTGACGAAGCATCGAAAGACATTCCGTGCCAGATCGTCCAAGTGTTCGTACCCATCACGTTCGTCGCGGGTTCGTTTTTTTCGTTCATTTTTATTATCTCTTCGTATTTTTTTTCTCTCCTTCTTCCGCTTTCTCTCTCTTTCTCTTTCGTTACCGGAAATGGTCTTGCGATCGCTTTCTCTCGCTTCACCAGAAGTCAAATTACCCGTGCACGCACTCACGTACGCACGCTCTCTTCTTTCCTCGCACGCCACTTGTTTTCTCCAACGTTGAATTGAAAAAGAAAAATTGATAAAAAACAATTTAATAATGAGAACAAAAAAAATATAATAAACAATAAACCAAACCTACCGTTGACGAGAAACTGGAAAAGCGCGATCTCCATCTGGCGTCGACCTCGCGCATTAGTGTTTCCATGCGCCGCCGTCGTGGGCGCGAGCATCGAGGTCAGTTGCAATCCGAAATACGCTGACGTCGTGTTTTCTTCCTAGCGGTGTTTGCACCTCGTCGCCTCTGAATCTTCTCGGTGAGTCGAAATAAAAAGAGATACGAAAACAAAAAAGAAGAGCAGACAGCGAGAGTATAGAGCGTTCGAGAGAAACAGAAGGTCCTCGTTTTATTTCCCCGCGATTACGCAACGCGAGCCGTAGAACGAAACGAAGGGTCGACATAACCTCCAATTTGCGTCCAACTCTTTCACGAAGATTATCAACATTTCGAGCTAAAGCGAAGCATCATTCCCCGCAGAATTAACTCACGCGTACTTTGATCTTGCCTTAAGCGGTAGTCGGAAACATCTCGGAGAAAGAATCGACCGAAAATCTCGGCTATCTTTCTCTCAAAGTGTCGCGACGAGAGTGCGAGAGAGACGCAGACTCGGTCGGTAACAAAAATATCTGTAAAATTCTTCTTGACCAAACATCCTTTTGCACCCTTGAAAATAATTGTTCGAAATATTGTTTTTCGACACTATTAAACGTATTAATTTTTCTATCTTAACGTTACAAACATTGATATACTCGGGGAATTGATCGTTTAATAACATAACCTCGAAATACGCTAATTGAAACGTTCGTTCGATTGGATAAACTGAGAAAAAGAATAAATCCTGATCGGATGAATTTTGTACATGCCGAACGTACCTCGTTGACCCGAAAAGAACGGTTTTATCTACGAACGATCGGCCTATCGATATCAATGGAACGATGAGAAAGAGGCCAGGCACGTGTAATCTACGTTCTAACACGCGACACGAGCGCCATGGATTCATCCGTTCGTTATCTATTACAATATTAATTCGATAGATCCTCGATCGATCCAAAACCGTTAGGAAGTTTCATCTCCACTAATTCCCATCGTTATCATCATCTGTTCGAAATTCAACATTATCAATACGTCGACGAATCAATCATGGCTTTCGCCACGTGTCGTCCATTATCATTATATTTATAATCTCGTAATAAACGAGACGGAATCTCGAGCGAATTGACCCATTTTTCTCAAGTCGTTAAAATAACTTCGTTTTTTACTAAAAAAAAGTAACAAAAAACGATAATTTTGGTGCTTTTTAGTTTCAAATCGCGTTATAAAATTTAGTTCGAACTAATGAATTATTATTATTTAATTTGTTACAGAGGATTAAGAATACGACGATGTATCCGATCTACGTAATTCTATTTCTCACGAGTCTCGTGCTCCTGGCGATCATCGGTCGAGGAAGACAAAAAAATCTTCGTCTTCCACCAGGACCGAGAGGTTTGCCGATTCTCGGCTACCTGCCCTGGCTCGATCCTCAAAAACCACACGAGAGTCTGACGAAACTCACGAAAGAATATGGAAAAATCTGCGGCTTGTGGATGGGCTCGGTCTATACGGTTTTGGTGTCCGATCCTAAAATCGTCCGACAGGCGCTCGCTAAGGCTTCTTTCACCGGTAGAGCACCGCTCTATCTCACTCATGGAATTATGCAGGGTTACGGTGAGTCCGTAATAATTCATGCACGCTTTCCTTTTAATCTTTTTCTTTGTCTCACTCGTCATTGCGCTTCTATAATTTATTTTCTCCCTCGATTTACAAATCGATCGACCATTATCATCTTTTTGGATCGACGATTACACCCATACGTTTACGTTGACGCATTCGTTAGAATACAAATTCTCCATGCATGACGGAAAAGCTAGGATTATTGTCAATTCGATCGAACGAATTCTCGTCATTTCCATTTTATCGTAAATCGGCAGCGACGAATCAAACTGCGCCCATTCGATTACACAATAAATGTTGAAATTCAAATTTGTTTCCTTTCTCGCCAAAATCTCTCCAGGGAACGATAAATTTGAAAAAAGAAAACACAATTTTCACGAAATTCGTTGATATTTGATAAATCGATTAGCTCGAATTCTACTTTTTTCTTATTATTTTCTTATTTTATTTTGCGCTCGAGCTGGTAGGAACGAGCGAATTTCGCGTATGTCGAGAAATCTTAGACAGTTTTGTTCGAAGCCAGAAATGGTTTGTGAGAGAGCGATGTGGTTCTCTTCGAGGGGGAGAGGAGGGGAGAGAACAATGCCGAAGATCGGGTCGACCAGCTGCAAAGAAAAAGGGCAAGGCGGGGACGAGGCTTCGCAACGGCAGTCTCTTGTAGCGGGTGTAGGACGTAACGGTTCCTTTTTCACGAGTCCCTCTCACGTCTCGAAGGAGCTCTCTTCTTCCTCTTCTCTCGCACTCCTGTCCCAACCACAACCATAACCTACTAAATTTATACAACGTGTGCGACTATCAAACTTTACGCTGCCCACACAAAGAATCGAAATACAAAAACCAGGTCATCTTTTTATAGCCATATGGAGGACGTTTCGAAAGAGAATTAAAATTATAGGCGTTTCGGCTTGGTCGAAAAAATTATCGGTTGCGCAATCCCCCATTATTCGCGAAATCGACGCGGACGAATTTTTTTTAATGAATTTATGGAGAGTTTTGTTAAAAAACTCCTTGAAATTTATGGTTTTTTTAATTTTTTTGTCTCTCGTTGTCGAGACGCTTTTAATATTGGAGAGGAAAAATTGCGATACTTATAAAATCTCGGCTCGGAATTAAATCACAAGCTTCTAGGAGCTTTGTCCGATCGCACGTTGACTCTTATCACTCGCTGTCTCGACGCATCTTGACTCTTACCATTGCGACGCTCGATTTTTATTCACGCCACTAAAAGATAAAATTTGTTCCCACGTCAACATCTTTAATTTTTATTATGATTCCGAATAATTTATTTAACAATCGATCTTATCGTTTTACTTACAGGAACTTATTATTCCTGTTTTCATTAAAAAAAAAAATTTTTTAATCGAAAATAACGTTTGATCGAAAGTTTCAAAATTTGTTATTAAAGAAAATTGCTTAGGCATAAAAGTAGCGATTATTTCGAATCTTGGAAATTTTTTTTCCTTAATTCGCCATTTTCTTTCTTTTCGTCTTCGAGCACACCGTCGATCGTGAATCACTTTTTGAGGGCATTTTTGTCGCGATCTCGTACATTGATAAAGACGTCCGTTTAATGACGAACGGTCGTTGCGAGAGCAAAAAAAAATGTCGTACAGCGCATAAACATGTTTGCATCCCTATATAGATATATAGAGCGTATAAAGAAGGCACGTGCCATCAAGCACATCATTGCTCGGCTCATCTGACGTTACAACCCGTGATTATGCCCCTCGAATTATGAATTTTTACGATCGTTCGTTTATTTTTTATATATGTACACCCGGCAAACTGGTTGTCCGAGGTAGATTCGCGCACGTGTCCCTATATCACTTGTTATTGCTTATTCCGTTAATGATATATTAAATTATTAATCGAAACTTCTACACGCTCATCGAATGATATATTAAATTATTAATCGAAACTTCTACAACGCTCATCGAACAATTGTAAGAAAATATTCTCTTGAGGAGAAAACGAAAAATCATTTTCAAATATCAATTATTGCAAGAAAATTGTTCAGACATTCGCGAAATATTGTAATAAATTGAAAAGTGTCTAGAATTTAATAATTTGCCATGGCGGTCAGCTGTTTTAATCGAGATCGAGTTAATTTGTCGAATCATTTTTTTTTATTATAAAAAAACGAGAAAAAAGGATAAAATAGTTTGTGATGTAATTTTTGTCGAATCAAAGGAATTGAAAAATTAGTGTGCGTGTTTCTTTCGTCCCGAAAATTATCGATAACGAGCTCGTGACAGGAAACGTTTTCGTTTCCAAGGATAATGAGAATTTGATTGAAGGCTTTTATTTTTCTTCGTTCGCTTAATAAATTCAATAAAAAAAAATTTCGGCGTCCGAAATTAGCGGCGTGTAATTCTCGACGATCATTCGCGAATGAGCGAGAATAGGGAACGAAAAGAGAAGAAGCAAAAATTACGAGCGAGAGGGAAAACGTTTAGCGTCGATGCAAGAGCGCATATTTTGCGGTCTCTCGCGCCGATTATTAACGAGTGTGTCGGCAGGTATACGTGGCCCCGGGCTTTACGATGCGCTTCCGAGAAGTTTCTTGTCTCTCGTCTTCCACTTGAGACTCTCGGCGAGAGACGACAGAGCGAGAAAGATAGGCAAAATCGAAAGCGAGAGTAGGTAACATTGAACCTGAGTTACCGGACGGCCCGTTTGCGAGTTCTCCGATCCACCCGTACCGTTCTCCGCGAATATCCTTGAATCATTCCCACCGACTCCTCCGATATAAATTGGCAATTAAAAGAAAAAAAACTACTTTAGCGAACCAAGGGTTAATCCACTGGGACGAAAAAAATCGGATATTTCTGTTTTTTTAAAATGTTTTTTTACAATAATAATAATAATTTACGATAGGACTTATCAAGCTCGCAATTAAGAATATTTATTCGGCGATAAACGAACTAGAAGATGGGAAATAATTTTAGCTGCGTTCAAGCTCAGAATGTTATTTGTTCATTTGTGTTGATAACATTGTCATTAGGAAAGCGGTTTTTACGCCGTGAGCGTTACGACCAATTTTCTAACGTTATCGAAAAAATGAAAATAACATATTGTAGAAAAGATCTGAAAAACGATCAAAATCAAATTTGTAGGTGGAAATGATAATTCGTGATAAGAAATTACGCACAATCGTTGCGTCGTTTTCATTCTTTTTCTATTTCTTTTCAGAAATGTATTCGTTACTTTGGTTTTCCCAGTTTCGTTTACAATTTTCTAAAGTAAATAACGAGACTGCGAAGGTGTGAATTAATTGCTCAGTGAAATCAGCCGGAACTTAAAGAACCGTGACGCGACGGCCTAGAACACCGAGAGAAACCCCGACAATAAAATTATAAATCGAGAACGCCCGGGCTCTATAGTTCGTACAGCGAGTAAACGAAAAAAGAAGAATTTAAATCAACGAATTTAATACTCGACCTAAAAGTGGAACGATTTTTAGCGGTTCAAATTTTCGATAGGGGACCTCGAACGTTGCGAGAAATAATTTAAAAACTGTGTCAGACTTCCTTTCCTAGCCGACCCTTTTTTTAATATCTCATCTCAAACTCCCTTTCCCAAGTCCGAAACCCAAATATTCCCGCGCCCATAAATCCGTTTAAGGGATACGCCCCGTATATTCGCCAATCTCGAGAAGAAATCATCGCGTTGAGAAAATAAAACCTCAAAAATTCAAAAAAAAAACTCATTTTTTATTTTTTATTCATGTTTTGAATTTTTTTCTCTACGTGTCTAATTAAATTATAAATAGAAGGAAAAAAATTGCAAACGCGAGCGGGAGCGTTCGATTGGAAAAATGTCACGATCGTAACGCGCGCTTGCAGCTGCACGCGGTATTAACAAAATGGACGTATAGCGTCGTGAACGCACGCACACATGCGCGCGCACGTGCGTACGCACGTACGGACGGTGAGCTCTCGCGGTCTCTACAAGCTTACATCAAGATTGTAACGCCGATTACGTCGGTTGGTCGCGAGAATTGCGCAAGGTTTCGCGGGTTCGAGGCCGGTCGTACGTGCTTCGCTCTGTCTCACCTGTACGATAACATAGTCAGCTCTCCGCGACGGACTTTGAGTTTATTAGTAGGTGGTTGGTAGTATTGGTGCAAGTAGTAGGAGGGTGTTGGGCGGGCGGGGTTGGAGGGGGGATTTATCTACCGTAGCTTCTCCCTTTCGATATCGGACTTGTTTTTTCCATTTCATGAAAATTACATTTTTTTACTTTTTTGTTGTTGTTAAGTATTGCATGACAACGTAAAAATAAGAATAAAAATGGAAAATATCAAATTTGATACATAATAATCATGTATTTAATATTTTTACGCCTCGAACGATAAGAAAAAAATGATTTTTCGACGTTTTTTCGGAATTATCAAAATCGAATAATATTTTTCTCGGACAAAAAGTTTCCCTGAATCGAGCTAAGTTCTACACATTTATTGAAAAACTTTAATAAATAGATCAATAACGCAAACGAATAGAAAATAATATGTAACATTTCGATGGCGAACGTTGTTTTTACAAAATGCATTTATTTACGGACCAAAATATATTTATAAAATGAATATATTCGCGAATTTTCGAATAATGATCGAAGTTTCGCGAAAAATCAACAATTTACAAATGCAAATTTACAAATCCTTGAGGATAGTTCTTCGATCGTCGCGCCAAAAATTCGTACGTAACGATTATGAATCTTTTTCCGTTCGCACAATCGTGGAAACTTCTTCAAACGCGGAAATAGATACACAGACGACAAAGTATAATTCATCGCGAAGGTCTCGGGCTCAACGTACGCACGGCGATGTAACATGAAAAGCCGCCGAATAAATTTTTTTTCCTTCCTTTTTCTAATAATATTTATCGTAAAGGCGACGAACCTTGAGCGTAGCGAGTCAATGGCCCTTATAGCGCCGCATGTCTTTCCGATATTTCACTGGTTCCCGAGTTCAAGTGCGGTGAACTCTGAAAAATGGCGGCGCGTTTGTATTACATTATCGTTATGGGGTTTTGTATACGTGTAATATACAAGTTGGGAACAACATCCGCGAGAAGGTCGTTCAACTAAAATCCAGATTTCGGAATATTACCAATCGCTCGATTCGTGAACGTCGAAAGGGCACGAGCCGTGGGAAAATAGAAAATTTAATCCTACCAAGGTGGGAAAATATTTTTTGGTGAATTTATCGATGTTTATTATGAATTTTTTGTTAATTCTAAATGATGCGAGGGGTTGTAAATCTCGAATCGATATTGACAAAAATCAATCGCAGAATTCTTTTTTTCTCGGTTCATTTTTGGGATAAAGACATTTTTTTTATTGTTTGTGGCGAAAATATCAGGAAATAGTGGGAAAAAATTATGGTGATCCATATTCCCCACACACACGCACCGGCGCGTGCGCGCGCACGCACACACACACACACACACACACACACACACACACACACACACACACACACACACACACACACACACACACACACACACACACACACACACACACACACACACACACACACACACACACACACACACACACACACACACACACACACACACACACACACACACATGTATATACATAAGAACACGATGTCGACGTTCGTACCGTCGCAGGTCCATGAGTTTCGAACCTTGAACAAGGTGGTTAAACCTTCGACGTACACGACGCGTACACATGTATAAAAAATTGTTTGTTTTCCTTCGTGACTGAGTAGTTCGTTGATCCGGTGCCTTTACACCCTTTAAATAAATTCTCAGCGATACCGACTGAATCTAAATTTCTAATATCCACGAGCTAACATTGCCATCGGACTTGTCGATAAAGACCGGAGATAAATAGTTCGAAACAGAGAAATTAATCAAATTCTTTAAAAAAAAGAAAACCATTAATCAACGACTCGATAAATAATCGATTAATCGAACTAGCAATTAATCAGTCAATTTATAAATTGAGAATATTCGTTCAATCACGTCGACATTTTTTTCTTCTAACGATAATAATGATCAAGTTTGCAGGGTCGATCTCTGTTATCATTTTTTGTTTGTTTCAATATCGATGAAAAAATCGAATATTTTTCAGCGATAGTGACAAAATAATAGTCGTGTACGAAAAAAAAAATCAACGGACCGTTCCTCAAAGTATATTTATAGATCGAGATCCTTACGAAGGACTCTCACTTTTATCGCGAGAACGGTCTCCTTGCGGGAAGTCCCCCCCGGTCGTCGTCTTCGTCGTCTTTCATACGGTCTCTTAGGGGAATTACAGTTAACGCACCAGGCAAGGACGGGGGGCGTCGGCCTCTATATATATATCGCACTCTCGCGCGAGCGTCCCTCCTTCAGGTACACGCACAGACACACGTGTTATCCACTAATATACTCGCTCTCGCGGACACACCGTTTGAAGTTTTCCTTTCTTTCTCACTGCCGTGTGATCGATGACCGCAAAGACTGGATTCCTACCTGTCTCTCTCTCTCTCTCTCTCTCTCTCTCCTGTTCCATACCGATATATACGTATGACATTGCCCGCGAGTTTGCATAGATGCGATATCACGATAATGGAAAATCCTTAATTATTACGAGGAAAATCACTAGAAAAGTCATCGGGGAGTTTCGATAATGAATATTCAATCAGCGACGGTGTGTCGTCGTTATACACATTGATTTACGAACTTTAGAAAAAGAAACTCGAAGAATTTTAACAAAATTCAAAAATGTATTTATGAGTTAACTTTTTTTGTTTTTTGAAAGAACAATTGTCGAGTTAAAAAAAATTAAGACTTTTTTAAAACATTACTTCTCTGAAATGTCACTGGGTCTATTGTATGATTTTTTTTCATAATATCTAAAAAAAAATTTGCCTCATTGATGTTTTGTCATTTTTTTTTCGACGATGCGCAATTTTTATTTAGCGAATACTTGGGTTTTTTTCCGATCACGTTTCCACAATCGCGAAGAATGCAAAAAACAAATTATTGTTCGACCGGTCGCGAGCCGGACGGACCGGCACGAGGCGCAGGAATTGGAAATGTACCGGGAAGCATTTGGGCCCTCTTCTTTTTTCATTTTTTTTTGCCATACACCCTCTCGTGCTTTGGAATCCGCCACAAAATCGACCGGAGAATTTTAAGGTTTATATGCCAACGCGCTGATAAAGATACGTTTAAATATGTACGGTTCTTCGTGAACTCGCGTCCCGAATGTCAGGGACGTCCGCGATGGAGCGGTTTTTGCCAATTATTTTCGCATAAGCTAAAAACAGATTGCCATATAAATCTATACATTTATATATATTTTATGTATATGTGTGAGAGGAGTGCATCGTTCTCAACGGAAAAGACCAATCTCCCTCGTGTTCTCGTACCTCGCTCTGTCTATTCGTGGCAATCGTCCTTGGATCCCAACGGGTCTGACGGTATACCTGGACCTCTCTTCTTCCTTAAATTCTCAACGTTCACTCTCGCTTTTTTACTCTTCGATTTTTTTATATTTTTTTTTCGTTTTTTTTTGTTTCTTAATTTTTACTTTCGCTCTCCGCCTCTAATTCCCGGCTCCCCCGAGTCTGGCCTCTGCATTTCCTTCTGCAAAGTGGTCTATCAGTCATCGGCCTAAGGCAGGATGGAAATAAATTTAAAAAAAAAAACGGAGGTTGATGAATACTCGATTTGGAAACAAAAAATTGTATAAAAAATTCACGTCGTCTTTTTCAATGAAATTTATGACTTTTTTGCCGTTGCACGGAAGGACCTTGAAACGAGAAAAAGACAAAAATCGTATGTAGACAAATTTGTAAGAATTTTAATTTTTCGAAGAATTTCAAAAGTCAAAAGTGGTCGGATTTCTCTTTTTTCTCGTTTAGATTTTTTTTTAATTTTCATTCGTATTCAACGGTCTAACTCGCATTCCTCAACGAAAAAAAACTTTCTACAAGAAACAAAAATCGTAATAAAAAATCAGGTGTCGAAGGCGATAAAGGGAAAATAAAGAACGCTCTTTCCTACGCTCATATTGCTAAATATGAGGAAAGTCGTTACATCCAATAGCGAGATATCGACAAAAATCTCGCGGTAACTTTTATCGCGATTGCGACAATCATTATTCCCGATCGATATCGTGGGAATTTCGCAAAGAGGTAAAATAAAAATAAAACAAGTAAATAAATTAACACACCAATAAATAATAAATTATAAATGAAATATTCGATATTTCCTATCGCGATCGATCGATTGATCGATCGATCGACGACACAAATATTCAATATGTGTTTTATAATTTATTATTCACTTATTACCGTATCTTTTTCATTTTCCATTAACTACGATTCGTTAGAGAAATAATTGTTCCGATTCCGCAAAATGGCTGCCTTCTGGTATTTCTCAATTGCGAGATCAACCGCATCGTTACATTGCCGTAATGTTTTATTCATCGATACATTAGCTGAGATCATGGACGAAAAAGCTTCGTTGTCGAGCCTCTCTCCTCTCCTCTCCGTCAGTTATGCATTCGTCGCAAAGATATTTATAAAGCGTTGCGCGTAGGTTTGCCTCGGCAGGTGAGGATCCCTCTGTAAAAATGCCTTAAACAATATGGTCCAGGTCGTTAAAATGGACCAGACGATTATCCGCACTATTATTCATTTCCACAATTATTAATTTCTACGATGATTAATTTTTACAACGATTTATCTCATAAAATTAAAATATAATGAATTTTTAAGTTTGCCTTTCTCGTAGCTAGTTTTTAAATTCCCCGTCGCGTTACAAATTTTTCAATTTCTCACATACTCGTCCGACACCTCGCACGATCGATATTTCGATACTTTCACTTCCCATCAGTTCTCTACGAGACTAAATTTCTTTCCCATTGAAATATCGAAGGTGCTCGTTAATCCATCGCTGTCCCATCGAAAAACCACTATTTCTCACGATCCTGGGCATTGCCACGCTCGCTTGCATTATTCAACAGTACGAACGATCAATTAATACCGATCGAACGAGACCTTGGTCAATGCATATTAGCACCGTATATTTATAACGCATTAATGATATATACCGTCGGATATTTCGCGCGATTTATATTTACTATCCCGGAAAGTTTTTTTCTTCTTCTTTCTTTCGTGTTCCGCAGATGCTTAACGATATATTAAGTGCGGACATAAGTATATATATATATAAATATTGTGCCATTTAAATGGCACATTGATTCGTCTTTACTTGGAGGAAATATGTGACGTAGTCCTTCATTTTTTATCATTTATTTTTTCTCAGTACTTTTTCTTCGATTTTTTTTTCATTTTCAACGAAATTTAATCAACGCGCACGTGCGTCACGATCAATCGATTTTCGATCGATGAAATATTTCCGATAATTTCCAAGTAATGAATAAAAAATGTAAAATAAAAAAAACAACAGTAAATAATTAAATACAACGCATATTTGATTTAAACGGCAACGCGACGTACGTCGTGTAATCGTTATTCTCAACCATTCTTCGATCGTAAACCTCAATGGTAATCGATGATCACAGGCAAAGATCATCAAGATTCCGAGATCATTCTCTCCCACTCTCTTTCTATCACCGAACGTATAATCGCACGCCTCCTCGTCTCTCTGTGATCTGGCTACAAATTAATCGACGATATATTAACATCATACGAGAAAATGATCGGGAACGAGGCGACGTTACGTTACGAGCGAATGATCGACCGTACGAAAAAATAAAACAAAAAAAAAACAGAAAAAAAAATTCATGCAGATGTCAATTTTTTTAATCGATGAATTTTCGTACAATCGCTCTTTCGAACAACGATCGTCGTCGGCTGTGAACGTAATATCGTTATTGAAGAATGTGTGAATAATGATAAAATGAAATAATAAAAATAAAAAAATCAGTCATTCCGATTGTATCGTTTCTCTCGGTTCGTCGATCTTAATTGAGTTCATCGACGTTTCTTGCCGTTTGTACATATAAAAATTTCTATATATATGTGTATATATCGATATTATATCAGTCACGGCGTCGTATACTTCAATCACGAACGACGCTTTTATTAGCCCGAGCTATCACTTGCATACCTGGGTGCGGAGATTATCGTTTATTCATTCGAGGATTATCCTTCGGTGAGTTCGGTGGCTTCGCCTAGTTTTTCCTCAACGTGGTACGTCACCACTGGGTACTTTTTTTTCTTCTTCTCTTTCATCTGCAATAACCAACATTTTTCCCTACGCCTATGACTAATTTTTCCTCGTTCATTTTTTTCACGATCTATTCTTTCGCATTTCCAATGAAAACAAATTTGTCTTCGAGTATCTGCATGTGACATTAGAGGAGGGCTTTTCAAATTAAAATAATCCCGACAGGTTTAATATGCTCCGAGGGTGAACTCTGGAGGGAGCAACGAAGATTTGTTACAACGTGTCTAAAAAATTTTGGTATGGTCAAGTATGGAGAACGAAGGGACAAGATGGAAAGAAATATCGATAAATTTGCTAATGAGGCGGTTGCTGTAATTATTTATTATTATTATTATTATTATTATTATTATTATTATCGGAAATATTTTTAACGTACGACAAACGAATATCTCTTCGAATTTTTTCGTCAACGTGCCACCACAGAGACTGAATGACGAATCGAAAAAAGGTGCGATCGATCCTTCGGAGATTCTTCATCATTGTATCGGAAATTTACTGAACAAACTCGTCTTCGGTAAAGTTTACGAGGAGAACGACGAGACGTGGAAATGGCTCAGGCACGTTCAGGAAGAGGGTGTAAAACACATCGGGGTTGCCGGTCCTCTGAATTTTTTGCCTTTTCTCAGGTACAGCTAGGAAGACCTTAACATTTTCATCAAAAGTCTCTTAAAGTTCAATCGATTATTTAGATTTTTTTTTATATTTGTCCGTGATCGAACATAGAGTTTTGCCGAATTTTAATAACGTAATGAAGAACATCAAGGTCGATCAGGCGAAGACGCATCGCGTGTACGCTAAATTGATCGAGAATCACCGAGCCAGTAAGGACGCGAACGAGGCGAATCACGACGAGAGCTTTCTCGCGTCCTTCGACGACGAGATTAGAAGCCGGAAATTAATCGGCGATATCGGCACCTTCACCGAACCCCAGTATCATCACTTGCTCGCTGATCTTTATGGCGCCGGTGTCGATACGAGCCTCACCACTCTACGATGGTATTTTCTCTATATGGCCGTTAATCCCGAGGAACAGGTAAAGATAACAATGAAAAGAAAGGACAAATAATATTAAGGAAAATAGAATAAAAGTTAATTTTATATCTAATTTAATTGATTTGATGAAATTTGAGATATTCGTCCTCGATCGTTATTTTATTTGCTCGTTTTTATTAAATCAATGAATAAACAATTATCTAGATTAAGATAGAGATTATTTGGAAGAATTATAGGAATCGTTTTGTCCACTTTTATGATTAATATCGATGATATCCAGGAAAAGGTTTACCAAGAGATGGTTCAGGTTCTCGAGGACAGAGAACCAAAACTCGAGGACAGACCTCGACTGATTCGTCTGGAGGCGTCGATAGCCGAGTCTCAACGCTTGAGAAGCGTCGTGCCCGTTGGGATTCCTCATGGAACGACGGAGGTATTTTTGTTTTTAAATCGTTTTCTACCTTCCTAGGTAATACTTACTCGACGCCCGGGGTTTATCGCGATTATTACAGGACACGACGATCGGTGATTACGACGTGCCCAAAGGTACGATGATAGTCCCTCTACAGTGGGCGATTCATACCGATTCCGAATATTGGGAAGATCCTCTCGCTTACAAACCCGATCGATTTATCGCCGAGGACGGAACGCTCGCAAAGCCGGAAGCTTTTTTACCCTTTCAAAGTGGTAATAACGATATGTTTTTCCATGAAATTGACAATAATCAATTTTATAACATTTCTGCATTACTAGCCTGAAAGAAAATTGCCAATTTGATATCGTTGCGAGCTTGAAATATGATTATTCGATAATTTGAAAAATAGTTTCTTAAGCACGAAGAAAAATTTTGAGAAACGTTTATCGACAGGTAAAAGAGTGTGCGTCGGTGACGAACTCGCCAGGATGTTGCTCTTCCTATTCGCCGGACGTATCTTGTGGTCCTTCTCCATCTCTCCGTCCGAAAAAATCGATCTCGAGGGTGACTGTGGTATCACACTCGTTCCAAAGCCTCATCGTTTGAACTTCGTACCACGTCGTCGTTGAGATGTAAATGAAAACTTGGACATTGACATCGTCGCAGGATCGAGAACAGAAGTGGCATTCCTGAGTTCACACGTCGATAAACATCCTGTTCAACATTTGTAAATGACAAAACAATATAATCCTGATTTTATCGATCAACTGAATGTTCAATAATCCTTGTCGATGTGTTTATACAGTCGCCACGTTAGTTTCTTATCGAGCATAAACATTTTTCACTCGTGCCAATCATTATTGTGCATGTTTTTTTTTCTCGGCTACGATGTTTTTCTTTTTGTCCTTTTTTTAGCACTCACCCGCGCATTTTCATCTCGATCTCGCTGCTACGCTTAATAACCTCTCGACTTTCGTATAACTATATCCTTTTTTTCCGCCACCACGTACGTGTCGATATAAAACATTCCCGTGGCGCAGTACGTTACGCTCCATCGATTGTCATTGACAAGAGCGAGAGAGACAAGAGAAACGTAAAAATGGAGAGCGATTATTGCGCGATAACGCGAGAGCGAATGATTTATAATTCCGATATCCCAGGTGTTCGTATGGAATTCTTGTGTGATTCGCGAATTCAGAATTAAAAAAAAAAGAATAAATAAAACACGAATTTTTCGTTCAACCTTGTACTTTAACGATCTCGCTTTAAAAAGAAACACACTGAAACTTCCTTACATTTTTATAAACTCGGTGGGCAAAAAAAAAGTACGATCTTTGCTTCACTCTCGGCCTTGCAATTAACGACCGTTGCAACGAAACCATCTTCCTCCAAATTGTTACAGACTTGATATAAAAAAAATCATTCATCATTCTCCATTTAACAATCTTGAATTTTTTTCCTCGTCATCGCGAGTCTTCGAATTATAAAATTACTAAATAAAATATTCTCATCTCGGTAATAATTTTTGCAACTCGCCATGCGAATTAAATTGTTCTTTTTTGCATAGCGTAAAAACATGATAAATAAAAAAAAATGTTGACGAGGGTTTAAAGAAACTTTAATCCTCTCTCAATAAAAATATGATAATTTCGGCACGAAATTACGTATTATCCTTGTCGGAATCGTCCAACGCCGGATAAAATAATATCGAGGGAAAATTCATTCGGACACCTGCCCGATGCATAAACGTTGCGATCCTCAAGCGGTTAATGAGCGTCCCCTCGCCTCTCTCACCCTCGCCTCTCTCACCCTCTCTCCCTCTCTCTTTCTCGTTGCCTCGTAAGCTCTGCGACAGTCGGAGGCACTCCCATGCAAAGATTCGAGCTAACTTTTACGTAACTCTCCCGTGAGATTTTCGGGCCACTTGACTTTCGTGTCATCGATCTTTACGAGCGTACCTCGCGGAGCTCTTTGCGACTCGTATGTTCCCTTCTCCCTCTCTCACTCTTTCTCTCTCTCTCTCTCTCTCTCTCTCCTCCCCTTCCGGTGATATTTCGTTAGAAACGAAACGATGGAACGAGCTCTCTCTTATATAAGTAGCGCATTCGTTTCCGTTCCAACATATGTTTATCTATATATATATATAATATGTTCTTACATTTGGCGATAATAAAATTGAAGAACACCGGATATTCTCATCGATAGTGAAAATTATTGCAAGACGAGTAACGTTCGATAAGCTGAAATCGTCGATAATCCGCTATTAAACGGTTTAAAAATATGTTTTAATTAAAATTCATTAATCAATTAATGCGTTTGTTGTGTAATCGAATCATTGAACGAAAATAAGTGTAAATATTTGTAGGTAAGCAATTTTTTTCATTTCTTTCTTTTTTACAATTTAAATTTCTTCAAATTCCTTTCCACCAGAAAGATTTGCATACGTCTCCGTGTCGCGAAAGGGTTTCTTTCTCTTCTTCATTTCCTTTTTTTTTCTCTTCCTTTTTGCTCAAGATGGGAAAGCCCGATGAAACTCAAATGTTCGAGTGGCGGTTCGTTTGCATTTTGAGAAAGTTTTTTTTGTTCGCGTATTCACGTGAGAAATGACTTTTTCGTGTTATAAGACAAACAGAAAGAGAGATGGAGAGCAAATAAAAAATGTACAGAGTGAATAAAATACAGAGAGAGAGAAATATGAAGCAGTTCTTTTTGTGCTTCGCGCGTATATTTGTACTCAGTCGTTGTGTTGTATGAAAATATTAACGAGAGAATCGCGATTTCGGAACGTCCCGTGATCTCTCTCTCTCTCTCTCTCTCTCTCTCTCTCTCTCTGTTTCACTCTTTTTAACGCAAGAGAGAAAGAGAGAAAGAGAGAGATAATGAGTCGTGGTCGACCGATGGCACGGTCATGAATGGGAAAAATGCCCTACCGAATATATCGACGTGCCGATTGCCTTCGAAGAGAAAGCTAGCGAGTCGCGGCACCGTTTTTCGAACAGCAGTGCGAGATACGTTGTGAAGGGGTGCAGGGAGGGGGGAGGGAGAGGTCTTTCGGTAAGTCCGAGGTGTGGGCCCATCGAATCGAGAGAGCCTCGAGCGTCCTCGACGCGACTCGAGGAACCGTCGAAAGAGAGAAATATATAATATATATATATATATATATATATACATATATATATATATATATATGTATATATGTATGTACCCGAAGAGCTCATCGATGTGTCGAAGTCCGAGATAACGAGCGATCTCGTTTCATCTTTCGATAGCACGAGAAGTGCATAATCGTAATCTTTTATTTTTCGATTAGGAAACAAAAAAACTAATTGAAAAATTGCAAAATTCAAAAAACATTCAAAAAAATATATCGACATATATTTTGAAATTTTGAAAATTTACGATCACTTTGAAATAACTTTGAAATGCGTTTTTTTTAAATAAAGAAATTTTGCGTTTCGACGAATGGGATATAGAGGCTCGATCGACGAAGGAAATGAAACATAGACGTGGATTAACTCGGTAGAAATATTTTCATTATGTTTTTTTAATTTTTTTATTTTTTTTAATTTTCTTGTATAATAAAAAAAATAGTTATTAAATAACGCGAGAACGCCGTAGACGTGGCGAGTCGCGGGAATGAACACATTTTTCGCGGCCCATTTATCGGCCGCATTTCGGTTGCTCTTACAAGCTAAACAATCTTCTCCTTAGTCTTGGCATAAACGTATCCGTGGCACCGAGAGAGACATGCGTACGATAAAAAAAAATAATAATAAAAAAAAATTAAAAAAAAAAAAGAATTTCAACGTTTCGTATTGAGAAATAAGAAGAGCGATTGTGCATGTACGCCGTGAAAGCCGCGATGCGACCAGCCGACCTCGCGGCCGACGATAAGATATTTGGTCGATGAAGAGAAAAAATGAAAAAAAAAAAAAAAAAAAAAAAAAAAAAAAAAGATACAAGAAATAATCGAATCAGAGGTAAAGATAATACGAAATCGCGCTTGAGGTCGCTGAACCACGCGCTGATGCGTCCAACAGCATTGAAATTTTAAAGATGACAGAAAATTAATTTTTTCCCTCCACGTTTTAAAAAATCTGATAATTTTTTTTTTTTTTTTTTTCATTTTTTCTTCTCTTCCAATTTTTCTCTCATTCTCGATTCTCGCCAACGGTTATATTACACGCCGGACTCGATTCGCTCGCATACAACCCACTCACAATTGTCAGCACACACATAAATACATCGTACGTTTCATTCGCACAAAACAAAAAACAAACAAACAAATAAAAACACGATCACACCGAACTCTTGAACTCTATGTACAATTAGCGGACAAGCGGAGATCTAGCTCATTCACAGTGGACTAGAACGTGCACTTTCCGCCACTCGTTCGGCTCGAGTAACAAACGGAAAGCAAAAAAAAAACATCTCGTTATTATTTTTCGTTCGTTCTCGAGACCTCGCGAGACTAAAAATGACTATTCAAACATTTTTTTCATCTTTTTTTTTCCTTTTACGTTTCTTTTCTTTTTCTTTTCTTTTGCAATCAACGACGATTCGAAGCTCGAATAAATTATGAATCGACGTAAAAATTTTCGCGATACGTTACGTATAAATTAAAAAAATATATATATACGTATATATATACACAAATATACATATGTATATATATTTATGGCGGCGGGATAAAATGCGCGAGCGCTGCCAAAATTTTGGTGTCATTTTTTTCTTGTTTTTTTTTTAGTTTTTAGTTTTTTCGATTTTTTTTTCGTTTTCTCTTCGTTTCTTCCTCCTCGTCGTCCTTAGCTCCCTTCAAACTTTGTACTTCTTTGCCGCACTGGCCGAGGGTGAGCGCGCGTTCGCGAGTTCGCGATCTCGATCGATATCGTCCGGCGAGCACTTCTATACGCTCGAAGTGATCGTCTCGCGTCTCTCCGAGTGTTCCGACTCGATCTCGATTGCGTAACCGGCAATCGGCACTTTGCTCTCGCGCCTACAGTGCGATGCGATGAGAACGCTCGTTGTGTGGTGGGCGACGATTTCCCGTGCGTAATTAAAAAAAGAAAACACACATTACCAAACAACCAAAAAAAAAGTCCTCGGCGAGCGGTTCTTCGATTCCAAATAGCTCGCGATCGCTTCTTCCGAATCCTCTTCGTCGCACTTGGTTTCGAGCTTATCCTCTTTCTTCCTTCTTCTTTCCATTTTTTTTCCTTTTTCTTCCCTTCTTTTCCTTCTGCTGATTTTTTTTCCTCGAATTCATATATATATATATCTCATTTCGTACTCTCTTGATCTTTCTCGTTTCGAAATAAATCGATAGGAACAACTACCGTGCTCCATAAGCGGTGAGACTGGGAGCCAATATCGTCGAATAATAATAATAATAATAATAATAATAATTAATAATGATAATGATAAATTTCGTAAGCGAGAAAGAAAACTAGGAAAGACGATTATTTCGTCGATCCGTGGTGTCCTTTGCGTTTACGATACGTTCAATGACTCCCGATGTTTCTCAGAGGATTTCCCGTCTCGGTCGTGCTGCATCCAACGAGCTCGTGATCTCTCTGCATCAGGCACACTTTGAAAGGATCCGGCGTGACTGTTACGCCTGCGTTGCCTCGCAAACTCGGCAGCGCCGTGTCCTCGGGCAGTCTTATGTCGAAATTGTGAACGAGCGAGCTGAAGAACAGGAAGAGCTCCATACGCGCCAGCACGTCGCCGAGACACATTCGTCGTCCGACGCCGAATGGCATAAAGTACTCCGGCTTCCAAACTTTACCCTCCGCCGAGAGAAATCTCGACGGTCGAAAAGCCTCGGGCTCGTCCCACAGCTCGGGATCCATATGGACCGCGTGCAACAATGGCACTACTTGCGCACCCGTTGGTATCGTGAAACCGTTAAGTGTCACGTCACTGCAAAACAAACAAATCAAAGAAACCAAATTATTAGAATTTTTCGTTAAGGATCAATTTTTTATTTTTTTATTATTATAATCATCGAACGAAATCAAGAATTTTCGTCGTAGTAAATTTGCATTTTAATCGTCACGATCTTTAAATCGATCGGCAATATTTGCTCGATTTATTATTATCTTCGATTTCAAGAAAATTCGTAATTTCGACAAACGTTTAATTTTTAATTATCGTGACACGATTGTGCGATAGATATGTGTGTTTTCTTTTTGTCTCGTTCTTTTTCATTTTCGACACGTTCAAACGGTCAAGTAGGAGCAAGAGAGACACGTTTTCGTACGTAGCTCTCTCGTCACGGTCTTTTATTTCGCTCCGTTCTCGGGTCCCCCCGAAAAAGAAGTGAAAACGTTGGTGGGGCACGAAGGTTCTTTCTGCTCACGGATCCGAGAGCTCGCGCGGTTGTGCTCTGTGCGTTAATTCGTACTTGTGAGAGAGTTGGCCGAATCGAGAACCGATCTCCGGCTCGTTTGTACAAATACCTGTGTGTGACGCGTCTGGTCGATTCTAACAGTCTTCTAACGTTTTATAATTGGTAGTAAAAAAAGTATACACACACACAGACACATATATACATAATATATGGCTTTATGTGTATATATATATAGAGAGAGAGAGATAGAGAGAATTTATAAATCGCGGCCAAACGAACGGGGCCTGGCTATGTAAAATTCACAGTCGGACTCTCTCGTATTCGTCTCGCGAGACTCTCGCACCGGTCTCTTTGTCCGAAGCTCTCCGAGAGAGAGAAGCGAACCGGTGGAGGTGTCGTCGACCTCGAAGTCGCTAGGTGGGCCCACGGCCCGAAAAGCGGGGGCACGACACGCATTTTGCTTTCACTTTTACCTCTCCGCGAATTACCGCTACGGACCGATCGACGCACGTACAAATACGCACACAGAGACATGTATGAACACATGGACAACGATACACGCGATGCGTCGTCGGTGTGATTCAAGATTGGACGAAGAAAAAAGAAGAAGAAGAAGAAGAAGAAACGAGACGAAGAAGAGGAGAGAAAAAATGCTCAACCCGCGGCCGGTTGATCGAGCGCGAGTGCACGGAATCGCAACGAGTTATATATAGCGGGGAGTAAAAGAGAGAGAGAGAAGAAACAACGTTACAACGCTCGTATTTTTGGGACGATTTGACCGAGGTCAATTTCAATGGGTCAATAGTGCAATTTCCTTTTTTTTGTTTCTTTCATTTTATTTCCTCGCTCGATTTTATCGCGATCAGCCACCTTGCGCGATAAGCAAAATTCGCGCGATAAAGAAATTACGACTCGGGGAGAAATTTCGAGAAAAAAAAGGAAATTAAACCCTCGAACGACATTAACGATTTTTTTATATTCTCGCTATTTAACGAACGCATTCGCGGTAAAAGGCAGAAAAAAAAGGATCGTGGCGCGACTCTGTCGCGAGAAACGAGCGAAATTTCTCAATCGGCCTATCGGTGAAGCGATAATACATTTTTTTTATCTTTACGTTTTTCCCCCCTCTTTTTATCGAAGAAATTTTATTTCTGCTCGTCGAGCATCTTCGAACGGAGATATTTATTCGGGTACGCGCGATTCTTCGAGACATTCATTTATTTTTATTTTTGTAAATATTTTTTTTTTGCTTTTTTTTATTATGATTTTTGTTTTTCAACGGTCGACAAACTTTCAAAGAGAGATTGTTTTAAAAATACGAGAAAGAACGAGCGTGAGACACTTACCGAGTAGTCGCGTGCGTTGTGCCGAGTGGCACGATACTCGATCTCCTCAGGACCTCGAGTATCGTTGCTTCCGTCACCGGAAGAAACGGCAGATCTTCGAGCGCCGGCATTCTCGATCTTCCGACAACCTGATCGAGCTCCTCTTGCACGGCCTTCGCCGCTTCGGGATGATGCAGCATCAGTATCACAGCCCACTCGAGGGTCGTCTTTACCGTCTCCATACCCGCGGAGAAAAGATCGCCCAGTATTTGTTGCATTTGGCGATCTGCAAAAAAATTGAAGAAAATCGAAAAACACGAATAAATGAAATATTCTTCAAAATTTTTCTTTTTTTTGCTGTTGTTAATTAAAAGAAAGTTGATTGATAAACGAAAGAAATCAATCGATCGTTATTTTAGTTGAAGATTGAAATAAAATATAGATTTTTTTGTCTTTTTCAATGAAATCGTTAACTTACCATGATTTTTGCCCTGGAAAAGCGCGGACTCGCGACCCTCCTCTTTGGCTTTCTCGATCTCGAGGAGATAAGAGTCGACGAGATCTCGAACGTTGTTGCGATCGAAACTCGCTCGATGATCGTCGATCGTTTCTTGAAAGAAATCGGCCATTTCCGCTCTGTTCTGGGATATCTTAGTTCTTATTCTCTGCAGACACGGCAGATAACGCATGACCGGTATGAAATTGACCGAGACCATGCTGCCGAATAGACGAAATCCTTCCTCTATCAAACCCATGAAACGCTTGAAACGCAGATCACCGTGACGAAATCTCACGCCCATTATTGTCGAGCATATGACGTTGCTGATCGACATGCCGAGTGACGGTGACACGTCGGTCGGTGCACCGCGTCTCAAGGACAGACCGCGCATTAAAGTCTCGACCTCGCGCTGCAAACGCAAACCGGAAATTGACGATATAACAAAAATCGTTCAACGAGCGCCACATTTTTTTGGGCGTTTGATAGTTTATTTTTTTATTTTTTTACAAAATAAGAAAAATCGTAGAAACGTTCGATCGAAACTCACCATTATTCTCGTTTCCATGATCTTCTTGCCGGTTCCCATGTACGTCATACCCAGACTTCTCAGCTTGTCGTGAAGAAATCTTCTCTGATCTTTCCACATAGCACCCTCGGTATTGATTACACCTGTATCAACGAAATAACAAAATGTCGTTTATTACGATGTTTTTTTATATAAAAAAAATTCAAGCGAGATGAAAATAATTGGCAAAATTTAGAATTTTTGAAATTTTCGTTTCTACGCGACGAATACGAAATTGCCATTCGACCCGACAGTCAGCTAATATTTTCGAGAAATGAAAAAAGAATCTAATCAATGCACTCAACGTTGATCTCGCCCGATTATAAATAATACAAAATTATTTCGATTAAAACACAAAAAAATCGATTTTTCAAAGTCCCATTGAAAAAACGTTCAATTCACATCCTCCTTCGTGCATCGATCGTTTGCCTCTCGACTGATTAAAATTTCGTTTTACTTCCGTGAAATAAAGTGATTGAAATATTAGTCGATCGATATGTTGAAAAAAAATTTCGATTTTCGTTCCCGTCGAGAAAAATAAAAGAAAAAAGGAGAAATCAAATTTGACCCGAGAGCGATCCCGACTATCATATCACCGTGTTTTACGTACGCCGATCCGTCTCTCATAATATTCCGGGAGCACGTGTCGCGATTTGATAAATTCAAGGAATTAATCGATAACGGTCGTTAAATTAAAAAAAAAATGTGACCGCACGCGTTCAACGCGTTCGATTGAAAAAAACAAGCACTAACCGTATCCGCCAAGAATATTGATGAACTCTGTGTGGGGTCTGCCGGTGAACTCTTCACGCCTGAACGTATCCCTGATGATTCTGTAATCGCTGAGAACGATGACCAGTTGGTTGCCGAGTCTCGTGCTGAACATGGAACCGTATTTTTTCGCCAATTCTCCAAAATGAAGATGCAAGTCGCCCTTGATAAAGGGTAGATAACCAGCGATCGGTAAGCCCCAAGGACCGGGCGGCAATTTTTGAAGATATCTCAGCCATTGTGCCGATCGAACGACGGCGAGTACACCGATAAACACGAGAAGACTATGAAGTACGTCGATTCTCGTTCCTCCCATCGCCGTCCACATCCAACGTGCCGCATGTTCCACCAGCATGATGATGACCGACTCTTTGCCGCGATTTTTCTTTCTCCTTACGTATCTCTCTCTCTCTCTCTTACTTATCACCTTTAATCTCTCGTCAAAAACCAGCAAAAAGCTTTTATCGATTTTTCAAACCGCGAACAACGATCGTTTTTTCTTTCAACACCCCCCGATTTGCCCATTCACCACAGATTGTCCATAGACTTTTGTTTTTTTATTTCTCTTCGTTCCTAACGATCACGAGGTCGCTATATAAATCCAGGGTTGTCTTCGTCAAAACCTCGATTATAGTTCGTTTTTATTTTTATTTATTTATTTATTTTTTTCGTTTTTTCAAAAATGAAGACACGAGATGAGTTTTCCGAAAACGCGTGTCCTCTTATCCAACGAATGTATATATCAATATATCAATATATATATATATATCTATATATAAATATATCTTTGCTCTCGTTTCGTTTTTCTTCCTCGAGTCCAAAAAGGGTCTTGGACGGTGTGAAAGAGCCGTGAGATCACAAAACGAACGAAAAAAAAAATAGAGCAAAAAAAAAAAGAAAAAGCAAAACGAAAATTCGGTCACAACCGAAATATTCACGCGCGCCGCACACCGTGTGCGAGCCACGAGAGGAATGGAGTGTATACTAACATACACCTTCTTGTCCTTGCTGTCTTATATAGTGACTCATCAGCCGTGGCCCGGCCAGTCTGGACGATGGGGTGGGGCGGATAGTCCGCGGAGAGTCGTGTGAGCCTGCTTGCTCTGTTCTGAGTTTTGCGTTGTCGCGCGGGTGGGGACAGTATGGGTCATATATACGATAGAACGCCTTGCGCCTCTCTCTCTCTCTCTCTCTCCCTCTCTCTCTTACTCGCGCGCGAGCGAGACGAGACTCTCTCGCGAGTGCGCGAAACCGCGAGTTCTCTCGCTTCTCGCCTCTCTCGGGCGCGCGCGCGCTGACACGGGCTGTACGCGGCGTATACCCCCGTGTCTTCGCGCTCTGCTACTGCACGGGCATACCGCTCGTTCCTCGTACATCGATATGCTCTCTCTCTCGCTACGCTCCTCGTCACCTCCTCTCCCCTCTTTCTCTCTCGCGCGCTCTCTCTCTCTCTCTCTCCTTCCCTCCTACCGCAACTCAGACCTCTCCCGCCTTACTCCTCCTCCCTCACCCCTTGCTCCCCTCTCTGACACCCCCGCTAGCGCGATAGAACGCGCGCGGGGAGCGCGAAGGCGGGCCCCGTCGACGTCTCGTCTCGTTGGTCAAGAACCACCGGGGACCCTCTTCGGGCCCGTTTGAGAGATCGGTCTGTATGGGTGGGTGCGCGCGCACACACACTCGCGCACACATAGTGGGGAAAGCTCTCTCGCTGAGCTTGCGATCTGTACCGATAGTACGGTCCGGGGGAGTGGAACGAAGCGGGCTGACTGCGCCGCGGCGCGCCGGTGGGGGGGAGAGAAAGACGCTTAGTGCGCCTGCACTTGGGACTCACGGGAGAACGGTGGGGATGGATCGACGCGTACAACGATGCGCGGTATTATCCCGCGGTACACCGGTCCACGAACGTCGTACACCGCGCGGCAGAAGCCCCTTGGCTGTTCGTCGCGAGGGTACGTCATGTATTTCAAATTACTCCGCGACTGTCAAGCATGTATTACTCATTTTGTCGTCGTGGTTTTTTGATACGAAAATTGTTGTTTTGCTTTTACCGAGTATGTTTTTTCTTTGTTTGTTTTTTTGATTTATTTAATGTTTTTTTTATCCCGATGGAGAGAGCGAGGGAGATGCATTCCGGAAATATACGGTGGAACAGAAAATACCTGGTTGACACGAGGATTTGACAACCTTGATAATTTTGTGTTCGATGCATCCCCGGTCGAATGGAAAATATGTTTTTCACTTTGGTTCCATTCGAGAATACCGCCAAGTTTTTCCTGATTTCTCAGCATATATTATTTTTTTTTTTTTTTTTTTTTTTTTTTTGAAAAAGGGAACGTAGTTGTGACCAGATGAAATTTCGTTTGTGCACTTTTCATTTTTGGATGATCGTTCTACCTGCGTTCTCGATATTTTCAATTTTTTTATATTTTTTGTTCGATATGTACACACGCATATTGTGAAATACCCGGAAATTTTGCGGACTTAACGAGTATCCGAAATTTCGAAAGTTTTTCACATTTTGTTAAGAAAATTGCCGTGAATCATCGATTCGTGATGCGTGATCGATTTATAAAATAACTAAACGTATCTACGTTGAAATAGGGCACGTATGTAGTTCCTAAAGATTGAAATATTACATCGATCATGGTGATTAAAATTGTCGATAATCTTTAATAAAAAATGTTCAACGTAAAACAATTCCTCGACGACGATCGAATCTAAATTTCACTCTATCTCGCGCAATAATAAGTCAACGAACTATTCTAATACTCATAATCTTCATAATTTCTAATATTCATAATCTTCATAATTTTCAAAAACCGATGAAAATTTAACGATATCCTCGAAAAAAGCCCGAAGGAATAAATCACGAATTTTTATTTTTTTTAAATTTAACGTTGAGTCCATTGCAACGAGACCACGATCATCCTACCGACGAAGATCCTTGAGGCAAGTCGCCAACAAAGGGCCCCGAATTCTGGAAATATCTTCCATTCACCGTACAATGACTCCGTTTACAGAGGGGGTGCGTCCTATACGTTGAAGATTTATCGGAGATTTTTCAAAAAAAAAAATATTTGTCTAGGTGCATTTCCCCAGGGTCGACGAATTTTCTTGGCACTCGGCCAGATACGTCGATGGGTTCGTGTAAGGCCTGTCCGATCTACCTGGTATCTCCCCCCCACCCTCGGATTCTACCCCCGGAATCGGCACCTGTGTGCTCGGGGTCGATGACACTGAGAAACGATGCCTCTTTTCCGATTCGTCACCTCTGCCCACTCCCACGATACGTTACGTACTGCGGCCGTTCGTCGATCCGCATTTCCATTCGGAGGCTCGATCGACGAAAAAAAAAAAGGAACTTCAAAGACCTGCACTACCTCACTGTACGACGATGATCGATGTGCAGGAGACGACCGTAGGGGTGGAGTCGCTCGAACGATCAATTATTCGAAATCGTTATGCCGACGTAATAAAAAATAAACCAAAATTCTTTTCGTTTCTCAATTTTTTTTATAAATTTTCATAATAATTTTTTTTTCACGATTGTATATTTTTCGGTAGCTTGCGATAAATCGCGTGCGATCTCAAGTTCGCGGGTCGTGTACGTTCCGTCCTCTGGAGCGAGAAAAAAAAACCCACGCGTGACCCATTTGGGCATATTTATTCGTCCGTTACAGTTCGACCTGTCCAAATATGGGGAGCTTTGCGGGCGAGTATATATGCACGGTACGTCCATTCGAGTCTCGTTCCGAGTGCATACATGCGAATAATGCACCACGTGAAAACGGCCGTATATTCGGGCATGCGCGGTAATAACTCTCTCTCTCTCTTTTCTCTTCTCTCTCTCTCACAATCTCTTAGCCTGGATTATCAACACGGCGCTATGTACGTGTCGTTTTGCTTTCGAAATTGTCGAAACTTCCGGTGCGACGATATTCTTTTATCAGACTGAAAATCTTTCGATCGATGAATCGATACAATTTTATTTCGTTTTTCGTCAGAAATTTCATCAACGGTATCGGGAATCGACCCGAGGCAAAGATTACTATTCCGATCGATCGACAAAAAAGGTGAACACTTGCTTAAATTCAAGATGAGAATTTTGAAACATTCGTGACTTTCATTTAAGTTTCTCGCGTCTCTTTATCGAGTCTACAATGAAATTTGATTCTCCGGGTCGTGATGACACTCTTGATTTCTCAATATTCGTGCATGAGAAACGCCACGTAGCCCTTTTTTTATTTAAAGGAAAGAGTGGCTATGTGACTTTTTCCTCAAATTTATGGTTATCGTTAATTGCATTTTTGTAATCCTTTTTTTCAGAGCGATTAGACCCTTTTATCATAACGATGACGCGCTGTAAATGTTAAAAATTTGGGAAAATAACGTGATGTACTAGTGGTTCATCGGACCCCGAGATCTTCAAGCGAGAAAGAGAGAGAGAGCGTGAGTGATAAAAGTCAACTCGGCGTTATCGTTTCTTACGAGAGAAGCGAGAAATTCACGAATGCAAGGAACTCTCGCTACGTCGTCTTATCGCTTGCGTCTTGCACAAAATCACTCACTCCCAAGCGTCGGGTCGCGCACCGCCCTCGTGATCATTTCGTGAAAAAAAACAAAAAAAAAACATTTCGATGAAATTTTAATCGGCAAATCCCACTCGGTGGTCGATCTCGTGAAAGTTCGGCCGCGATCGAGCGATTCGGCCAAGAGACGAAAAAATATAATTAAAATTGTTGACACGATCGTTCGCGAGACGTGTGTATTTATAGATATATGTTTGTATTCACACCCCAAAAACCTCTCCGTCTCTCTTATCGCCTAGCCAGAAATAATAAACGATGATCGACATTCCGCAACGACGAGACGGAGGTCCTTCGGACGATTCGCGTTGACAGAAAAACGATCCAACTCGACGAGAGTTTCGTTTCTCGAGTCTTCCTATCTTCTCGTTCGAGGCGAGACAGGAATTTCGATTGATTAAATTGCATCTGGATTTTCCCGGTATATATATATGTATATATATAATATATGCATCGAAGCAAATAAAAAAAAACCGAATCGATCGACGAATTTCGCGAATTCCATCGCGCTTATCGATCAACCGTTAACAATGTTATGATCTGAAGCACCATCGTTCGTCGACACCGATCGTTGAACCGCTTCGACAACGAACTTGAACCTTGTCCAGTTATTCGAAAAGTAACGTCACTTCGATTATTTATTTAAAAAATTTCAACGCGTTACGAAACTTTTATTAACGAACGAAAAAATATGAATTTTTTTTTAACTAAACGTTTTCTCGTATCATCTTTTATAATATTATATTTAAATTAATTATATTCTTAATTAAAAAAAAAAAGATTGAAAAAATATTTATTTTTCCGTTATATTCGACAATGAATATTTTTAATTAATTCTTGGTCGGACTTTCATTATTCGCAATACAGTGTTATTGGTCTCGGGAGGGAGTTATTTTCCTGCGTCATACCGGCTAAACCGATAGTCATGAAGGGCGAGAGAGGTTGGTTATCCCGTCAATAATGCATCGAAGAGCCGTGTGTAATATCACGTGCGTGTATTAAAATGTATTGTGTACGGATTAATCCTCGTGCGTCATCGAAAAAACGTCGACGTATGAATCGTCGGGAAGAAGCATTGATTTCGCTAACGAGACACATATATAACTCACTCGTGTACGAGCCCCGTGCATACGCGATCATTTTACTCCGTGACGAAATAACGAAAACGAAAGGGAAAAAATGTCAAAGTGCGATAGAGACGAGTAATTTGTGGTGATATGTTTCTAATAAAAATTGAACGGGGCTGAAAGTGGCATCTTTATGATATTATTAACTATATCGAATAATATTAATTAATTGATTAATTAATTAATTGATTGATTAATTAATTAATTAATTAATTAATTAAGAGTATGAATTACATAAATATCGATGGTAAATATCCTTCGACTCTGTGTCTACGTCAATATTTAACTATATGTTGCACAATTGTTCCTTCTCTCTCACTCTCGCTCTTGCTCTTTCTCTCCGGACTGTTTTTCATTGATAAACAAACGATCATGGCAAGTTCAGGTTCTTCGCTGCTATTGCTCGATTATCGGACCTCTACCTATCGCAGTCACAATACAGAATTATCGGAATTCGTCAGACTTGAAAATCCCACGAGGAAGCAACAAAATATAATCCAGACGTAAAAATACGGCGCAAAGTCTACAACGAGGGTTATTTTTAGTCATCTCGTTGCGAATTGAATCATTCGATTTCGGATATAAAAGTGTGAAAGATCGCTACGCAAAGCCCATTGTTTAATCGCACAAATTTACAAATTTATCAAAAGGGATGATTGTTTTTGTTGTTCGAGCGGTCTATTTTTTATTCGTCAAAAATTAATTACAGTAAAATAATGATTAATTGGCCTTGCGTTTGATAAATTTTCGTTGTTAACGAAATCTTTGATCGCACACAGGTACTTGAGCGAAAATAAAAACAATCTAAATACAGAAATATAAGAGAGTGCCGATTCGCCAATCAAACGTCCTTGGTCTCTGCTGTTGTCGACCCCGGGTCTCTCTCGTGTCGTTAACCGAAATATTTTTTTTGTATCTCACTATATGTATAATGACCCAGTGATATATAGAGACTTATCGAAATTCCTCTGAAAAATATACGTATATATCTGTTGCTTTTTCGCTCGCGCGACGAAACGCACGTAAGATCGTTCCACGATGCACTTTGAGCGCGCGCGAGGAAGATTTTTCTTTCGTACTCGTGGCCGCTGATAACGACACGCGCGAGTACGAGAGATATAACAAACCCAACCCCGGTCGGTCCTCGTACAACCTCGAGACTCGTGTATAACCCTGACCTCTTCCGATCAATAATTCGAAGTATTCAATTATTATCTCAATTTTGATATTCGATTTGAAAAATATTCATCGTAAAAATAGAAATCGTACGTGAAATAAAAATCGTACGTGAAATAAAAATTAAACGATTTTTTATAATATTGCACATGTAAAGTCTACGATTGACACCCCGATTACAAGAATAATATAGTAAAAATATTCTAGTGGTCAAAGACGTACCCAAACTCCTTCGATTTCTGGACATTTCGTTCTTTCCATTAAAAAATTTTTTCCCGAAATCGTCACAACCGATTTCAAGAAAAAATTGAAGGAATTTCTTGGGAAAAAACGCATCGACTGATTTTCCTCGTTCGAGATTTTATAATAAATATACATATATATACATATATAACGAGTCGATAGAGAGATGGGTCACGTGAGATACCACGGACATACGCGTAAGAAGGAAAAATAATAAGAGAACGAGATGGCGCGAAACGAGCCGATCAAGTGCGAACCGAGGAAAAAGCCAAAGCTATGTCGAATGAGAAGAAGAGGAATTAGAAGAAGGCGAAGAAGAATACGAAGAAGGAGACGAAGAAGGAAAGGAAGATGAAGAAGAAGAAGAAGAAGAAGAAGACGAAGAAGAAGAAGAAGAAGAAGGAGGAGGAGGAGGAGGAGAAGAAGGAGGAGGAGGAGGAAGAAGAAGGCGAAGACGAAGAGGAACGGTCTACGCTCCGTCTGAGCCTACGACAGGGGTGAACGACCGTCCATGCGGAGGACGCTTACTCGCTCGCTCGAGTGTATAGTTCTTTCCTCGCGGCTTTTCTCTCTTCGGTTCTCTTTCGATCTCCCCGCAAAGGATCGACTGATTATGTACAAGGCCCCCATTGAGCCGTTCACTCCACTCCCGCTGCTCTCCCGTTCTAAATCCATAAGTAACGAGGACATTGAGGCGAGCCATCGGAATTACCCTCGAGCGTATATATATTTTATACACACACATGTATAATAATAATAATAATAATAATAATAATAATAATAATAATAATAATAATAATGATATAATAATGAATAATATAAATCTAGGCGAAAAAACTCCACGCGACATTTTACTCGGATTTGCTATACAAAAAAAAGTTACAAATTGTTTTTATTTACGTGAAAAACATCCATAAATTATTTCGCTTCGTAATAATTTCCATATTTTTCTATCAATTAATAAAATCAAATGAATAAATTAGCGAAATATACGACAATAATTTTGTCTTTTCAATGATAAAATCTTATTATTTTGAAAATTATTATTATTTTGATTAATTCGTTTCGAGATTTTAGGGAACGAATGTTGAAAATGATGTTTCGGTGTTCCCTATCCGCGGATAATAAATCTTGTAGCGCACACGTCTCCGAAACGTTCGCGCACTAAACATTGCAGAGCTTCGTGCACCGCAGAATTTCTGTACACGCTCACCTGTCTGCAATTTCTGATTGTTTACATGCGAGGGCATTGCCCGGATCTCGCTTACCTTAGTTACATTCCGAGACCACCACCACCACCACCACCACCACCACCAACATCAGGTGTAGCATTCGCAATATACAAACGCGTATGTATATATATGTAGTTACGTTGAGCCGGTCACCATAAGTATCGGCGTACCGAGCTCGCGCATTCACCGCGTCGTTAGCAAGCCCGATCGACTCCGCCGTACCTTCTCGGCCACACGGTGAGCTTAAGAGGCCAAGAAACGGATCACGTTCCACTCCTGTTCAAACGAGACCCGACATTATTATGAGACGTTTTTTTGTAACCCCTATAATTACATCGGACATCGAGTTTCGAAGCTTTTGCCATTTTTGAGCGCGCAATGACGTCAAGAAAGAGTTGATTAATTTTAATCGTCGAAAAATTCAAATTTGATGCTTTTACATTATACAAATAAAATACATAATTTTTTATTCACATTTTATTCATTATTTCGAACAATAGAAATTTATAGAATATCAAATTATAAGAATTCATCTCGTGTTAACTTTTCTTTATTGAAATTAATTGAAATTAGGGATAAATTTGTGTGTTTTTTTATAGATAGTACGCGACGTTAATTAAAAATTCAAATATTTCTCGATAGAAGATAAAAAAACTGTCTAAGATCGATAACTTGGCCGATCTTTCGATCTTGCGCTACGCTCCTCGATCTCTGGTAGTGGCGGCTGTCTCCGCGTTTGCCTCTTGGGTTCATTGAACTACGAGCTGTTCTCCATGGAGCACCAGACGAGGTATCCAGCGCCTCGTCGGAATAATTCTCGGTGTCGTTACGAATAACGCGTGTAGCCCCCAAAATGTCAGAAGGGCAGAAACCGATTCGGCGCGTCGTTCCACACGATAATTAACGTCTTGGACTCGTGTCCGGTATAATTGGTGGCAATAATCGATGCCGTCTTTGACATTATTAATCTGAGAATTTTTTTTTTAATTTCCTCCTACGACTCGACTCGCCGCTATCACCGATGACTCGGTTCGTACGAGTTACGAGTCAGAAATTTTTAATCGGCTACCTTTTGTCCACGAATGCCCTTTATCTCATCGATTCGTCGACTGTTCGATACCGATCGAATATTCTCCTTGACCAAAGGTCGCCACGTGTTCACCAACGACAATTCTACAAATGGATTGTCGAATCAATCGACGATCTGGATATCGATGCACATCGATAATTTTTTCCTTACCGTGTATTATCGTGGCAAATACAAACTTTCCGAAATAGTCGCAACGGCAAAATTTATATTTCAATAAAAATAACAACGTTAATTAGTATTTTATGAATTTAACGAAAAATAATTTTTACTCACGAACTAATGAACAGTTTTCGCCACCTTGCAAATCACGTTATCTTCAACTGCACAAATATTATTCCGTTAAGGAAATGTTTTTCTTGTATTTTTGTGTCTGTTGTTTAATAACTAGTTAAAACTCCAATGCTCGTATCGCCGCGCGCGCATGTCGATGAAAAAAACAATATTTTTCTCCTCGTTAATTTGCGTCGAGGCAACAAATTTCTTTTAATCTCCGATTATTAACCCTTGCACGCGCCGATCTCGCACGGGCTAAAACGCCAGGCTTGATTCGATCGTGTTTTTCTCCTTGGCACTGAGCGAATCGATAATGCCTCGATTATGTACAATATATCTATGTTTCGTACTCGCGCAAATAAGAGTCTCCGAGAAGCCGCGCGAATCGCGAACGTGAGTAACCGACGAACCGACAAAACAGAAGATAATTTTTCTGTTATTTCATATTTATATTTTTTACTTTGTTTATTTTTATTCTTTCATTATTCCATCCCACTGCATCGCTCTCTTACATAACGAGAACTCGAGAAGCGTGAAGTATTATTTTGCCCACGATTTACGTCGCGGAATTATACGTTAGCTCTGATTAAGACGAATTAAAAAACCGCGAGGTTCGTCGCATTAAAAAAAACTGTCCGATATCTCAACTCCGTGTTCGGTTATAAATACATCAGAGCGACTATAACTAGATTTGTTAACAAATTTTATAGAAATTCGCAAAAAAAAATGAGATAGAAAAGAAAAAAACGTTTTTTGCTCGATAATCGCGTCGATATAATTCTGAATTGACGTTTGGACTTTAATCGTATATATCTTTTTTGTTTTCATATTTTTAATAGTTCATTTCTTTTTCATTCGATGCGCTCGAGCTATTACACTTGCGTAATTACCGTCCGACGTTATCACGTTGTACGTGTGGCATTCTTACAACACACACATCTACATAGCAATGAGCTTGTCGTGATAAAGTATATATGTATATACTTATAGTCTGATAAATTTTTCGATAAGTTGGATCGAATCTTAAATTTCAAACGCAGAATTTCGTGACACGTGACAAAGTTACCAAGCCCAAAGTTTTCCATCACGATTTTTCGATATCGATGTCGTAATTAATTTTCGATAATAATAACGATAATAATAGATTTTTTTATACATACTCACGTTTTTACAGTTCTCAATTTAGAGTTTTATTTATAAACGTATATTCGTGCCGACTTACAGAAACAAAAAAAAATCGGCCCATCATCGCGCACATTGGTCGAAGCTGAAACGCGAAATCGACCCACAAACTCGCGGGAGCTTTGCAACGGTTTTAATTTCTAACGGCTAATGTCCGCTGGCCCGTCTGACGTTTTTGGAACTCCGTTATTTCTTCGCGAGTTCATGTGCCTCCTCCCGTTCTCTTTCTCTCTCTCTCTCTTTCTTTTTCAGTCTCCCTCTCTCTTTTGCTTCACGGATTAAAAAAATATATATTTTCAGATTTGACAGCTACGCGTAGCTTTGAAAAAAATTTGGCACGGTAAAAAAAAATTATAATAAAAATGTCGAATAATTTTGAATTTCGAAATAGGCTTTTGCGAGAGATTCGCCTTTCTCCGAGTTATTTTTAAAAAGCATCTCTCTCGATGGCGGTCGATTACAGCGAACCGTCTCCGGGAGGGATGAACGCTAAAAAATGTTATTCGACAGATTTGGTTGAAATTTTTGTTTCTGTTCTTGTTTTTAACAGACTAATCGATCGGCGTTTTTTTCATCCTCCACAAGTATCGACGCACTATCGTCGAGAAATTTGGAGAAAACAAAATCACCCCCTTCCTCAGTCCTCGCGCACGTCAAGGTCGTTTCTCGTAGATAATCCTTGATAAAAAAAAAGGAAGGCGGACAATGAATATTCGAACGTATGTGTAATTTCCTCGTTGTTCACTCTCTTTTTTTTTCTGCGATTATAACGCACACGCGCACGAGCTTCGTCTCCGAACAAAATATACGACGGATCAAAAATATCGTACCGTCATAAAAACGTCGTAAAAACATCGTAAAAATACGTGTACGGATAAAAGATTGTTTTCACCCCGATCCAAATAGCAGCAATAATAACAAAAGAAACCTGACGATACCTTATCGTCTCGCCGAAGACGTTCTTGAATTGTCATTGTAAACCTCACGAAACTAGAATTTCGTGCCGAAAAACAATTTGTTATTTACTTAAATATCTTTTTGTTTCTTATCAGAAAAAAACAGTTTTCTTTTTACCCGCAAAATATAATTACAAGTTATAACTTGAGTACTTTTTATGTTTTCTTGTTTCACATTTATTTTTATCATATGCTGTTTCTCTTTTTTTTAAAACAACTCGACCCTGAGTCTTAATGTACACAAATCATTATTCACGAAAAAAAGGCGAATAAATGCAAATGAACCGAGAACGCTGATTTTTGGATATTGTGTAAGGGAAGATTAGAAAAGCTTAACTTGAGATTGTCGATCAAAATTTCCTATGAGCTTTCTCCGCCATCTTGAAAAAAGGGGTAAATTTGGTTTAACCCCTTGGAAAAAAGGATAAAATTTATAGGACCATAATGGTAGAGCGTAAAAAAAGCAACAAAAAATATATCATCGAAATTTTCGTATCGTGACGGAGAGCCGAGTTATCGCAAAAAAACAAAAAAATTGACCCCTTTTATCAAGATGGCGGAGAAAGCTCACAGGAAATCTTGATCGACAATGTCAAATTGAGCTTTTCTAAATCCCCACTACATAATATCCAAAAATCAGTATTCTCGGTTAATTTGCATTTCTTTGCCTTTTTTTCATACATAATGACTGGACTATAAGTGTAGGTACGTCGTGAAAGAGCCCGGGGATCATCATCGGCTGTGAGAAAAGAGCCGAGAGCCGCCCGGGTTCAGTCGGTTGTGGATTCTCGGCCTTATACCCGTTACCATCACTGACCACTGCCAACTGACGGGGGTCAACGACCTCACGGAAAGAAAGACCAAGAGAGAGAGAGAGAGAGAGAGAGCAAGATATCGTTGCAGCCGAAATTTCAAAGTTCTCTGCTCTTCTGCTCTGCTCTGGAACGACCAGTTTCTCTCTCTCTCTCTCTCTCTCTCCCTCTCTCTCTCTCTCATTCTCTCTACGTGTCTCCTGTGTTGTTTTTCAATTCGTTTCTCGTCACAGACCCGATTGCGTTGATCGATATCTCTCTCTCTCTGTTTCGTTGACGAGCCCGTTCGAGATAACCAGCGTTATTTTGTACTATACACACCGGTATATCTATATACACGTCCCATTTTTCTTCCAACCGACGACAGATTCGTAGAACCGTGTGAATTTTACTACCCCAACCCCCCTCCCCACCTCCTCCCTCCCCTTAAACTCCATACTTTGTATCGAGTCACGATAAAGGTGAAATTAAATTAGGAAAGAAAATACATGGAAAGGAAAGAAATGTGCCTCTCTCGACATTTGGAAAATTCGTCGAGCAAGCTTATTGTAAATTACGAAAGGACAACGATCGCAAATTTTTTCTTTTCTTTTTTTGTATTACGTCCTCGTCATTTCACACACACACACACACACACACATATATATATATATATACACATTGTGCCTCGTGGTTTCGGCATTCGCGCATAGTTGTTACAGTCATTTTGTTCGCATTAATCGTCGAATGTCCGAGTAGGTCAAATTATGTAACGCGAATACGTGTACGGAAGACTAGAAAATGATATATAGGTATATATCGGGTCGATCGACGCGTGGCTCGACTTCGATATCTGTCTGAAACGATATTAAAAATATCGATTCAGCTGACTTTACATTAATTGAAATCGCTTTGTCAAACTCGCGCCATTGGCGGCCCATTAAATTAAATTCCTCTGAACGATCGTATACGTGTATTTTAAATATACATACAGTGAGTAACTTTAATATTCGGACACTATGAGATTTTTACTGTTTTAGGTCATAACTTTATCTAAAAAAAATAAAAAATAAAACTAATAAAAGATTATCATGACGAATACCCTTAATAAACAATGGTGTAAGTTTCATTCACATAACTTACAAAACTTGTTAAATATTACGGTTTAAATAAAACATTGTCCGATTTTCACGTTACTTTAATATTCGGACACTTTACAATGTAGCGCTTCTTAGAATATTCGAGCCGAGTTACTCCGAGTTAGAGAACAATGTTTGTTTACAAATCTAGTCAAGGGTACAATGATACTAGATTAAGCCTTATTTCATCAGTTCTTTGTCGATCGTCGTGCAATACACCTCTACAATGCCTCGCAAAGCGAATACGAGTTTTGATGTACGGCAACTTGTCATCTATCATAATGCCAATGGAAAATCGTATAGGGAAATTGCTACTCTGCTCAACATAAGCAAGAGTACCGTGGGCGATATTGTGAAACGCTTCAAGTGTGAGGATCGTATAGATTCTATACCCCAAAAAGGCCAACCGAAGAAGTTGGACGCTCGCGATGAGAGAAAATTATTAAGAAAAATAAAGAAAGACCCTACGCTCAGTGCGCCAAAATTGGCAACAGAGCTTTTCAACGAGACTGGAAAGAGCGTACACCCTCAAACGATTCGCAGAGCCTTAAAAAATAGCGGTTACAATGGAAGAGTGGCTAGAAAGAAACCATACGTGAGTGAAAAGAATCGAAAGAAGAGACTGACTTATGCGAAAGAATTAATTTTGAAGGAAGAAACATGGTGGAACGATGTCATCTTTACGGACGAAAGTAAATTTAATATTTTTGGGTCAGATGGACGAAGGATGGTGTGGCGAAAAAAAACGAAGAGTTTAAATTTAAAAATCTTCGGCCGAGCGTAAAACACGGAGGTGGCAGTGTAATGGTTTGGGGCTGTATTTCGACTTTCGGACCGGGCGAATTAGTTTTCATCGACAAGATTATGGACAAAAATTTGTATTTGACCATATTAAAAAACAATTTACACAAAAGTGCTACAAAAATGGGGATTTTAAACTCATTTAAGTTCTACCAGGACAATGATCCGAAACATAAGGCACGCATTGTGCAGGAGTATTTGCTGTACAATTGCCCGAAAGTTTTGCAACCACCGCCTCAATCACCTGACCTTAACCCCATCGAAAATGTATGGGATGAACTAGAGCGCCGAATTCGGACAACACCAATATCTTCCAAAGAAATGTTGAAAAGTCGTTTAAAAGAAGAATGGAACATTTTAAGTACTGAATATTTAAAAAAAATTATTAATAACATGCAGCAGCGTTTGCAAGAGGTGATAAAGCAGGATGGCTACCCAACAAAATATTAAAGCAGGTATTGTAAGAAAAACCAGCCGAAAAATAAGTAGTTTCTCAAAGTGTCCGAATATTAAAGTAACGTGAAAATCGGACAATGTTTTATTTAAATCGTAATATTTAACAAATTGTGTAAGGTACGTGAATGAAACTTACACCATTGTTTATTAAGGGTATACGTCATCATAATCTTTGATCAGTTTTTTTTTTTTTTTTTTTTTAAATAAAGTTATTACGTATTACAGTAAAAATCTTATAGTGTCCGAATATTAAAGTTACTCACTGTATCTGTGTTCGTACACGTGTCGCGGTCATATGGCCTTATAGTCGATCGGTATAATTGAGCATATATATCGAGCGATCTAGCCACGGACAGACGAACTGGACACGAAAAACAAACAAGCAACAAAATTGGTCCTAATTGAACTCTCGATAATTGTTTCCAATCCCTTTCTCGAGTCGAAAAATTTCGTATTGTTTATTTTCGTCCAACGGTCGCGACGCCCTTAACGCGAAGCTATTAATTTTTTCTTTTTTATTATTTGCTCTAAAAAAATATAGAAGAAAGCTAATTTTACAAAACCGGTTGATATTTTGACATTAAACGAAGTCGACGTCTCGTAATACGGACCAGTGTTCGTAACAGTCGCGCGCATCGTGCGCCAATAATATTTAGGTAAAATAACGGTATGGCGAAAGGACGTTTCAGAGTTGACCATCGCGACGACAATGACGACGACGAATCTCCCTTCGCGAATCTCGCGAAACGACGACGTCGACGACGATCAGAGATGAGTAAAATAAAGAAACGACCGAAAAGGAGATATACAAAAAAAAACGAGGTCTCTTCGCAGCAAAAGTCGATGTATGGAAAACACACGGAGGATTTCGCAACGAGGACGCGACAGAGAGAGAGAGAGAATTTTTTCTTTTTTCCGCGATGTGTACGAGTGCCCGAGATTCTCAGGTAAGTTCTACATGCACGTTCGTACGTATGAGATAGAGAGAAAAAGAATCGAGGGGTGGGTCGAGTGTCGTCGTTGTTCAAAGAAATAAAGGACAGAATGAGAAAGAAAGAGAGAGAGAGAGAGAGAGAGAGAGAGAGAGAGAGAGATGAGGTGTACGCGTAATAGGCGTAACAGCAGTAAGCGGACTTGCTGCCTGGCGAGAGCCATCAGAGAGTCCCGCAGAACATTATACGCACATCGGTGTGTGCACGCTCGCGCACGCGAGAGAGAAAGAGAGACCCATTGAAAAGTGACCGGAGGTGGAACACGATAAGTTACACGAAGAACCGTACGATCGAGCACGTATCTATCTGTATATATACACCTGCGGGCCACGACTTAGCGAGCGAGTTACTCGCGCTCTCTCGGCCACCTCTCAGGTGGCGCGCGAATAACCAGGTGAACGACCGGCAAAGTGGTGTAATACCCGCGGGGTGGGAGCGCAAAGAGCGCGCTGTGTTCGTCCGCCTCTCTCGCGGCGGTTCGGACCGAACCGCGTCCTCTCGCGTTGCACATATGCGTGTGTACGATGCACTTCTTCTAATACACACACACATATATATATATATATATATATATATATATATATGCATGTGTGTGTGTGTGTGTGTGTGTGTGTCTGTGTGTGTATTTGTATATTTATGTTTATATATGTGTACGGGGGTTTCATTAATTTTTTCTCTCTCACGATAATTCGGGCTAGGACGAATTAGTCGCAATTGCCACCGAGTCCCTTTCGATTCGCGTCTCTCGAAATAATATGAACTTTCGTTTTGCTATTTTGTTTTCGAGCACGTGCGTCTGTATTAACGACAATTTGATACGATTGTTGGCGATACGTGTGGTAATAATTATACCAGCCTTTTCGGGGGTCGTTGAACTCGTGAAGTAAGTGAGCAAGTGAGAGAGAGAGAGAGAGAGAGAGAGAGAGATAAAGATGAAAATTATCGTATCAACGAGAGAGTTATATATGTATGTATATATAGATTTTATCGAGATCTCTTTCTCGCTCATGCTCGACATACGGAGATTGGGTTTGAAAGATTTTGCCCGGGTTCGACGACCCGTGTGCCTCCCGAGACTTTTGGCTCACTTTAAAAACACACAGAGTGTGTATTGTGTGTCGGGTATAAAGGACGTGTAACCCATGAGTATTTTGTACTCGTTCGTTCGAGTCGTTAAACGACAAATCGAGTAATTAAAAAATAAATTAATCAAACGCTTCTTGAGAGGAAGGAGTACCAGTCGAGGCGAGCAACATTGCGAAATAGGAAGCAAAATTTAACGATAAAAATAAAAAATATATTGTTGACGTTGTGTTTGGTTCGATTTCGATGGATGAATTTATTGTTAATTTGTTATTATTATTATTTCGTCGAATAGCAGGATCAACGTCCGATCCTCGACCCAAGGGAAGATAGGAGACGTATTTTTTGCCACGCACACGCGAACAAGGACCAACGAATATAAAATGTAATCCGGACCAATTTGGATCCTGTGTGTCGGTGGTTACGACGAAAGAGAGAGAGAGAGAGAAAGAGATGGAGAAAGAGAGAAAGCCGGGTTCAAAGACCTCCTCTCGTTGTTCGTGACAATTGACGAGAACCGCGAGCTCGAGTTTGGCTATAACTTTTTTTTTTCTTGTCAACTCCGCAGATTGTGTGTGTCTGTGCGCGCGCTCCCACTTTGATCAGCTTCATTTGCCTCGGTCCAAGAATCCGGTCCTGGTCATGTGTACGTTCGTAATCGTCCCCTCGGAAATTGGAGCCAAATGTCTCCCGAGCCGACCGGAAATTGGACGAAGCTACAAGTCGATATAGGTAGAGATGTTTTACCTTATACCTTTCCGAAACTTTAGACTGATTTATTCGTCGACGTTTAAGGCTCTTCCGGTTTTCGAGCTTCGACCATTTTTCCATTAGGCGATTAGATCGCAATTAAAAAATAATCATAATAAAATTACACGTTTGGGTTGAATTGTTTAGTCTTAACGAAAGATTGAAGGATGGAGAGAGAGAGAGAGAGAGAGAGAGAGAGAGGACACGTGCAATCGGTTATGTCACGATTAGCAATGCAACGATCCTCCGTTTGCTCGGTGGAGCTTGTCCGTGTCTCTCGCTGTCCCCAATAATATGCATATGCAAGTACGCGACTACTACGCAGTACGCGTACGTCCGCGTTCGCGCCCACGATTATTGGCACCGCCGTTCGAACGTGTTTACACCGTGATAGAAAGAAAATAAACCTTCCGACCGGTGGCTAGCATTACCCCGGCTGTCTTTTCCAACCAAAACTCGGTGCATCCCCCGATTCGCTTGATAATCTCGCGAAGGACGTATCGACTCTCGAGGGAAGAAGATATACACCCCCGTAACCGCGTCGCGGACATAAATGTCTCGCGTTCTGCAATACGCGCGTCTCGACGCTTTTCGAACGAAAAATAAATAATATCAAAAAACCACGAACCCGTTTCTTTCCTAATTTTTCATACGATCAATATTCGCGCTTCATTTTCGAAAATAATGTTTCGATCCTCGAGAATACTAAAATAAAATAAAATCCTAACGGTCCTCGCTGATTCTTTGTAAAATGAGCTAGAAAAAAAAAATTGCACGAGATATTGCGATTATCCGCCGCGCTAGAATCTCAATGCTCTCGCACGGGCGCGCTGGTGCGTTTTATATCGGGAATACGCCACCGACGGTGTACGTAGATCAACGTTAAAGGGGGAAGTTCAACGCGCACAAACGACTCCCGTGGAATGTGTTACGTGTTATGTACGAGCGACTCCGCTATCCCGGCAATATCATAAATTTGTAATAACTCGAGGGTAAAAAAGCGGTGGGTACCGCGCCGGTATCGTACGACATTCCGCGAACTCGGTGTTCAGGAATCAATATGTTAATAGACACCGATACTCGCTCGTACTATTAACGATAATTCCCATTTCGCATCTAATTAGTCGTTACTGCGTATTAAAATAAGCATATCTTATGTACACACGTTAGAAATGTCGGAGGGGGTTGAGGAAGGAAGGGGGGGGGAGTTGTACGGGGTACGATACGCCGATGTTCCCTCGTGCATTTTCTATATATCTATATAAATTTTACTCGTTGCTCGCGCGAACCAGGAGCGACCCACGAATGAACGTTTTTATATAGATCACAGTCCCCCTTATAATAAGCCTTACAAGTATATCTATATGCATACTCGCTCTCGCGCCGCTACTAGCCGGCAGGCGCGCAGGCGTGGTGGGGATGGGGCCACACCTGTGCGCCGGCGCTCGCGAGGAACGAGCGAGAGAGAGAGAGAGACAGCCAGAATAGCCGCGCTTGCGTAGGACACGAGCGGCCACGCGTACGCACGCGCGGTGGTATTAATCGTTACTCGCCCGCGATCGTCCGATAATTATCGATCTTTTCGATTAATCGAAAATTGTTTCGAATTGTCCTACGAACGGACGCATTATTCTCGATCTTCTCGGGAATATCCACGCGTCATACAGTTTGTTTTTTGTAAATTTACTTTTTAACAATTTTCTTTTTTTGTTGTTGTAAATTTTAGGAACAGCGATTTTTTATTTAATTTTTTGTTCCTCCGTGCGTAAGGATCGAGGGAGGGGTTATATATCGCACGGATCCATTTAAAACTATATATATATATGTTCCTATTTAAAAACACATCGATACGTTCGCGCGTACCGTCGTAAGTCCCCGGGGAAGTCACGTGCACTGCCAAGAACGTGCGAGCGGTTAGATTCAAGGGGTGCGGACTCACGTACGAAATATGTCGCTCGATCGCACGAGGGAAAGGCGCGTGTATATATGCGAAACGAGAAAAGAGAGAGATAGAACGACAAACCGAAGCACGGGTCAACGCACTCGGGACAATAACAACGACGGAAAGCAGCCCAGCGGGTTTCGCTACGAGACGTATAGTATAACCATCGGGTTCGGACAACGCACAGGTTTCGATCCATCGATCGCCCTTCGAAAAAAGAGCCTCGATGATCGTCTTCGATCGATTCGATCGAAATTTTGATTTTTAATTTATTGGCCAATCGCGAGAGAAATCTTACATTTTTCCGGTTATAAGTACAACCGTTCTTCCACCGTTTGATTTTCGAATTATTTTGCACGCATGCGTGTCATCAGGCAGAACTCACGGTGCACCACCGTACGAAGTTATGCACCGACGAGAGAAATATATCTGTCGATAAGGATGTTGCATTAAGATTTGTGGTACGTACGTATCTCTCTGTTGTCTTTGGGGGACCGTCGACCCCGCGCATAACTTCGTATCGGTAGAGTGCACCGACACTTGCGGACATCGCGTACGTTCGAGCACAAGTTTTGTCCGATCGCCCTATCCAGCAACAGGTATTTAATAAGCGCGGCTCGTCGCAAACGCGTACGAGAACGTACCGCGCGCGCATGCATCACGGGAAAGCGCTTTTACACCCCTCCTACGCGTCGTCCGGATATTGGCAATGCCCGAGGCGAGAGAGAGAGAAGGATGGAATCGTATCGTTTGGAAAATCCTCATTTTCTTCGCTTCCACGTGAAACAACGTTTCGTTTTGGAAAAATGAAAAACTCGCGTAAATACGATAAATATATTACAATTTTTACGTTGAAGCGATTATTTTAAAGAATTTTTGATATTTTGAAATATTCTTTCATAGATTGACAATCATCCACTAGAAATTTTTTACAAAAATGATTCATCGCCATAAATATTTGAAATTTTGTATTGAATGGGAATCGGATCGTTCCCGTCTCATATATACTTTTTGGCAAAGTCTTTTTGTTTTTGGAAATAATTTTTTTCTCGAAATATTCATTCGTTCGTGTCAATCGCTCGAATTCGGTATCTCGTATTAGTGCATACGTGGTGTAGCAGCAGCCCGTTTACAATTTGAATCGAATCGTTATATATCGCGCGAGAGCGCGCGGTCAATGCTCGACTGACCCGAACAACAGTAAAAGTGACACGCGAGAGTACATACGTGAGCTCCGTTCGTTTCGTTAGCCGCGCGAGAGAGCTCGACGTGTTCTTGTGTTTCTTTTTTTCCTTCCTTTTTTTATTTTTATTTTTTGTTATTTATGCCTGCACGCGCGATCGATTATCCGCCAGCGGCACGAGATATCGTTACTTGTCGATCGAAAATTCTGACAAATGCAGTTGTCTTTTAAACCCTTTCGATGAAAAGTAACAAAACGCGTTCTCGTTAGACTACCCGGAAAAAGGCACTCTTATCGATTCGCGTTGCTGAGCCGAAGGAAGAAATAAACTTTTTAAGTTAGTTTTTTTTTAATGAAAATTGAAAAATCGTTTTTGCTGGAAATTATTCGATCGTCGTCGGATGGTTAAAGTACTGAAAAAAATGCTGCTCCATTCATTCAGCGGTGGATTTTTTTGTTGTATTTTGGAAGTAGGACTATCGATTTTCGCAAATTTCTCCAAAATTCCGATATTACCATATTTTCTAAAATTCCGGTATTCCCCAGAAATCTTGCGACGGGACTATAAATAAATCTAATTATTCCTAATGGCAGTTATGGCGATTTGAAACACGTTCGCGCTTTCAGCCCCCAAGAATTAAAATTAATCAAATTTTCCACATCGCCCAAATCTTCGTCGACTTTTTTTTTTAAGAAATCTGAAAAAAAATCGTATAAAAACGTAATAAATTGAACAGATATTGCCTTCGATCGTCTCATTCCCTCCCTGCACACTATCGATTCCGGCAGGGTGTCGTTCGTCGAGATACGAGGCGTAAGAAAATTGTTTTTTTCCCCAGGGAGAAAAATATTTACAATTTGACGTCCTAGATTTTTTTTATACACGGTGGAGAATGCAACGACGATATACGACATGATGCATTCTCAGAGCTAGATACGTTGCCTGCGCAATATGCCATACCATATAGACGTTAGAAGCGCGAGAGTGGCAACCAGCGAGGACATCATCAATAAAGCCTTTGGGTGCATCCGGATTTGGCGCACTTATACGCACGGCTATTGTGGTTACTCGCTGCCCACTGAAGAGAGAGAGAGAGAGAGAGAGAGAGAGAGACTCTCGTAGCAGTCGCGCGATCGGTTCTTTTTAAAGAGCGCTCGAGCTCTCGCGATCGCGATCGGTATGCGAGGCGCGCTCTCATTCGTATAATACGCTCACGATCGCGCTCTCCTCCTACTGCCGCTGTTGCTGTAGCTGCTACTCGATTCAAACCTTCGAAAGGACGTTGACCGGCGTCGCGTACCGAGAGTGCATGTGTACAGCAAGCAGGAGAGAATTGAGAAAAGCCTTCGAGAGCCGCGGGAAAATCCGCGAGCTTCGATACTCGAGAGAATGTGCGATTAAAAAAAATAGATATACGTACACCGACGTACATTTGCATAAGGAATCGCGTTTTTCATTTTTTTTTTCTTTTTTTTTTTCAAATCAATCTGATGAAATATTTTTCGTAATTTCATTTTTTTTTCCTAAATTAAGCTTCGTCCGAAAATTTACAAAATTTTGCGTTAGACGATAGTCAAATTTTTATTGGAAAATTGAATAGAAATTCTTAATGTTAGATTTTGTTGAGTTACGAATGATTACAATTAATCGTTTATTTTTGGATGATTGATAAAGAAAATTAATGCATCTGGACGAAAGCATATCGTAAATAATTACCATTGTTTTTTTGTCGAATTGCCAATTTTTTTGTTAATGTTATGGTCATAATTATTTCACGTACGTCCATACAATTTTTTTCCTTCTGTTTCATCAATTTTTCTCTTATCGATCGGATTTTATTGCATCGTAGACATTTTTATCACGGATCACCGAGCAACATGCACATTGGCAAATGCAATTAATATGTAATGATTTTTTATCCTGGACATGTGCGCGCCAATAATCGATTGATAGCGTGACTTGACCTGCAGTAACTCGAGCGGTGAATGCTCTCTACGCAAAAGCGACAGAGAGAGAGAGAGAGAGAGAGAGAGAGAGAGAGAGAGAGAGAGCGAGAGGAAAATCCAAAGAGAACGAGAGAGAGAGACACACATACACACACCGAGTACTCGAACGTTATAACGTAGTACTATATTATTAATTCAAGAGACCAAATAACGGCGGAATCTTATCAGTAAGCAAGACGGTTTACGGTCTCGGGAATGTTTTATGAGCGAGAACGGCTCGAATAAAATTTCATTCAGCAAAATCGTCAAGTAAAAGAAAAAAAAAAGCGCGAAAGAGTTCTCGCGCGCGCCTTTATTCGTGTGTGTGTGTGTGTGTATGTTTCGTACGTGCGCATAAGTTGACCGCGGTCATTAATACAGCGGTAGTTATGTATCGATATGAACGTATATAACGATACGCTTAACGAAAGATATAGACGAGGCATCGAAGGCACCTGGGCACGGCTATCTCAATGGCCGGGTAGCCACGAGACTCTCGAAGCGCAGTGTCGCTTCCTATTCGTCTCGAATTTCCGCGCCTACCCCGTTCATTCTCTCCTTTCGTTGCTTTTATTTTAAATTCTTTCTTTTTTTTTATATTCTTCATTTTTTTTCATTTTTCATTGCATTTTTTTTGATTAATGAAACGCAGTTATACGAGCCCATGACGATATCACGCGACGTTCGCGTGTGAAGCGAAATGAAAAAATGTCAAAGTTAAGCGAGAGACACTCATCCTGTCAGCGACCGGGGGAAACGACCCCTGGCTAGTAATTCTTATTCATTTTTTTATTTTCTCCTTCGTTCTCGCTATTCGTGATAACTGCGTAAAATACGGATACGATGATTGCAATTCTGAGGTCGAAAACCTTTTGTATAACGACCTTCGTCTATTTTTCGCTCCCTGTTTCGATTTGGCGCGAGATTTTTTATTTTTAGGCGATACGAGCGTTTTAATACTCGGCGAATAATCGGGCACGGTCCATTTCAAGATTTTTTTACGTGGATTAATTAATACGATTTCAAGAGAGGATAAATAGCGTGGGGTAATATGGATCGCTTCAAATATTTTTATTTTCAATTCACTTAAAATCTTGGTGTCAAATATTTTACCCAACGTCGTAAATATCTCGTAAATTTCTATCACGGCCAATGTTATGATCGCGTGTTCGCGCTCAATGCCCGCTTCGCGTAGTAAAAGTACGCGTAATAATTTTTCTGCAAGGCTATTGATAAAGTCCGATGGCCGATGACTCTGTTGCATCGGCTACGAGACAAAATTGCAAACGTCTCTGCAAGAATAATAATTAACGCGACGAATTTATTTTTATTTACGCGTGCGAAAAAAAGCGATGAATCGCACAAAAAGATCCGTTCGCGATTCTCTCGGGTGGGGCAGAGTGGCTAATCGTAAAATGTGCTCTATGCGAGCCAAAACTTTCGCACGAATCTCATTTTCTTCGTTCATTGAGAGAACGTTGAACTCGTCCTCCTGGTCGATTTTTTCGTGGTTTCTCGAAGGATAATCGATATTGTTTTGTTTGTTTTGTTTGTTTTTGTTGAAGATTTTATCGATAATCGTTACGATTCGACGAGATCGAAAAATCGATGGAATTCATTTTGCCGATCGCACGTTTTTCTCGTGCGCGACGATCGTAACGAACCGACGAAAGATCGAGATTGCGCCACGTGCGCTTGACGGAAACTGCGCAGAATCACTGTCGCTCTCCACCGTTCAAGCGGTTTATAGCGAAGGAGTAAGCAACACGGGTCGTAGCCCTCTCTTCCGTCTCTCATTCTCCATCTTCTTTTCCTCATCAATCGTCCATCGCGCCCGGCATCTTCGTCACTCCACGCACTTCTCTCCCTCCCCTCCATCTCCCTCGTTCTCGCGAAAATTACTTTCGGTCGAGAGATAAGCGAAACTATCGAAAAACATCCGCGATTAGTCGTCGAAAATTATTCGCCAATTCTGAAAATGTCCTTGAATTATATGACGATTTTTCGGACAACCGCCGATAGGACGCTGACCCCATACGACGTGACAAATTTTGCGTCAATTTTTGGAAAAATTGTATTTTCTCGGATCGTTGAACTGATTGGACGAGAGTTTTTGAAAGCATCGATGATAGAATTTAAAATCCGAGAAACTTTCGGCGTATTCTCGTCGAAGGACGAAAAATTGCAATAATAATATTTTCATACGAATGGCATTCCTGTCCGTGTTTAGGAAAATCGTGAAAAAATCGTTGCGTTCGTCGATCGCAGTCGATATTACGCGAGACTCTCGGTGTCTCGTTTCCTCTTCATTCGTACAACGCCATTAAAAATCCCTATAACGTAGTACGTTTGTTTCACTCTCGCTGACAAACTTGTTATTCGAAACGTAAATTATCGCGAGACACGTTGAGCCAAAGGTTCGACGACCAGCGACAGTAAAACTGATTCACATTAATATATATAGCGACTCCGGGCCAATGTTGAGAGTCAGAAACAACCGTCTCTCTCTCTCTCTCTCTCTCTCTCTCTCTCTCGCACACGTTCACATAACTCCACAAATAGTAACGATCAGCGAGAAATACATGACGCAATATTTACTAGGCACGAAGAGGATCACGGTCAGACTTCGAACTAGAAAGTCGTGTTCGTATCACAATAATAACGATATTGATAATATCGTTTAAGGACGCGCGTGACGGCGTTTACGGTCGAGACATTAGCCCCGGGCGCAACCATCGTGTCTCGAAATAACTCCCTTATTTATAGAAAACTCTGTGGAATTTGAACAATTTCGTTTTGGGAAAAGTCGTTTAAGTCATCGAATTAATGTAATATTGAAAATAACTTCCAACAATGAATATTTTTCAAGGGCATTTGTCATTTACATAATGTTTCCTCGTAGAGAATAATTTATTTGCGATCGAAAATTATAATCCCGAAATAACATCAAATTTCCACCCCTTCATCGTTTCACCCCGAATTCACTAACAGATTTTTCACTAATTTATTAGCGTACGTGTTTTTAGTCCGATAGCTGAATATCCTGAAAAATTTCAGTGACGCGCCTATTTTTCGGAAAAATTTAAACTTCTTTTTGAAATAATAATCGGTTAAGACATTCTCGCGTCATCGCCATTTGCATTTTTCGAGTTAATTTTTTTGTATTTATTTTTTTGGTGTTTTGGGATGTTTCAAAACACTTTAGATTTCGAAACGCTTGATTTTTTGGACGAAAATAAAGTCTCCCCGAGACCAAACATTTGACCGAGATGACCGAGAGATTTAACCCTGAGTAGACGAAGCGATCGTTTGGGCCTCAGCATGGCGCGTGCGATCGTGACGTAAACAACGCAACGGAGCCCTCTTGCGGCCAGTAGCAAAAGAGGAAATCGCAGGAGGTTCGTTCGAAAACAAGCGAAATAAAAAACGGTTGAAAAAGAAAATCATACTAAAAATCAAAGGACTCAGGACACGAGCGAGACGAAACTCGGCGATATATCCCGGGAGAGGAGGACGAAAAATACTCGCGGCCACGTGTTCTCGCCTCGGTCAAGTTCGCTCAATAGTCGTCCGTACCCAATCCTTGCTCGAACCAGAGATGACGCAAGTATACCAACCTTTTGCGAAATCTCGACGAGTGTCCCGTATTCGCTATGTTTATCCTTCAAATTTTGTCCACCATTTTTAATTTACAAAAACGAAAGAAAAAAATTACTTTTCATCAAATCCCTCAACAAAAATTGATCGACGATAACGAAAATCTAATTTCCACGGTAATTCGTTTTCAAAATTCGAATAACTTCACCCTTTCGTGCAAAATAATCAAGCAAAGTTTGATTTTCAAGTAAAACGTTGAAAATCGTTAAAAAATAGACGTGGTTTATTAAACACAAAAGAAAAGCAAAAACGCCATGAAATCACAGGAGCGTCATCGCAAACACGCGCAAGGACCAACCATCGACGGTTCTCGAGCTCCTCGTGGAAAAAAACGATCAAGGACACGAGGCGAAGGAGAGCTTTATCGAGTTCCCTCCCATGACACGGAGGAAAGATCGAGAAAGGAGAGAAAACGACAGCAACGAAAAAAAAACTAAAAAAATACGAAGCGCGGTAGATTCACGTACGTCATTTTGAACAGGGGCAAGGACCACTTGCAAAATCTTTAAGAACGTCGGGGGCCCCGCAAGGTGCTTGGGTCTCTGACGAAATAAACAAAACGCGACGACGAAGATGGAAAAAAAATAAACGAGGCGAGCTTTGGGAAACGCCGGAGCGACGAAGACGCATGCGCGCGCGCGCGTACGATCGAATTGCGCGCGACGCCACCTCCGGAGAGTCAAGGTTACACGGTGGATGATCGTTTATACACACACGTGTGGTCATAGAGACGCACGGTTTATATCGCTTCCCTCCACTCCACGGTCCAAGAAATATTTTTCCCATTCGATTCTACGAAATTCGTCGCTACGCGTCTCTCTCGGACGCGCCGGTAAACAACGACGTCGAGAAAAAAAAAGCAAGCAAGCCCTTCCTCTGCATAACACGACCCGGGTACGTATCTCGTATCTCGACGCTTCGACCTTGACGAATCTTTCCGTCGACCGAACGACAACAACAAACACAAGGATCCGATGTATCTTTTCAACGAATTTGAAAATAACACTCTACGGGCATAACGAACCGTATCAAGGGCTCGATGAACCTAAAAACTGTTTACTCGTCGTCTCTATTCGTCGTAGAAGCGAGGAGAGCGATCGGTCCTAGAGATACGATCCTGGTGGGAAAACAGATTTTTTAGGACGATAAGAAAATAAATTATCGTTGCGTTACATCTTCGAATTTTCAATAATCAATTTGTATTTTTTATTTATTTAGATTTTTCTAATCGAAAATTATTGCAAGCTTGGGGCGTCGTCGATTAAAAATGATGTGTCGTTATCTTTTTGAAAAAAGCACAAATTTTGTGATTTTTGTAAATAAGAAAATTTGCATTTACGACGCGATCGCGAGAACGTCATCGCGTCATCGCGGCGTCCTCGTGCAACCCTCAAGGTTGAACGCGCGTAGGTGGAATTCAGGCCCCGTGGAAACTTGTGCCTCGTGCGGAACGTGCAACAAAACAAACACGAAACAAAAAAAAACAAACAAAATTATAACCAATCGGGAGGGATGCACGTACGCCCGAGAGCCACGGGGATTATCGGTGCACCGACCTCGGCAAGCCCGCGCGTGCTTCCCCCTACGAGTTCTCCCCCCCATAATACTTCGAAGTTTCTCGAAGCCGATATGCGCGCGGATAGAACATCCTTTCGTATTTGTCAAAAATCATGACGATACTTTTACATCCCTCGATTTACGAATACAAATAATATTAAGATCGATCCAAGAACAATGTTCGATCACGCATTTGGGCAAAAATCGCTCTTGTCAAATTTATTTAAAAAATATCCGAATTTGACAAATAAAACCGTTTGTAATCTAACTAGGGGTGAACTGTAAACGTCTGCAAAATTTACTCCAATTTTATTTTTTTATTTTAGCAAGCATTTAGCAAACATTTTAGTATATATATACATGTGTGTACATGAATACGTGTATATATATATAAATATATTTATAGCGCGCTGCGTAGTGCATACACCCCGGAACGTGTATTACAGCAGCGCCACGCAGGCGGACGCCGATATAACTTTTCCTTTTTTCTTTTCACCTTCCATTTCTTCGTCGTCGTCTTCTCTTATTTTTCTTCTCGTTCTATTTATTTTTCCCGGGCAAGGAGCCGCCCCGACACGACTGACCACGGGACCATTCTACGTGTGTCCTTACGCCGCACGCGGCAGGACCCTGAAGCGCATCGCTCGTTCCCCACATCCTCTTGCCTCCTCTCTCTACTTCTCCTCCTTTTGGAGATTCATTCTAGAAGCTTCCATTTCATGAATCAGCAGCGACTGCACGAGAGCGCAGCTTCTTGACCCCGAGGCGGTGCGTCCTTCCCTCTTCTTCTTCTTCTTCTTATTTCGTCCCTATGCGAGTTAAAGCAAAAGTGAAAAAAAAGGTCTGAATGCGTCCGCGGGTATCTCGTATAAGGGATATATATATTTATATATATTTATATACCGAAGTCGGACGAACGAGGGACGAGACCGGTTCCTTTGCACTGATTCACCCCGGACGCGTGCGACTCATCCCGTGTATTCTCATACCTTTTCTCATCTCACGATGAGCCGCGCGCTTAAGAATTCCTCGGATATGCGCCCTGATATTCTTTTTTTTTCGTCCCTTTTTACCTATACCCTTCATATATATATATGTGTGTGTGTATAGTTTACAAGTCTACCAGGGTTACCATCATCCACCGTAGTTCTACGAAATATTTTTCATCGAAAATGTGCGTCATTCTCGTCCTATGCATCTACGAATTATCAGTGAGTCACGATCGTGGCAAAATAAGGAACTCTATGACGGCACGTCTCTCATCCCTTCTATGATCCCGAAGGGTTCTCGTGTACCTGGACCAGAAAAATTTACCGTTTGAAAAATGGCTGATAATTCAAGGATTTTCTAACGTTTATCTAGGTGTCTTTCACGCAAATGTTGGAAAAATTGAAAGTTCGCGAGTTAGGGGTGGATATCAGACGTGTTTCTTTCGTAATTCACTCGAGGGATTCCCTGTCGTCGTCCTCTCCTCGCGTTATCTTCGTCGCGATTCCACGCGTGAGAGAGATCCTTCTCGCGTGTGTGTGACGCACATCGGAATCTGCCCGAAGACCTCGAGAGCGGCCACCGACACCGGCGACGTGTGTGTTTTACTCTCGCAGTCTCAGTATCTCTCTCTCTCTCTCTCTCTCTATCTATCTCTTGCTCTTTCCTTCTCACGCGGCACGCTCACGATTGTGAGAACGGCGAGAAGAGTTCTTCGTACTATCGCTCTCGATCTTGCGAGAGAGTTCGAGCCATCGCCCCCAAAGCCCTCATGCGTGTGCTCTACCCCCCCTCCCCCTTCTCTCTCTCTCTCTCTCACTCTCTTATACTCAGGGCGCAAGGATCAATGATTTTCATCCGCATAACGATCGAATGTATATCGATGGTAATAAAATTGATCGTTCGAAATTAATGTTATCGTTAAAAACAAATTTTTTTAAATTTTATAAAAAGTCAAAAATTACAATTTTTTAATTCACCTCGAGAAAGTTCGATATTTTTCGTTACGATCGATTTATATTTCTATTCACTATCGAAGATCCTTTGTTTCTCCTATATGTTCTATTACAAGACGCGATATTATGACAACCTTGCACATGTTTTTATTTCATGAAAAACATCAAGCTCGAGGATTATCGTTAATTCGCAATAATATCCTGGATGAAGGCATATCGATTATCGAAACGCGATGCCATCACTGATCAAGTTATGGCACGGGTTTTGCACCTCTCTCTCTCTCTCTCTATATATATATATATATATATATATATATATATATATATATATATATACATGCCTACCGCAGGATAAATATAGATATACGTCCTGTGGCACGATAATCGTATGTATCTGGGTATTTGGGCAGACTCTACGAAAATAATAACCTTGGGCCCGTTTTCGTTGTACCAAATATATGAACGTACAACACCGACAACACGATTTGCACACAACTTTCGTCTCTTTCGTATCGCACGATGGTATTTTGAATTCGCTCGCGACGAATAATTCATCGAAATCGGTTCGCGAAGACGCGGTTTCTCTCGTTCTAAATATCTCAGAAGGGTGTGGGAGGGGAAGGGAAGAAGTGGGGTAAAACCGGGCCCCTTAATTTCATTGCACATTGAGCAATACTGCGTCTCTATCCTCTTGTAAAACTCGCGAATCCTCGCGTAGTGGCACCCCGAGTATACAGGAATTGCGCAATTTTCCGTAAGATTACAAAATATATCGATCGACGAAACTGAAGAAATTTATCGATGCGAAATCCAACGTGAGAGTCGATGGAGACCGGTAGAGAAAAACAAAATGACATAACCGATGAAATTTCCGGCATTTGAGGGATTAAGGACTTTTTCGTTGAGCGACGTTATCGAGGACGAGTACATGCTTATAAAGATAAATTGGGAAAAAGTGAAAAGGGTAATTGGAGGGGGAGAGAAAGAGAGAAAGAGAAAGAGAGATGGAGAGAAAGGCCCGAAGATCGAGATCGTCTTTAAATCTGTGTTTCGGTGTTTCGAAGCCAAGGTCCTTTCAGGACGGACGCACACGTCCAGTCTCCTCAGTTAGTACCTACCTATATAACCGCCGAATTGCGCCGCGCTCATCACGCGGAATGTTAATGCAGGTCAGGCCGGTCTTTTTATCTCTCTCTCTCTCTCTCTCGCTCTTTCTCTCTTTCTCCTCTTCTCTTCTCTCTCGTTCTTCACCCCGATCTCGGCTTTTGGTAACTCCCGCATGAATATATATTTCTATATGTTCGCTCACGGTATGAACACACCGATATCCGTCTATCTCGACGTACCGAAACGAGAACGAATATAAACCGGCGAAATCTGCGCACGATCGCGTCCTTTCGTGCCCGCGGGGGCCAATGCTGAAACGACGAAGTTGGCAAAAAAAGAAAGAGTGAGAGAGATAAAAAAAAACATTGAACCGCGACGTATCGATCGGCGATCGTCTATTGGGAAACACGCGAGCGCGCACACCCGACTCTCGAGTCCCGAAACGTTTCTCCTCCTGTCGACACCCAAAAACCGGCCACGTTTTCATCCGTCATGTAATCCACACGGACAGCGACTCGCCCGTACAGACACACGTAAAACCGAGACGAAATCATAATGCAAAATCGCACGACATAGAAATTGTATTTATCCCGGAGGCTCGAGGAAAAATCATGCGGTCCTTCGTAATAACGATTTCGCAATATTTCTCTTAGACCCGGAGAATCGACGAGACAACGTTAGAAGAGAAGGATCAAATTTTGGTCGTGGAAAGAATTTGTTTTGAGAACATGGTGAGCGATTTTTCGAAATAAAAATCGAACAATTTTTTATTTTTACGACTTTTTTCTTATTATTATTTGTTACGAATCTTTTAAATTATTATTATTATTATTATTATTAGTGTCTAATCAATTATCATTAATCAAGTCTTGTCAACCTGGCTCGGGCTGTCCCATGAGGCCTTGTCCTCCCGAGCCGTGTCCCGCGAGATTTCGTTGTCCCACGAATTGCCCGAAAAATATTTGCATCGTACCGCCGATAGTCCAAGGACCGCGTTGGCAACCGTGCTGTATGAAAAAATACGGTTATCCCTGCCCGTCTCACGCGCGGGAAAGACGCACGCTACGTCTCAGCGCCGCCGACATATCCTCGCAGTATTAGAAGAAGGAAAGAACCGAAAAATCGACACGTGTCGCTGTGAAAAATATCCTTGAAGGACGAACAGAAAAAAAACAGGAAAAAAAAGAAAGAAAGAAAGGAACGTCGCAACCACACAAACGTACGAAATTATACCGAGAAATAATCGTAACGACACGATGGGAGCGAGCTATTGCTGGGTCCTCGAAGTGATCCTTCGGATTTGTTTGCTCGCGAGCGGCCGTGCCCATTTGATATTCGTACGTTTCTACTGATCAATAAATACTCCTCCGACGATCTTTATCGAATTATTTCCACCACGTGCGCAAGTAGTATCCTTCAGAAAAGTCTGCGTCTCCATCAATTAAGAAATAAAAAAAAATCAACATACACACACATAAACTCCCATCTATATATGTATGTACATATATTTGTTTTTTTTCCCCATCCAAATACGTGTATCCTTTTTTTTTGTCTGGAACGAAAGTCATTGACACATCGTATTATAAATTCTGAGCAAAAGGAGCTGAAACGAATGGTTTTTTCATGATGGAATAGGAGAAGGATAACGATATCCTCGGCACGTGCTGGAAAGGATATTAACCCTCTGAACGTACTCCCACCGCGCTGGCTCCGTCCCTCGACGTCTCGTTCGGTACGTATCGTACGAATCGCCTAAAGAGACGAGACGTTAGCGCGGGTTCAAGGCAAAATTTGCTATTTCGCTATGTAATGCGAAATAGCGTCTGTCTGGGATCCTTTTTCTAGTTTCTCGATATATACATATATATATATGCATATATAAATATTTCTAACAAACACCGGATTATATTGCGTTATGACACGTGTACGCGCACGATCCCGATTGAACTCCGTTCGAAGGATACACTATCGTCCACTCATGCTCGCGGTCAACGTATCGACGAGAATTCGTGATCCTAAGAAATTTGCTTAATCGCACGATTTTTCGATCAGGGTTATTACCGAATCGTTAATTACATCTCGGGTAAACGTCGAACGATTATTTCAGCAATATTTCTTTTTTTTTTATTCGCGTCTTTGAATACCCCGCAATTTCCGCAATTAACAATAGTTTTTAATCGTCGTAAAATCATCATTTTTATTTTCGCTCGATAGAGAATTTGCCGTTTTTGTTGTTCTTTATAACAAAAGCTTCGAAGGGAATAAACAAAATTGAAATATTCCATAAATAAAAATTGAAATTCGATAAATCGTTTAACGATTATAATTCGAGGTAATTAATTTTGTAATATTTTAATAATGGAAAATTTTGTTCGTATGTATATATTTCTTTTTTTCGTCTTTCGCGCGAGACACCCAGACGCGAAAAAAAAGATCGTATTCGGCATAAATCTCGTTCGACAGTGAACGATTATCTTTCACGTTTGCGCGACGAGATCGCGAAAACGGCGAAACAAAAATCTAGACGCATCAAAAAGTCTTGAATGTCGCCAACTGTCGGCGAGCTTAAAATTTCGTCCGGAATTCACGATGCGTTTCGGATTCTTGGTTTTGTGCGTTGCGTAGACGAGACGAATGAAAGATTTTTCGTGTCCCGGTGTGGAACACCGGACGTCAATAAAATATAACGCACGGTGGCGGACGAGGATCGTGTTACGACCTTCTTCTCTTCTTCTTCTTCTCCTTTTCTTATTTTTCTTCTTTTTCACTTTTTCGCATATCTCACCGCGTGCGTTTTAATCGTTTTTTGCGCAAAAATTTCTCGCGTCCGTCTCGCCAATCGCGCGCGTTTCTCAACTCTAGACGTTTATGACGCGAATTCAGACACGACGAGGGGAGAAACGGAAACGAACGGAAACGGAGATTATCTTGAAAATCTGGAATCCCAAGAGGATCGGGTGTTGGAAGAGACGAAACTCGAAGCGTCCGTTTCCCGAGCGGCATTATCTCTGACTCGCACGTGCGTGCGCGTATCGCTCTTTCCACCAATGATTCTTGCCTGCATCGGCACAATATCGGGTCCACGATAAACTCAACCAGATTTTTTACAAAATTTATTATTATCTCTTTCTAATTGAAAAACCGGATATTCGTCAGTCAATGAAAACAAAAACAAACAAAAATTCAATCTTTTACTAATACAGAAATAATGATTTTTCTTTGAGAATCGATATGTCGAGAATTGCGCATGCGCGAATTTTTTTTCTCTCAAATAAAAAATCTCCAGAACCGAGGAAATTTTCTTACGGAAAATTCTTGAGAAGAAACTTACGACGTTGCGTGCAATAACGAGGAATTTTTCGAATTCGACGTTTTTCTTCGGGTCCGGTCGAGATGGTCAGGTTTCAGGTCAGAATTCCAAGACAATATGTATGCGGGAACGATAACCGAAAATTCTTTGCTTTTTTAATATATACTTTTGTATTTATATTTGTTATCATCCATTTACACGTTGAAAGTTCAGATAAAACACACACACACACACATTCGTGGGCGCATGCTCTGACGCATTTCATTCATTCATTCATTGATCTCTGTCACTCAATCTCTCTCTCTCTCTCTCTCTCTCTCTTCTGGTATTTAGACGTAAGCCAGATCCTTCTAGGAAACTACCGGGTGGCCTTCCCAAAATCCACCAAAGTCCAGGACTCAGACGCTCCTAACTACAAAATATACGCTCATTCCCCTCGACGTCTCGCCGTCGAAACAGGCGTGAGAAAGAATCGATATCTCGTTCGTCGGTATTTTTTTTTTTTTTTTTTTTTTTTTTTTTTTTTTTTCATAGACATACTCCATGCATAGGAGAACAAAGATCCGGTGTCGTTGAAAATATTCGAAGCAACGTAAAGTCCGTCGCGATTCTTTAAGGATCGCGAACAATCCTTCGTCCGTATATACGTTACGAATAATTCGCCAACTTCTCGGAATCTCTTTTTCTACCCGACAATCTCGGGGTATATGAAAAAAAAATTCAAGGATCGAACGTAGAAAAGAGACAACGTTTGGACGTCCTTGAACCGGTAGAAACGCGTCCTTTGCCAATTATCTCACCGTCTCCTCGATAGACCGGACGTGAACGCGTGCTATTGACCCGAGGAACGAGAGATACTTCGTAACGAAATTTCTCGAATTCGCAAATTTATTGAAAATTTTCGTTTCTTTTTTATCCCAGTTCGAATAATTGTTTCTATCTTTCACGTATTGAGATTGCTTCAGGCCATACGACACGGACCGTCACGTATAGTCTGATGCAACCGTTAACATTATATGCACGTTATCTTATTCTTATCGTCATTTTAATTTCCATTTTATATACCGATGGTAATTAAAAACTGAGAAAAGCTTAAATAGACAGTAACATTCGTTATACTTAAAAGTTGAGCAAATTGTTAATAAAATTTGATTAACGATTGATTATGGACCCGAGTATGTTATAAAACGGAAATGATTCGAGCTCTATAACTTCCCTCTCAATCTCATGCAGCTCGCGTGTACGGAGTTGCGCGATGCATAAATATATGCCTGCTTGTTTCTAAAATCCATATCCTTACCCCATTCTTCAGCCCCTCTCCCCCACCCCCCTCCGCAACCTCGCCAACTCACGATCTGACATTTTCACGCCCCTCGATTGCTCGCTCGCTACATTCTCTCGTTATACTCAAACGTAAGCTCGAAATTTCTCCCGAGACAAATTCTACCTCGTACCGCTTCCGTTCTCGTACCAGCGATCGCAAAATTTTTTCAACAAAACCGCCCGGCAAAAAGTGTACAACTCTTTGGCGCTTCGCGACGCGCCAATTCCTCTCGCGGCTCTTTCGCGAACTCCCACGCGATCTCTCTGAATTATACGACACGTAATATCCATAGCTATTTGTCCATAAGCCAGTAAAACAGTGCCGCGGGCATCGTCGCCGACTTTGTAACTGGAATTCGACGATAAAATTGAAATATCGATAAAATTTGCAGAATAAAAAGAAAAACGAAAAAAAAAATAATTAATGAACTTTTCTTTTTTTGCTCGATTTGTTTCAATTCGTAGACGATTCATTACTCGTTATTCGTTCTATTCAAAGCGATGATTATCAGTTTTGATTACCGATTGGTTTCGGTTTTCAATTTTACCCCTCCCCCCCCCCCCCCCCCCCCGACACTTGCGCGAACGTTATTTCGACGGAAACACTTTGATTGGTGTATCGATTCGTTCGTTAATTCCGCGGACGCTTAAAGAGCGATGCATCGGGCGCTGTAACCTAGAAATTTCAATATCGTGTAACAACCCTTGCTTCGCGACGCGAATAAATGCTCGATAATCGTCTGTCGAATAATTTTTTTCTTTATTCTCACGTACTCACGAATCTTTGTCGACGAAATAAACAATTTTTCTTATTTTCTTTCGTTTTAGTAACTTCCATTTTCACAAAGAATTCGTTATCGTTTGTGTGTGTCATCGACGTCGCGCATCTCGTGCGCGTTCTCGTAACGCGCGAATCTTCGAATTTTTGGGGAAATTTATGATACGCGCACCGAAATTTCTTTCGATCGATACGAAAGAATCCGCGAGCGATCAAACGCGTTTCTCCGAGAGGCCTTATTCGTACGTAATATCTTCTTAGAGACAGTAATATACGTACGATTTCGTATTACGCAAGCGGAGTCGACGCGATACACACGAGCAATAAATCGCTAGGAACATGTGTAACGAAAAGATGCCAACGTAAGATTTCGTTTCTTCAACTTTTTTTTTCTTCCTCCTGTTTTTTCTATCGATACGCCTATCTCGTTAGCATAACGCAACTGTATCGTACGTTGCGTGTAAAAATTGACGCGACGGAAAAAAACGAAGGGAAAGAGATTCGAAAAGTGAGAGGTATAAAATGATTTTTCCATTCGCCAATCATTTTTATCTCGTTTGACTTTTCCAAATGGAGTTGCACGATCAAATGTACCTCTCCTTCGTTCGTATTGAGCAAACCCGGTACCCGAAACACGTATCACGGGCGCTTCTAATCTCCGCGAGCCGTCCTGCGCCTGGCTTTCACACCCGCGAGGCAGTTTCGGCGCTGCCTTTATTCCTCGTGACTTTACGCGGTTTCTCTCTCCCTCTCTCTCTCTCTCTCATTCTCTCTATCTATCGTCGTACATCTTGAATAATATTATAACTGATAGACCTCCGAGAGAATATTATAATATATGAATATCGAATTCACTTCCACATTTATAATTTCGTGTGAAAAGAAACAAATTCAGCGACGACGAATATAGGATAAATGTCGATTTAAAGAAATTTTCATGTACGAAGGATAGGCTCATCGGTTTAATAAAACGATCTTTGGATATTCGAGTATGCAAAAAGTTGCGTCGTCGAAGTCTTTTCTCGAAGAGAGAACGAAACTCGAGGAGATTCTACCCTATAGAGTGGGGTAGCGAGCTTTTGTTTCAACCCAACCACCGACCAACCCCCTCGACCACCCCTCTCGCCACCGCTTGCAGCCTCGTACACAGCCGCAAAATGCCAGGTCGATGTCGCAACCTTGACCGATTGACGGAAAGGAAAAAAGAAAGAAAGAAAGGGGGGAAAAAAGAGAAAATGCTGTGCACGCCGTTTGTGTGTGCTCCCAGGCGACATACGTGTATCGTAGTTGAAATCGAGTTCGCAATGACGCGCGCGGCTCGATCGAGTCAGGCTTCCGCGAACCACCGCTCCATCGACTTTAAACACTTGTGAAATAATAATTCGCTTTTTTTTGTTGTTTTTTATTTCGTCCCAAACCGGTTAATCGGTCACGATTATTTTCTCGTAACAAAAAAAACCGCCGTGTCTTCGAAAAAAAGCAACGTGTACAAAATTTCGCAAATTGTCGATCATTTTTTTATCACAGGACAAATGTCAATATTTAATAATAAAAACGAGAAAAAATTTGTTTTTCTTATTACGTAATTTGTCGCGCGACTTCCCTCGTAAAACGTAATTGGCTTCGTTCGAATCTCATTACGAGACGATAGGAAAACGGAGATGATAGCGAAAACGCGGATAGGGAGATGGTGGAAATAAAGGGTCGGGGGCAGAGGAGGGGGTGGTTTCCGTTACGTATAGGATGGATACGGTCGAGTAGGAGAAAAGCCCGCAGCGTAGGCGTCGAGACGCCTGGCGCCTACGTATCGAACGTCACACAAATCCGCTTCGCGAAACCGTATAGTTTCGCATTCGCGCGATACGTTTGATACTCGTGTTCACGAGTGTGCTTTTGTTCGTATGCGAGGGATGCTGGCCCAAAGAAAGGCTCTGTTTACCCGCTAGAAAATATAGAGCGCCCGGATCACGAGACGAAAGAAAATCAAATTTCCAGAAGAGCGTTAACTTTGGTTCTTCTCCCCCACCCCCACCCCCGCCCCGGAGTACGTCCGTCGTAAGAAATAAACTTCTTTCATCCCGGTAAACATTCGATAGAAAATGTTTTTTCCCCTTGTATAGCCCGCCCCCGTCATTAGCAAACCCGGAGGCTGAGCGAACGTCGATAATAACGCACGTGGAAGTTTTATTGTTGCCCACGCGAAACGTCATTGACGAGCGTTTGATTTTTTCCCGGTAGCGAGAACGAAGGAACAAATAAAATGTACGAAGGCCTTCTTATCCCTCGGATGCTAACGGGCTTCGTTTTATCGTACTGATTTGTTAAGCGAGAAAGAGAGAGAGAGAGAGAGTTTACCCTCTGACATTAATCCCGAAGCAGCTTAGTAACAGTGATACAGTTGATTTTTCTTTTTCTCCGTATTTTCAATTCGGTCGCCGCGAGGGATGAAAACTCCCTCGTGCAACTTTGTGACATCGAACCAATGCTTTTCCATCCCTAGCTCTAGCCTATTTAAATCCGCCTACGGACCGAAGGACTCCAGTTACTTTTTTCCGCCCCTGTAGAAATATTACTCGGAATATCAAAATGTAAATTGGCACGTGAAACGTTTTTGGTCTCTTCTTTCTTATTAAAAAAAACACGGACACAAAAAACCAAGCTCGACTCGAAAAATAATCTCGAACCACGCGCCGCGATCTCCATTAACGATTTTTCTTACCGAAAGCTTTCTCGGTGGCGGTGGCTTGCGGATACGTATATTTGGCACGAAAAAACTTCATCTCGCTTCGATAAGCTTCGTAAGAGAACTCGACTCGTTCGCCTCCACAAATAATCCAGTGGGTCAAACGGCAAAGGAAATACGACCAAACGAAAAAAAAACGCTTCGACTATCGAGTCGTCCGGGTGGACGCGATGAAAACTGATAATAAAAAAAACGATAATAAGTATTGGGATCGAGAAACAACAAAGCCAATCTCGAGTAATTCTTCGAGATGAAAAAAAATAGGGCGAGACTGTCGGATCAGTTCCTGAGATATCTCGTCGATCGTTGCCAGGGTCTTTTTCCATCACATAAACTTATCCCGAGTGGATCGTTAATGACCTTCGACCCACTCCCGGCCGGATGAGGGCGAAAGAGCTCGAGAGAAAAAAAAAGAAAAATCACCCCGATCCGTTCGAGCACGGTCACTGAATTTGAACAGTTTCCTTCTTCTTGCTCTAATTGTCCGATTGACCATATATAGAGCGAAATTATCGCGAAACCGTACGTTCCTGATCTGACACTGAAAATTTCCAAACAAGCTTGATATCGCGATCTGTCGAATTACCAATTCAATTTTCAAGGTGAAAATAAACGTGTCGAGTTTTATCATCGAACGTCCTGAAAGTCTTTCCTGTTTGAGAGATTTTTCGAGTCTCGTCCCTTCTCGCTATTATCTATTATTTTCACCCCGACCGTAACATCTTTGGTCCAGAGCCAAGCCAATGTTGTATCGAGCTTTTAACGCGATTAAGTCAAAGCCACAGTCGCTACGACCGAGTCTATCTTCGTTGATACGTTACGACCGTCAATGTTCTTCAACAATTTCCCTCGAGACCCCATGCACTTATCATCTTTCCTCGTTTCTAATTGAAATCTATAAAAATGGCGATCAACGTAATATAAAACTTTCGTTTTACAGTTTTATTTCCCCTTCCCAGGGGGGTGGGGCTCGGATCGAGAAAGAAATTCGAACGGATATTCAACGTCATCGGCACGTTGAATAATTCGGCCTAACCTTGCTTAACCTTACACAACTTTCTATAATACGAGCAAGCTTTATATAACTTTACGCAACTTGAAACAAGTTTTCTCTCCGTCTTGCATGACCTTACCCTAAGCTAGTTTATAATTTGTCGAAAAAAAAAAATTTCTAACGATATCCACCCCTTACTCACCCTTAGCTCGAAATCGTCGATAAAAATTATCTTCGTTAATCATTGTTAAAGTTATGTTGAAAAAATTACTGAGAAAAAAAAAGAAATACGTCGAGAGATTGGAACAAAAACCGATCGGGCACGTTGTTACAAATATGCAGGGAAAATTCGTGCTCGACGAAGCACGCAGATCTTCGCGTGGGTGTACTCTCGCCCCCCCCCCTCCGCCCCTCGCCCCAGCAACAGCAGTCAGCCCAGATATTGCGCAAGGTCTTAAACTTTGTAAGTCCCACCGACGGGACTATAACCGAACTCACTTTCAGCGTGTCAAGGACATCGACTGGTCCACTCTCGACTCCTTCACGCCCGTCGCGGTCTAAACTTCTTCTCGACCGGGCTCACCACCCAATAAGAGGCTTACATATATATGTCTATACAGCAGGTGAGAACCTGAGGCGTGTAACCGGGTCTCTCTCTCGATCCGCGGATGCCGAAAGCAGAACGCATCCGGCACCCTATATGTATATACGTATATACATTCGTTATAATAATTATTCACCGGTTCAAAATCTCCGTGGGAGCTTCTCTCGGCTTGTGCAATTCGCCTGAATTTTTCTTTCCTCTCTTATTTCATATATCTCTTTAAATACGAGCAAATTAATTTTTTTTTTTAATTTAAAACTCGATTAACATTTTTAACAATCAGCGTGACTCGTTTGTGGTGGGAGAATTGTCTCGAAGGGATGGCGGTGCCAGGGACCCTCGACGAGACAAAATGTTTCTTGCACAATTTGGTGTCTCGTGAAAATTCGTAATGTACTCCCCCATTGACTTTTTTTTCGAACTGCCCAATGGATTAAACGTAGCATTTATATATTATATATGTATGTATATATAAATGGTAGGACGTAAATTCCACGCATGAGAAGGATAGACGCGTCGTCCTTGACACGACCAGGGCGGCGACGACGATCTCCCCCAGCGACAATTTATTTCTCCTTTCTCGTTCGTGGCACTCTCTCGAAAAAAAAGAAAAAAAAAAAAGAAATATGAAAAACCACCAAGCAAAATCGAGTCACTCTCTCTCTCTCTCTCTCTCTCTCTCTCTCTCTCTCTCTCTCTCTCTCTCTCTCTCTCTCTGTCACTCTCACTCTAATATACATCGCGATCTTAGCGCCGTCTTTCCCTCCAAGATGTGTTCGACTCTTACTTCACAGCGTGATCTTCTTTAAAAAAGAGAAAAAAACAGACACAGAGAGAAGAAGAAGAAAAAAAAATGCCGCGTAATATGATTACGAATTTCTCTCCTCTTCTTCGATATATTGCGAAAAGCAAGTCATTTCTCCACACGTCTTCTTTCAAAAGAGGGATTTCAAAAGTTCTCCCGATGCGGTATTATATACCCGCGTGGAATATTATGGAATTTACACGAGGATATATAATATATGCAATAAAGCATTGGCTCGAGATTCGATCGGGGAGAAATTGCGAATGACCAGGCAGTATTTCTTTTTTCCCCCTTTGGTCCGAAGCTCTCGTTCGACTCTCTGCATTCCACAATTATAGATCGAATTATATATCTACTTAATAAAAATGGGTATAAGATATTTTAAAACGAATCTAAAATTTGAGTATGCACCCTCATAATTTTAAGACCAAAGGTTGATCCAATAAGGGCTTGTCACCCCTCGAAATTCACTTATAAATAACCATAGGGGTTGTGTAAAAATCAATGACCGAACGAGGGTCGGTCTCTATATTAGGCAAACCCTTGAATTTATAGAAGGAAAAAAGAACACCACCCCTTCCGATCAAAGACTGCGAAAGTTGAAAGAAGGGCTTAACCCCCTTTTTCGCACTTGACCCACGTGGATAAGCCGCAATTTCTCTCCTCTCTCTCTCTCTCTCTCTCGCTGACGAGACGCAAAATACACCGGGTGTGAAAATTGCAAGAGCCTCTAATGGTCTAGGAGGATTGTTTTTTAAATGAAAAAATTATATATATACCGGGTGTCCCGGAAATAAGGGTGGCAAAATTCCCAGTTCGGCTCACCCCAATAATCTTACGTCTATAAATTCCAGGGCATAATGGAAGATTGGCTCCGTTGGCTCGACTGTAGATTTTGGGCGGATATAAAAATTCCAGTGACGTCGCGACACTGTGTATCTCGTCTCTTACGTGTATCGAGTCCGTCTCGCGGACACTAAAACGCGATACGTGTCCATTTCGCACGAACTGAAAACTTTCTTCTGCGAAATCCTGGAGACTTCTCTCTCTCGTTGACCCGTACAAAATACAGTAAGAGAAAGATAGAGCGAGAGAGTGGTTGGGGCGGGGGAGGGAGCGGGAAAGAGAGGGAGACGACACTGAAGGCACTTCCCGTGGTTCGGTAATAAGAATCTTAAATTGGACGAGAATCCAATCTCTCTCTCTCTCTCTCTCTCCCTCCCTCCCTCCCTCCCACCCTCTCTCTCTCTTTCTCTCTTTGAAAGTCATTAAATTATTCAACTCGAAGAAAAATCTCAAACGTGTACGTCCCTACGACGTAGTAAAAATTCGTGAGAGAACGCGCGTTACAGCAGTCGCGGACATGCCAACGAGCTCTCCGGTCTTTCCTTTATCGTCGTCTATATATGCAATTTGACAATGTGAGAAAAAAAAATAAAAGTTAAAGACGAAGAAATAAAGAAACGTTCTTCATCCAGCGAAGGATTATACGAAGCGTCGATTTGTATTCTCTCTCGGCATCGATCGGGCTCTCAATGAATGTTTCAAACGAATTTGCGCAACCGCCCGCCGCCGGCTCTCGCGACAGAAGCCGCGAGCGTGAAAACGCCGCGAAGACGAACACCCTACTCACCTCCCGTTGCAACTCTACGTCGTTTTCTTCATATTATCCTTTCGTTATGTTCGTGTCTTACATATACATTTATATCGTGTATTTATATATGTGTCGCGTATTACGCATAACGCGAGTTAAGCTAACACGGGCTTTCGCGCTAAGCGTGTTGCGTAACGTCAAAATACGTGGCTGTAACACGCACACATCGTCGTCGATGGTATGACACCATTGAAACGATCGAACAACGTATATCTATAGGTGTATACAATTATTTGTTTCTTCTATTTTCGTATCACGTACGAGATAAGAAAAGAAGGAAGAAAATGCGCGGCCGGAAAATCAATCTCGTCATTATCGAAAAATAATCTCGACGGAGACGTTTGTAAAAAAAAAGAACAAATTCCTTACAAAACATAAAAATTAATATATTATTTTTGAAATTTAATAATCGACAGTGTTTTTTTCTCTCTTTATTATTAACAATCGCGAGAGAATGATTATTCCAAGGTTTCAAATTGTTCCGAATAATTAAAAAAATTGATTTATTCGCCTATATATTATTGCAAAATAATAAAAAACCTTCAATAAAAAAAACTCACAAATAAAAATATTTGTCTTTTTGTTTTTTATTGAAAAATGATATCTGCCCCAGGGCTCGCATGTGCATCGTGATGAAAATGTCCGAACGACAACCCGGGAGTGTAATAAAAATGTTCGGTAGTTCTCGTATTCCGCAATATGTGTTATTACTACATACTTCATATATATATATATATACATATATATTTAAGAGTCGGAGTTTATGAGGGATCTTCCCATTTCACAGTTGTCTATACCTATAACTCAAATATTGACTCTCCGGCTTATCCAAGCTTGACTCTTTAAACCGTGCTTCATACGCTTCTCATATATACACAAACATAAATATAGATATAGTATTTCCTTTTTTTCAAGGAACATGCATCTATATATCTAGAAGACGCGAGGCTGTTTCATTTCACTTTCGTTCGTCTGACAAGAAAGATACGGATAGTTCCGCTCGGCGAGGTCGCGAAGAAGAATTCGCACGCAACATCTAAAATACATATACATAAAAACATATATATATATATATATATAAATATATATATATAGCGTATATTAGGTTCAGGGAAACACATTGAACCGTGGAATATTTAAGAACCGATCGACCAGGTCGATGATCCGAGCTCGTTTCTGGCACAGTCGAAGAGCAAGGGGAGCGCGAGGATATATCAATTTCTTCATCGATTCGTGTTGCGATCGGTGCGCTGCTACGGTACGCGCGCGATCGTGTCGTCATCGTCAATGCCAAAATCGTTTCAAAATCGTCGATCGGTTTCGTAACGTACGGCATACGCGCTGTCGGCCACGTGGCACGTATATACATATATATATATATATATTCTTGTATACCCTTTAACAGCCACGATGCGCCTCTCTTCCTCTTTTACTATTTCGTCAAATTTAAAGCAAACAAAAATTCTATCGATTTCAACCGACGCCCCCCCCCGTCATCGTAAATCCAACTTCACAAGTGTGTCAACGGATCTGAGAGTAAAAAGAAAGATTTCTCGATATCGTTAAAACACGAGATACGAGACGAGACGAGACGAGATGATTCTCTCGTTGCACGTGGCAAAACGTGGTCTTCGATCGCTTTTCGATCTTAATTATTATTTTTGTCTCACGTATCAGCGTGCTTACAACGTTATACAATGTATATTTACATACGTAATATATGGGAGAAAAAGTGAGAAATGTATATCGCGAGCAGTGTCGAGTACGTTTCTGCGAGATCTTGGTAGACCGGTCTCGTGACTCTACGCGTCTCTTGGTTAGTCGAGGACCGTGTACGTTATACCACCGTCCTCTCTCTCCCTCTCTCTCTCTCTCTCACTCTCTTTATATATATATATTCATAGATATAAATCGAGAGAGGGACCTCATAGGAATTGCGACAATGAACCAGATAACTACTTAGTATGTCTAGGTTAGTAGTAACAACTTTATATATATCTCGGCGCCGGCACGCGTACGTCGAGGATAAATGTCTCGTCGATATCGGCAGAGTCTCTCACCCAAGATGAATTAAACACATCTCCCCCGTTAACGACGTAATTATTTTCTTTCCATTCGAGCAAAATCGATCGATGAAACGGGAGCTATGGCTTTTTTTTCTCAACAAATATTTACACGATTGTTTATTTTTTGATGAGATTGATCGGGATCGATATCGATCGATAGAGAGCGTTCACAGATTATTGTATAAATATATGTGCTCGACAATAATTTGAGAAACACTGCAAACGTCCGTCACAGACAGTAAGGAACGACGTCATCTTTCACGTCCGCGGCTGCATTGCATATTTATCGGGGGCTCTCTCGTTGTGCGTCCCCAGCGTGTGGCAATGATCCACATATTCCACAACGGAGATCGCGAAGAATCGTGATCGCCCTCTCCCATTATTAGCACAAATGAGCGTTAGAAAACTGTTGGTCGAGAGCGAGCTTTTGCCACTGCAAAACTATGCTGGCCTTAAAGGACATCGTGTATATACATACATATATATATAGCCAATCGCTCGACGAGAATATCAATTCTTCCGTCGTTCTTGAAAAAGAAAAAAAAATCAGAAAAAAAAGAAATCATATTACGCTCATATATTCGCGTTGATCTCATTATTCACGACGTATCGGAAACTGTTTCGCTCGATATCGTCGAGTCGGAAATTTCTCGCCCGGATTTTCGCGGTCGGGAAATTTTCTCGTCCGCGAACGATCATCGGAGAAATTGCGTGAAGGGAAATGACGATCGGGGATGACGACGGGGAGGAGATGGAGGAGAAAGAGAGGGCTCGTTAAATCGATGGGCGTCTCGATGTTAACGTGGGTCGTATACGGATATTGATATAGATATATCTATAAATAAGCGTCCGTAACGAACGTAATAGCCGCGGCATCATAGTCGTTGTTTTTCTGTTTTTTCACGATCAAGTTTGCTCGGCGTGTGGCTAGGCTAGCCGAGAGCCGCTGACACTGGCATTGGCCTACTCTCTCCGCACAGCAGCATTACCAATAGTTGTATATATACATATATTTTTTTTCTGTCTCTCTCTCTATATATATATGTATATATTTATATATATATATAAATGTATATTATAGTACTAGAAGTAGTAGTAACGATCTCAGTACATAGTAACGAAGACAGAGAGAGAGAGCGGTGCACAGCAACTTCGTTCACTCTCCAGCTTGTCGCCTCGTTCTCTCCCGTAACGTTCTCACTCTCTTTCGCGTACATGTTTCTCACCGCGATACAAACGTCAGATATAACAATTTTTTAACAATATTGTACCGGTTACTTATTCCATGTTCATCATTTATTATCTAAATATTTCGCTATCGTAATGAGATGCGGTGGACGAAAAATTGATTCGTTGAAAATTAAATTTATTCCAATTACAAACGTTTATGCTTAATCAAATAGATATCAGTACGAAATAATCACGGTTCGATGGAGACGATGTTTCAGGATAGTCCTTTTCTAGTTGATAAATACTCGACTAATTATCCGCTCTAGTTCGAATAATCTACGTTTCATAAATTATTATCGTTATTTATTTATGTATTCGATTCTTCTATTTTACTATCCGTCTTTTTACCTAAGTTTCTCCTAAGCACAGTTTTTCATCCTGAAATTTATGACGACGTACAAGGAAAGAATTTTTTTTTCTTTTTCTTTATTTTGTTTTTCTATATTTTTTTAATGCACATTGTCGCGATAAACAACCGTCGGAGGTTGTTAATCGCGACGGAGGACACGATATCGCGGTTCGACGACGCGAAGAAAGAGCCTTCCCGGGACGCTCGTACAGCTCTCCCTGCTTTCACCTGACATAGCGAGAAAATATATACAACACACCGAGAGTGGCTGAAAGAGGGAAGAGTCCTCGATCCTCTCTACGCGCTATATAGGATGTTCCATTGCGAGCGAGATTCACGACTTTTACCCTTGGCCTCTGTCTATATATATATATATCTATATATTATTATACACCTCTCCCCCCTTCCCTCACTTTGCTTTGTAGCTGACCTCTCTTTTCAATATATATATATATATATCTATAGATATATCATCTGATAGAGCATCATATTATAGAGCTCGAATGGCGGAGCGATAAAAAAGTTTTCGCGTTCCGAAAGAGCGGGGTCAACGACACCTATTAAAATTCACCTTGTACGTCATTGACCATTTCTTTGCCACGGTATTAATAATTTCATCGTTCTCTATAAATCGCAGAGAAATTTTCTACCTTCACGACACGTTTACGTTTATCACGACGAAATTGTATATTTCTGTTAGAATTGACTTTTGGAACCAACGTACGACAAATTTTTCAATAACGTTGGGGTAATTATGTTTTTTTTTTGTTTTTTTGTTTTTGTTTTTTTTTCTTGCACGGCCTCGTTCGCGCCACGAAACTCTCGCGTTGAAAAGTTGCGCGGAAAAGATTGCAGGTGAGAGAGAAAGAGATGGAGCGTCTGGGGAGAAGAGAGCGAGAAGCGTCAATTCCTTTCCGCTCGAAAACTGGAAAGCCCGGAGCGCCCGATCTCTTATTCGCCCGGTGGCGCCCAGCGCTCTTTCTCCCACAGGGAGAGAGGCATCCACCGCGCGAACCTTGCCCGCGTCTCCTCTCTGTTTACGCCCGTAACGAGAGAAGCTCCCAAACAGAAAACAGGCTGTCTCTCTCGCGCGCTTTTCTCTTCATTTCCCGAGGATGATCTTTTTTTTGCTTTTGTTTTTCTCTTTAATTTTCGAATACCTCCGGCTCGGACGAGCGAGAACGAGAGAGAAAAGAGAGAAGACGAGCGTGTCTTGCACATGTGGTCTGCCCATACCAGAACGAGAGACAACCAACGCAGATCGCTCTTTCTGTTATGAAAGTGCTGGTTCTCGCGCGCCACAAGTGGAGCACGAGCGACACAACAAAGTTGTACTTTTATTTATAATCGACCGACTTATTCGCGGGACGCTCACGGGTAGGTGGGGAAGTGCAACGAGTTATAGAGATAAGAGAGAGATTAATGAAGCTGGAGTAACATGAGAGTAGCGAAAGAGCATTGAGACGTAGAAGAACGTTAGCTTTTTCAGAATAACAACAAAAATAATAATAATATAATTTCTATGTTTAAAATATTAATAATTATATCATTTTCATTATTTAATTAATTCGTACGGAAAATCGTATTAGAATCAAACAAATCCGATTCGATTACAATCGATCCCTTTTATTCTTCGTGTCCAAACCCCTTCGTATGATAATTTTCCATCGCAACTTACCCGACCAACGAGAAGATTTTTTATAACCCTCGTCGCTTCTCTTATCCAACTTCCGTCTTCGCATCTCGTTTTTCTCAATTCTCTCGACCGATACTCAAACATCTGTAATACTTGGCGAGAGAGTGTACGGAAAAGTAAACGTTTCTTTCTCATCTCGCAACGATCGCGTGGGTCTTCGTCTTTGCACGTGTACTTACGTACATACACATGCACGCACACACGCATATATGTGTATGTATACGCACGTGCGTGCCGCTACTCTCTTGGGCCGGGAGAGTAAAAGATCGAGGCCTCTCCATCGGAAGGCACACGCGGGAAAGCGAGCGAACTCGGTTATACATCGATATATCTCTCTTTCTATCTCCCGTGTATACACGTGTAGGTACACGTAGAACGTCGAGTCGGCGACAAAACATTCCGCGACGCGTGTGTGTAATAATCGTGCGCGTAAACGCGCGTGCACGGAGAACAAGAGAGAGCGAGAGGGAGGGAGAGAGAGAGAGAGAGAGAGAGAGCGCGAAGATGTTCGCGCGCGACCACTGGACTCTCTCATCTCCGGCGCCGGGAAAAAGATATCGGAGCGCCTCTCTCGCGCGCGCGTCCAAAGAAGAAAAGAAGATGAGCCAGAGAGAACGCGCGTCGTGGCCTCTCCCAGTTTTCTTTTTCTTTTCTTTATTTTTCTTTTTTCTTTGTCGTTTTTCTTTCTTGTGTTTTTTTTTTTATTCCTTCCTCCTCTTTCACCAGAACGCTTTTCGTTCGCGAGATATCCTCTCGGCACAAGAGTGACGCGCGTTTCGCTCGGATTTCTCTTTCTTTCTCCTTTTCTTTTCTCTCTCTCTCTCTCTCTCTCTCTCTCTCTCTCTGTTCTTTTTTGTTTCTTCAGCATCTCCTCATTTTCGATAAACTGGTGCGTATCGAGAAAATCTTTTAATTGTCGTAACGAAGTCGTCTCTCGTTCGCGCGTCCGGCTAAACGCGACTCTCACGCTCCCAAGATCGATCGGTTTTAATCGATTTTTCTCAACGAGAAAAAGCTTATCGATATGCTTGGAAATTTATTTCTCTAATCCCGTCTCTTTCGACCCCCCCCCCTCCTCCCCCAACCCCACCACCCCTCTCTCTGTCTCCCACTGTCTCGCTCGCTATCGTCCCGATTCCGTGCGGAGAGTTCATTGACGCGAGATCGAGCCGATTTCGCAAGAGAAAATAAGAGCCTCTTGTATATATAAATATATATATATATATATATATATATATATATATATATATATATATATATATATATATATATATATATATATATATATATATAAGTTAGTGGTACCAGCCAAGAAGCATCGCGAGAGCACCAGAATGCGCACCTTTTTCTTTTCGAACTCCACATATATATATATCTACATATATTGTATATATATATATATGATAGGTTCGAGGTATATATATTTACCCCCTGGAGGGCATATTTGGTCGCTGACCGAACGAGTGCACGTAAAGGTAACGTGTGCGCGCTTTCGTCCCTCCTCGTTTTTTTAAATATGTCTCGTATATCGAGTAAGTATATATTAACGATATATGCATACGAATGATGAAAGTACATGATCCATCAAACCGTGATGAACTTAATTCCCCGTACGTACACCCCGTATACGTACCTACCAAAATTGTCAAATTCTGTAAAATGGTTAAATCTTGCGATTCCGTGAAGCTTACACTGCGACTGCGCGATCGTTGAAAGAAATCGAAGTCGAAACAAAAAATCGCAAATCCCTCGTATCCAGCTTCGCATGAAATTCTGTACATTTTTCTTTTCCATTTTTTTCGGTAATACCCACTCTTGCATATATCGATCGGGTCGATCAAAAAGTAATTTTGCTTCTAACTATGAAAAAACAAAAATATAATTATTTTATCTCCGACTTAAGATTAATATATACTTATATATAGATTAGTGCGAATAGAAATGAGAGTGCCGAGAAAAATATACGAGAGGAAGATCGAAGAAAGCTCTAGCGAGGAGATAGTTGGATGAAGAAGGAAATCGTTGTCTGTTTTTTTGCGCGAACGTAGTCGACGGTAAGACACAAACAAACGGTATATAGGTGAGCGCGAGGCATATATATATGTATATATATATATATATATATATAAGCGCGAGGACGAGAGGGACAAAAAAGTCATCGTGGAATGAGATCGTTTAGGAATTGCACTTTCTTTCGAGTGGTGCGCCGATCGACGGACAGGGATCGGCATCACCGGGTAGTGGAAGTTAGCATCTGGCTATAGTTCGACTCTCTTCGTGCACGAGAGAGAAAGAGAGAGAGAGACTCGTAGCTAGATATACATATACCTGCTAACATATATACATATATATGTATATATGGGTGAAATACGAAGAGCGACCGATCGCGCGAATGAAGGTGAGAAGAGAACGAGGAAACTGTGCGATCGTTCGCTGGCGCGCTGCGCGCGTTCTCGCGCGATCGTACGTATATACGTGTGCCCCGGGCAAGGCGCATCGACCTCGCGGATGTAGGTCGGTTGTGGGCGCACGCAATCGTCGCAACGATTTTAAAAAAATGGCCGTCCCACTTGCAAGGAGTACTTTCACGGTCGCTAACCTCGCGGCTACCCAGCGGAGAGCGCGAGCAACGACGACGACGACGACGACGACGACGACGACGACGACGACGACAACGACAACGTCTTCGTCGCGAGAATCTCCCTCCCACCCTCTAACCCCCTCCTTCACCTCTCATTCTCTCTCAGCCCTCCTCGAGCAAACCCCTCTTGCGGGCGGTGTAGAACGCGTTAAACTCGATCGGTTCGCGATGCTGCGACGGGCGTACAACTCTCGCATCTTCTCGTTTACCGATCGTATTCCTGCGGTATTCTCTCTCTTTCTCTCTTTCTCTCTCTCTCTCTCTCGCTGTCTAAGACGAGAGAAAATATAACTCTTACCACTTGGCACTAATTCCGAGTGCATATACCTCGCATACGTCGTATTATCGCGATCGCTGACTCGCGCATCGACGCACGATCGTGCCCGTGCGACGGTATAAAATCTCGATCGCTTCTCTCTTTCAATTTGATGGAAAGAACTAGATACATGCGCTTGTGCTCAGATTTAGTGGGCTATAAATTTCGTACTCTCTCTCTCTCTCCCTCTCTCTCTTTCTCTTTCTCTCTCGAGCTTTTCATGCCGCATGGACCCGCGCATACACATATATACATATACGCCTCACGAAAGAATTTAAGCCCCTGCCCTTACAATCTTGCGTCAAAGGTCAACAACGTTTCTTTTCTGAAAAAAAAAATTTCCTATTTATAAAAACTCGTATTTAATTTAACTAATTCAAAATCTAAACGTCTTTCGGTGTTACCTCTCATTCTTATTTCATGCCTCATATTTGAAAAAAGAAAACGAACCGATATAACCCGTAAGGGTGTAACTTGCCCGAGCAACGCTATCGTACCTTTAACTCGCGCAGGCGCGTCCTTGATCAATCGGATTGAACATACCGTACTGTCGTGCGCTTATTTATCGGAAGCTTCTTCGTCGTATAAACCTCCGTACGACACACAATAACGAGGACTCGATATGCCCGCGGATTCGATTTCGCCGTTCTCACGATCCAGAATTGCTCGACGTCTTGTGTATAGTAAACATACACACACACACACACACACACACACATATATAGATATATATTCTATAGCAATATGTATACGTATACATGCTCTCATCTCGGAAAGTAGCGAAAACGTGAGCAACGTGTTTCCCCTCGGTACACGTCGCGCCCGAGATATCTCGCTGCAGTTGCCGCGCTGCATGCTGCGCAGCCGGTGGTGGTGCTCTCCCCCCCCCCCCCTCCTCTCATCCTTCTTCTCCACCTTCGCATCCTACTCGCTCTCTGTGAATACATACAGTTGAACGCTCTCTCGGATTGCACCGAGATAAAACTGTCATCTCGAAAGTTGGCCTACTATCTCCTATACCATAGCGATAATAGGCAAGCAGTGATATATCTCCCTCCTACTTCTCTCCCTCATCATCGAAACTCTTTCCCTCGGACTTCTCTCCATGGGCCTCGATCTCTTGGCATAGCTTATTAATCCAAGTTGATCGCGATAAATTTTTTTAAAACAATGCTTTTTCGTTCTTCTTGGATTTTTCGATCGGGATAATAGAAAAAATTTGAATCGTTTGTTTGTTTTTATTAAATTACGTTTATTTTTCTTAATTTTCTTATAAAATTTATTCGCGCTCTGTTTCCTTCACTTTCTTTCTATCGTCGTAAAACGACATTACGAGATTGCAACGCTCGAGACCTCGAATTGAATTGGAAAATATCGAAAATGGACGCTTATAAGCAACGCTCGTAGTTCGATCGAAAAGTATTTACGAACGGCGATCGAAAATGAACCACCCTCGTTTATACTTCGGGAACTTCCTCCTCCTCGTTTTACAATTATTCAAATTTGTCCGAAATTTACATGAATTTGACTTCCGTCGCGAAACGATCGTAGAATCAAAGAAGTAACGATCGCGGGTTACGAAGTTTCGCCAGACGTTGTTTAACGACTCGCGATCGTGACGTATGTCCCTAAAGAGAGAACTTAATGTTCGTCGCGTACAAAATTTATTACCGAACGTTCGACGTTTTTATCCCGTCGATATATATCTCGTTCCGTTATTCGTACGAAAACTCGATACGACGAAGGAAAAGAAATCATACGCTCGATAAATAACCTTGGATCTCTATATACGTATATACACGTATTTACGAATGATTTCAACCCTCGTCTCTTATCTAGCCAACTATTATATACATATATAGATTATACATATACGTTATGTAAAATATAGATATGTAGTTGTTGAAGATTGAAATTATCGTTGCAACTCTCGTGCCGCGATGCACCTGGCTCGGTTCGGATCTAGACGACTCTCCTGGCAAACCTCTGGTGCAGCATGCGGTGCCTCTGCGTCGACCTTGACACGCTTGCGCGAAAACGTCTGGTGACTCCCCCAGTAGAGTAGGATATACGAATTGCGTTACCGTACCAGTAACGAAGAATTGAATTCTCGTTACCGAGTGTTTGCCCTTTTTCTTCCCTTCGCTCTTCATCCCTTTCACTTCCAATCAACCTTTTCACCCTCTTTGTCCTCTTCGTCCTACTCTTCGCCATCACGTTGACCTTGCAAAAAAAGAAAAGAATATGGAAAATAATTCTATTTCTTGGATACGCGTCGTAAGCGCAATCCCATAACTAGGCCGAGGGATGTTAAAGTTTCGACGAATTCGTACTACCTGAAAATACCATAGTAAAGATAATGGCCGGAGAGTAACCGAGCGGTTCTCGTGTTCGATCGGTTTTCTCATCGCCAGTAGGTCGACACGAACGTTTCACTGCCTATTTTCCTCCCCTTCCGTTTCTCGTTCCTGACTCTCCCTTCCAACCCCCCTCCCTCCCTCCCTGGTACGAGCGTAAACGCTCGCGAGTTTTGACGTTAAGATCGGAAGGACAATGAGAACACGTAGAATACAGTAGGAACAAGGGTAAATAAAAATGTGCGATCGATAGTGATCGACTCCATTTTTAGTCATTCTAATTAAATCATCGTTTGATAAGAAAATTATTCGATTTCAAAGTAGTGAAATATTTATATTTTGCTTTATGTAATTTCTTTATCCGAGGATAAATCGAGAAAAATATTGCACGTTGCAAATTTTCGTTCGTTGTTTTTTGTTTGTTTGTTTTCACCCGTGTTTCGATAGTGCGAAAGTCAATCGTTCGGCACGAAGGTGGAAGGTAAATCTAGTTTAAGGGACGTATTTGTACTCCCGGAGGATAAATCTTGCAAGAGCACATCGTCCATGAATAAAACATTCTCATAATCCTACCCGGTAGGGTTTGGGCTTTCGGGCTGATTAAGAGGAAGCGGCGGTGATCGTGGTTTTCTCTAAATATATATAAACATAGGCGCAGCGAAGGGTCGTAATACGGTTTGTATGGCGAGGCACGTCGCGGCATAATCCCGGAACGCAGTTGGTGTAACGCGGCACAATCGAGGGTGGGGAATTCTGCCGGCTTGCACAAGGGCCGATGAGAAAGAGGAAGAGAGAGAATTTTTTTCCGAGGGCTGTCGCGTTCGACAGTAGAGTGAGGGTGGGGGGTGCGAACGGAGTTTTTAGGGGTTGAACGAGAGAGGGGGTTGGGGACAGTGCGGGTGCGCGGTCGAGATGGCTGCATGCGCCGCTGCATCGGCGCGGTAGTACCGCTGTCCGACGTACCGGCGCCACAGTCTCGCCGCATGTTCGGAGCCGGCTGGCCGTACGTCGTGTTCTGCGACAAGTTCTATTACCTCTCGTGCTTCCTGCTAAAATGGTAAGTTCACTACCCTCGAAAGTGTGTGTCTATGTGTGTGTTTTATTATTATTTTTTTTTGTATTCATTGTCGTTTTCTCTTCGCTATCGTCGACGAAACTCAGTGACATTATTCACGTTTCTCGCGTGTCGAGGCTTTCGCAATGATCCGTGAGACGTAAAGCGATAATTACGCATTTGGTGAGCTTCCGTTATCAATCGAATTTATTCGAATGCTTTCTCTCTCTCTCTTTTTCTCTCGCCAGGGCTTGGTACGCTTGATTCTTGTGATATTGTGCCTCGTGTGTAACGTGTTTAGTCGGACAAGTGAGTCACGCTCGCGGGTCCGCAACGTCTTGTCCCGGCGCCGCCTCGATCATACGGTATATGTGTAAGGGGTAGCGCGGTGCGTCCCGTCTGACACGCGTTGACCCTCACTACTTGTAATCCCCAATAAACCGTTCGCGGTGCTGTGAAACGGGTTTCTCTTGACACTGGTGTGTCGCACGTGACTCAGGGATATTCGTTTATCGTCTTTTAACGATACGCGAACGTCTCTTGGCTCACGTTATCGAGAAAATTAGATTTATCATTTTTTTTTTCAAAAGCGTTTGCAGGACCACACCTCGATCTGGGATTTAGAAAATTGACTTTGGATGGGAATGAAGAGATGCGGGAAGTGCGTTGTTATTTGACATTTTATTAGAGATCGAAAACAAAATCGTTAATATTTATTTTCGTTTTTGTACGAAATTGTAATGTTAGTCGTTTTTTTTTATCTCGTTACGAATTGCAACGCAATCGTTCGATACGTTTGTGTATCAGGCAGTCTAGCTTCTGTCTATCTCGCTCACTCAAATCTCGAAGGAATCAACAGTTTTAATTCTAGCCGCTAGATCGCGGTATTTATCAGTAATAATCATCCACTCTTCTTTATCAACGAATGGTAAAAAATGTTTTCTTCAATTTCAAATTATTCGGCTTGTTTTGTGCGAGATAGGTTTATTTTTATTCAATAAAACGCGGTAATTATCAGCGATAATCATTCATTCTTTTTATCACCAAGTGGTAAACAAAATTTCTTCTTGTTTGAATCATTTTTTGTGCGCCTTGCTTGTTTTTTACGGGAAAAAGAAGAACTCGAGTTGGACACCAGGTTCTAACCTGCTGGGCGATTTTTTATCAGTAATTTGAAATTTTTTATCTCACGTTTCCGCGTGTAAAGTTATCGGCTGGTGGTGACATTGAGTTGAAAGTGAAAGTATTTTCGAAAAGAGGACGTGTTGATATGGATTTTGATTATTCGTAATTAATCGTGAATTTTCATTTTTCTAACCTCACTTTCGGGAGATCCACTGCAAATGTTACTTGATAAAAAAACAATGTGCCATGACAGCTGAGGTGATTCTATCGTTCGAATCAAATTAGTTATTATTATTTTTGTTGAATTGCAATTTATTCCAATTTTTCTTTCAAAAATAACAATGTAAAAATCCAAAAACATTTATTTCGTATAGAAATAAATTACTTACTCGAATAACTGTATTTTTATCAACAATAATTCGGATTGAAAGAAAAAACAATTGAAATTAACAAAAATATTCGTTTTCGAATTTTCTATTACCAAAAACCATCTTAAAAGTTGGAAAAATTCTACGTATACGTACTAAAAGAAAAAGCACAAAGTTTGTCATTTTTTCAGCGTACCCAATTTCCTGAATTTTAAAAACTAAAAATTTTTTTCGTCGCAGGTACTTTCCGACGCAGTATTGACGGACAACAATCATCGTCACAATGGCTTTGTCGCAAACGCAAATACCCAGGGTATATTAATAACGAATCTCACCGACGGTGAAACCTTGTCCTACAGTCTCGCTCTGATACGTGGCCGCGCGCCGGCTCTGTGCTCCTACGTGAGTATTCGCGGTTTAAAAAATGTCTCGACCCAATGGCCTGTAGTCGGTGGAGAATTTCGAGCGTTGGTCGATCTTTCGCGAGGTCCCAACAGACTAGAGCTCGAAGCGGGTGGTTTCAAGAGGAAATTGACTCTCCTACACGAGCCGCGTACGACTCGCCTACGAGTGACGCCAGTTTACGTAATATGCTCTGGTCACGAGGGATACTTTCAAGGTCCGCGAGGCGAGGATCGTTCGCCGGAGAGCGCAGCGACGCGTATAGGTCTTGGAGCGAGACTCTTGCAAACTCTCACGGCGGAGAAATTACGCGAGGCCGGTCATGGAAGAAGAACGTTTCAGCTCGAGAGAGATCTCGACGGTCCGGAGTGTCTGGTCATGCACAGTATGCTCGACGTCGATCGAGCGAGATCGATGTCGCAGAGAGAACTCTGGGAATTCATCGGTCGCGAATTGATGACCGGACCATTGGCCTCGAGAGATCGGAAATACATGGCGTTTTTGTCCTGTACGAGATACAGAGGCGCTCCCAATCCGCGAACTCACGAGGCGACTTTAGCTAGAACTCAGGGTCACGCCGCTTTGGGAGGCGGAGGTTTGGCTCTTTTTGGTTCGGCTTGTCTTCACACTTGGCCCACTTGCATGGCTCAGGTATTGCCAAAGTTTCTCGATACTACGATAGTCGACACGGAACAACTGATGGACGACAGTAACTATCGTGGCACGCATGGAGGTTGTCTCGCGACGACGCTGGGTTCGGTTCTTCACGAGCTTGGGCATACTTTTGATCTTGGCCACACACGAGAGGGCATTATGGGACGAGGGTTCGATTACGTTGATCGTGTTTTTGTCGGTGGTTGCGGTATCGACGTTAATCGTAATCCAATTCGACGAGATCCGCAACATACGACTATTGCTCTTACCAGACCACTCAGTATCACGGTTACCGTGCAAGAACCCATTTTAGCTAGTCCGAGACGAGGACGTCTACTTTCCGAAACATCGAGACCATCGCCCTCGTCGAGCCCGAGGCCACAGCCTGGAAGATTATCCGCCCCTGCAAGTCCCGAACTGAACAGATCGTTCGCCAAGACTCTCGCGACTATGGAATCTTCCCCCGAATCTGATCGAACATTTTGGGGACCCTCTTGCGCAGCTTTACTCGCCTATCATCGCTGGTTCAACGGCAGAGTGGACAATCTTCATAGTCGCGATCATCGGGAGATCGAGTACGATGGAAAGAGGTGAGACGAAAATATCGATAAAATATTATTTTCATTATTTAATTGTAATTAAAATTGCCACTTTTTTTTCTTTAATCTTAAAACGATCGTGTTTAATTCTGAATTTACTTCCATCTCGCAGGAATACCGTTCGTTCGCGATATGGAGTGAGAGTAATGGAATTACGAGAGTCTTCCGGCGGGATGGTAGTCATTTCTCGACAATTTCCTGGAGCTCGTCCACCGCTCGAGGCTCTTGTGCCTCTGCCACCTTCTCAGTGTCTCGTTCCTCTTACAATCGTCGCTGAGGATTCAGTCGGAAATATACTGAAACATCCTCTACCAACAGCCTTTTGAAAGCGATCTCTTTCAACGCGTGACAAGATATTGAAGAATCATCACTGACACGCCTTTTGCTTGAAAACACACGCTAGTCAACTTGATTTTTACCGATCTCGAAAAGAACTCCTCGCTGCTATCGAAACTTTTACGCTCAAACGTTATTGCTCATTTTAGCTTCGAGCGCATCTCTGCTTCCACTGCATTACATAATACATACATATTTATTTTTGTTAACATTGGCGATGATAATATTTCGCAGAAACTTGCGAATATAAACAGAAGAAAAAGAAACTATTTCTAGAAACCGGAAACGGAAATATCGGATTTGAGAGAGAACAAAAATGACGATGGATATTCCATGAAGGCAGTACAAATCTTGGAGCATAGATCGTATATTCCAGTAGTCCCTTATGTTCCGAGATACAAAGAAGAAGAAAAAAGACTTTTCTCCTTTATTCCATTTTCCCCCCAAAAAAAAAATGAGATACATCAATGGATATTTACAGGATTAAAGGCACAAAAGACAAACTTATGTATTCCAATGCGTAAGGCGCGTTACATCGGTTGAAAATAGATTCAAAATTGTAGAAGTCACCTCGCAAACATTCGAAACCGATATTATTAGGCGATATATAAATATATATAAATATATATACACACACACTCTCGCTAGGCATACGAAAACTTGTATAATGTATTACCCGTATGTACAGTATTATTTCATAAATTATTTTAATAACATTAGGCTAGCCGAAAGGATGATAATACGAACGGAGGACAATATAATGTATCTGTGACCCCAGACGACCTGTAAAAGATCGTGATGTGTGAACATAAATAATTATAAACGCAATTATAGAACATATCTATCGTGTCCCATTTGTCATTTGGAATTTGGCCAAATAATAACTTCACTGTATTCGCAGGAGAAAAAAAAAAGTGAACGAAACATTCGTCAGATATTTATTGAATTAGGATGAATTTCTAATTCGAACAGATAATGTCGATGTTGAATCGTAGCACGAACAAAGAGGAAAACGATGAATCTCCCTGCAGTTTATTCCCACTTTTTCCTGAGATAGTGGACGATAAAATCAATACGGAAGAATTTTTAAAGGCATCCGGTGGTGTTGTTAAATTAATCGGTGAGCTTTGCAATTTTAATTTGCTTAACCTCGCGATTAATCGATTGACGTTTCTTTTAAAATCGACGCTATTTAATTCGTCGATCGTGCGTCCATTATGATACCAACGGATTTCAGACAAGTTCGGTAAGCTTTTTGCTCCTGTACGATACGAAATGCAGAGAAATATCGAGGTGAGTTCAGACTCGAATGACTGAGTAATATTTCACCGGAAGTAATCGAAACAACGATCGTTAATTCGCAGAAACTCAAAGTGATATATTTAACGAATATGGAGATAAACGCGACGTTACAGGATATGCTCATGATGGAAATAACTATAGGAGAGAGCATGAATGCAACCGAGGCACTACTATGGTTGATCAGGTATCAGAAATTGTTGCTCTTGTCAAAATCCGATCGACTCAATTTGCCAATCGATATTTCCGTCGTAACGAATCGGTGTATTCACGGTTCGAACAATTAGCTTACAATTAGAACGTTCGAGAATTGTTTGTAATGCTATATAAAGCTTGATCAACTTCTCAACCCCTCTGAGAAATTGATCATGAAGCCTGGAAAAAATATAAAAATAAAAACATAAATTTCAGAGCATTGCATATGATTCAATTGTTTTTCGGCAAAATCGTCGCAGATCGAAAATGCAAGAACAATAGCGAGGATCTTGTCGCTGTGCTGAAGAACGCGTACGAGAAAGCTCTTGAACCGTATCACGGTTGGATGGCAAAACAATTGTTTGGGGTAGAGATGCTACGTCGTTACTTCCGTTATTGTCGTAAAAAATGATGAACCTGATTTAGCTTATATTTCCTATTCTTTGCAGTTATTATCTCGTATGGTACCTAGCCGAACGTCCATTCTACAATCTCTCGCGAACAACGTTACCGACAAACAGGAAACGACACTGGAGGCCTTAAGCGATTTTACTGAACGATTGAAGAACAATATTACATGCCTGCACAGTTTCTATGCAGAATGCGGTCTCGATGCCAGAAGAACTTAGACGGGATTCACGATAGAAATATAATCATTTTGATAGAAAATATGAACAGATTTTTATTTTAACATTTTTTTTACACTTATTACAATTTCCAAGATTCTATCGATGATTTCATTAACTTTAATGCGATATGCATATTTATTCTTTCATTCAATCATTGTAGGATTGTCGATTCCATAGACCTGTGCCATGCAAAATCTCTTCGCATGATGATTAGCTGTCTTCTTCAACGCTATTGTTCCCGTTATAATTTCTATTATCAGCAGAACTATCATCACGCCATTAGCTATTCTCTCGATAAGAAAAGGCAAAGTATTGCCGTCTAATAACATGAACATGGCAAGAGGTAGCTGTAAGAGGGTGGATATTAGCCAGAAGCTCGCCAATTCAGGAATCTACAATAATAATTTAACGGTTGTATTAGATTAGAGGTTGTGATTTATTTCGATGAAAAAGAAAATTAGAAAATTTAATTAATATACTTTTTCCGCTAAATTACCGAGGTAGCCAAAGTAAAGTCTGATAGCTTCCAACATAGAAAATACTACAAGTACCGCGACTGTAATGAATTTGTATAAACTGGACAATAGATAATACTGCAAAGATAAATAAATTCGTGTTAAATTCGTGATATGTGTGTTCGATGTGTATCGTGTCTTTGGTATTTTTTTGTTTTAGTATACTTTAGAATCCAAGCACCCTAGAGCAATGATAAACCATGCTAGAAAGGTCCAGACGTTTATGTACAAGGCTATTTGTAATGGTAGACTGGATCGCACCAAGTGCTCTACGATCAAAATTTAATCATTAATAAAATTCATTGATATGAGATTGATAAATTTTCATTAATTTTAACAATACCCATGTCCCAAAATTCTTTCTCGCGGTCATGGTATACGAGACCGGGAAATATTCTATCGGATGCTTCTACCACTGAATTCTTCCACATTTTTAAAAATAACTATTCGGTAGGCGCAGAGAAGTGTCGATGATAAGTCGTTAAAAGAAATCTAGACGAATGTTGGCCCTCATTGTTAAAACTCATCTACGAACGACTGGCATTGTAACCATTGTAACTATACTTTCCTCAATCGTCGTCAACAGTCGTCAAGGCAACTGCTAATGACACAAATACCGGGTGGGGTAGCCAAAATGCTTGTACAAAGAAAACTTTATTATACTCAATACTACATGTGTTTTCATTGTTGATACAAGTCCCAGCTACATATATTAAATGATAATATAATTTTCTCATATATTATAAAAGCTCGATTTGTAATGAAAAAGCGCGGGAAATACACGGCTAACGTTATAAAAAATAATTTTTATAAAAAAAGAACCAGTGGCGCCATCTCCCAGACAAAGGCCGAACTTATTGGAGCGAAACATACGACGTCCGTTTATTATTCTCAGTTCAGGGAGGTGGCGCATGAATAGCCCGAAGTAAGCAAAGTAAATTTCGGCACGAGACGAGCCGCACGAGAAGTAAATCTAGATGTTGCTTCATAACCTATACAATACCGATATAAACAACCCTCGGTTGATAAAAGTATCGTAACAAAATATATCGAAGAAAACAAATATAATCGCGTTGAAAATGTTACTCAACACTTTGCAGTCGACCGTACGATGTTTTAAATGTGCGGCCGTTTTTAAATCGCAGAATATCGAGTCACTGATTAAAAAACAGAACTACTGCAGTTGGGTACATCGTAAAGCCACGCGTGTGGTAAACGAGGAAATAGTTTTGGACAGTGCCGAAGTGGTGCCTAAACCAAGAAAATATGTTGACGAAGATCAGGAACATAAACCTTTGGCTCCAAAGATACGACACAGGGCTCCTAAAAAGCCAGTGAAACAGGTCGTCAGCAATGAAACGTACAACAAAGACGGCACTCCAAATATCCTTAAATTCGCAGAAAACGAGAGAATGTTGTCGTAAGTTTTTTCAACGTATGAAACTATCGAACATAAAATTATACTAGATTCTGTATAAATTAGGAATCCATTATCGATCATTATATTCAGAAATCTTATGCTGACGCTAAAGTCAAGAAAAATGCGAGAGAAAAGCAAGCAAATATTGTTGGAGGGTCATCGTTTGATAGCCGACGCGATTAAAGCGGGCGTAAAACCAGAAATGATATTATTCAGTCGACCGACGGATATTGAAAAATTGCCATTGCCCAATGAAGGCGTAAAGCTCTATAGGGTACCCTACGCGACGCTTCAACTCTGGTCTAATTTAACCACAGCGCCAGGAATGTTTGGTAATTTTCAATCTAGGAACCCACCATTTCCAAAAAATTCATTCAAATCCAACATATTCGCTATAATATTATTTTTAGGTGTTTTCAAGACTCCCGAGTCTCTGAGAAAAGAGACGAACGAAAATACGATACCGTTAACAATAATATGCGATAATGTGAGAGAGCCTGGAAACCTTGGCGCGATTCTCAGAGCAGCCGCGGGGGTCGGATGCGAACGAGTCATTCTGACCAAAGGTTCGTCTTTCGATAAACTCTAAAACTTTTAATTTCGTCATTCCGCATGAAAAAATCATTTATACATTCGTTCCAACAGGATGCGCCGATGTCTGGGAATCCAAGGTGTTGAGAAGCGCAGCGGGAGCACATTTTCGCGTCTCGATGTCCAAATCGGTCGAATGGGAAAACGTTCCGTCGCTTATTAGCCCTGATGCAAATATTTATATCGCCGATAACAATTTTTCAATCCAATCCGATGAAGAATTAGAACCTTCGATCGCTTCGAGCTATTCCGACAAGACCGATGACGCGAAATCCGTAGAATCCGCGGATAGCCCGGAAATTGAAACTAAAACAGACGACGAAAGGGAAATTAGCGGCGAGAAGCGGATAATAACCGTCAAAGATTTAGCGTCGCGTATTCCCGTGATTCCATATTATTCGGCTGATTATACGAGAAACGAAGTTGTAGTTATCGTTGGCGGGGAGACCGAAGGGTTGAGCATCGAGTCGGTCGAATTGGTAAAAGAGAATGGTGGCGTTCGTGTCAATATACCAACGACCAACGAAGTTGATAGCCTCAATACCGGCATGGCACTTGGTATTGTGGCGTTCGAGGTCAAGCGGCAATTTTCTATAAAAAAAGCTGCTCTAATGAAAGCCTAATTATCCATGTGATTTTTTTATTATTGGAAATGTATATAATAATGAAAATAAATATATAAAAAAACTAACAATGGTGTTCGATGAGTTATTGCTGGAGTAAATATAACAGCGAAGAAGAGTCTATTGTAGTTGAACTATCAAAATCTTAGCGAGATTTGAAAAAAAAAAAAAAAAGAATGTATACACGTCGCGACAAACACGGGTTCGATCTTGTTTTAAGAAAGATTTTTCCATTCGAGCATCCTTTCGTCCTGTTCTATGAACGGGGATTATTTAAAAAAAAAAAGAGAATATCCAGGGATGAAATCTATAAGGGGTCAAATCCTCGAGGAAGGTCGAAAGTCACGCGTGACTATTGAAAATTTAAGAATGGGTAAAGAAGAAAGAGCAAAGCCCTGGCGTTCGGTGACCCAGTGAGGTTTTTGGGAAAATGATAATACGGTTATTCCAGAATTTATCACAGTGACGAGAACGTACAAAAGTATTAACTAATGATTAGGAATTTGTCGGGATGAAATTTTGTTATTGATGTATGAAGTATTTTAATAATCGGATTTGTCAGTGAATCGATCATTAATTAGTTTATTCGAATTATCATTTGAATGAAAATGGAACAACTGGGAACGTTGTGATTCGTCGATAGTTTTGTAAATGCTACGACCAATGTTCTTGGTCGCTAGGACCTTTAATTTTGTCGTAGAACCACAATTTTGTCATATCGCTTCATAAATTAAAAAAATATCGCATCGCTCGGCTGCTCTCGCGACCCTGGAAATTTTTACATTTCCAATAATTGTACGAGCCATCCCCCCGAAACGAGGGGCAACTCGGCGTTAATTTTCAATACACGATTACACAGAGTTAACCGTGTGACTGCTATCAGAAATGTCGCATTAGCATAAACATCGAAACACCCTGGGGCTAATCGTATTATGGTTATCGGGGGTTTGAGCCACCGGAGAATTGTGCGGCTCCGTTATCGAGCGAAATTATTGTAATTTGGGTAATCCAAGCTCGGGTCATCCGTCCCTCCGTAAATTTCACCAAGCTCATCGAATTGAATATTGATGAGTTTTTTTCCCACGTACCGGAAGTGAGATAAAATAAAAAGAAAAAAAAAATTTAATAAACGCGTTGAAATATTTTCGGGGTGAATACCGTTTTGATATCGCGTCACTGCGAATGCATCGAGCTCTTCATCCTACGAGTGAGCAATCACGCGCTTGTTTTTTTAATTCTACGAATTCATCGAGTGAGTTTTTGAACAAAGGGCTTTTTCTGTAGAAGCGAGGTGTGTACTATGTTCGGTTAAAAAAAAACAGCATTATGTACCGAGGGACTTTCTATGGGATGAACGAACGGGTCAGAATCATTGAAAATGGATGGCACGCGGTGGCACCCTTTAGCGTCATTGTTTAGGGACACGAGTACAGCGCAGAAAGAGGGAGAGGGAGAGAGAGAGAGAGACGAAGAGCAACTTTGACTGCTATAGGAGCAATCACTGTCGGATTGTCGCTGGTTCGCAATGCAGTAGAAAATAAAACGGCGCTAATAAACGCTCGTAAAAACAAAAGCACCACGGCTCTCTTCGAACGCCTGCCGTTGATGCTTTTAATTGGCATTTTGAGCTCGAATGAGGCGTGCTGTAAAAAACGAACAGAGGATACAACCCATTATCGTAGTCGTAAAATCTCGCTGAGAACGAATGCGTCGTCCTGCTACTGAACGATAAAAAAAAATCGAATTAAATAACGAATAAGCGTCGTTGAAACGCAATATCCATCGAAAATTAATTATCGGAGTCACAAATCATAGCCATTTTTTTTATTTAATCCATTATTCATTGGGTACGTTCATCCGTTATTTCGTTTCGTTTTTTTTCTTCGAGCTTTTAGCAAGACCGGCTAAACTAATAAATGGATAGTCGACGAGAGGTACTCATCGCGAATTCGGGTAACGCTCGGCTTTTTCCCTGGAGGGAAATATCTTATAACACGGGGAGGATTCATCGAGCTCTCGAGTTGAGCTCGGAGATCTGTGGTGCGGCTACCCGCGAGCTATTCTTTTATTTTCTCTCTCTATCTCTATCTCTATCTCTCACTTTTTCTCTCGTGTCGACTTTTACGTTTTATGGTCTTGTCGGCATGTCGATGAGCTTACAAGTTAGCCCGCATTATGGCCCTGGCGACACTCACGTCCGGTTGCTACGACGAACAAATGTTCCTATGGTTTACTCGCCTAGGCATATATTTACTGGTCGTAGAACGTCAGTTTTTCCAAGAATGGAAATAATCATCGAGCGACGAGCATACGAAATGTTCACCTCCTACGAATCTACGATAGTTAAGTTTTTTTCGAAAATAAAACACGAGACATTTTATAAAACTCGTGTCAGTGGATTAAAAAATATCGAAGGAACAAAAGGCTGTCCGTGAATGTGGAAGATTTTTCGATTTTTCGATACGAAGATTTTGCCAACAATTATTTTTAATCCCGAGGCACGTACATGGGCTTAAACGTTCTGACAACAAAAAAGACGCCCGAGTATAGCCGCGGTACAACTAGACGGTGTATAACCACGCAAGGCGAACGGAACATAGAGGTGGAGTTGTAAAGAAAGAAAAAAAATTGAATAACAAAGGCGGAGGTTATGTCGAGCGAGGGAAGCGGGGCGTTTAAACGTTTCTGGGTATCGAATATCTTTCCAAACCATTTTGACCCGGCAGCAAATGAGATGAGCTCGGATACGTAATCATCGGCCGCGGTGTTCGTTAATCCCTTGGCCAAAATCGTTATTCCGACCTCGTTAAGTCTAGAGAAGTAAAAAATGATCGTCGCGGGTCTCGGCGTTCCCGTTGGGAATCCCCTAATTAATTCCAGGGAATCGGAACAAATAATCGATCACTCCCCGAGGTGATATTATGAATAACGCGAAAGGCTAATAAATCCGGCAATGTCGTAGGTTATACAATGCTCATAAAATATACTTCGTAGGTTATGTACATTGGGGTAGATAAATAAAAATGAAGTACCTACACGGTAAATATGTCAGGAGGGTGCAATTTTTGGTGCACAAAGCAGGTTTAACGTGATGGCAGAGGGAAGAGGGAGACAAAGAGAGAGAGAGAGACGGGTGCGAGGCCGAGAGCAAGGGGTTGAAAAGTCGTTTTATCCGAGTAATATAAATATACCACCACTCTTGCGTGCACCAGGGTTGTCGGTACTCGCCCGAGTTCTTTTTTTTTCTTTCTTTTTTACTGAATGTCCTCGTAACTCGTTTGACGAAGCTGCGACGCCTCGACAAGTGGCACCTGGACCGTGGCGTTACAGGCGAGCTGTAGTGGCGGAACCGACGGGAGACAGAGGAGGGAGAGAAGCCGAGATGAAAGCCCGTTGCGAGGATCGCGGGGTTGGCTCGCTCGCCCCACAGGCCTCTACCGGCGAACGAGGGAATAGAAATGCGGAAGAGAACGAGTTACGAAAAAAAAAGGAAAAAAAAAAGTAATGAAACTTCGCGAACAGAAGGGCTGCGAGTGATTGTGGAGATAGGGGACGAGCGTTACTGTTCGGAAAGATGATAATCGGAAAGGGGATAGAGAAGGGAGGGTTCTTAGCAACGGTGGAAACTGTAGGAGTTTTACCGATCGAACTTGCTCCGTCGGCTAAGGAAAATCCGTCTTAGATAGCCAAAGTACTGTTACCGAAAGAAAAAGACAGGCCATTATTTGGAATTAGGATGAAGACAAGATGTGCATTCGTGAGAGGAAGATATAGCTCGGGAGTAAGGAGAGGAAAGAGAGAAGGAGATAAAAAGATGCGTTGTCGTCCTCGTCTTCCGGCTGTCACTTCCGGTCTACCTCCCCCCGCCGCCCCTCGGCCCTGACTCTCGTCCCGCGCCACTCGCGTCGAGGCTAAGAAATAAAAAGTACGAAAAAAGAGGGAATAAAACGCGGACGGTAAGACAGATCGAGTAGAACTACGTGAAAAAGTAGAGGAACGTCGGGAGTAGAATCAGAAATGCTAGGACGAGGGAAAAGCGAAAAAAGAAAAAAGAAGAGCGAGAAGGGATAAGAAAAGCAAAAGAAGTAGAGGAGTGGTGGAACTTGGCAACGCCGCGCTGGCGCAGATACGTGAGACACACAGTGGCTCTTGCAACGTATCGGGGCGAGAGAGTTTTCTTTTGGATCTCTCCCTCTCTCTCTCTCTCTCTGTCCTTTCCTCTACAATTTCGCTGGTTACTTCTCCCTCGTTTCTTCTGCGTTTCTATACCCACCGCGTCGTGGAGAGCGAGCGAGAAAGTTGCGAATGATGCGCGCGCATCGCATGTCTCCTACACACATGTATATGTACACGCAACACTAGCGCCACACGCTTAAGTTGCTACAGAGCCGCTCCGTGGGGTTTGGCCTGCCGCCTCATAGACTTCGTGTGTACTACTACCACAAGCGCGAAAACGGCCGTACCGAACCGGTCAATACTCCGGGCAACGCGGTGAAGGTGGCGTTGGTGGTGGTGCAGCAGTGTCGGTGGTGGTGGTGGTGGCGGTAGAGGTGGTGGTGGTACATGCGATCTTCCCAAGAGCGAGTAGGATGAAAATTGCACCGGTGGGGGGAGAAAAGAAGCTCGAGGGGGATACAGGAACGAAGAGGCAAATATCGTTGCAGCGGTAAGTATGGAACGAGCGTGAGAGGGATGAAGAAGGTACACGGGGCGCTGTGCGAGAGAGCTCTAGGTAGATCGTAGTGAGTGGCCAAGCAAACGGAGCAATCGAGTCGCACGCAGCAGCACTAGCAGCAGCGCCGGAGACAGCAGCAGCAGCGTCGCGAGTCTCTCGGTCTCTCCCGAGAGAGCAGCGACGACGTGGTCGCGAGTACATAAGCTTTATATATAAATATATATATACATATATAATATGTATGTATGAAAGTATATATATATGTATACAAAAACAGCCGAATATAAAACGCATTTCAGCGCGACGTGGTTGTGCTCACCTTGTTTCGGTCACACGCGCGCGTGTCGACCGTAAATACAAAAATTAATAAAAATAAAAATAAAAATAAAACTAAACAACTCGACAGAGATATTTTGGAATGATGCGAATTATGGAACTTTTGTGATGTATGATGAATAAAAAAAACAAACAACAACAAATCAACGAACTTGTCATACCCCGAGTACACACTTATTGTTACGACAATTAAATGCGATCGAGGAATAAACGAGCGTACAGGACGCGAACCTGATATAGGTATTTAACGTACACGTATATAATCCGGTACACCCAAGAGTATATATATATATGTTGAAGGAAAAAGAGTGAAAGAAGACGAAGAACGTCTCCTCCGCGAGCACGCATTGCAGGAAGGATAGTGAGCGGTGTGCTGGGACGCGTGGTATTAGTAAGGCCTTAGCTCTCGCACGAGACACACGTCGTTCGACGGTGGTCAGCGTGCGCGCGGGTATAGAGCTCTGGGGGTATCTCTTCCTGGAGAAAAATAATAATAGGAACGGATTCGGTCGTGTTTTTCGCGTGTGCTACGGCTTCAAAACGTCGCTAAGACTGTTTCGTAGAAGGCTCAACGGTTTCACAGCGTAAACTCTTCGAGAAGGTGGAAGCGAAGGAGGAAGAAGAAGAAGAAGAAGAAGAAGAAGCAGAAGCAGAAGAAGAAGAGCGTGTTATGCACTATTTATAGATAAAGTGTCCTCGATATAGTATATAGAATTCTTTCTAGAGAACCGAGGAAAGTGTGGATGTGTATACTCCGGTATACTCGCTGGCTACTAAAGCCGTTCAGTTTCGAATTTACTGTACTATACGCGTCACTGACGGAATAACGTGTGGAGGCTGCCTCTCGCGAGTGTCTATAGTGTCTCTCTCTCTCTCTCTTACCCTCCCTCCCTCTCTCTCTCTCTCTCTCTCTCACTCTCTTTCCCTCTCTCTCTCTCTGTTGTGTGTGCGCGCGCGTATTCGTGTGTGTGGGTGCGTGCGCGCGTGTAAGTGCGGCGGGGACGAGAAGCCATGGGGTCGTCTCGTTCACTCGTCGTCGAGCCTTCGTTCTCTTATCGTTTACCGAAACCCGGTCAAATCATGTGAATGAATAGTAGATGAGTGAGTAAACGTCGAGTAGTGAGAAGCGCGTGTATCTATATACATAGATATATACGGACACACACACGTATGCATATATATTTATATATCTGTATACGCATATAAATATAGATATATATATACATATATATATATATATATATATAATATAATAGCGGTGGACGCCGCTGCGCGGCCAACGAGACGACAGGGTGACACTACACGCTGCGAGTGTCGAGTGTCTCGTGTCGTCGCGGTGTAAAAGTTGAAAGAACGCCGAGAGAAGAGAGAAATAAGGAGTAATATCGTGGAAAGAAGAAAAAAAAGAAACGTGAGAAAGATAAAGAGAAAGAGATATAGACGTATTTTGTATTATTCTTTTTCTCTCGTCGAAGGCAAACACACGCGCGTAAGAGACACACAGAGAGAGAGAGACAGAGAGTAAGAGCCAAAGAGAGAGAGAGAGAGAGTGACGTTTTTCAGCGGGCGTGCGCCAAGAGGTTCGTTGAATAAAACAACAAAAGCCTCCCCGCGCGAGTATTTTGTGCGTGACGACATTATTATACGCTAGTTTTCGTTTCTTCGATTTATTTGTGCGTCGTGTGTCCCTACGTGTTTATTTCCGTGCGTGTGTGTGTGTGCGCACTCGTGAGTCCTGTCGTCGATCCGACGGCAGGTGAAAAACAGAAGGGGATAAAAGAACGCGGCGTCCACTCGAGATTTGGAATTGTTTTTTTGACCGTTACGTCTCTTTTTTGTTTGTTTTCGGAATTCGTTCGTTTCTCTTCTCTTCTTTTCTTCGCCCGGGGGCGAAGTTGAGAGAGAGAGAGAGAGAGGGCGCGCGCGTTCGTGTGTATATGTGTGTGTGTGAGAGAGAGAGAGAGAGCGTTTGGTTCAACGTGATGCATTTAACATGCATATTCATTCGCGTATTGTAAAGCAGCGACGATGCCTCGTGAATCGCAACGTAACGTTACAGCTCGTGTGATGGCTCGACACGAATCTTTCGACGATATTAAGGTGATTCGCTGTCTTCGCGATCGACGCCGTAATCGTGATAGGCGTTTTAACGCTTCTGCCGGCTACCTCATGGATGCGTGGTTCTTGTTGATCGTGTTCGCCATAGCGGGTAAGTCGGGCTAAAGTGGTTCTCATGCTTTTACGTACCAACCAACAAATCTTAAATGCCCTTTACACATTTTTTTATTCTTTTCAAGCTTTTTCGATTAATATAATTTAAAAATAAAATATATTTATTAATTTAAGATCGAGGAATTTAATATTTATCTAAAAAAATCATTTTTTTTTACAAATTACTCGTCGAATCTTTAAAAAAATTAATTTCTTTTTTTTATATACATTCGTTATTCGATTAATTAAGTTTGACGCAATTATAATTATCGACTATATATTTAGCGAGATAAGTATCGTTACAATTTTCTACCCAGGATCGCTATCGCATTTATCGACAATTATTCCCTCGCTGTCGCTATTGTAATAAATATCCCACGTTATCTTACCTCGTTATCGTGTGTCTCTTCTTAGATTCGTATCTTTTGAAATTTACAGGAACGAGAAAATTTATAACTAGTGGCCGGGGTGGCGGGAGGAGGGGGGGGGGGTGGTGGGGGGTGGTCGTCGTCTACTTTCGAGCGTTTGACTTTTCGAAACTCTACGTCATTATTTGTTTATGGAGCTCGTTACGTATCGCGAGTATTTTTTTTACTTCGTTACTCGTTCGATCTCTTGTTTTTTTTTCTTTTTTTTTTTTTTTTTTTTTTTTTTTTTTTTAATTGCTACACTTTTTGTCTTTGTTCAAAGTTAAACTTATTTTTCGCGTTCGTACGAGGGAGATGAACAAACGGAGACGAAAGATACGAGCGAAGAAAGCAGCGAGGCGAAGACCGGGAAGGGACGTCCTCGAGCGGGGCTCATTACCAGCCCTCGAATTACTCGGGACTGTAAACCCCAACCGGTAACGCCACTCGTATTCTCCCCACACTTCCAACATTGTCTGTGTACTTAGCTAATTAATATCGTTTAAAATATCGGTATACGGACGTTATAATAATGCGTTACGCCTCGTGCACAAATGTCTACAGTTCTCTTCAATGCAGATATTATGCTCGCCACGATAATAATAATAATGATGATGATAATAATGATAATTATTGTGGGGCTTGTCGCGGGATGACCCGCGAGATTTTCGGGATTTTGCATTTTCGAAAGTTTAACGAGAGATAAACGTCGAGACCCGGCAGTGTTTATCTTTCTCTGTCTCTCTCTCTCTCTATTTATTTCTTGGGTAAACAAATATTGGACTATTTTCTTATATTTATTTCCATTCTCTCGAGACGTTCGATACGATGAAATGAGAATATAAAAATATATATATAGATTTATTTATATAGATTTATATAGATTCGATAAAATATAAAATATCACGGATAAATTGTATTGTCCATAAATAACGTATGGCGATATATTTTACTTTTTTTCTTTTTTTTTTTTTTGATAAATAACGTATTCGCGATAAAATTTGATTTATCGATATCAAATATTCACGAATAAATTTGATTTGTCGAAATAACAGTTTTTTTGTTTGTTCTTTCTTCTTTTTTTCACCGTCGATACTTTGTCGCAATTCGTAAAACGTCGCGATAAAAGTCACTTCGTAAAATATCGGATGAGTTATCGAATTTCGTGAAATTGATAAATAACAAAAAAAAATAACAAAAAAAAATTAAAAATAATAGAAAGATATTTAAAAAATCATTATCGAACACGAGGCTCGATAAAAAGTCTCATGAAAGTCGTATCCCGATATTGATTACTCATTAATGAAAAAAATGAGTGCTCTCGTTTCTACGCTGACCTCCATTACCTCTTTCCCTCCATCCCGATCTTATCGTCACCGATATATCGCTTTGATTCATTGACCAAAAAAACAAAAATCTTCTTTACGTTATAAAAATGCGACCGTCCATTTCCGTATAAACATACTATCGCTCCAGTACGGAGATTTTTTTTCATTTGTATTTTTTCTAAAAATATTCTTTCTCTTTTTATTTCTATCTATCGATAGAGAGATAGAGCTAGCGCATTTTTCCGTGCTTTTCTATCCGTTGTAAATGTTGGCGTATCTTGCGCGATCGCTCTCCGTTTCATCGTAGTACAAATGGCCACTGTATATATGCACTCGCATACCATCAGATTTTATATGTACTACGTTGCTTCCTCTTGGTGTGAATATTTATATATAAAAGTGTGTATGTCTGTGTGTGTGTGTGTGTGTGTGTGTTACAAGAGTGCATAATACAGAGGAAGTATGTATCGCCATAGGGCGGTAAGCTCGCAACTCCGTCGCTCTTCTCTCCCATTCTTCGATATTATTTTCCTCTTCCTCTTGGGTATCGAGGTTCGTTCTTTTATTTTTATTTTTATTTCTTCATTTTTTATATTATTTTTTTATTTGAAGAAGAAGAAGAAAATCATATTATTATCAACATCGTGATCGTAAATTCGTTCTTCGGTGCAAGTGCCAACGTTTTTCAAAGAATTTACGGGATATATTGGTCGACTGTGTAAAAGTGGAGCGAGAGGGCAATAACAATTGTTTAATCCAATTGTCATGAGAGAGAAGCTACGATTCAATTTTCTTTTGTGCAACGGGACGATCGTTAAACTTGACCTGTGTACGTTGCATCCAATTTTTTATCCCTTTGGGTATTGTTGTTTTGATCTTTTTGTACCTCTTTGTTGTTAATAATTTTTATTCCTTATTATTATTATTATTATTATTATTATTATTATTATTAATGTTGTTGTTGTTGTTATTATTAGTATTATTATTATTATATTCGTGTAAAATCGTTCCCTTTATGAATATCACGTTTCGACGATTCTTTTTTGCGATAATGCTCGACAAGGAACGTTACCCGGAAGGAAAAAAGGACTATTCGACGTACTTTGTTACGCTGTACGCGAAGGGACGCTAAATTTTGCATATCTATGCGCTCGTGCTCCAATTTTGAACGACGTAGGTACTTTTATTATTTCGATGTTTCTCTACGTGTTTCTTTTTATTTTATGCTTTTTTTCCTCCTTTTTCTTTTGTTTTCTATCATTTTTATTTTGTTTATGAAAATATTGTTATTAGCCTTGTATTCGCGTAAAATGAATTTTTACACGGAGAATCCCGTTGCATGGATTTTACGAATAATAAAAAAATTAATTTAACAAAAAAAAAAAGGAAATAGCTCGTACGGTATATTTACGAATTTAATTTGGCGAGTGTTGTATTATATTCTTCTGTAGAACTCTCGATCCATCGGGCTTGAAAAATATTATTTAACAAATGGGATTTAAAAAGCTGACAATTTCGGCGCGTTATACGATTTTTTGTTTCTCATCTGATATAATAAACTTCGTCACGTCGCACATCGTGATTTTCCTACGACGTGGCATGTTTGTATGCAATAACGCGCCTACGAGAGATGCGTTGTGTATATATTTTGGTACGCGTGATCGATAATGCAATCCGGAAAGCGAGGGTAGAAGAGAACCAACGAACGAGAAAGAGAGAGAGGAAAATTATTCACATTCAAAAGATAATTGAATAAAAATTTACAGTATTTCACGAGTTTCGTTTAATTTCCCACGAAACAATTTAATAATAAGCTCACGAATTTTCAAACCTGTTGTTACATTTAATAAACAAAATTCGGGCGTTTAAAACAAAATCCAAAAAACAAAAAAAATCAAAATCTCCAAAAATTCATACACAACTTTTAAAAAATCGTCTAGATATTTCATAAACATTTTTCATCGTAAATATTCAATCGATAACTCGCAATAAAATAATCAATTTTTCTAATACACGATCCATTATTTCTCGCGAATTTTTTTTTTATCCCATCGGCAAATATCCGTGTTACGTTCGAACGAAACTTTTGGTTCGTATTGTATTGGTATAACGCGTCGTTAAAAGGAGAGTGCGAAGGAAAGAGGAAGAGAGAGAGAGAGAGAGAGAGAGAGAGAGAGAGAGAGAAAGAGAGCGGAAGGGCGCAAATGATAAAAGCTTCGTTCGGAGCTTCCTAATGCGCACGCATATTATTACGTACCAATAATCTTCGGCTCATCGGAGTGTGTTGTGCTGAACGACGCGTCGTCACGTACTTACATTACGTATATACTTGCACGTACGCACGTGGCGCCTGTTACGCGCTGCGCTACCGAGTGTCGTGCTGGTTTTGCCGCTGCGAGCTAAATAACAAGCGCGCCACACGGACAATCCCAAGGCTGGAGAGTTCGAGAGGGAGAGAGGGGAATTTGTGGGGGGGGGGGGGGGGAGAACGAGAGAGAGCGAGCTGGAAGCACTTCACTAGTCTGCTCTTTCTCTGGCTGTCTGTCTCACTCTCTTTTTATGCATTCTCCGCGCTTCTCGAACGATTCTTTGCTGCTCAGGTTCGTCATAAATTCTTTCGTCTCTCGTTATCCCTCCTGGGCATAAGAGAAAAAAACGTCTCCCGGGAAATTGCGATTTGCCAATGGAAAAAAAAGACGACGGTGCTCAACTAAAGGGGTTCATTTTCTTTGTTTTTTTTCCACTAATTTTCACCACTAATTTTCACTTTTCATTGGGGAATCTTCGTTACGTTTTCCTATTTTTTTGTTCGTTTGTTTTTGTTGCCTGTTTTGTGATTTAGCGCTGGAATTTTTGTATCATTTTCGCGTCAAAGAAAACCTCGCAATTAAACTTTTAATAAGAAGAGATTCTGTTGGGGGGAGGAAAAAAGTTGGGGAAAAAAATGAATCGCCACTGGCGAAAAAAAAATACGTTCGGTACATTTTTCATGGAGTTTTGTGTTTCGAAAAAAGAACACCTCGCTAATGTAAAAAGACTCGAATTATTTTCCGCGTCGAGTAATACGCGCACGTGACAACAATTTTCCGCGATAGGAGACAACAAGTGCAATCAACATAATTAAACAATTAGATAATTAAGTTATATATTTTAAACGCCGTATCGTAAACCGTATGTAAAATTCCTTCGTACGTTCGTAGAGAATGAAAAAAAAAACACTAACGTACTCGGGGAATCGCGATAAATTTTCATTATTTAAAAAATATCCTCATATTACCTCGCGTCTCCTGTTTGTATATTTTTATCCTCTTCTTCGTCGTTAAATAAAAATGATTTTTTTTCGCACCATACGTTGTTCGAAATAGTTTTATTTTTTTTTTCATATTTGTTAAAATATTTGAAAAAAAAATCCTTTCGCGTCCTCGGTAGCTCCAAAGCTTTCCTAGTTTTTATTTTCTTTACATTATTTTCTAAAAATCCCGAGTATAACCATTATATTAAATATATATATGTATAATATATTTAATATATATATTTAGCGTAAAATGTGGTCGCAAAGCCAGTTTTACGTTGCTCTCCTGATCGTACCGAACCACCGGTGGACACAGGTCCGTTGGTACGAGAGGGAAGCGCGTCCTCGTGTATACGTGTGTTCGCGGCCTTCTCCCGGATCGTCGAAGGTTGCGTTGCGGTGGATATTTCGTTCTCGCAGTGGCACCCGGGGGCAGCACTTGCAGCCGCCGCGAGAGGGACAAAGTAGCTCGAGCGTAGTCGCATCGGAAAAGGGCAGGAACATTTCAGTATTATACACACACACACACACACACACAAACACACAAACACATCGTATACGAATTCGCGTCTATACGTAGGTACGTGTAATATAGGCGACCTCTCCGTTCCGTTCAGAAATCCCCGTAAACACGCAAACACCCAGTGAGGAGAGGGGGCTGCGCTCGTCACGCCCTCTCGCGACCGCGTCACCGAACCTCACGGGCAAAAACCCTTTTGCGCTCGTTCCACACTGGAATTCAACGCTTAACGTGTAAATCCGCGAGCTGCGATGGAAATTCTTTTTCTCTCTTTCTTCCTCTCTCTCTCTCTCTCTCTCTCTCTCTCTCTATGTCGCTCGATGGCTAAAGAAAAAAGTATTCCCTTCTTTTTTGCGGTTTTCATTGAAATCTCGTCACTTTTCCGACTATTTTTCATCGCCATTCGCGTTATTTCGGTCGATTCGAAACGCGTGACGTGTTTCGCGAATTGAAAAAGATGGTTTAAAATAGAAAAATGCCACAAAAAATAGAAAAGGCTTGTGGCTTTTTTATTCTTTCTTTTTCTCGACGGTAAAAATAAAAAGAAATGAAAAGAAAAAAATGTTTTTTGCGATATTCGTTTCTACGCTTCTCACTTCTATCCGCATCATCCCCCTCGCACTTTGGAGATAGCGGACGACTTCCTGTATATATGTTTTCTCCTATTTTCGTATACATAAACTATACCGGGGCTCAAAGCCATCTTCACTCGTACCTTTCCCTCTCTCTCTCTCTTTATCTTTTTCTCTATCCCTCTCGCGGCTCTCGACGAGTTTGCCTATATACCTTCCTGGAATAACTCGTGGACGTATAACTCCATGCTTCGCTGCAAATAGTATCGTTATCCCATCGGCCCGCGTTCCCGGAGATCACACTTTCGACCTTTTTTTTTCTCCTCGTTCAACTTTTCCTTTTTTTTTCGAATACACATTCGAGGATGGAAGGCGCGCTTCAAAGGAATTCATCGATACGCCCAGAGCGTGTTATATTTCTTCCCTTCATTGACGGATCGAATACGTAACGACGTAATAAAAATACGTTTTTTTTCTCACCCTCACCCTCTCTCCCCACGTTTTTTTCACACTCATTCGTCGGATAATATCGCTTACGCAGGCGGAACAGAGTTTGAGACACGGTCTAGAGAACGTGGGCGTGCTCGCGTGCGACGTCGCTAATAATACTCGAGGAAAATAAACAACGAAACTTTATTTAAAAAAAAAAAAATCTTTTCCATTTTTTTTTTTTTTTTTTTTTTTTTTAAAGGCCGCTAATGCTAAAGCGTCACATTGTTATCGAATAAAAGCGTGTACGTGTATGACGAATATAGCGCGGTGAATGGGTGGGACGTTGAAAATGCGCGGGAGAACCGTCGATGTGTACGAGCTCGGGATGCAAAGTTGGGTTTATTTTTACTCATTTCCTTGCCACACGTGTGTAGGTAGGTACGCGTGTGTCTGTGTGTGTGACTCAGAAATCTCGGGCGAGTAATATAGCGACGGTTGTAGAGTACACTTAATAGTAGGCTGAAATCGTGTTTATAAATTCGTGTTACGAGAGAAATACGAGGGTGAGGATAACGTATCGTGGAGCTCGGGGTAAAATGCATCAGTCTCATAAAAAACGTGTAAATTTACTTAAGATAAATTAAAATTGAACGAAACGACCTTAATTTTTTACATTTTACGAACGAATTAGAATTTTATCAAAACGCGAGAACGAGATGAATTAAAAAATGAAAGAAGAAAACCGCCGTATTAAATTTATTCAAAATCTCGGTATATTCTCGCGTCCCGTATTACCCCGAGTTTGCTCTCGCGTCACGCGGCTCGCGGTATTCTCGTCACATTATTTATATTCCTGTTTGCGCGTGTAACCGTTGCGCGTCTCGAGAATGTATAACTTTTGATAAGACCGAGCGAGCGCCTTTTCTCGGCAATAATATCTTTGTTTCTTCTCGAACGTTACTCGTTCGAGAAAAAAAAACACACTCACACACATGCCGTTAAAGTTATAGAGCTTCTCGGTTGAAAGAGAGAGAGAGAGAGAGAGAGAGAGAGAGAGAGAGAAAGGAATGAAAAAAAATGACGAATGGCTCCATCGGAAAGCACTGAATCTTTCGTAGGCCGAGAGAAAAAGCTCATAAGAGCGTTCCATATTTTTCCTGGCGTGGTAGATACCTATAATTTATAACTTTTATATACATATATATGAAACGCGAAGAAGTTGACGAGAAGTACGTAAGCTGCCCCGCCCTTCTTTTTCCCTATCTTTCCGCATATCGACTCGAGCGTTTGTATACGCGGGGGCGTTAACATCCACCCGCGTGTATATATTTCCGTCGTCACTTCTCTATCCAGCATCTTCCGCTCTTTCGCCTCTATGCGCAGAGTGCGCTACGCACATTGTACTCGAAAGACGTACGGACGCCAAAAGCTCTCTCTCTCTGTTGAAACATAAAATTCTTACGGACAAAATAGCTGCTACGAGCTCGTTTCTCGTCGTGAAAAAGAGAACGAGTGAGTGAGAGAGAGAGAGGGGGGGAATGGAAAATGCATTTGTGCGATACAGCGAGGGAAGGGTGGAAGAGAGAGAGAGAGAGGGCGAAGGGGGAGAAAACCGAAACGGAAAATCTCTATCGAGTTTTGGACAGTCACGCGCGTCGGGCAACGACTCGCGTGACCTGGCTCATGTCCATCCCTCTCGCGCGGACCTCCCTCCTCTCGTTTCTACGTAATACCAGACACATACAAAAATCTATATATATATATATGTATAAGCGTGTATATAACAGACCCCTGGGTCCAGACTGTGTTATACGATATTTGCGAAAGCGAGACGAAAAAAAGCGAAAGAACGATGGCGAGGTGGGGGGAGGAGAGAAAAAAAAAGAAATTGACCACGCAGAAATATGAGATTTTTCTCTCGAAGGAATACGAAAAATGTTTCTCTCCTCGTAGTCTCTTATCGGAAAAACTCACTCGGATAACCGTGATACGAGTGGAAGAAGGCAGAAATGAAAAGAGGGCGGGCGAAAATCTTTGACACACGGTAGCGCATGACCGGGCGGTAGAAACGGTAGACAGCGATTTGCGAGAAATGTGTATGAAAAGGTGAAAGCATACATTTTCTATTTTGCTATATTTTTATATACCTGTTTACGTTGTTTCTCTCGTTCCTTTTTCCGATCCGACATTCGCGACTCGAACGGCACGTTTTAGATTTAAATTTAGTTGAAAATAAAATGTTTTTAGATTAAAATAAAAACCAGTACGAGAAAAATTGTTTAAAATATTTGTACCTTTTATGATTTTCGTCGACCAACGATTATGAAACTACAAACATAAATTCGTTCGTAATAAAAGGACTGTAAACATTGTGAAAAAAAAAGAATAATAATACAATTTTTATGACAAATTGTCACGAAGACTGGAAAGAAGCATGTAAATTATTGTAGGAGAGGGACGGGGGTTGACAATTTATAAAAAAGATTTATGAATTTTTTTTCGAGCAAGCCTTTTGAAAATAAGAATTGCCTTTTATCATTCAACCCTCGCCTGAATTTTTTGTAAGTCGCCTGATGAACTTGCCAGACTTGACTCCACAAATCAAATAATGAGAATTGAGCGAGTGGAAGAGAGATTGCGACAGAGAGAGAGAGAGAGAGAGCAAGAAATAGACAGAGACAGAGAATGTTCAGAGAAGCGGTTAATGTATAAATCGTTAATTCCGCGGCAGCCCCGGTGATTTACCATTCATTTATTCGAGAAAGAGAGAGACAGCGAGAGAGCAAGATGCGGGTCGTAACAGCCTAAATCACAGAGAAACGAGCCGCAGGGATCCGGGCCTAGGGAGATACAAATTTTTCTTTCTCCATGCGACCGCCCCGGGCGTCTGTTATAATCTTATCTTCACGAGCGATTTGCCTCTCGTGAAGTTTGCGGCCGATCTCGAGACTAGAGAGAAAGAGAAAGAGAGAGAGAGAGAGAGAGAGAGAGAGAGAGAGAGAAATTCTTTTTCCCTCCATCCTTGTTCTTTTTTTCAACTCTCCCTTCTGTCTCACCCCGAGCGAGTGTGTCAATGATCCGACATGCTAGTCATGCGTACGCAAAGGCAGAAGAGAGAGAAAGATAACAAAAAAGGAAAAAATAAAAAATAAAGGAAAAAACTCGTAGCCCTTGTAGGTCGTTACTTCTTTTTTTCGAGGTTCCCCTTTATATTCTTTCTTCCTTTATTTCTCATTCTGTATATTGGCCCTTGCACTTACCGTCGTCCTTTCTCTCTCTCTCTCTCTCTCTCTCTCTTTCTCGCATTACATTTATTTCTGTCTCCTTTTTTCTCTATGTTCGTGCTCTTTGTGTCGTTGGCACGAAACGAGAGCCATTGTGCAGGCGCCACGACGAGAAGCGCAGATTTTTCCAACGAAGAGAGATAGAATATATGCGAGAAGGGGGGAGATAAACGTTTTAACAGACGTCGTGCCACGTGGTCACAGTGACTGGCATGCGAGACGAATTCGTATGGGAAAGAGATGAAGCGAGATAGGAATTAAACTGTACGGTCATTGGCAGTCGAACAAGGAGGGGGATGATGCGAATACAATCATTATACGTCATTGACGTAAAACCCGAGGAATCAATTCGAACGACCCTCGCGATCGCGAATGAAAAATTGTCCAAGAGAACAAAACAAAATAAAACCCACATAAATAACTCCATTTTTTCATTTACCCAAAGCAATAATTTACCATCAAATATAAACGATAAAAATCGCTCTGAAAAAAAAAGAAAATACATTAATTTCTATCACGTGGAAAAAATTGTCTCGTCCAACCATTGCGACGGATCCAGTTTGCGACCCTTCGTTGACAAAAATATTCCCGCATAGCGTCAATCACTGTTATTTCAACTAAATAAATGTAACTTTGGTCGATTCGGTGTCTCAAAGGGCTCGCAATTTGGGGGCAAACGTTGCGACGATTTTCGTAAAAGGACACTCCACATTAGTCACCCCTTGAACTGCCAATGACTGTATCCTCGACTCGGGAGGGTTACGGACAGTACGAGGAGAGTCCATAAGGGTGGAAACGAGCCGGCGGGGTTCGAGAAATAGGGAGACAGGGAAAACTCGACGTGCCGAGACCGTGTCAGTGTCAGCGCGGCCCGATGCAAGGGAGTAACAGAAGTACCGAGCAGCAGGAGGACCAGATGGCCGTTCTCTCTATATACCTATATCGACCCTGTAGGGGGAAGTTGGGTCGAGGGAAGAGCGCATGAAGAGATCCTTTCCCATCTCTCTCTCTCTCTCTCTCTCTCCCTTTTTTCTCTCCCTCTCCTAGTTTTCTTGCCTGTTTGGAGTTGTACAACCGCATAATACCATATACACGTATACTTCCGTACAAGTCCAGCACCCACCCCCTCTCTCTCTCTCTCTCTCTCTCTCTCTCTCCCTGGCTCTCTCTCTCTCTTTTCACCAAAGGCTCTCGAAGAGAAGCGCGAGGTGGAGCTCCTGATGTTCCTGATGCCTGACTCGAATCCCTTTCCTGGCGCCCGAGTGTTTGTAAAATATATAGCGAGCGAGGGAAAGGAAAGTGGACGGGGATGGGGTCTTCGTGCTGCCATGCTGAGAAACCATTCTTCTTTCCTCTCGAAGAGAAGGATCTTCTTTTTTTGGTCTTGCTTCGGTGGTTACTATACATATATGTATGTGATATAGAGGCAAGCTGACGTAGTGGGGTAGTTGCTGGTGAAGTTACTCGGTATTATGACCGGTGTAGTCATTTTTCTTCAAAGTTGTAAAAAATGAAGCATAAAATTCGAGTATCGGTAGGAATTGTGGGAGGTACAGAATTCTCCGAAGTGAAAAATATCTATATATACGAGGTTCGAAAAACGCACGACTGCGCGATTAAAAGTTTTCTTTATAGGCTGATGCAGTTTCAAAAAAAAAAAAAATATTGCTTTTTTTCGAGATTTTTTATTTCCACTCGCGCTGGATATCTGGCTTGTTTGTTAGTTCAACAAATATTAAAACAAATTTTTCCAAGAATATATCGTGCACCGGGCGAATAGCTTGCAATATCGAAATTGCCGAATGAAAAGAATTTTCAAAAATATTTTTTACTCGCCCTCGAGCGAAAAGTCAAATTGAAATTTGAATAAATATTGTCGAATCGTCGAAACTGCACAAATTCTTTTTACAAAAAAAGTGAAATAATCAAAGTCGCAACTTTGGCTTTACCTGAAATGACACAAATTCTTGAGACAATTTGACATCGACGAAAAACCACGGTTGGCCATCCGCACTTGCGGGTACACGCCGGAATATGCGCATTCCCCGTCCAAGTATAAGTATGTGCGCCATTTGTGGGAAAAAGGCGAAATGCCCTTATCGTGTGTTACCCGGGCTTCCTCTCGTCTCTCTCTCTCTCGTCTCTCTCTCTCTCTCTCTCTCGTGCTCGTTTCTCTCGTCGGTGAGAGAACGTCTGGTAGCCTAGACCACGCGGTAGACCACGCTCAACGAAATGAGCGTATCTCTCATTCACGAAACAAACGGATGTGGTGTGTGGCGATGTGTAAGCGAGAGAGAAAGAGCGATACGGCGCCTTGGAATAGGACGTTTGTCGGATCCATGGAATGAGCGTATATACGCGGGAGTAATTGAAACGAGAGAGTACGAAGAGGTTTGTGGCGTGGCACACACCACACAGTCAACACCGAGAGAGAGAGAGGGAGGGAGATCCGAGTCCTTCGTTTCATCTCTCTTTCCACCGTGCACTTTATGCCATAAGCGTGCTGGTGCTTGCGTATTTTGCTCATCTACCCAGCTCGAGAGAAAGAGAAAATGAAAGGGTGGGTGAGAGCGAGAGAGAGAGAGATAGACATCGAGTAGAGGTAGAAAACGAGATGGAGGGAATATAACGCTCTCGAGCCTCGCAAGGTGGATGTGCATTCACGTTTGTACAGCCGGTAAATCATAGGTACGCCGGGATGCTGGTGAGGGTGCGCGCTATACATTCTCGGGGATTAACTCTAACGAGGGGGGGGGGGGGTTAGTAGGAGGACGAAGAGTAAGGGGGGAAGGGTTATACGTATGCGCACGAGAGGATTTCCCCCAGCCGTACGTACGGATACGTACACGGCTTGTAGGAAACGTTGTAGTTGAAGTAAAGTGGGGTAATATGGACCATTGAAATATTTTTTTTATCGTAAAATCTATCCTTAAAGCTCACCATGAATATCGTGGATATTTAATTTCTTCGGAGAAAATACGATCGGTAAGCTCTGGAGTAGATATATCTTTGGGGTCGTTATTTATAGGCTTTTTACGTGGTACTTTCCTTTTTTTTTGCGGATACTTTCAAATTTTTGTTTCTACGATATGGCGAGGAAAAGAAGGTTAGGGTAAGCCGGTTATGAAACGAGGAAACTGGCTAAATTTCGGTTCAAACTTATCGTGTAAACATGGTGTCAAATGTAAGTTAAGTATGTCCGGGGTAAAAGTAAAGTAAATTGACCGCAAGAATTCAAAATTTTGTGGTTGGCCATCCAATTTCTAATGGATCGGTAGGGACGTTCATCCATTAGAAAAAAAAATCAATTCTATAAATATGATATTAAAAGAAAAAATTTGTTTGACCAAAAAATGATTTTTCTGAAATATTTTTTTCGAAAAAATCAAAAATTTTTTATTGCAATTTTGTCACGAGCATAAACTGTCGTTATCTCGCTGTCGTTGAAATAAACCCGATGCGATATACGAATATTCGTCGATAGCGAATTTATACGAAAATTGTCCGGTCCATTGTATACGACCGGTCCATATTGCCCCGCATTGTCCTATACGTATGCATTACATGTTCGTGGGTATCTGCGGATTTTCAACCGCGAACGGACGAACGAGCCCGGATTTCCTGCTGAATGGAAATTTCTCCATGTTCGTGGGTATCTGCGGATTTTCAACCGCGAACGGACGAACGAGCCCGGATTTCCTGCTGAATGGAAATTTCTCGCTCTCTCACGCTATGTCCTCGAGGCTTACGTGGGAGCCCAATCTCTCTCTCTCTCTCTCTCTCTCTCTCTCTCTCTCTCTCTCCCTCTGTCTCTTTCTCTCTCTCCCTCGCTCTCTCGACTTCTCCATCTCTCACTATTTCTATCTATCTCGCTGTTTTGTTTTATTAACTGGCCCGATACTCGCATACCGCGGATCGGCGCATCATCGATGCCGTTGCAAATACAAATACGTATATACCGCGGGATAACCTACGGGATCCATCGAACCGATAAATACGCACTGATCGAAATTCATGAAGAGAAATAGATCGTATATTCGAAGCCCGTTACCTCTCGCTCGCTCGCTCGCGTTACAAATCGATAATTCACATATCGATCGATCGACGAAGAGAGATATATTCGGGTTTTTTTGTTTATTTTTTCCACATTCTTTTTTTTTTAATTTTTTGTATTTTCTACGTGTTTCTTATCTCGCCGTGTATATCAACGAATCGTCACTTTTACTACCGGAAGAATTTTATAGATATTTCTCTTCTAATTCGCGTAACGTTTATAAATAACATTCGAACATCTTGGCCTCGCGCTTAGTATCGAATAAATTTCATTACGTAATTTTTAATCGGTATCGATCCCTAAATTTAATATCGACGTTGATTTACGTTTGTAATAATTACTGACGATTGTTTTTGTATCACCGAGCGATCGGTGACTCAAATATGAGATCGACCTGTTTCCGTTCACTCGAAGATTCCATCGATCACTAGATTAATCACGAACTGTCGTTCTTTCCAATAAACAAAAAAACATCAAATAAAGCCACGGAATCTAAATTAAGATCGTTCAACGATCGTTCGTTTCCTTACCTTACCTATACGCCATCGTTATCTCACGATCTTCGAATCTTCTCTCCCGAACGATAACAGTGTCACCAATAATGCCAATGAATATATTATAAAATCTCATTACCATTTAACGTACGTATCTTCGCAATCTCGCCAATTCCAAGAGAATTTCATTGCACAACCGAGTGCTCTCGAATTACGAGATTGCACCTCGCTTACGCCGTATACCATATAAACATATATATATATATATATATATATATAGCAAAGTGTAGATAGAAACCTATACAGACGTTCGATAATAGCACTTTGAGGAAATTGGATGAACCAAAATGATGGTAGGGGAAGAGTAGGAGGAGGAAGAGTGAGAGGGAGGGGTATGAGGCGAGAGAATTGAGAGATTGAAGCATTAACACTCGTAATAGTTACTTTTGAAGAGTGGCTTCGATGGTTTTCGAACTGCAACGAGAGCATTTCCGATGTGTGCCCATAATAGAGCAAAGAGGAAGGGGTGGGAGATAAAGTTTGTGCGGTTAAAATCGTACTACGAGGAGGTATGTAGATCGAAACGATTATCGTATTTGTCCAGGATAGCTTAATTAATTTGTTGATCCATTAGTTCGACAAATTGGCCCGATCGGATTGGCTCGTGTGTCTATATTCCCCTCGAACTATATAGGTACTCGTATGAATAAGGTATATAACCTCGACGTTGATCAGTCGACGTGCATTAGCGAGAGATCGTGCGAGTCCTGTGTGTGTGTGTGTATTCATATCCTCTCCCCCTCCCCCACCCTTCCCTTTGTCCGATCCTAGCGCCCCTTCTCTCCTCTTCCTCTTCCTTCGATCAAGCAAGCTTATCGCCTTCTACCGATCGTACGGCACTTCGGCTCTCCGTCAACAAAGCGTTGTTTAACCATCATTAAACCAGCATGGACCTCATGCTTTTAACCCCCCCCCCCCCCCCTTCTCTTCATCCCCCCAAGAAAGGGCGTCGCACCTAAGCGAGATCTCGAGCTGATCCAACTTTTGTCACGTTATAGTGCTAAACCGTTGAACTCGACCGATCGGCAATTCCCTCGATCGTGAGCCCTTCCGTAAGAGGTTTAAAGATATCAATATCAACCGGGCTAATCCCCGATGCAGATTGGATTCGAGAAACTTGGATATCTGGATATTGTGGATGCGCAACGTCGCATCGTATATATACGTGTGCTTGTGTGTATAGATACTTTGCAGGGGATTTATAGCCAAGTGTTGTACGAGTATTTAGTGTAATAATGGCTAAGTCGAAGATTATCTGTGAAATCGATTAATAAAGGGGATGTTATAGGTTTGATAACGAATTGATAATAATTTGTGAAACGACTCGTGAAACGAATGGAAATAACGTCAAATCGATTGAACGAAGATATGTCGATTAATGTTGAAAGTGTGAAATAAATTCATTGATTAATTTCAATTAATTGATTAATTGAGAATCAATTAAATATAAAAACTGATTAAAAACTATTGAAAAAATCGAGAATACGATTTTTCAGACTCGAAGTCGACGATAAGAATGAGACAAATCATTATTCTTGTAAAAATTCTCAAAGCTCCAATTTACATCGAGGAGGAAAAATAACGATGGAATTTATTTATTCGTTATTCTTGCCTCGAGATAAACAAAGAAATAAAAAGCATTTGATCGGTACTCTTTTATTTTCTTGGTAGGTCGATCATCGATACTTGTTTCATCTCCGTACGAGAAAGCCAATGGGGCATCACGCGTTTGTGTATATGTGTGTGTTACAGCTACAAGGCAGCTACAGTACGTGAGGGAGAAGTCGGTGCGACGAAGAAGAAAAAAAAGAACAAAGAAAAACTGTAGTACGAGTCGAGTACAAAAGTCGTTCTCCTTTTCGAACGCACACACACCCCCACCCCCATACACACACACACACACACACCCACCCCCATACACACACACACACACACACACACACACACACACACACACACACACACACACACACACACACACACACACACACACACACACACACACACACACACACACACACACACACACACACACACACACACACACACACACACACACACACACACACACACACACACACACACACACACACACACACACACACACACACACACACACACACACACACACACACACACACACACACACACACACACACACACACACACACACACACACACACACACACACACACACACACACACACACACACACACACACACACACACACACACACACACACACACACACACACACACACACACACACACACACACACACACACACACACACACACACACACACACACACACACACACACACACACACACACACACACACACACACACACACACACACACACACACACACACACACACACACACACACACACACACACACACACACACACACACACACACACACACACACACACACACACACACACACACACACACACACACACACACACACACACACACACACACACACACACACACACACACACACACACACACACACACACACACACACACACACACACACACACACACACACACACACACACACACACACACACACACACACACACACACACACACACACACACACACACACACACACACACACACACACACACACACACACACACACACACACACACACACACACACACACACACACACACACACACACACACACACACACACACACACACACACACACACACACACACACACACACACACACACACACACACACACACACACACACACACACACACACACACACACACACACACACACACACACACACACACACACACACACACACACACACACACACACACACACACACACACACACACACACACACACACACACACACACACACACACACACACACACACACACACACACACACACACACACACACACACACACACACACACACACACACACACACACACACACACACACACACACACACACACACACACACACACACACACACACACACACACACACACACACACACACACACACACACACACACACACACACACACACACACACACACACACACACACACACACACACACACACACACACACACACACACACACACACACACACACACACACACACACACACACACACACACACACACACACACACACACACACACACACACACACACACACACACACACACACACACACACACACACACACACACACACACACACACACACACACACACACACACACACACACACACACACACACACACACACACACACACACACACACACACACACACACACACACACACACACACACACACACACACACACACACACACACACACACACACACACACACACACACACACACACACACACACACACACACACACACACACACACACACACACACACACACACACACACACACACACACACACACACACACACACACACACACACACACACACACACACACACACACACACACACACACACACACACACACACACACACACACACACACACACACACACACACACACACACACACACACACACACACACACACACACACACACACACACACACACACACACACACACACACACACACACACACACACACACACACACACCCATACAGATACGCAGACAAACACGCGCGCACTCTAAATACCCTCTTTCTCACTGTGGCGCGCAATCGACTTCGGTCTCTTATCGAAATGTCCGGTCCGTTTGCCGATATATATCGATGTTCGAATTTCCTACGTCGTTGAAAACGAGACAGAACGTAAAAGGTACTGGCAGAGAGAGAAAACGAAAGAGAGAGAGAGAGAATAGTCGTGCAATATTTCGAGGTACTATGCTGGATACAAGGGCGACGTCCTCCACGACCAATACCGAACAATATATATCTTACGCTCGAAAAATCACTACGAGCCTTCTCTTTTTCTCTTCCTCTTCCTCTTTCTCTCTTTCGCCTCGTTCATACAAAAATACATATACATATATATATATATTACGACATAGGAATGAAGAAATTGCACAACAGGTTGGGCGTGCATCGAGCGAGAGAAATTCCACTTTGCGAGTGCCTTGGTCGACCGTCCGGGTCCGCGAATCGATGAACCGAATTTATGAGAAAAGTTTGTCAGCATTCGGGGGTTGGAATAAGGGAAGCCAGGCATTCCATCCCCCTCTCTCTCTCTCGCTCACCCTCACACGTTCTTCTTTCCGCTACACCGCGGGCGGCCGTTATGGGAGAACGCGAGCTCGATTATTAATTCTATCCGTTCTGCCTCTCCTCTTCGAAACCCCCCGACCCCCTTCCCACCCTCACTCACTCTGTCTCGCTCGTTCGCGTAGAAATTCGCAATTCTTTCTAAACCATCTCGAGGCAGATGGTGCGATCCTCCAACGCCGCCACCCCTTCACCCCCGGACCATTCCATTCTCGACGAATATGACAAAAAAGAAACGAGATTAAATACGAAACGCCTCAATAATATTTAAATCAAATTCTTCTTTGCTCGCATTTATACCCCCTCAACACCCAACCCCTACCAAGTATCTTAAAATATATGTATTTTATCGAATACGTTCACAGTCGTATAAGCAAGATATTCGTGAAAAAAATGTATCGTTAATAAATTTACAAAATTGTTTTCATCCCTCGTTATTCCTTTATAATATCGTATAAACGAGAATCTAGGAGGACAGGAATTATACGCAGTGGCGATGATTGCACTCTGTGGCCATAGTGGTATGCCTCTTGTCTCTGTCTGTCTATCTCCCTCATTCTCTCTCTCTCTCCCTCATATTCTCGCACACTCGCAGAAAGCTCATAATATTACGTTTATAAACTCTCACCCCGATTTCCCTACGTATAGCGGGCGGTATTGTCGTCGTAGCCGAGAGAACGAACGGGCGTGAGCGAATACGAGCAAAACCGCGAACGCAAGCACGAGGTCCGGGCGATGAGGGGGGAGGGGGTGGATTGAGGCGGGGGGGGGGTGTCAGAGTTTGTGTATGGCACTTGAGCCCGAAGTGATTAACGAGTGTGCGGTTGTTGTCGTCCTCTCCACCACTCTCGCTCTGTCTGTCTATCTGTCCTTCTCTATTTTTGTCTCTCTCGCACTCCTTTCTGTCACCGTCGTCAACGTTGCCCCTGCTACCTCGTATGTGCTTATCACGCATTATCCGATATTCGAGCGACACGACGAAATTTATACGTACGAAAAATGTATATAATTAAATATTTAATTACGTCTATCGCGTATAATAAATTGACGTAGATATTGGTTTATCATTTATTTTTTTCATTATTAACAAATTCTTAAATTTATAGGCGAGTGGCCGTGTATGATAATTAAAAAAATTAAAGTCTTTCCTTTTTAAATGTCGAATTTCGATAACGTTTCTACCGTAAAATGGGGTTTAGAGAAAACGTGAAGGGAGAATAGAAGAAAAAAAAATGAAAAAGTGTAAAAACATGAAACATTAATTACAATGAATTCAATGTGCCTCGATTCATTTATAAAGCACCGAATTACTAATATATATATGTGTGTGTGTGTGTGTGTGTGTGTGTGTGAATATATGAATAAATATATGAAAATCTAGTTATAAAAATACAGAGAGACGTCGTTACATTATTCGCGATAAATCCACGCGCTATTTCTTCGTTTATTTTAATTAATGCGCACAAAACAATGTCGTTAACGAGCGTTTTTAACGAAGTAAGAACGAAAAAGGAGAAGGGTTGAAAAGGAAACGAGAAAAAGAAAAAAAGAACGAAAAAAAAAAACGAAAACGTGTAGGGAGTTTCGTACATCGCGCAGTGGCGATAATGCACGCCGGAGTGTACGCCATAATGGAGAGCGGCATATTCGTCCGTGGAAAATGCATAGAACGAGAAAACGTACAAAGTGGAAACGGGATGAGAATAATGAGAAAGAGAGGAAAAGAGAAAACATAAAAAAAAATAATAAAAATAAAAGCAAAAAGGCGCCGAGTGTGCAACGAGTCCGACGATAAGTGCGTAACCACCGGTCTCGCGATTCTCAACCCCGGACCAGAAACGGAGAACTCCCAACACGCTCCAACCCCCTCCTCCCTCTTATTATTTTTCACGCGTCGCATCTTGCCTATTATTTCGTTCGCGAATTGTTGCTCGCGTCTGTATTTCCGAGGTTTACGTTCGACCACGTTGCAGCGCGCGTATTTTCTCTTTTCTCAACCGTGTTTTTTCTCTCTCACCCCCTGAACCCTCTTTCTCACTATCTCTCGCTCTTTCTTTATTTTATCTCTCTCCATCTCGCGGTATATTATTTTTTGTTTCCTTCGCCTTTCTTTTTTGCGTTTTTAACTCTATATTCAACCTTTCTTTTTTCTATTTTTCTCGGTCATTCCTTTTGCGCCCTATACCTACCCACCTGCCTTTTCACTCTGCGATATTTCCTTTACGAGTAATAGCGCGTTTACCACCCCTCTCTCAACCATCTCTTTCCCTATCGTTGGAAATCTTTCTCTACATACATTTTTCCCTATTTACCCGTTCGGACATTGCGCACTCTCGCCCCTCTCCCTCCACCCCTCTCTCCCTTCATCCCCCCTCCACTTCGTTACCTCGTTTTCTATCCATTTTCCCTTTGATCTCGTCGCTCGGAGGTCTATTGCCCCCCCCCCTTCCTCGGCCCCATCCATCCCTCCTTTTCTTGCTTCCTCGTTACACACATACGCATAGTTAAATTCTCCTATGTATGAACGTATATGTATACAACCGCTACGTATGAAGGTATATCTACAGGCCCGTTTTGTGAAAACGCGCTGATGGAAAGGATATTTGTAACGAGGATCGTCAAAAAGCTCTATTTTCTCTGAGTGTAGCTTGCCACTCGACGTATACACGTGTATTCACTTTTGGGGGGGGGGGGGGGGGTGCGGGATGGTGAAGGGGTGCGGGTGAGTACTATGGAATGTGTATTACACACGTAGCAACGAGTATAACGGTTTTGGGCAACACTCGTTGCACGCTCTCCGCGTTACGCGATGCACGGGAATATCGTGTTTACGTTACGAGTGCTTTTTGGGATATGATAGAACGAGACGTATATATAGGTTGTTCGTAATGCAGGGAAATATGGACCAGGTGGTTGAGACGAATCGGAACTTTTTTGTTCGTTTTTTAATTTTTTTATTTTATTAGAGTAATTTTAATTTTGTTTTTTTGCTTTAATTTTAATTGAATGGCTAGAGAGGCAGGATTGAGACGAGAGATTGAGAAAATTATAATTGTTTTTTGAAATATAACGACTTGTACGAGTAATTCGTAAAGGAGGTTTAATTTTAGCGTTATTATTTTATTCGCACAGATCGTAAAGATCGAGTAAGACGTGTGTTTGATGGATAATATAAAATGCTATAAGTGAGGATGGAAGATGATTGTCGTCGTTGTTGAAAAATCTCGGTGGTCCATATTGCCCCACTCTCAGCACCCCAATATCGCGATATATTTGGTAGGAGTGCCGTGAATGATGGTACCACCGTACTTTAGTCCAAATTCTCGTTGTTTGTCAGATATAACAACAACGAGAATAGGAGAGAGAGAGAGAGAGAGAGAGAGAGAGAGAGAGAGAGAGAGAGAGAGAGAGAGAGAGAGAGAGAGAGCGAGAGGGAAAGAGAGGAAACTAAACTCCGTCTCTTCTATGTTCAGCTTCTCTGTTATAACTCTCTACTCCCGTTCGCCTCCTCTCTCGTTGTATGACATACCTCTCTCTCTCTCTCTCTCTCACTCTGTATCTCACTATATGCATGCGTGAATACGAGAGATTTCTCGAACGATGCCATTTGTTACCCGCGTATGGAAATATCTACCGCAGAACGGAATTAGTTACGGCAAGCCACGCCAGAATAGCTGGACAATGCGAACTATTCAGCTACACGACACACAGTATACATATGTTTAAAACATCTACACGTCTATATATAAATATATATGTATATTTCATGCGCTAGGGTATTTCGAATATGTGAAACCCGAGAGTATCGAAGTTTTACGAGTTCTCCTTAACACAATGACACTTCTCTTCAATATACGCTTTTTGTACGATTTATCAATTGGATCCCGTACTCGAACATTTTTTTTCCTCCTCTCCTCCCTCTTTCTCTCAACCGGTCTTTTATCATGTTGTACTATTCGCAGAGCTTTTTTTTTCTATATATTTTATTATCGAACTTTTTTTCACCCTCTTCCTCGTTCGTTCAATTACTCGCCGGTAATAACGAGCCATATTGCCAAGTGTTCTAATTAATTTCCCGTCTGCTTCTGTACCGATGTATGGTGTGTTATTATATATATGTATAACGTATTTATACGCGTGGTAAGAGTCATGAGGCTCTCAAGTGTTTAATTGCGCCGTTCGCAATTAGCCATCGTTAATGACGTGTCGAGAAAGATTTGCTCGTACAAAAAACCTGCAGACTGCAATAAGTTCTTACAATTTCGAACGCAGCAAATGTATCGATGAGAGAGAGAAAGAGGGAGAGTTATGAAAGAAAGAAAGAAAGAAAAAAAAAGTAGAAAACGAGCTCTCTCTCTCGCCGGATTAAAATTAGTTCGAGGGGGAATAAGTGTCTTGTTTTATTTTTCTTCTTTATTTTTTCACCGTTATAATTTCTATATATCAATCGACCTCTCGCCCTCTCTCGTCGGCTTCGTCGTATATGTAGATTCTCACCCGGTTTCTTTCAACCCTCTCTCGGCTCGGGAAATCAATTAAAGCGCAAAGCCCTCACTCTCTTTCTCATTGACATTTTTTGTGACGGTCCAAGCTTTTTCACCGCTGCGTTCACCGATGGTTTAAGTGCTTTGGCTTGTCTATATGTATACATATATTTTATTCTTAACAACCCTGAAAAATATCCCGCCTTATCGTTGTTCGTATTCAGAACGTATCCCCGGAATTTCATATCTCAAAATCGTATTTCGTGCGCACGTACGTATCTTCTATTTGTAGTTCTCTATCTCCTTTCCCTCGGTCTTATTGTCTTCCCTCAACCCCCTTCCCCCATTCGCAGATGTAATAACTTATATCCATGACATCGTCTCCGAGCACGTTCTTGTATCCCCATTGTTGCATATATATATATATATGTAAATACGTCTATATATCCACGCATCCCAAAATGTCTACGTTAGGGGCGTGGGAGCCTCCGCTGCCATGATATTCGCAGATCCGTCACAAGTCTTTGGTGTAAGTGAGCTTGCATACACGTCAGGAAAAGCAAGGTGTGTTTGAAATATATGGTACATGTTTGTCGAAAGAAAATAATTTGAAAATTCATAAAATTCAAGAAACAAGAAGATGGAGTGAGAAGAAAAATCTTATTTATGGGGAGGAGGGGGGTTAGAGGGTAAAACATTTGTTTCGTTCAAAATGACTTTTTAGGAACGTATTTACAACAGAAATATCTCCTAGAGCACGAATATAATATCGTTATTGCCCGTTTTTTACGATTGCCCACGTCAAAGATCGAAAAACGTGAGAATTGACATTTTTCAGTTTTGAATCGTGAAATTGCGACGAAACGTGAATAAGAATGCGATATTCGTGTTGTGAGAGAAATTTCCGATTCTACGAGCTCCATATAAAGCATTTTTGGGTGAAAAACAAATTTCATCCCCTCGACCTACCCCAAGCGTCGTAAGTCGATTCTCACGTCTCAGACCTTCGACGCTTAAAGAGGGTCGAACATTTTTTTTTAGTTTTCAAAATGACTTTAGGTGTACCTACGTTCATCAAAAAATTCCCGTAGAATACAAATGTTATATTATTCTCATTGTCGAGTTTCAGCAATTTTCCGCCTCTCTCTCTCTCTTTCTCGCGCCTTTTATAGTTTATAGCAAAAAAAAGGTTATCGGGCTAATATTAAAGGTGTTCGAGCGCTGTCTCGCTCGCATTCTTCAGCCTTTAACGCTTGTATAAATTCTCGGCATCCAAAGTACGAAAAAATTCAAACGATTATACGATAAGATACGTATATATATAAAATAAGTTAAGAAAGAGAGAGAGAGAGAGAGAGACAGACAGACAGAGATATTTCCGCGTGCATAAACTCCCGAGTCCGGCCGAACGCTTCGTAGGATTTTCCTTTCAGAGATCGTTCCTCTCGAGACCATTCGATGAAAGATTCTCACAAAGTGGATGAAAAAAAAAAACAAAAAAACGAAAGTAAAGTTAAGGAATCTCGAGGACGAAGGGTCTAACGTTAGAAATGCACACCGGTTTGAGAAATATTCCTATTCCCAATTCCTTTTCATCTCGTTTCTATAACTCTCGCTCTTTTAAAGCCAGTTTTTCCTGCGAAACTTCACTTCCGTCGTCTTCCACTTCCGGTCGCGACGATTTATTTGTTTTTCTTTTTTTCTTTTTTTCAATTTCACTTTTTTTTTTCATCCCATCTTATTGCTTCGTTAAATCTTTAATTTCGTCTCGTCCCACGGGATGGCCACTAGAACACGATTTTTCTTCTTGTCTTCTCCTCTTGCACTTCTTTCCGCGATCTCGTCCACTTTTTCCGCTACCGGGTGGCTCTTCTTTTTTTTCTCTCTTAGTAACTCCTCCCTCTCTCTCTTTCTATCTCTCTCTCCCTCTTTCTCTCTGTCTGTGTCGCTCTCGGTCTGTCTCGACGTATACACCTGAGGTACATACCCAGAGGTACTCTCGAGTTCACGCTACGTGGTATTACACTCCTCGTTTCTCGGTGCACAAGGGAGGAGGATGAGGCTGGGTCCACCCTACGCGCTGCGAGTCTCGTACAGTGCCCGCGGTTCTTCGGCACACGGGAGACACCTCTTACGACTCATCTTCTTTTTTTTCATCTCTCTATCTCTCTTTCTCTCTGTCTCTCTCTCTCCCACTCTCTCGTGTCTCATCTCGTTGATTGTGTGCAAGATGAGTGGCTCTCTCTCTCTCTCTCTCTCTCTCTCTCTCTTCTCATCGTCTCTTTCTCTCCCTCTTTTTCTCGTATCTTGCCAATGTCTCTCCGTATATGCCAAAACCCTCGAGGACTTTTCTTCACGCCAGACGACGATATATTATTATCCTCGCTGTGTGTGTATCTATGTGTGTGTGTGTGTATATATATATAGAGAGAGAGATTTAAGATATATGTATGAATAATAGGAGCACACAATCTCGAGCGTACACCGTGCAAAGTAAAGTAAATTCGATCTCCGTCATCTCAGCTTTCCTCTATAGCGCATAGGTCTCTCTCTCTCTCTCTCTCTCTCTCTCTCTTTCTCTCCCTCTCCCTCTCGCTTTCCTTCCCAAGGGTCCTTTCTCGTCGGTTTTCATTAAATCTCGGATTAATTTAACGGTGGCCGAGAATCATTATATCGCGCGAGATTGAGCCGAGAAACGGCGTTGCTCTTGTGCTCCTTCTTCTTCCTCTTCTTCTTCTTTTTCCTTCGTCTCTCCCTCTTCTTGGGATAAAATGATAGAGAGAGAGAGAGAGAGAGAGAGAGAAACAGAGATGCTCGAATGATAAGAGCATGAGGGAGAGAGGGAGAAGGAGAGAGAGTGAGCGTGAAGAGATCCGGAGATTCCAAGCGTAGCTAGCGAGCGGGCGAGACGAGGAAATTGCAAAAATAATTTGGTTCCCTCTCGTTCCACTTTCTTTTTACTCTTTTCTTTATTCCGTATTTTTCTTTTTCTTTTTTCCTTTGTACGCGTGTGTATACAGTTCAGACAAGGGACGCGGACGAGTGCACGGTCGAGAATTTCAACGGTGATAGGCTTTTCACGAACGAGGGGCGCTGCGATCGGCACGCGTCTCTTCATCCCCCCTCTCCCCATCTCACACGCCCATCTCCGGGGACATTTTTTTCTATCGATTAAATTTAAAGTCTATATTTACCCAGGGATGGGCGACGTTCGATTAAAAAGAAATTTCACGATAAAACGACCGAGACAATTTATCTCGCCGACGTGAAAATGTAACATCATGCTTTTTTTATTTTCTTCTCGTTCTTTTATTTTTATTCAAATTCACAATTTTTTTCACTCCCGATCGTGTCGAGTATCGTAAACAAAAAAACAGTTTTTTTTTTTTCAAGAAAAATGTGACGTACTTATATATAAATTTAACGCGCAAATTAATTTTTCATTCACGACGTCGCGTCACGCGAGCCCGATCGTCGCTTCTCCGACGCTGATATATTTTTCTCCTACTCCTGACATCTCATTTTCGACGTTTTTGTTCGTCACGCGACCGCGAAAAAGTTCATTTTAAAAGCATTTCACGAGGGAAAATTCGCTTTTGTCGCTATTGCGACGGATAAAAAACGTGGCAAGGTGACTGGGGGTGGGGGGAGGCAGAGTTGGGGTTTAGATCAAGCGAGCGAACATTTTTATTTATTTTCTTTTTTTTCTTTTTTTCTTTTTCTTTTTTTTTTTATTAGCAATTCGCTATTTTCGGAACGTGCTCACATTGTCGACGAAAACGCGCATTTTCGCGGCAGCTCGTCGCTTTTTCGCTTCTTTTATCTCGCCCCAACGACGATTTATTTTTCACGTACGTAGAAGAGCCGTAATAAATAATAATAAAAAAAATAAAAAATAACACGCACGTACGAGCGGATCGGCAAGATACCGGAAATAAAGTAAACCGTCCGGCAAATTTTCAGTATTTTTGCGCATTGCGCGGATATAACACGTGGCCATAATTTTTATTCGCCGTTTAGTTAGTTTACGCGTTCGCGTTCATTTTTTTTTCTTCGATTTACCCGACTCGCGCGTCCTCGAACGGCATAATTTTGGATTTTTTCTAGGCGTACGTTTCGCGGATATCGCGGGGGCTTGCGTTTCCGATAATCGAGAATAAAACGTCGTTTCACGAGCTTATCCGCGTATCATCGACTATTTTTTTTTCAAACTCAAAATGCCACGACGATACGACAAATTATTTTCGAAAAAAAAAAAAAAAAAAAAAAAAAATCTTTCAATTTTTTTTTTCAAACACTATATCGTTACTCACTGTAAAATTTCATGTTTTTCAACGAGATGCCGTAAATATCGACGAAAACGTATGGTTTGATGCAAAATAAAAATATTGTTCGGTCGAGTACGAAACGAGAAGGGGTGAGAGAGGGGGAAGGGAGGGGGCGAACGTAACATTGTACCGGTAAATACGTAACGTATCGAATTTGAAAGGAAGAAAAAAAAGTGCGGAAAATGTACACGTAACAGCGACGAAAACAATTCGCGACTATATCGATTTTCACAAAATTTTCCGATCATGCGTGAATATCCCGTTACGAATTCCATCCTCCGCCTCCTCCTCCTCCTCCTCCTCCTCCTCCTCACCGCTCTCGTCCCACCGTTCGCCAACGCGCGCTGAACGGTTTCTCGCGCGTTGCGGAGAAAATACGTTTTCTACAAAACCGGAAATTCGAGTAATTTTCGACGCGAGATCCGCGATCCAGTAGGAAATTCTCACCACTCGCGAACGTTTCACGGTGTGAATTCGCGCCGAATATTCTCCGGTTCTCTCGTAACCGTCCATAATATTCATTGGCCGTTCTCCGGTTTCCCCGGATCCTTTATCGTTTCAACGGTATCCTTTTCCTCTCTCTCTCTCTCTCTCTCTCTCTCTCTCTCTTTCCCACCCGCATTCTCCCATTCTCTCATTTACACACATACGCACAAATACTAATTTCTCGCTATCGAAATTCGGTACGATCGCGAATCACCCTCTCCATACACGACCAATGGACAGACCGAATTAATTCGTCGTTAATAGCGCGAATACGGTGCGTCGATTGCGGGTCTTCCAATATAATAGCCGTAGGCCACCGTTCGTTCGCTAGCTTGGGCACATAGCGAGGGCGTGCGATGCACCCAATCCCATGCTTTATATACACCCACATATATATACATATATATATATATAACCATATATATATATTGTTCATACATAAATACATGTGCATACGCTCTGGTTGCTCGCCCTGCATCGATTTACTCGATTATACCGTCGTCGAACGCACACACACAATCCCCTTACGCTTGGACCGGTCATAAGCTCGCGAGATAGATGGAAGGAGCGTATGGCAGGATCGAGGGGTGAGGAGGATGAGGCTAGAGAACGAAGCCGATATTCAGAGTGATCGAGAGAGCGAGGGGGGTGGGGGGGGGGAGGCGATGGTCATACATTTCACGCAACGCGAACCGTGCAAATCGAGCAAGACGCAGTGGATAACGCAACGTGCAGGTACGTTCCCCGTTACGATGTAACATTGTAACGCGAGTATATAAAGCCCTAGTATATACGTGTGCATCGAGAAGCTTCGTCGTCGTTGTTCTCAATTAATTAACGCGTAAAATTACAAAATTTCCCGAGATTACGACGAATTAAGGAAGAATTTTTGATCAATGAGAAAAATAAAGCGAAGAAATTGCTACACGTGATAAAGTTTATTTTTATAAAATAAATAAATAAACGAACGAATAATAATAATAATAATAATAGGAAGAAGAAATTTTCATTAACGTTTGCGACAATACGTCTCGATAGATACATTCCGCGTGTACGCGGTCTACCGGAATTTTCCTCATTAGTTTCTAACGTATTTTCCGCTATGCGAACTCATCCCTTCCCACTTGCCCATACTCGTACGCTCTTATCCACCGTGGCTCTTTTCGCGTAATTAGCAGATCGAAACGAGCGCCTCCGGTTCGGTGTGTCTGTGTGTAGACACTGTATACCACGTTCTTACCGTCGGTGTGCACGTACGAACGCTGTAAATTTGCATCAGAGCGCGAACGCGCGCCGAGGGTTTCCGCGACAACTCGTTCGTGTGTTAGGAGGGTTGACTCTCTCGAACAAAGTGTGCGAAACGTACACACATATATCTACATATATACATATATGTATCAATGAATACATATATGTATATATATATATATATATATATATATATATATATATATATGTATTAAGTAGACGACGCCCCTCGGCTTAGTTATGTACTTATCGTTATACACATAAACATAGAGTGTCTCTATCTGCATATCTATATAGCATACATACCATATATACATATAACATGCTTGCTTCGTATTACGAAGACACACACATATATATATATATATATATATACATGGCTTCGTATTACAGCAAGTATTTGTGTATAGGCAGTGACGAAGTGCATGTACGAGAACGAGAATTACGATAATAATGTACGCCGCGTGCGCGTGCTTGGCTTACGCACGTGCGACGTGTAATAGGGTGAGAACGAGTGTGTGCGGTAGGGTGGCGTTGGGGGGGTGGCGAGGAGTGTGGAGAGTCCCGAGATAGGAAAAAATGAGCGAGGGCGAACGAGCTCGAGAGTCAACTATACCTGTATATAGACGAATCCTCGCGCACCTTGCACTCGGTCGCTATGTAACGAATAACAGAAGAAGCGATCTCGCCGCAGCTTGCTTCTACTTTTGTCATAGCCCTGTGCTTGCACGGAATATATAACCTCGTGTATTATATTTCTATCATATTTATATGTGTATTGCGGGTTTGTGTCGCGTGGTAGTGCGCGGAGACTCTACTGTAGAGGGCGGTATATAGGTACGAGTCGAAATTAGGTCGACACCGAGAATCCTCTACAACATATAGTCGTCATAGTAGTCGTTGTCGTCGTCGTCTTCGTTCTAGTCGTATTCGTAGTCGTCGTTGGGTCTCGGGTCGACTTATTATAGGCGCCGGCACTCTCGGTAATGGTTATTGCATAGCTCGAACATTGAGAGAGGGAGGGAGAAAGAGAGGGAGGGAGATAGAGAAAACACGAAACAGCGAGGTACGATCTACGAATGTATACAGAGACCATTATCCCCTTCCTACCCCTCTTCCCCAACCCTCGCCTTCTTTCTCTCTTCATCGTGTTTCTTTCCCTCGTTCCAATTCGATCCTCGATGGAATTTCTGTACGGGGATTTCGATGCCGAATCGATCGGGATTTGATCGTGGCATGGGTCGACGTTGTTTCTTCTTTTAGACTGGCTCTGTTGTGTTTTTTTTGTACCCACAGTTTTCTTAGGAAAGAAGAAAAAGGAGGGGGTGTTTGTTTGTTCTAAAAGCTCGAGAGTTTCTTGGGTCGTGGACTATTGTTTAGGGGATTTTTTTTGTTCGAATGGGATTTAGCGATTTGTTCGGAAGTTTGAGGAACGGTCGATCGATTTGGGAAGGATTGATGGAAATATCGATTATGCCATTGTTATGAAAATTTGTGTCTTTGCTAATTGTGATTTGGGTCGGATATAAATTTATGTATCGTGGTTCGAGTAAGAAGGGGAGATCGTTCGACGATTTTGACGTAAAATTGAAACATCCAATAATACCATTGATTCGCTAAGACGATGGAGATATTTTCGAATAACACGATTAAAAAGCATCGAGAATTATCAAAACGATAGATAATAAAAAAAATACATAATTAAAAAATTGTTTTATTTTCGTAAAGTTCGCGACTCTCTAACTAAATTTTCAATTAGTGTCCAAAGCGCGCTCCTAATTACAAACTTATTAATTTAAAAAAACTATTCTCATTTTCCTCAATTGTCCCAACTCCAACGCAAACGTAATATTATAAAATGAATAAAAGAGCAACGATTTGCGAGAAGATTATTCTCGTAAGAATGAATTTTTATTGAAATAATTCTTTTTTTCTTTTTTTAAATAAAGAATTCCTCCGGTTTCATTGTTTTCGCGAAATTACAAGAGAAGCGAAAACGAAAAGAGACGCGAAGTTGGCTCACGGTCGGAGATCACGAGAGGTTTTTCAAGGCACGGTTGAACGGAGTGACATATCGCGCAGGACGGATCTCTCTCTTTCTCGGTCCCGCACAGTCGAGTCACGGAGTGAAGAGGAGTGCGAGGTTAGGAGCGAAGGTAAAACGGGGAGTTCTCTCGAGTTTCGCATTATCACTCACAAGGACCGGGCGTTGTCCCTCTCTCGGGTTACAATTCTCTTCCTTCGCGCGCGACCTCTCCTCCGAAAAGCGAACTTACGACAAAGCTCGACCCGTGGTACCATCCTCCGGTTGCACCCCGTAACCTCGTGTCGAAAAACGTAGACACGACACTTATATCTATATTTTTATTCGCTATTTTCTACCTCGACCTAGGTTTTCCGTTCGATCACGCGACCATCGAAAAATGTCAATCGTTTCGAGGACCCTTCAAGAGAAATCGCTCTATTCCTCGGAGCAGATAAATATTCCCGTGACGTTTCCTAACATACTGAAGACATACGCGAAAGCGGCGATTCGTACTCAGCCTTACGATCTGCTGACCTGGACCGCGGCGTATTTTCGCTCTTTGGCCAACGGGGAATTGCCTCCGGTCAAAGTTCGTGAAATAAATTCACGCTTCGTTCGATTTGTATCGATTAAATTATATTTATTGAATTAAGTCATTAATTTTCGTTGATATTGGTCGAATAGATTTTTTTTAATCGTTTAATTTTGATTAAGCGAATTCGATTAATTAACAAGCTTCGATAATTCCGATAATTTATTAGAATTGTTAATTCTCTCAATTGATCGTCTCTCCTTCTTATCGCGATTATTATTATTAATTTATCGATAATTTTCAAATCACAGTTTACAGTTTTTCATCGACGAAAATCATTTATAATAATTTTTTTAAATAAGATTCTAATTTTTTGTCTTGTAATTAATCGACTCGGATTAAAAATTGGATTTCGTCATTGAGATTCGTAATACTGTTTTATTTATCTCGAAATTGTGGGCGAATTGCAGGAACGTTTGGAATATCCGCCGTATGTTCATCCCTCGGGTATAACTCCACGTTTTCTCAAGATTCTGCTAAAGCAGTATAGTCATGAGGAAGATTGCGGAAAGTCGGATGTAACGAGGGAAAGAGCGTCGAGGACAATGATCGTGACGCTCGAGTCTATTTTGGTGCGATGGCGTGGCATGGCCCTTAAGGACGAGAGCCTATATCAGATTCTGATGACCGGTCGACTCCTCGAGCTACCTGGAGCTCCTAGACTCTGCGACCTTTACCGTTTTCTCGCTATAGCCTGCGGCCTCATGGGAAACGTAAGGTCCCCGCAATTTTCTCACCCCCTCCTCCTCCTCGCCATTTTCCTTATGTACGTAGCAGTTCTCTCCCTCTCTCTTTTTCTTACTCTTGGTTCTCAAATCGAGACATTCTTTCGTTGATGCGCACCAACACCAACACATTCGAGTCATAATAGAGTGGCCCACGCGCGACATTACTTCAGGACCAAAGTGGAATATCGCGAAATCCTGAAAACGTTTTTCTCGACGCGAAACGTCGCGAAAGAGGGGAGCAAAATAAAGAATGAACGTAAACTCGACTGTTTTTTGTTAACCGTATGTGAACGAAAAACGGAAATGCCAGGGTGCAATTGTACCCTGGCATTTCCGTTTACAAAGTGGGGTTAATTTTTTTTTATCGAACGAAGGGTTGGGCAATTATAATTGAAGTTATGATTATAATTAAAAACGGTGTTTATTAAATATTAAATAATTTCAATAATTGAATAATAATAATAATAACTCTCATAACAAATTTATTATTCAATTATTTAAATTATAGATATGTATAATATAAGAATAATAATAATAAATATTGATTAACTAGTATTGTTATTTTGTAATTATCCGTATTAAAAAAAAAAATATGTCATCGTGTAACGTTCAATCATATTTTCGTTCGAACAACGCCGATTCGTATTCGTGCGAACGATCGAAGGGAGAGCTTTGATTCGCGTCAATCTAAATTCTTTTCAATTGTGTCCAACGCCGATAAAACAAACGTATGACGTACGAGAGTACTTCAACACTGGAATGTTTCGGGTGTCGAATCGCTCGTGCCGATACACGAAAACGAAGATAGTCTTCGCGTTAATCAGATTTAATTTCGAAACAACGATCAATTTGCATCAACGACACTCGACACGACGAGCTTCTCGAAATATTCTCGTTCGAGCAGTACGCGACGATCCGAAAGAATGTCGTCGAGAACGTTAGCAAAGGGCTCTCGAAAATTACTCGAACGCCGAAGTTTTAATTAATTCGATCGACTCGACGATCTATCGCGATTTTCTTCATTATCGACAGAGCAGAATTTAACGGAAACCATGATATACATCTGCGAGCTACTGACCGAGGAGCCGGACGGTGGCTCTGCCACGATACCACTCGGGATCTTCATGAATCTTTACGAATACCTTGCCGATCTCGATCGTTCTCGGGCTCGATCGATTATTCAATCGACAAAGACGAAACTCGAACCGGACGAGGCGTCGCTCGTTCGATCGTCCCGTTCAACTTCCCACTCCGATGTCTCCTTCTCCACCTTCGTCGCAGTCTCGAGCGACAATGAAATCGACGATGCCGTTCCTTCTACGGACATCGATAATTCGTCAGAGGACGAGAAAACCGAAGAATCCCTTTGCCATCTCGAGGTACTTTCGCGGACCCATTGAATAATTGTAGTTTCGTAACGATCTTCGCGCTATGTGACTTTTCGTCGATTCTTTACACACAGATGCATAGAAGGACTTTTTCACAATGGGGATTTTAGATAGTTCGAGTTCAATACAACCGGGTTTATAGGCAAGTGAAACGAAATTCTTTCGAATTGAAGAAAGTTTTTTTCGCTCCCGAAACTACGCTATCGATCAGTTTTTATCTAGTTCAATGAAACACTTTTGTTTATCTCGAGTATTTACTTTTTATAAAAATACACTTTCGAACGAATCGCGATTGAATAATTGAATATTTTCTATTAGAGAAATTCATCGTGCTCTCGAAATATTTAGGATAATTTTTTTATTTCTTGAAATATCGTCGAACGGGGTTACTTTTAAACGGTTTAGGAAGTTTTTTGTAAGTAACTATTTTTTAACATTCTAAATTCCAACTTTACTTGCTCCAATAGAACAATGGATTCTTTAGCTATATCAAATGTAAAAAATGTTTTACATTAAAATCACAAGTATCTACACAATTATTTATTATAGCCACTTAATCAGTGTTATATATATTTTTCATATTATTAGCTCGAATAAATACGTGAAATAATAATAATAATAATAATAATAATATAAATTAATACAATTAAATTATTTATTCATAAACGATTACTTCTCAAAGACGAAAACAGATTATGATTAATCATTAATTGCATTTAACTATCATTTTCCAAAATAAATCGTAATTGATTGAAATATAATTTTATTCTTTTTTTTTTGGTTATCAAATCAAGAGATTAATCCACACGGTGCTTAATAAGAATTTGTAATTAAACGTGAAATAGGTACCGGGCGATAAAGACGAGGAATTCACGAGTAACGACGAAGCATCGGGTAGTCGGTAAGTCGAAACTCGTGATATTACGAGAATCTTTGAGAGAGTGAGAGAGCAAGTGGAACAAAGCCGCACATTCGTAGGGACTCGACGAGCCGAGGGACAAGTGGAGGAACAAGGAGGAGAACTGAGACCGAGACAACGAGAATACCGCAACCGGAGGAGTCACCGAGTGAGAATACTACGTACGACGATAAGAAGCGGTCGGAGCTGAAAGTCCCGGAGGGTAAAGTCGAGAAACTCGGTGGCGTTGAAACTGTCGAGGTTACGAGGGTTCAAGAGGAACGTCGTCGGCGTCGGGACGTCGAGATCCACTCGAGAGTAGAGAAGGTGAAGCTGATGGCCTGCGAGACGACGACGTCGACGACTACGACGACGACGACGACGACGACGACGAAGAAGAAGACCATTCCGAGGACGGTACCTAGGCTCGATCCGTCTTGCTCCTCACCTCGTCGCGGTACTTCGTCTTCGTCGTCTTCGTCCGGCAAAAGTCACGTCGTCGTTGGAAAAGACGTTAAAGACGGGGAAACGGCCGACGCCGTTACTACCGTCGAGAAAGCGAAGAAGCGAGAGTTTGACCAAACTGATAAAATATTAGAGGCGCGTAACGTCCAACTTGCCGAAGAACTTGATAACGCTCGTGTACCCGACGACGTAATAAAAGTGTCGACGAACGATATTGAAAATATTCCACGGGATGTTGGAATCGAGACGGAGGTGCGGAATGTCAATGTCGTGAGATCGAGGGTCAAGGGAATAAGAAAGAAAAAAGTTGCGAAATGGAGGGGAGAGGCCGAGACGACGAGGTTCGGAGAGAAAATTCTTCGAGATAGTCTCGAGGTACGAATCAAAGATTTATTCGAATAGACAGGAAATCATCCAACTGACAAAAGAAAACATTAATTCACTATTAAACATATTTTTCAAAAGAAAAATTTAATCAACTTTCTAGAATTTTCAAAAAAAAAAATTCTTTTCTTTCATTTTATTTGCTTAATTAGTTTTAATTAATTTTCATCTCGACGAGGAGGAATGCGATAATCGTAAAACAAAATGAAAATTCGTTGGTAAATTTCTTCGAGTTTCCAAAACTTTTAATGCATTTTATCACGATGAGAACATTTTTTATTTTCTCGACAAATCTTTATCGACAATTTAGAGTTTACGATTTTTGACGAAAGTTGGGACGAGAATAGCGAAATAGGCAACATATAGATCGAACGGTGTTTGAGAGATTGTGACAAACGACGTGGTTAACCGCCAACGAGATCATTTCCGTAGGTCGATGGTACGAGGACAGACCGACCGTTTAAATTTTATCGACGATAATACCGAAGTCGTCGGTCGAGTCGAGAACGCGTTCGAAGTCAATGAACTTGATGGATATTGTCACTTTATTCTCCTCGCTTCGCGAGAGGTCCTGCGAGACGGAATCTCGTTAGTTATCAAATCTCGTTATTCTCGAGGAGCTTTAGACCCGAACGAGTTTGGCTCTCTCGCGCTTCTGGCACAGCCAAATGCTTCCTCTCGTTTTCGTCCTCGACGTCGTCGTTCATCGGAAATGCCCGTTGACGCCACGACCTCCCGACGACTCGTATACCGGGCGAGATACATTCGTCCTTTATTGCGGAACTCGGTACATCCTTCAATTACCGGCTTTCGTCGAAAAATCTCTCATCGCAATCACGACGGATTAAAACTTCGATTTGACGTTACGTCGTCGTGACGAAGAAACGCGAGCAATTTAACTATTTTTCTTAAATTTCGATTAAATTTCGTGGAGTGGATTATCGATGGAAAAAAAAGAAAAAAATTGTTCCAAAAAAAGATAATTGTTTTTATGAAATTCCGAAAAATTTGGCGTTTGATAAACAACAGTTAAAGTTATTTTAGAAAAGCAATGGTTTTTTTTTTGTTTTTTTTTGGTGAAAATAGAAGGAAAATAATGTTTTTCAAAGTTCTTTTATTTTTTTTCACTCGAGTCCACTAGCCATCGTTCCGAGACCCTCGTAAATTTCCTCAATCGGGTCTTTTCGCGTTCTGGCCGAGAGTCGGTAGAGCGCGACGTTAACAGATCTCGTTAGAGACCACGGCGAGTTATCTCGAGAGCGCTCGACGTACCTCGAGACTTTTCAAAGCTTCTCTACCGACGAGTTTCCACGATTATATTCATCCCACATTATTCACCGACCCTCGAATTACGGAAAAATCCGTAAATTCGCATTATTTTTTATCCAGCGACGATAACAAATAAAAAAGTAAGTATAATTAATACGACTCAATGATTTTCCGGATTTTCTCGCAGTACGAGTCAACGTCGAACGACGACGAGGAACGTGTTTCCCGTTTGAAAAATCGTTTCTCGAGACACGAGAATGACGAGAGAATCCTCGCGAAGGGAGAAAACTCGAGGCGTGGCACGTTGGAAGGAAAAAAGATCGAATTGCCATTGGATTTTGTGGATTACGTCGACGGCAAATCCGACGATGGAAACGAGAGCGACGAGTACGAGGAAGACGTCGATATGGCAAAATACGAGCCGATCGGTCTCGAAAAGATTCTCGAGGGTATCTGCGAGTGTCTGGAAACGAGGAAAGATACGAGTGTCGCCAAGGACCTCGATCGGGTCCAGGATTCATCGAAGTTACCGCCACCGATCGATATCGTCGACGAGTTCATCGAGAGAATGAGAACTGTCGTGTGTCCAACAGGCGTGTATTTTCTACCGGAAGTGCCTGGTATAGGACCACCCGTTAGCCCCGAAACGGTTACCGCGGTTGGCCTGTGGCTGACCGAATGCTCGCGACGACAACGAGGCCACGTTGGTCCTCGCAACTTGAGACACTTTATGTGCCCGAATCTCGATGGAAAATCTCGTCGGGACGATTTCGATACGACGAAAAATACTTGCTGCAACGAAAACGAAATTGTCGTTGATCTGGAACGTTGAACGAAGGAAAAAGTTAAATGCAATTTTTATCTATACGTAAAAGAAGTCATTCGTATTTTTGTTTACTTTTCATTTTGTGTTTCGTCTCGTTAATTGGATTCGTGACATTTAATTCGAAATTCGTTGTATTACTTTATCGCTCTTGAAGTATGAAAAAATTGATCGATTTATATTTTTATAAGATACGAATGTTTCATCGTTAACGAAATAAAAATCTAGTCTAAAAAAAAAAGTTTAATAAAATTTTGCTTTGATCGACAAATTTGATCACGCTCGTCGGAAATTCGTGTAATAATAACGAATAATACGCTCTTGTTCGACGTTAAAAATTCACGCGCAATAAAACAGTACACTCATACGAATGTAATTTCCTCGATTAAAAATTTCGAGGTAATTATTTTCACAATAACGTTCGTATCGTTTTATTTTCAAAATAACGAACAAATTCTTCCATTTCACGTAATAACGTCATACATTATCGCGTTACGGTTCGGGTTTTATTATCAAAGACGGTTTATTCTCCCGATACACCTTTACGATCGACCAAACGCCGGCTCTCACCTCCCGGCAAATCCTCATTTCTCAAGGATGGATCGTTCTCCATGTACTCTCGCGTCAAACATTTCCCTAGAGTACCGAGTGAGTGAGTGACTGAGAGAAAGAGAGAGAGAAAGTGATAGAGCGATAGATAGATAGATAGATAGATAGATAGATAGAGAGAGAGAGAGAGACGCACTCAGGTAGTACAGCATTGCGTTGGTTTGAGGTTGCACCGTCGAATATTCGCTATATCATATATCATCCCTCCTGTGGTTGACGTTGGTAGCACTCGTCCTTTTCACTGCAAGATATCCTTCCTACGTACGATTCTCAGTAATGCAACCTAACTCGCAAACTCGCTACTCCTTTATGCACATGTACACACATACCTTGTAACGAAACTTGTACATATATACACACAATATATATATTAATGTATTTGGGTTGCACGCCCCAATTGCCTCAAAAATCAAATTCTCGTTATATCCCCGATAATGCAAGAACCCGTGGAAACCGCGTTTTCCCATATACCGTACGGAGATCCTACAAACGGTTTTTAACTCCGATTTTACTTTTATTTCATTTATTTTTTTCTGCTCGACTATCCCAAATTGGATGCTGCCCGTTTACATGTAGAGCGAACGATGGTAAGAGCTTTTCGCTCTTTCCACGTGTTCCTGTCTACATCCACGTGTTTGTGTGTGTTTGTGTGTGCGGATGGACGTGAATGTGTGTCACTTTGAAAGTATTCGATCAGGATAGGAAAAGAAGCGAAAAAGCATCGATCCTCGATTTTTGTTTTCTTCTTTTTCTTTCCTCCGTGTGTTGTACGAGCTATATACGCATATACGTGCTATAGGTATATGCCTTTTTACATCAATCTATAGTTATATAGTTATAAGCTCGTCCCTTTTGCCCTTTCTCGTTGCCCTCGATAGGTGACGTATAGATAGGACGATGGGTATATAGACTGTTACACAGAGGGAGAAGAGCTTGCCGAGGCTCTTGCAAGGACGAGAGAGGCTCGTTCGATCCACTAGCAAGGATTACCACCTCGACTCCACCCCCTTCGAGTAAGAGGGCGCGCCAGAGCCAGACCTTCCCCGGATCTCTCTCTCTCCTCTCTTGGTTTCCATTCTCTACTCTCTCCTTGTAAGTGTGTGTGTCTGTGTGTGTGTCTGTGTGTGTGTGTCTGTGTGTGTACGTTGGCGATTCTGTGCTCCTGCCTTCAGCTTTCGGTACCCTTTGCTTCGCGACACACATACATATATATATATACGAATGCAAGTCCATGCTACTATATACATAAGTACATGTTACCTCAACACATATTCACGTGCCATGTACTACGGAGAAAAGGAGAGTACGACGAGAAGGACAGAGAAAAAAACAACGACAAAGATAGAAAGCTCGGTGTGTGTAAAAGTAGCGAGCTTTGGTCACACGTAACTCGAAGAAAAAGAATGATGAGAAGAAGAAGGGAGAGAAAAAAAAAGAAAAGAACGGAAGTAGAGGGAGAAAAAAGAGGGTCGAAGCTCGATCGCGGTGTGCGGCGCTGCTGGTTCGCCTGCGCCGATAAATCGAACGACTTACCTTACGTCTCGCGTATATAACCCATATATAGCTACTCCCTCACCGGGCACTCTTTTTTCTTATCGTTTTTTTCTCCCTCTTTTTCTTCTTTTTTTTTTTATTCGAGAATGCTTCCTTCTTTCGCCATCCTGTGTAACCACCCTCTCTCTTCTCTCTTCTCTTCGCACTCTTCTCTTTCGACGCCCGGCCGCTTGTCCTCTCGGCTACCGTACATAGTTTATGCGACAAAGATCCCACCCCTTAACTCTCCACCGATATAAGGCATATGTACGGTAGGAGAGGTCTTGAAATTGGATTGAACGCTTCGCGAAGATCGTATACGTATAGGTGGGACGATCGTATATATGTATTTCTGTGTATGTGTGTGTGTGTGTGTGTGTGTGTGTGTGCGATCTCAGGTATATATAAATAATGGATAAAGATGCGAGAGACGTTGATATCATCCCTGGAACGCTTTATCGCGTATTCGCATAGAAACGAGCGTCTTCCGGAAGAGGGAGGTGAACATTTTTTTTTTCTTACAAAAGTGCTTTTTCTTTTTCAAGAACATGCAAATTTTCGATACACCACATTTTTTTTCTTCGTATTTTATGCGTTTATTCGTAAAAAGTGAGAAGGGCAAAGGGCTGGGGGGATAAAGTCGAAAGAAGGAAAAAGGCTTGAAATAAACGTTACGAGAAAGAGTTCGATGCTTTCTTTTTCACATACGAGTATACCTATACGAGCTACGATAAAACGGAACGTAGATAACATGCAAGCTTGTATAATTCTCGTTTAATCGCATAAAGAGGGGGTAATTTTGTATTTTATAAGCTCCGTATTAACGATTAATATACGATTATCAAAATTTTATAATCGAACGACGATAATTAATTAATTTTAATTCGTCGACCGTATAAATATTTCTCACCGTTTCCATATTGTCCCAACTGCGTCAACGTATACACCACGTGTACGCCAAGTATACTCGTATTCGTGTACGAATATTCGAATACACGTATACGCTTGTACTTCTCGTATTTCGTATTCCTTGTGCATGACCACTCGTCATGCTCACCCCCGCCCCCGTCGTGCTCTCTTTTTTCTTCGTTTCGTAATTTATCTCGTATATTCGCGCGTTACCACCTACGAATGCGAAGCGAAAGAAGATCCCTCTGTGTGTGTGTGTGTGTGTGTGTGTTTGTGTGTGTCTATCTCTGTCATTCTCTCCCTCTTCTCGATCCACCTGTGTTCTCTTTCTATCACTCTCGTCATTGGCTCTCGTCTCGTTCCTCCCCCCCCCCGCCCCTCCAACCACCCCTCTCTGTCACGCTCTCTGTGATGCAATAACGCAGTTTCCGCTGCTCGGAGAAGAGGATCGGCGTACCCGCGACCTACGCCAAAGGCGCGTAAATAGGGTGCATACCATCGACTCGTCTCTATAGCTCTCTCTCTCTCTGTCTCTCTCTCTCTCTGTGGGTGTCCGTATACATACGACTATGTGTAACACGCAACAGATACTTCTCTCGTTCCTATCTATAAATAACGCGAAGCGAGACGAGAATTTCTCTGATATACATATATATATATATATATCTACTTTTACATACATATATATACACACACACACACACACACACATCCGTATATATATAAGGTTTCACGAATGCGCTCTCGCTACATGCCATGCCACGCAGAGCGAGAGAGAATGAACGTTCAACACGGTGCGCGCATTCTCGATTACGCGAATGGCCGGAGGTATAACGAGCCTACGACCGCCGCGATTGTTCGAGGGACGAGAAGGGGGTGGGGTGTGGGGGGTTGAAGCAGCGGTAGGGGCAGGAAGGAGGATGGGAGGAAAAGCGCACACACAAGCACACGTACAATCTACGACGACACAATTCGGGCAATTTCGTGACCGGGTACGGATTCGTATCCCAGAAATTCGGCAAAATTACGAAATTGGGAACGTTGATAACGACGAGGGAAGAAGACGACTTTTCGTGCGAACGTAACGCGTACTGGCAATTTAAAAATGATCTTTTTTTATTTCCTAAATTTTTTTTTTTTTTTTTTATACGGCGAAGAAGATAAAATTGTTTTTCGTTCGTATAGAACTTTATTAAAGCGTGTCGTTACGATCGGACGATTGTATTTTGGTCGATGGGAACTTAATTGGGATGAAAGTTAATTGGGATCTTTCTTTTTCTCGTAAATTTGATCGAAACGATAAAACGATCGATGTGATTTCTCGAAATTCGTATAATCATTTTCTCGTTTAATTGCGCGCGTGTGCTGTTATGTACTTGCGTCGATCGTTAATGAAATGATCGATTGTCGGAAATTTGATTTGAGCCATCGAGACAGGATGATAATATCGTCGCAGGACGATTGTCGACGATCGTGACAAATCTCATCGTGGCAATATTTATTTTAATTGACATTTTCATTTTCTCCCGTTGATATCTCGCCGTTTCATTCGTTTTTTTTTCTTTGTTTCGTCCCGAGCGACTTTTTCTCACCGGTTGATAAGCGCACGCGGATTTATCGATACGTAGCTATATATATATATATACATATATATATGTATACGTACAATATTAAAAAAGTATTTTCGCGTTGCGTCGCGTAGAAAAATAAAAACGTTAAATAAAAGAAGAGAATACCGATAGCTCGATAATAAGTTGTGGCATTCGAAGGGGTTGGAAGATGAGTTCACCCCCTCCCCCTCCGATATTAATTGAAATACTGGACATTTTTTTGCTTCTCTCTCTCTCTCTCTCTCTCTCTCTCTCTCATACTCGGTTCCATTATTGGATACTCCGGGCATTTCTCTTTTCGTTTGTCTCTGCGAGATTTTTTATTTTTTCCACTACATATATATCTAAATATATATATATATATGTGTGTGTGTGTGTGTGTGTGTGTGTGTACGTCCATAAACCTCTTGAAATGAGCAGGTTTGTAGGCGTTCGTGGTGGAGGAAAAAGGGGATGTTGGGTCAAACAGTGCGCGATTGCTCGGCTCGATGTCACTGACGATGCAATGTGGAATCAAGGAGACAGCCCAAGCGAAATTTCAGCGATCACTCCCGAGGCAAATGAGAGCTCCGGCAGGTGCCTCGTGAGAGGCTGCCGAGATAGAACGAATGAGGTATACAGAGAGAGAGAGGTAGAGAGAGTGAGAGACGAAGGAGGGGGAGGAGCAGAGATGGAGATGAAGAGCCGGTGCACGAAGAGCGTCAGCAACAGCAGCAGCAGTAGCGGCAGTTACAGGACCGACAGCATCCAGGAGAGGAACGGAAGAGACACGAGGGCGGGGGAGGGAGGGAGGGTAAACTGAGTGCTCGTCAAATCGCGTCGAAACTAGGAAGCTTTTGAGAGAGAAAGAGAGAGATAGAGAGAACCAAGAGAGAGAGGGAGGGGGGGGCAAGAGGCCTTCCGGTAATCTGTAGGTTTAATATTTCACGCCTCGAGCTTTCCCGACACGGTACTATAGTTTGATGACGTATATATGTATACACGTTCCTGAGTACAGTGAAGTAAGAGTAACGTCGCTCCAAGTGCGATTTTGTCTCTCTCTCTCATCTCTCTCTCACTCTCTCTCTCTCTCTTGCTTTGTCGGATAAGTTGAGTGAGAGCAACATATACATGGATGTATGTGATAAAGGAAGAGGAGGAAAGTAGTACGACCCCGTTTCGCGATGATTTTGTGCACTGCGATGCCGCCTACAGGTACTCGAAATCCTCATCCTCCTCTTTGGCTCGACGTGTCTCTACGGTTACGAGCCAAAGACGAGACCCCGGATCGGAGGAATGCACGATATATGGACGATAGAGGATGAGGTACGTGACCGACGTCGTGTACAGATCGTTGTGAGAAATCATTAAAATCGTGATAAAAATTATTCCCACGGAAGAAACGAGCGACAGTGATGAATTATAAAACAAAATTTAATTTCGCCTCGTTCTCTCGTTTCTTCGTAGAGGTGGTAGAACGATTTTTTCAACGAAGTATCATTAATATCGGAAATTCTCTTTATACCGTGTTTCGATTACATTTTCCAAACGTTTTGAAATTTCATCGAAGCATGAAAATTAATGAGAAATTTTTTGCGCGTAAAAATTTGTATGGAATATCGACGAATGGCGAATCGATGCTTTTATTGTTAATAGGAAAATTTCTTTCGGTCGTATAAACGTGGAAATATTCATTTACAAAAAGTGTTAAATTCTCTATAGAAACCGGTCTATAAAAATAATTTCAGGCTAGATCGGAAACAATGGGTGGTTATATCGAATATTGCGGTTCTGAATGGCTCGATATATGTATATATGTATATACATAAAGATGTATATATATATACAGCGAACTCCAAAGGTTTGGGGGGGGTGATAATCGATCGGGAGCGCGGCTTCTGCTTCCTTTCGGCTCCCCGCGCGAGGTCGTGAGCGCGAGACCCACGGCGTGTGCAACGAGAGAACGCGGTTGCCGTAGGAAGGTAGAAAGAGGGAGAGAGGGAGAGAGAGACAGAGACCGCCAGCAGTTTCGTCGCCTTGTTCAATTTATCGACGCGCACGATAGTCCGCTCGTTCGTGCCCCTCCCCCTTTATATACCTTCCCGCTGTTCGCTGCTGGAACTTCCGGCGATGCCTGATTCCTCGGGCCAAAAGCTACAAGCTTGCCCGCAAGCTTTTCGTGCGACGGAGAAACGACGAGAGAAAAAGAAGAAAACTAAGAGAGAATTACACAATATATATATGTATATATAAAGTTCTAACGTATTTCGTCTCTATTCTTTCGCTCTCGTTGCCATATTTCTATATACATGTTTATATAAATGGCAGTTTATAGAACAAACTGATGGATTTGAAAATTGGATCGAAATTGGATTAAGAGACCCGAGAGACGATTCATCCGTGGTCGAATTCTCATCTTCCCGTAGAACGCTTTGTATAGCTACGAGGGTTGCGACTCAGACGCGACAACGACGAGGGACATCAAGTTCTTGAAATATACCGGAAGGACGTAAACATTTTAATTTCGTTCATTATTAAATCGTCCGAATTTTCGTGCGAACGGGTGATCGAACGAAAATCGTATCGATGAAAATTTCGTACACGGCTTTGATCGCAATTTTTGTAATTTCAATTTTTTTTCATACCGACCACGTTGCAACGTGGACGGATGTATAGGGGGTCGGATTGGACGACGATCGGTAGAACAGCATACGCCCGGAGATATACCTCGATTCGCCTCGTCCCTCACCCCTCCCTCCCACTCCTTCTCTTTCGTATGCGCATCGACGCATACTGATCCACGTCCCTCGTTGTGCAACTAGACAGACGCTGAACGCTAGAGGGAGAGAGAGAGACAGGATCGGGGTGGGAGGTCTCTGTGCGCTTTCCGCATCCCCAAACCCTCGGTTCGATCACCCTTCACCATAGATTACAGGACAATGCTTAACGACTTTAGCCCTCGATGTACGCGCCCCCCCCCCCCCCCCTGTACACCCTCGTCGTACCTATAGAGGATACGCCGTGCTATGCAACGAGCTGCAGACTCGACCGGTGCTGCCGCTGCGGTTGGTCCAGTATCGCGCAAGCTCCCGAATAGGTCCCCGAAGCGCACCAAAGCCTCTGTACTGCTCTTTCTGCTTCTCTCTTTCTTTCTCTCTCTCTCTCTCTCTCTCTCTCTCTGTCGTCACTCTCGCGTGTCCGCTATCAAAGCCGATTGTTCAGTCGGACGAGAGGGAGAGAAAGAGAGAAGAAACGAGAATTGCGACCCCGGAGGGCTGCGGCTTTTTGTCGGACGTGCCCCTCGTGACGGGCATATCAGACCACACGCATTACGAGGGACCCGGAGACAGCGAAAATTTGTCGATGTAGGACGAACGTTCCGTTGTGATATCGGCCGACGAACCGAACGACAAAGAATTCCTCGATTCGCGATGAAAATACTTTGAGCACTATTTTTTCCTACGTTTTTCACGGAGAACTGTATTTATTAATGATTTTTTTTAATTTTTTTTTTAATTAGAAAAATAAAAAAATATGTCTACCTAGTGAATATCGACGGTGGACGAATGAAATATAATTTTTTTAGTTTGAAATATAAAGTTAAATCATCAATGTCGCAAATTGTTGAATTCGTCACGAAATAAATGTTATCGAAAACAAATAAATTTCGATTTTATTGAAATAAATCAAATTTATTTATTTCCGTTTTTTAAATCGATTTCTATCAAAATAAAAATAATTTCTATTTTAATAAAGCGATATCTCTCCATAATTCACCGAATTTCCGTTTCATCAAAAATAAACCATTGTTTTCTCAATGCAGGTTGGATTTATCTATTCCGAATCTCATAGATAAAAAAATATCACAAATATACAAAAATTTCGATTCATTGTCTCGAGACTCACTGTTAAAAAATTATCGCCGAAACGCGACTGGAATAGTCGCTCGTGGTTCATTACAAAGGCTCAGCAATCGACTGCACACTTTGTCCCACAGCTGGGTATCGTATCTCCTCCGACATTCGCAAAGCAAAGACACTTCAGGGCAAATACTCTACTTTCGTCTACGAGAATTAAGGCAACGAAATCTTGCAGTTGCCACAATCCTACATACACACACACACACACACACACACACCCACACACACACACACACACACACACACACACACACACACACACACACACACACACACACACACACACACACACACACACACACACACACACACACACACACACACACACACACACACACACACACACACACACACACACACACACACACACACACACACACACACACACACACACACACACACACACACACACACACACACACACACACACACACACACACACACACACACACACACACACACACACACACACACACACACACACACACACACACACACACACACACACACATATATATATATATATACACACACAAAGTATAACGTGGAGAGTAAATAATGGCAGTAGTACAGTCGCGAAGTTAGAACTCTCGTTGTGAGGAGAGTACGGTGGTACGAGACGCGGGGGTGGTAGGGAGGGGTGGCTCTTTCCCGTCAAGTTAGGGAGAAAATCGACTTTCGCTAAACTCACAAAGGAATATTTGAACGAGTATAACACAGCGGGAAATCGGAGTTATATACGGATATTCGTAGTTTGTACAACGTTATAACGGTCTAGCGTCGGTGTCGGCGCGTTAAAATTCGTGAAGGGGTTGTTTCCGGCTGATTTAAGACGCGTATACCGCCCTAAATAAGCCCTTCTGACTTTAAAGGACGGATACATACAGCTACCGTTTTTTATACGAGTAGTGGAAGGGGAAAGCGCGAAAGAGCTTACGGTGCGTTGAGTCTCGAATTTCCAAGTCCCAAGAAATAACGGCGCTGGTCTGGGCTGCATTGCCAGTCTGGAATCTCTTCTGTTCAACGATTTTGTCCCTCTAGCGCCAGTAAGGAGAGAGACAGAGAGAGAGAGAGAGAGAGAGAGAGTGAGAAAGAGAGCAAAGAGTCTGGACCAGGCGCCACCGACGTCGAGACACACGCGCACACATACATTGTTCCTCTTTCTACAACGTTTCACATTCTCTCTCTTTCTTCTTCTTCTTCTCATTTTTTTTACCCTTCCCCCCTTGTCCATCCTTAATTTAACCTCGTGGCAGTCCGAGAAGACGTTGCACATTCCATTTGCTTGATGATGTCACGATCTCACTGTGGAATGAATCACGTCGTTATACGTATGCGAAAGCTCTCGTTTACGTTCGAGAATACGCTCGAAATTCCATTTTCACTGATTCACGAGTTTTATACGATTTGCGTGTAAGAGAATCTTTTTTTTCTTTGAGTTTTCACGCGAGAGGGTAGTAGGTACGTGACGTTATTTCTGGATTACGAGATACTCGGGATATCACGGGGAATGATAATATTGAAATTCCTCGATTCAGGAAAACATTTGGGCAAGCAAATTTCTTGGTCAATTTTTTTATTTTTTTTATTGTGCTTGTTTTTTTTATTGCAAGGTTTATTCGGGGTTGGGCATCGTTAGGTCGATCGGTGATGATGAACGTATCGATGAAAAATAATCGACGATCGATTTCTGTAAATCGATTATAAAATAACGAACGACCCCAATTTTTATCCCCCCTGTCTCTAAATATATCGTATTAAAATTGTGTTCTCGTCTGTACACCTGCCACCCGTGATATGAAAAGCAGGAATCGTCGACGATGAAAATTTCACATCGCGATTAAGTGACCCGGTTGCGACGAAATTAACCGTGGGTCGTGCTTGAATTAATAATTCTACATGATCCTCTCGGAGTTTTGCTCGACGTTCTACGAATGCTTGTAAATATTGCACCGATATTACAAATTACGACCACATTTATAAAAAAAAAAAAAATAAATCAATCAATGAATCAATAATAATCGATTAATTTTTTTATTAGCATAAAAATTCATAAACTCTGACAATTTCTCGCCATCTCTTAAATCCTCTCCATCGTTTGGCTTCCATTTGATCCTAAATCCTTTTCGAGTTCTCGTGAAAACGAGATTTCGCCCGGTACTCGAAACTTCCAATTAAAATCATACGATTATTCAAATTTTCGGATTTAGCGTAAGCCTGTAACGTCGCATATTTTCATATCATCAAGTGCTATGTATATTAAGAGAGTGGATTATGCAATACGATAGCTGGCGAACGCGAGGCGAAGGAGAACAGCTCGCAGCATGTCCACGTGTTGGTTTCGCGATTACAATGAACGCGCACACACCCACCCACACACACACACACACTAACACTATATAGTGAGAGCGGACGATCGTGCCGAGGACAGCTTAATCTCCTGCGGGCCGAATCCCCTTGTCTTCGAGTCAGGAGACATCGAACCAGAGCGAAAGAGAGAGAGAGACGAACACAGGGATAGATAGATAAAGGGAGGAGGGCTGGAGGGTGGGAAAGATAGAAGGCAACAGGAGAGGTTTAGCCTTCCCGTAACCAAACGCTGTTGGTTCACTTACTGGTCACCAGGTGGGGTCTCAAGATAGTAACCAATATGTATGAAGGAAATCCCTGCTGTGCTCGAAATAACGAGACCGGTGAACGCTACGACGCAAGGCAATACCGAAATACTCACGAAATAACTACGGTCTTTGTATATTTTACATATACACATACATATATAAATACATATATATATATGTGTGTGGGTATGAGAGAAAATACACGACGACCGTATTTATTCCGTGAGTCTTTAACGCACACGCATCTTTATATCGCATATATATTTATCAATATATCATCGTGAACGAAGAGACCAGACGCGGATAAGAGCGAAAGCACGTGGAGCAAAAACAGTACGATGCGGAGATGGTGAGCAGAGACAAGGAAAGGCAACGATCGAATAAAAAAAGAAAGAAAAATCGATCCAATCGACGATACGAGGCACGTAACGCGCTTTGCACCTTTTACTCTTCGTGATTAACGAGCATAACGAGACCGAGAAGCGGGGAAAGGAATGGCGGAATCAGAGGAGGGGAAGAGTGAGGGATAGGGGAGGGGGAGTGCTTAATCGTTTTAGCCGACACCCGGCGCGCACCGTGAATCGCGTGTCTACAAAAACTTATCAATAACAATGCTGGATAAAGTTTTATATACACCGAAAAGCGCGGTACGAAATACACACCGAACTCCGGGGCCCCGGGTACGTGCTCCCGATTCGCGATTGATATCGTTCGTCGTGTGTATCGTATATACGTATATAAGAAAATGCATCGTCGAGTATTTTCGTTCAGTGGCCGGTGCGAAGTCGTCGAAGCGAGAACACGATATATCGAGGGTGTGCTCGAATTAAAGGAAAAATTGATCAGATTCTTCGTTAGAAACGACTATTTTTTTTTCTCTGTTTTTTTTTGGTGATATTTTTAAGAGGATAAAGAAATTTTGACGACGATGAGTCTCGCGTGTCTTCTCGTACGTGTACTCACGGTTACATTGGGCGTTACCTCGTGTTGGAAGATCGAGACCGAAACGAGATTGCTGGAGAATCCAAAGGACAACGAACTCAGGGAAATACCCGGTGAACGTGTGAATCTGATCTTTCCAGGTGAGAATTGACGCGCGATGCTAATTTTGTTCCATGTACGGAAATGGGAAAATCGAAGACGGTGGAAGGGTGAAGGGGTTCGTGCCAATCGAAGCTGAGGGTGGGTGTGAGCTTCGATCGCTTCGAAAATTGAGAACCGTGTACATATCTTCGATAGGGAAAATTGATGTTATACGTATATATATTATATAATGGGGAGAAAATCAATGTTTGCATCACACTGTGCAAAGATAATATATATATGTAGAGAAAGAGAGACAGAGGGAGACAGTGTGGGGTCGATTCTTAGATCGTTATTCGAGGTTATTGGCTTCGTTTAAAACAAGAAACGAATGTACGGCAGGAACGAAGTGGTGCGGGAGCGGTAACATCGCGGAAAATCAGGACGACCTAGGACTTTTCGCCGATACGGATAGGTGCTGTCGCGATCACGACGGATGCGACGATAGCATCGAGGCGATGCAAACGAAGCACGGTCTGACGAATCCGAGCCTTTATACCAGGTTATTAACGACGAACAATTTTTGTTTTTCTTAACAAAAAAGTTAATGAGTACGGTAAGAGTATGATAAAGAAGAAAGGACAAAAAGGGATTGAAAAATATACAAGACAGTTTTAAAGTTTTAACTACCGTTCTGGGAATTTAACCGGCAATGCAGTCTTGTTTTAACGAGGCGAAACATTGATCTCCTTTATCGCAGCCAAAGTCCTGAGATTTTTTTTATATTTTTTTCGCAGGATTTGATAAAAATAATTGAGCTTGATCGGATTAGGGAAAGACCCGGTAAACGCGGCCTGGAAAAAAACGATTCGAAAAAGAAGTATATTCTTGTGCAGGGGTAAAAGTTCTATGATGTTTTTTTTTTCGAGTCATTGAAGTAACGTTGAATTGTTAAAGCGATGCTTCAAAATTTCTCTTGAACTGGGAGAAAAGTGGCTGTGTCGGTAAATATGGAGAATACTTCAAAAAGATTTTTGTAAAGTGATAATATGTATTTAAATAATTAAGAACAAAAATGGAAATCCTGGTAGTTTAGGGGTGAAAATGCCTTGTCGAGTGTTTCTGACATCTAACAGGCGTCGTTGTACGCGCCCGTGAAATGACGCATGAGGTAGTAAAGTTAGGGGGATGAAGGAAATAATTTATCGAAGTTCACGTCTGATTGACCGCAGGGTGCACTGTTCGTGCGACGAAAAGTTTTACGACTGTCTGCACAGATCGGAGGACAGGGCGGGCGGACAAGTAGGCACCGTGTACTTCAGTCTGTTGAACACCAAGTGCTTTCGCAACGACTATCCCATTCTTGGCTGCAAGCGACATGCTAGGTAAGTTTCCTTTTACCCTGCAACGCGCTACGGGGTTGATTCTGTGTGTATGTGTGTGTGTGTGTTGTTTTTTCTTTTTTTTTTCTTCTTTTTCGCAACACCGGTGGGAAACGGGTTGGGGTTCTCCACCGAGGAAAAATGGAAGAGGAAAAAAGGAAGAACAGAGAGATGGGGGGATGAGTCGAGAGTCAACAGGCCGGAGCGACCCGCGGAATTATTAAAGATGAGCGGAAGCGAGCGTATGGGAGAAAAGCACGGGAGAGAGAAATTTCAACCCCCTCGTGTCTACCCTCGTTTTCCTCTCTGCACACAGATGAATATATATGTATCTATATGCACACCGTGTGTGTACAGGTCCAGACGTTGCGTGGAGTACGAGCTGGACGAGAGCCAACCAAAAATCTACCAATGGTTCGACGTTCCTTTCTACTGATGATTGCCATCCTCTCGACCGAGTCCGGACGTCGAGAGAGAGAGAGAGAGAGAAAGAGAACAAGGGGAAGGAGAATAATTCGACAGAATCCGGAATAAAGATATTTTTCCCATCGTGATCGAGGCCAGAAAACTGGCCACGGACGGACGAGGTTTACCGCGGGCATTAAAAGTCTCTCTTCATTACTTCGCACGGCGGACGACATTTTTTTTTCGGTTGCGCCATTTTGCAACCTCTTTTCGCGTCAGCCATTTTATAGACACACGTGTTATGCACCTCGATACGAAACGAATCAATAAATAACACGGTTCGTCCGTCTTGAATAAATAAAACAATGAAAACAAAAACGTTCCTGTCTATTCGCTGCCAATCCTCGATCCTTTTCCAGTTGTTATTGAATCGATAGCGATCCTGTACTTCGATATTGCGTATAAATTTCTAAGCTCGATATAAATTTTCCATGTATGTCGAGTAATTTGAAAAAATCCTCGTTCTCGTTCACAGATGTCGCGGCGTCGGTGGAGGTCCATTTTGAGAACAAAGATGGTGGTTTTTTTCTGAAGCACACACCAAAGCAGTATTTTCCATCTAGGACGGATCCGTTGGGTTCGTCGAGCGCGGGAACGGGTCAAATGCCTGCCGTTCCGGTCGACGTGATGAGTTTATCACCGTCGGTGATCGTGCCGCCACCCGGGTCGTTACTGTCGGTCGATAAGTTCACGGTTTTCCAGACCAGCGAACCGGCCTCGGTTCGTGCCACTTATGGCCCGTTCAGTACGAAACAGACCGTTCCAGCGCGTTACATAGTTCCCGATCCACTCGAGGCACTACCGAGTCCGGAAATACGAAGAAACATTACAGCGTCGTCAAGCGCCGCCCTCATGGACGCTCAGGAATTAGGCGCTCGCCATCTTGACATGTCCGCCCATTTGGTGGGTTCGAATATACCTCGCGATGCGCCTGTGCTCAGAGTTCTGTTTCACGCGGGTAGCGAGGCGGGTGGACGTCGTCAACTTCTTCTCGCCCGTCATCAACGAGTCTGTGTACTCTTGCACGCTTCCTTACCCGGGAAAACACCTTTAACAGCCGCTTGCAGTCCCGATGGCGAGGACGGTGTTTGCTTGGCTCAAATCACCATCCCAGCGGACTGGTGGGCACCCTTGCCACCACCTGACGCTTCGGGCAGAGTCAAGATAGCCAAAACACCACCGAGACTCGTTCAAGTCGCCTATTCCGTTCTCGAGCCAAGAACCATCGCGATGGCGGAAGACGGCACGTTGTCCGATAGTTCTGGCAACGGGTCCAGGACACAGAGTCAGATGGACGGCTCTTCGCCCGGTGGCTGTCGGCCCAGAGTCCAAATTCAACCGGAAACACCATTAGGCAATGTTCCTCTTGCCCCGAATCGCTCCGACTACAAGGAACTTCGGGCCGACGATTCCCTCACCCTGCTCGTACCTCATGGACCTCTTTATCCTAGATCCAGGCTTCACGTGCCAGCTTTTCTTCATCCACAGACGCTCTCGTCATCCGCAAGCGCCTCGTCTCAACGTCAGACCGTACTTGGGCCACCGGTTGCCGCTGTGATTCTTAGGTAAGTTTTTTTATTGTTACAGTGTCTCGTTGAAAACATGGAAATTTCTCAGGGAATGAAAATAGACGTCACCGTGGCCGACGCGTTATTTTCTAAACTGGGACGACTGGTGATGACCGGCAACGATCATGACTCATAAAAAATATTGTCGAACGAATGGAAAATTTTCTGTGTCGAATACAATACCGTGTTCGTATCGATTCGTACCGACGGCTATTACCTTGATAGCATACTATTTCTAGAACGCGAACGCCGCTGCCTCTCATTTATGGATGTCCCGGCGTGACGTGAAACAATTCCCAGAAAACAAACTGATTACCTCGTCGGTTTTTTCGTTATACCTCGTTATCGTTCAATGCTAATGATTTTCAATTCAAGCACTTCAAAATGTGCCTTGGAAAATATCTTTTTGACTGTCTGGCATGAAATTAAAAATTTGAGGAATCTATGCAGAATCATCTTTTTCTGGTGATATTGCTTGAAATAAATTTAGTAACCAATGGGTCTGTAAGACACTAGATTGAAGTAGGTCACTCAGCATCGTTGCAGACAAATTTAACCGTACCTCTCGTGACATTTCAACGACCCCTTGGGCAAGATACGTACGAAACAGAATATAGATTCGTTCCAATTTCGGCGAATTTCGACCGTATCCGTCTCGTGGCTAAAGCCAACGGAACGAAACAGTACATAGATCGTTCCAATTCGACAAATTTCGATCGTGTCTGTCGCAGGGCTAAAGTCAAATCGGGAGTCAGGATACTCGATGCATCGCCGAGCAGTCCCCACTGGATTCTCAATTCCGAGATAAACGCCAAGAATACAGCAGCCACCTTCACCATAAGACGACGTGAAAATTCACCACGTCTGCCGAACACGTAAGCCAGTACCCACGCAATAATGTAACCAAGTATCATCTCGACGACAGTCAATTTTCCCACTATGTATAAGTAGATGTTTCGCCTGATCGAATTTACGAAAGTTTCTCACATCATCCAAGATGCACAACGGATGAAAATCTCTTTCATACCATAAAAGTTACACCGATAGACTTTTGCAGTCAACGTCGTTACAACGACAGCATTGTTAACGAAACTACATTTACCGTCTTCATCTCGACTTTGTAATTCTTTTGATTTTTTTTGTCGTCTCATTTTCGTTCTTTTTCTCTTTTTTTTGTTGTTTTTTCCTTTACCAAAACTTTGTCCACCGCTCGAGCATTGTTCCCACGGATTTTCGTGGAGAACGGCGCTTTTGCCCTCCGCTAAGCTCAAGAAGAAACACATTTTCCAGGACTAGAGTACCGGGGTGGAGGTTTTGTTATTTCGATCTTTTCCTGTGTGTGTGTGTGTGTATGTATTTTTTTTCTTTTTGCTTCTTGTTTCAATTACTTTCCAGGTCGGCCGAGGAGATTATGACGATGTTGCTCGAAGCGAGCGAGGAAGGTGCCGGAAGCAGCAGCTGGGACGGCGGACGCATCGCTTGGAGCGTTCGCTATGCCTTGGAAGGAGATTCGACTTTTCAGCCGCGAACGGGACAATCGGACGGTGATATTCAACTCGAGAGACAACAGCTACAGCAGCAGCAACAGCAGCAGCAGCAACATCACCATCGTCGTCCACATATGGAGAGGAGGAAACTTCAGGCACGACTGGAGATACAAAAGGACGATATACAGGCTGTCCTTCCTATTTCCAAGGTAAGAAAGGAGAAAACGAGACAATGGGGTAGTTTTTGTGGAAAGATGTTTTTTTCCTCTTCTACCGTCGTTCAACAACGAGGCAAAACAAAAAATCACAGTCGATAAAAAAACGAAGATATGTTTTAAAAAGAAGCGTATCAAACTTGTGATGAAATTTTTTCCGATAAAACTGATGAATTTCCCGAACAAGTTCTTTGACGAATGGTCGAAACGAACAATAGACAATTTTTTGACAAAAAATTACGAAGCTTTGATCAGTTCCTTAACAATTACGCTCTTGTTCTCGTTTCGTACGAATCATTTGTACGTTCCGATAGAAATGAAAAAATGTGAACGGGGAGATTGGAAGCAAAACGGAAAGTAATATTTTATGTTTCGGAGTAATGAGAAATTTGAAGACTGATTCATTATAGAACGGGTGAAACTTCTCTTCGCGTGGGTTTGCTCGCATCCTGTTAAGCGAGAGAGGGTAGGTGTATCGCACGGGGGTAAAATTAAACCGATATATAGGTGGGTGAGAGCTCCCACATGCCTCGTGGATGCGGAATTATCAGTCGGGCTCGGGGAAAATGTAATTATAATTACAGAGTTCAATTTCACGAGCTTCGGCGGCCTCTTTGTCCGTCAATATTGTTCCCGGTGTTTCATCGAAGAGTTTTCGATAACATAATTCTCTAGGGGTAATAAAATAAACCGGTCATGGTATAGGACGTATAATCGAACGAATAAATATACAATGAGTGCGATGGTCCAATTGCCAATTAAACGGATAAACGATGTAATGAGAAAAAAATAGTGCGCATTGATACACGTTTTGCGTAGCTAGGCCATTGTTTAATCTCGTTAACGACATTGTGTCTTTGATGGACGTTAAACGACGAGGAAACGATTGTTTTAATTTGCATTCTTTTTTTTCTTAGTTCGTAAAACTTTTTGCATTTTTGTTGAAATTGCAAGCACTTCTTTTTAAATACTTCATCGCATTCGAGTAATGATTTTTAATCATTGTAAAACAAATTATCCTATTGTTTGAAAGATTTTTCATCGATTCAGTCGAGTCGTTTGCTAAACGATTCGAACATTATTAAGATTCTGGTAGTTTTTCTCTCTTCTCTTCCTGGGTTTGGGTTTCGTCTCCAGCGTCCAAGTGTTTATTGATCTCTCGCTTGGTTGGCGACGCCGTGGTCTATATCTTTCCAATGACGTTAACCAGACGAACCTCTCGAACTCTCACGCGCTCTTATCGTTCTAATTTTATGAGAGGTCTGTGATCTGTCGGTCGTATATGAATCAACGCCACTTCGACGGCACGCATCGAGTGCAAACAGACGTCGTAAGAGCTTTTTTTTCTATTTCGCGTTTGCTTTCTCAGGATTTTCGGGCTAATTCCTAGGACGAAATCGTAACCTCGAGTCGGAAATTCGCGTAGGTCATGGATACAACGACCTTGTTAACGATTTTTCGCAATAAGTCGATCGAAAATTGATAAAAACGTAGATATTCAAGTTTTTTTTTGCTTTTTGACCAACGGATTAAAAATGGAATATTCCTGTGGTGTGTGATATTTCCGATTTGCTAACCCCTTTATGAAGTCTTATTGGTTGAAAAGAAAATACCCCAGCCCCAGGTCCTTCCACCCCGAGGGTCCTCTAATTAACGTAAAAGCGAAGTTGCATAACCACGCACGAGACAGAAGAATATCACGAGATGACGAGGAGTTGGGTATTCGTGGGCATGCGAGCAGACCAAGATACAGTGCCTAGCGGTTGCAGTTAATTATGGAGAGAAATATGGAGTTGAAGTGTGTCTTGTAGAGGGATGGAGAGAGAGAGTGAGAGAGAATCTCCCTTACATCATATGCCAGCTCCGCTGGTGTTGAACCAGCAACATCTCTCCAACTCGGCGTGCAAACGACGATTTTGCTGTATCCGCTCAACTGCCGCTTGTTTATTGCCTCGGAGGCAATCCGTTTAACATTGGAGCAGACACTCGTGGATTTCGAATCAAGAGAGATATAGAGAAGAGAGAGTCTTGTGTGTGTCTGAGAGAGAGGGAGAGAGAGAGAGAGAGTGAGAAAGCGAGAAAGAAATATTGAGGAAAATTGTTGATTATTAATTCGGTTATTAATTCGCTTACGCGGGCTTAGGACGAGCAGAGCTCTTCTTTGAAAGCCGTAGATCTCTCGCATGTGCTCCGCCTGACGGAAAACTCGTTAGGAACTCTTGGGAACCCGGAGAGCTCGCGCTTCTTGATCATCTCTCTCTCCCGTGGTGGAGGGAACCGGGGGATGGTGGAGCTGTAATTGCGCGAGAGCGAGAAAGAACCTCTCGTTGCTCAGCTTCTCTCTCCCCCTCTCTCTCTCTCTCTCTCTCTCGTATCCGGATAAGGAGCAAAGTTTTTAATTAAACGACCTGCTGTACGAGTGCGCAACGAAGAACACACACACACACACACCCCGACTCTTACTCTCTGTAAATCTTGCCCCGGTGTCCGAGTTATAATTCAGATACTAAACTGTGCAACTATATACCACGTATGAGATATCCGAGTCTCGAAGTAGGAAAAAGAAGAGCTCAATGACTCTCGAGATTCCTTCATTCGCGGAACAAACTTTCGTGAATTGGGTTACATTTGTATGTGTATGCATGCTAATCTATGGATCTCGATTTAAAACTCGTGATTATACGAAGAATATCGTTAGTCGATTATTTCAACAATTTTCTTCTTCTTTTCGATACTGAAGATTTTTATCGGATTTTGTTTACTTTCGTGTTAAAGTCTTTTCTTCAAATTAGTCAAATTTACACGTAAATAGAATAAATATATATATTTTTGATTAATTTCAATGAACTATTTAATAATTTTCTAAATTCTAATTCGCATTATTTTATGTATGAACGAAATATTTAAATAAAGTGTTATAGATTTGAAGAATGTCGTTCAATTATCGCTAGAATTCATTAATTACTAGCTTAAAAGTTTGAAAAGAATAAATTAATAAATCAAATAATAATTAATAATTGAATAATTTGTCTAATTGGATGAATTAATTAATCTTGTAATTAATGATGGGCTGGAAATTGAAAAAATGTAATTAATATCCAAACGATCGATTGTCAATCCCTTAATTACATCTTCACCCCTCCATATAGCCCTCGTAAACTTTTAACTCCAATTCGAAAATCGTTACAGAACTGGGAAGTGATGAATACGGCAGTGTTGACGGGACGTCAAGTGTCCCAAGCGATGAAAGTTTTCATCGTTAGTCAGGCGGGTACGGTCGCTGACGTAACTCTACAGTCCTCGTGTCACTCGGAAGACGAGAGCGTCCTCAAAGTGAGTACCACACATGAAAAACGATCCCGATACGCGAACATAAAAAAATCTCCTTTTCTCAAAAATCTCGATTTTTCCAACCGTGGGAAATACTTCGGGTGCACCACCCTCTTTTCACTTAAAAACTGACCCAACTAGTATTACAAATAATTAAATTACGCCACTTTTTTTTGTTCACGGAAATTAATTAAAAATGTACGCCCGCAACAACGGACAACAAAGTTTTCATATATATTTCACAGAAAGAACTTTTCACTCGCAGTTTACGAGCAAATTTACGAGCATAATAACGAGCCAAAAAGGATTAATTTCCAAGTAAAAAAGTCATCTCCGTAGCCCGCAAGTTTTACCCTCTCGACGTTGAGAAGTAAATAAGGTGGAAAAGAAATTCTTTTCTTTTTCTAGGTTTCATCGTCGTGCAGCAGTGTATACGTCGATGGTTCGGAAATTCGTGGCTCGAGCAACGCCTCGGTATTGGTGAAATACGGAACGTACACGGGTCTCGCACGCTTCACGGTCTGGATGCCGGAATTTCCGTTGGAGGTGACGGTGGGCGATTCGCGTTTGAGCCAGGTCAAAGGTTGGCGTGTGCCCGAGGGCCACTCGATACAGAAGAACAAGCGTAGTCTCTTGAACGAGACGACGAGCGACGACAAAAGTACGATAGTTACGAATTCACGTACGAAAAGAAATCCTACCGGTGTCGAGGAAAACGACGAGGACGACGAGGAGGATATCGAGGCTGAGAGATTTCGTGGCGACGATCGTTGGGACACGGTAAATTCGATCGATCGTAGTCCGTTACAGTCGACCTGCCGTTTGAGATTTCAACAAAGTCCGGTCGAGGTACACGCGAAATTTCTCGCCGCTGGACACGATTCAGGACGCGAGAGCTATTTTGTAAATCGACGCACGTGGCTCAGAGTCACCGATCTCGTCGTTGGATTATTGAGAGTATCGGATCCTCGTATAGCGACCCTCCTGCAGGACAGAATCGTTCAGGGACGTGGTGTTGGTAGAACGGAAGTTCAGGTACTATCGCCGATAACCGGCAGAGTAATCGGAGCGAAAGAGATACGCGTTGGCAACGATCGTGTCACCGTTACGAGATTGTCCGTCAGAGTCGTATCCGGACTGCAACTCACCATCAGCCCCGACTCGATCATCGAGAATGGATACGTTGCCAAAACGTTCGTTACGAGGAGATTAACGGCGCAGTATCAGGTATGACGATGGAAAAAGAGCGAGAGTCCATTTACGAACGAATATTGCGTTGTGGGCAATTTTAAACATGAGATGATAAAGGAGATTAATTACCGAGCTTCGATTTTCATCGTGCACCGGGCAATAGTAACGATAACGTACGGAAAATATCATTTTTGATCATTGGGGAATTGAAATTCTTTTTTATTTTGTTGGGCTTCGTATTTTGTACGACCAGTTGGTAATGGTGATTGAGGATTTTATCCATTAAATGATAGAGGGGATGATTTTGATGATGTGCCAAGCAATAGTAACGATAGAGATGTAAAAACATAATTTTTGATTATCGGGGAAGTGAAATTAAAAACGTTTTGTTGTGCCTAATATTTTGTAGAAACAGATGGTAATGGTGGTTAGCGATTTTATCCATGAAATGATAAAGGGAATTATTTTCTGATATTCGATTTTGATCATGTGCCAAGCAATAATAACGATAGAGTCCTAAAAACATGATTTTTGATTGTTAAGGAAATATCCAAATTTCAAATTTTGTTGGATTTAATATTTTGTACGACCAAATGGTAATGATGATTTGTGATTTTATCATAAAGGGGATGATTTATCGATACTCCATTTTTATCAGTAGCCAGTCGCTATAGAGACTTGAAAAAATAATGTTTAACTATGGGGAAGATTTTTTCTCAATTTTTGTTGGAATTTGCTTAATATTTCGTACAACCATTGCCCAATGGCCATAGACGATTGTATTCCTGAAGTAATGAAAGTGACAATGACCGAGACGAAAATATTTAATCCAATTTTTGAAGAATTTTTACACGACACAATTCTTGACAAAATAACAAACGTTGATTATTTTCCCCAACTCTGTAATTCCTATCGAACGTTGATTTTTCCCTAATGAAAATATTATTTCCAAACACTCGGTACGGTACGAAACCGTGAGGCAAACAATAAATTCCCTTTATTTTTTCATCTTTGTCCCGACGTGATGTAATTTAGCCAGGCCGAGTATACACGTTGATAGATCGACGTATAGTAAAGCTCGCGTCGTAGAACGAGGGAGTGAAATTGTGTTGTCGTTCGATCACCCAGTTCTACATAAGTGCCGAGTGCTCGAGACACTCGAAGAGCCATAGTTCCAGTTCTTTCGATCATCGTGTCGTCGACCCGGATCGATCCTCGCCCCCTCGAAAACCTTTTTATTATCACCTTCGCTAACCCCTTATCATACTTATCCCAATTAATTCTACCTATTTTTCACGAAAAATCATTTATATTGACATTATTTTAATTTTTACGTCTCTCGTTTTTTTTTCTCTGTTTCGTTTCCCGGTAGGAAGGACTTTTGGACATCGACATTGAATTTTCGGACAGTACGAGGACTCCCTTGAGAGAAGTGTCGGTTAGCGACTATCATCTGGTCGTGGAGAGTCTGGACCCGGAGGTTGTCGCATTTGCGCCGATGGTCGCGGCTCATCACCCAAGGGTCATAGCGGTTGGCGAAGGCCGTGGGGATTTGCTACGAGTCACCCTACAGTTGGCCGACGTGTGCCGACTACCCCCGAGCGGTGCTCGTAGATTGAAGGGTTCGTCGTCGACAAGGTCGAACGTACCGTCGCCGGCTCTCGCGACTGCCTCGGCAAACGTCGAGGTCGATTTTGCCACTGGCGACCTTCCCCATCGACCGGAATTCGTTCAGAACGACGGGGGTGGAACGGTACAGGGAGGCTCGTCTCATCATCATCGAGAACGAAAAACTGGACGCGAGGTCGCCCCCGATCTTCACGATATTATTATCGGTGAGTGATTTCGACTTATTGATTCGTACAACGCGGTTCAACGACGATTCGTTATTACGTACGTTTTTTTTTCTTTTCGCGCGTTGCTTAGTCATGGTGGATGACGAAATTTGCATAAAACCGCACCCTCGTCGAAGAACTGTGACGAACGAGGGAGAACGCGATTTTCTGCAATTTGATTATTTCAATTCGCAGAGTTATTCGACAATTTGATGGGGAGACAAATTCTGTTATCGGTTTATCGATTAATTGTTGGTTGATGTGGATCGAATTGATTAAATGTTGATTACACGATTAATTATCGATACAAGAATAAATTGGTAATATTATTTTTCATTTTTCAAAACGTTCTAATATTGAATAATTTGGATCTTGTTTGTTTCTAAAATAATTAATTAATTCGATCAACTGATATTCTACAATTATTTCCATTGAAAGTAAATTAAACAAAACTCACCCTTTCAATGGCAAAAATAGCCTCGCGTCCGTGTAAAAAATGCTGAAAAAAAAATCGTGATCCGTTGAGTACCAGAAACAAAAAAAAAATTCTTCCACGAAACAATACTTTTTCGTCCCTATGCTTCTAAAATAAAACTGATATCCGCGTTTGAAAACTCCGTAAGCTTCGATAAATCTGGGTCGACGGGATGGCCAGTAAAAAAATATATACATACATATATATATTTCCTAAAATAATAAAATCGTCGTTTGTAAAATTGCTCGAACATTTCCAACCCAGCAATGTCCCTATAAAAGGGGACATTGGTCCGAGACACATTTACGATATACCTCGTTACGTATCGATCGTAAAAAAAACCTCTCGTAGTACCGAAACGACCGAAGAAAGAGAAAAAAAGGGAAAAAAGAACAATATTTTTTTTGTTTTCACTTGGTACAAAAAATTAAAACGATAAAAAATCAATAAAAATCTGTTTCAGGTGGAATGGGCGGTGTGGGTGTTCATCAACACGGTGGTTCGCACATGCCACCATTAGAGATCGGAATGTACATACTCCTCGCGGTATTCTCATTCGCGATAGTCGTCTCGGTGGTATCGTGCGTGGTTTACGCGAGCAAGTTCAAGCCTCAACCGACGGATTCGCCGATGCCGAGTCTTCCGGTTCTCGGTGCTGTGAGAGCCCGTGCAGCTGCGAGTCAATTAGCATCGGGTCGTAGACCTCGCGAATCGACGACCAACGCCCACGATTGGGTATGGCTCGGTCGAGCGACCCTCGAGAGAGCAGCTTGCGCGCCTCAACAGGTACGCAATTCGGTGAGAGAAAAAAAACAATGAAAAAAAAAAACCAAACATAACAAAAATTGAAAAATAACAACAGAAAACAAACGAGAGACCAAAAAATAATATACGTTGGAGAAAAATTGCTCGAGGAATACGAGTGAAATATAAAATAAAAATTTCTCTCGTATACGTTGTACCGATATCGTCGTACCCTCGTTCGAGTTTGAGGGATACGACTGTTGCGCGCGTATCTGGCAGAGAGCCCATCTTTACCCTTCGACTTTCTTCAACGACCCAGAAACGACGGATTCCCTCGCCTCGAGACGTTCGAGTTGTAAAGATAAAAAACAGAATGAAAGAAAGAACAAAAAAGAGAGCGAATAAAAATGTCGATAGGATTATCGGTTAGCGCGGTTTGAAATTGATTTTTATCGTTCTAGGTTCGCGTGACGAATAATCCGTTGGCTGGAGAGGCTGAGGAAGACCCGTCGAACGTGGATATCGGCACGAGTTTCGATAATCCAAATCATATCGAATTACCGACCGCGACGAGACCGATCGGCTGGACAGCGAACTCGGTACCGATCGACACCACGACTTACTGCAAACGAGACAAGGGACCTAGGAGCTTCGTCGGCAAACAGCCCAAAGGACACTCGGGAAAGTCGCACAATAGCACGGGTGTGATCGTCAATGCTAGTCAGCGAAATGGGTCAGTGAAAATATGCGAGTTATCGGATTTTTGATCGATGAGATCGATAATTTTACGATTGTTTTTAAAAGTCGAAGGAAACGAGTAACGATGCTAACGATGATGGAACGAAAACGTCGTTTTTTACAAAAATTATTCTTCAAATTGACCCAGTCTTTCATCAAATAGAACATTTTTTGTTTGTTTTCGATCGACGAATGAAAAACTTGATTTTTATGATTATTCCTCGTCGAGTCGAGGTAAAAATTGAACTCGCATAAAAATAATAATTTGACGTCGGCTTTTTAGAACGGTCAATGCACGGGGTTGACCCTGCTATCGATCGGTTCTCTCTCTCTCTCTTTCACCTTACCATGACGTTATTTTATTTACGTCAGCGATTATTTAAAAATTCTGATTAACCTTTCCATCGTTAGCTGTCCGACCTATTTTTTTAAAGAAAAAAAAACGTCGTTTTTCCATTTTGTACCCTTTCCGTTGTTAATTTTCTATTTTCCGTTGTGTGTGTGTTTTTTTTAGAAACGACGAATCGAGCACGTCGGACGTTCCACCGCCGTTGCCGCCTCACGGAATTCCGGGTGCATCTTCGGTTGCGATACCGGACGCGACCAACGGTAACGAGGATTACAAACCACCGGTTCCACCGCACAGAAATACCGGAGTGACGGTTAGACCACCGGAAACACCGAAGAAACATCATCACAGAATATCGAACGGCAGTCATCACGGCAATCATCGTCATATCAAGCATCATCATCATCATCACCACGCGAAAAATCCCACCAAGAGCAAGATTTTGCCGACGGTGGCGCCATCTTTGGAGGAACAACAAAGACCTGGCGTACCCGCCACAGAGGACGATTTCGTACAATTGAGAAATCCACAGGACGACGTAACGTCGAAAGAGGGCAAATCTAGGGAGATCAAGAGGGCAACGATCATCGGTAATCCTATGTTCTCGTCGTCTTCCTCGTCCTCGTCGTCCTCATCATCGTCTTCGAGTCACGAGACCGAGGAGCCTGTCGCACTTGATGATCTCAATCTAGGCATGGATTACAATCAGATTATGCAGTATTTCGATAATCTGAAGGAATCGAACGCCTAGAGTATCTCGACGTCGTTCGATTGTGCACGATTCGGTTGATAATGGAGAGGGAGAGAGAGAGAGAAAAAGAAAGAGAGAGACAGAGAGAGAAAGAGAGGAAAAATACGAGATTAGACCGAACAAGAACCGGTGACAAAAGAAATGCGAGAAAACCAAAAGATGAAGAAAAGTAATACCGCGGTGAAAAATCCTAAAGCACTCTCCACACATTCTTACCGAGGACGCACTTTACGTACGACACACGCATGAACGACGTCGAGAGAGTGCCATTAATATAACGAAAAAAAAAGAAACAAAATGAAATTAAAGAGAATGAAAAGAAGAAAAGAAAACGAACGAACAAACAAACACGAGATCATGCGACTGCGACTCGCTCTGGGTCTCGGGATGAAAAAATGAACTTCCTAAAGTTTGTCCTTCCTTCCTTACTTCCGTTGCGGAAGATAATCCACGAGATTGTCACGAGATAGAAGGAAAAAGTAAAAGAGCGAAAAAAAACATTAAGAAAAACAAAAAAACGAATAAAAACAAAGTTCCCTATCGATCGATCGGACGGACGACGAGTGATCGATACGGGACTGTAATTATTTCGGGACAATCTCTCTCGTGAGCGAACTCTACATAAATATAAATATATATATTATTATTATTATTATTATTATTATTCTAGTCAGCTTCCTAGCAGCACTTTAACTTTTACGTGAATGTTCAACGACTTTAACCCTTCACTGGTAAACGATCCCAACACAATTTGTTTCTTTGTGACGCGAGGCTGCGCGTCCCCCCATGAAACGATAATGGAACCCGCGAGTGTCCCAAATCCCGGTCGTTCGCAACCGCGAAAAGAGTCAATTTACTTTCTTTTCTTTTTTCTTTTTGTCTCACGCGTATTTGAAACTCCTAGCGACGTGTCGAGCAAACGCGAGAATGAAATATATTAAAACTATATATCGAAACCGTATAAGAGAGATCTGATCCGATTCTCCGTTATTTTCGTTCGAGAACTGCGTTACGCCATATATATATATATTATATATAAATATACACACACACAGGCACACACATACACGCAGACACACACATACACACGTATATACTCGTATACACAAGAAGAATTTATGAATTGACCGAAATTTTCCAAAAACGATAATTAACGTTTCGAGCCATATCTTATCTCGTACCGAAGCCCCTTTGATAATTATCCAGGAATATTTGAGTAGCGCATTGAAACGTACGTTGTGAAAGAACAAAAAAATCAATATATATATAAATACAAATATATAGTTTCGTTGAATAAAAAAAGAAGAAAAAGAAAAAAAGAAAATGAAAAAAAATGTGAAATTTGGATCGAAAAGGCGTAACGAGAGTTTACGGCGATTTTAAAAGGCCCGAGAGACTCCGTGCGACTTAAAAAAAAGTCGAGAGAAAAGATCCAGAGAGAGAGAGAGAGAGAGAACATAATCATGGGAAGAGAAAAAAAAACCCGTAGCTTTTTTTACACGAATGGAGGGAATCGACGAACGACCCGGTGGGATCAGACAATTCGAACGATTAAATTGTAATAACTACGACGACGATGACGACGACGACGACGATGACGACGACGACGACGATGACGACGACGACGACGACGATATAATTAATATTATATTTAAACACGATACTCGCTCTTTGCAAGCTTTGCCGGTGAAGCATATCTTCGATTAATGACAATAGCGCAATGAAATAACGAAGCCGTCGCATCAGCGTAAGAGACGACGGATTGAAGAGAAAGAAAAAAAAGAGAAAAGAAAAAATGAAAGAACGATAGAGACGAAGAGAGAGAGAGAGAGAGAGAGAGAGAGAGAGGTTTCGGATTACACTTATGATATCAGTATCGTCGAAAAAAAACAAATATATATTAGATATATATATACTCTGATATGCTATATCGTATATATATATATATACACACACACACACATATATATATAGACGCCAGTGAAACATCGTATATTTTCTACTGTCAGCTAAGATGCTACGATATCGTAATATGTTTAAAAAAAAATAACAAAAAAAAAGAAACACGTGTCAAGCGCGATTGAGATACCAGTCCAGGGTTAAAGGAACATCTCGGTGTCACGGTAACGTTACTCGTCGATCTCATTAACCGTACGGAAATCGAGAATAAGAGAAGGAACGAAAAAATTTGAAAAATTATCTAATCTACGCTTTAAAATTCATCATCCTCGTGTAACTTTGACGACACGACGAAGCGAAGAATTAATGATTATTGAATGATGAGAAGAATGAAAAAAAAGAAAAAAGAGACAGTAAAGAGAAAAATAAGGCAGTGCGTTACCGGAGACACCGAGTGTCTCGTTCGTAAAGATATTTATTCGATTGGCGCGTCGTCATCAAAGTTTGTAAATTTTACTTTGTAAGATTTTGTACATATATTATAGTTACGCGAATAGTACAAGAATATATATTACCTATTACGTATTAGTGATTGTAAAATGTATAATCGTGCGCCGGATCGAGCCGGAGAATATAAAGAGGCGAGGAGGACGAGGAGGAGGAGGAGGAGGAGGAGGAGAATAAGAAGGAGGAAGAATAATCTCTTTACGTGGAATCGCCCCTTGGTCGGTGAATCGTTTTGCGAAGCGTAACAACAATAAAAACACACACACAAGATAGAAAAAGGAAAAATCGTGGAAAAATGAACGAAACGAAAAATAAATAAATAAATAAATAAAAAGACTATCGCTGTAATCGCCGGGCGACGAGGATACGCGAAATAGGCACCGGTGCCTGTAATCTTATCAATGGGCTATGAAGAGTATACATATATATATATATGTATATATATAAGGGTATATATATATTTAATCCTCGATGGGTGAATCTATCGCTTTCCAGAAAACGAAGAGAGAAGAAAGAAAGAAAAAAACTACGAAAAATCGATGTCAGTAATCGGAAAACAATTTTTGTGCACCGTTGAAAATTAATTTTAACTGTCCGCTCTTCTCGTCGCGTCGCTCTCCTCTCGCAATTAGCAAACCTCTCCCCGCCCTCTCCCCACGTGTGTTAAGAATATTTAACAGGAAAATAATATTTAAAAAAAAAAATAAATAAGGAAAAAAAAGAAAATAACGAATCACGATAAATATTGGCACATTTCCACAATTCAACTCTTCCACGAAAGTGAGACAACGACGCGCTCGAGATATTTCGAAAATAATTTCATCGTAACGACGATTAGAACGGAAATAACGATAAATGGAAGAAGAAAACAAAAAAACGAAAATATTAAAAAGACTTTGAAAACCGCCGTAACGAAAGCGTATTATCCCTCGAATCGTTTGTACCGAGGATCGATCACGAGATGTTTGAACGTTTAACGAGGAAGACTAATTGCGGTTTTAGCACGTAAGAAACTTATTCCTAGGCTTGTGTATGGAAAATACTTTTCGTAAGTACCTCTATCCCCGTAAGTTACGTGTTTAGCGCGCCATTTAGAATTACAAACGTAGCGGAGTAAATATATATATATATATATTATATATTATATATTATATATATATATATATATAGTAGTTAAATGAAAAGTGCGAAGAAAGAAAAAAAGAAAGAAGAGAAAAAAATCGTAACCGAGAGACGAGCGTCATCGAAAGCGACGAACGAATTTGTGAAACGAGAAATAATTGAAGAAAAGAAGAAAAAAGAAAAGAAAAAAATCGTCGTCGAAACGGGTCGAGGCGAGTATCGACGAGTAGAACATCGTTCGAATAAAACAAAATACGTATCGTGAATTTAATTGAAAAAATTTGAACGTAGAAGAGACGAATTTTCGATTATTTTGAAATTTTCATTATATTCGAACGAAACGTCTCATGGTCGATTTATATTATCGACTCTACGGAGAAAAAAAGCCGAGAGGCTTTCGATGGAATCGCGTAAATACGTTCCTCGTCGTCGACGACACATCGAGTTATTAGAAAATAAAAAGAAGAAAAAACAAAGAGAGAGAAAAAGTCGCGAATCTCCGAAACTCAACTCGGGGTCCCTCCTTGCCCTCGAAACAATTCTAGTCCAATACTTACAGTTTAGATCGTAACGTTAATTACGCGTAGCCTGTGACTGGGGGAAAATTGTGGCCGGTACCCTTCTCCCCCCCGCCCCTTCGTGAAGAAAAAAAAACGAAAACAAAGTGTACCGCGAACTGTGCTAATTCCGTCATTCCCCTCGCGTTATCGATAATGTCACGATGAAGAAAAAAAAGAAAAACAAGCGAAAGATAAGAAAAATGAAAACAAAAAAAATAATAATATAATAAGCGAAAAACTGCAGCGAATCTCCTTTGTCTCTCCATCGCCATCCTTCCCTCACACCGTTACGATAATAAGCGCGTCGATTTTTCGTCGCTTATCCCTCGCACCTTGACTCAACGACACAAAAGTTTCGCACGAGGGAAAAAAGAATTTTGCAAATTTTTTCGAGACACACCAAAAAAAGAAAAATAAAGAAGAAGAAGAAGAAGAAGAACTATATTGACAAATTTTCCAAATGGGAAATTAAAAAAAAATAAAAGAAAACAAAAATAATCTCGACGATAAATTTTCCCTCGAACACTCTCGTCTCCTTCCACGTTCCAACCATGATTATTAATACCTCGTTAATATCACGCCCCCCTCTCTCTCTCTCTCTCGCTCTCCAGCGTATGAAAAATATCATCAATGGCACGAGAAATTGAGCTAAAAATAACGAAAAAGTCAAAAAAATGAAAAGAAAAGAAAAAATCATGCCTATCCCTCTATTCTCCGATTCCACGAGCTAATATAATTCACTATTCTTGCCTTCCTTCCTTCCACTACGTAAACTCGACGAATCGCGCGTTAATAATCGTCGATCGATCGCATCGCGCAAAGTACCAATATATTTTTTACCCTTTCTCCCACGTGACTGCGTTACGCGTCGTCCCTTCGAAAATATCGTTTTCGCGCGTCGGACAACGTTGAACCGTTGTGTCGAGATTGCGATTTTTCGAAACATATATCACTCGCTATTCCATTGATCAACGCGGTTACGAGAAAATAAATATAAAAAAACTAAAAAGAAACAATATATATACTCGAAATCGAGACGACGAATATATATATATATATATATATATATATATATATCATACTCCGAATCATTCGATTATACGTTCTTGAGTGTTTTGGAAAAGAAGAGAAAAAAAAAGAAGAAGAAACAGATGCGAAATTATGTTTGGTAGAAGATTCATTAGGAAGTAAAGCTTGAGATAAAAAAAACAATACACACACACACACATACAAAGACAAAATTGTACTCGGTGCGTCGATCGTCGACGTTCCATCAAGAAAAAAAATGAAAAAAACAAAAAACGAAAAAAAAAACAAAAAAAAAATTGAAACGCTTGCGAATTAACTAAAACGAATAATCATTCCGCCGATGCAATGTCATTTAACGCACACACATATTATTCACGTGTGTAAGAGAGGAGAACGGTGAAGAATGCGAGAGAAAAGAAAATCGTAAGAAAGATTATTTAACGGGTATGTGTTAATCCCGCACGACGACAATTGTGAGCCTCGTAGAGAGAAGAAAAAGTCATTGTCATTGATCGTCTGTATCATTATCATATAAAGAAAAAAAAATGAGCAAAAAAAAAAAGTAAGAAAGAAATTCATCAAATCGTCACATCCTTCTCTAATACGCTGCATAAGTATTAAGATAACGACTGTCGCCTACTGAATGTACAATATGTAGTATTTACCTGTTGTTACCACCAAACCGTCATCAAAGATATTTAAAGAAAAGAAAAAAAAAAAAGAAAAAAAAATTGTAATTGTACCATACGGGCGTTCGGTTGTGTGTGTTTTTTCTTTTCTTAACTTTATACTATTCCCTCGAATAAGCTTCCCACGTGCTCGAAGAATAAGAATAATTTAATCGAAACGAACTTTTGAGAAATTAGCGTCAGGCTCGGTTCCTCCTTTTCTTAGGCCCGTTACGTTTCATACGATGGAAATCTATCTGATCGGCTTTTAAGGTAGTTCTATCGGTACGGTCAAATCAAAAGTTATTTTCTCAGTTTATCTCCGTACCGTATGATTTTTAAGCTCAAGTTTGTGGAGAAAAGTCGTTGAAAATTCATTCAAGAATAACATACTATAAATTCAAGGTCATCCAAGGTGATCTATACTCGCTACGTAAGTTTGTAAATTATGAAAAATAGTTTCTTACGATTCTTTTAAAAAACTACAGGAAGTTTTTTTGAAGTATTATAAAGCGACGTGTAAAATTTCAACGAGTTTCACCATCTAGAAGTCGAGATATTTAGGATTGAAACTTGCAATATTTAACACGTAGTCTTATGGGAAAGTGCGGAAAATTGCGATTTTTAACAATAAATATCTCGATAACTACACGATGAAACCTCTTGAAATTTGGCACACGTATGTAGCTCATATCAAAGAAGGCTCGTGCATTTTTTCAACGAAATCCTAAGAAAACGATTAACCGAGAGAACTACCTTAAATAAATTCGATGTCACAGAATTTTGTTTTTCCTACGATCGTTTAATTCTTATTCGCAATTTACCCGAAGAGAATGAAACCTTTTTTTTCCTTTTTTTCGTTGGAATAATTTTGTCGTTATCAGAATTAAATGTTTTTCTTTATTATTTATCAAAGAGTCGTTTACGAAGGACGACAATGTCGATTTATCGATGTTTTCCGTACCATATTCTATCAACGGGCGATATCCAGTTATGACAACCGCCTAGATTATTTTGTATTATGTACTTGAACGTCCAAGGATTTATATTGTCCTCCTCGAGACGTCTCTTCTCCTCCTGCATCTTGACGAGAGTCTTGTGTTCCAGCGCGATCGCTTTGAACGGTAATTTCGATGCGATCTCCTCGAGACATTTTTGTATCTCGAAATATTCGCATTTACCGGCTACTTCTATTATAACGCGACCTGCTTTTATCGGTGTGACGTAATGATCTATGGCACCTTTTCCACCACCCATACGTTGTCCCTGACCCTGAATAACGATGTTACGGTTATTACAAAAGCGTGTTCAGTACGGATTATTGTCCGTCGAATTAATTCGACGCTGAAATATTTTACCTTTCGCGTGACCGGTTGCCACGGACTATCTATCCTCCATACTCCAAACATTCTGTTGACGTCCAATTTTCTTCCTAGTGTATTACGTATCATCTCGTAATGTCCGTGTCTGAGTCTTCCACCGCCTGTTGCCTAAAAACTCACGGATGAAATTTTCAAAGGGTCGACGTACATGGAAAAGAATGACGGAAAAGAGATTTTAGCTCACGATAATGCCGAATTGCTCGTGCATAAAGGTTGTATGGAGTAGTTCGGGTCCTCTCATGTACCGTAATCTTTTCTGCATTTTAAAGGCACGCATATTCGGAGGATATTGTGGAACTTTGTCCATTAACTTCAGTTTTCGTCGTTCCGGTAATTCGACGTCTTAAAATAAAATTGTAGGAATATAAACTTCTTAAGGCGCGTTCGAACTCGACGAACCGCGAGACTCACCTGGAAGTATCGGTGGGGGTGGAAAATTCTTTAATCCTTGTATCTGCGTAAACGTTATTGACATTTTGCCCGCTATTAATGTAATAAATGAGCAGATAAAAGTGAGTGGTTCAAGTCCGAATAATTGATAACATAACCTTACCAAAGACCGTAAATTGCCGGATGTTTTTTCGAAATAACTTACCTGAGAACAGACTACGAATATTGCTAGGCCTGAGAAACATTTTTGATATATTCTTTAAGCACTTGTAATATTGATTCGTAACATTCACGGTGTTGTTGACTTATTTTTTCTTTGTGGTGAATAAAATTTTTCGCCGTGGCGAGCGTAGCGGACGACGGCGACACAGCGACGGTAAGGAAGAATTCGTAAATTATAACACGGGCGCTGTATGCAGCTGCGGGAGAAATGTGTACTGGAAGTAAGGGATATACGAATTCGCGGGGATAAAACGCGATGGAACGAGTATCGAGGCTGTACCTACAGAAATACGCTATAAAGGTCGTATCTGTACGACTCATACCGCGTCGTCGTGTATTTTTGCACGTATAATCGACGACACGCTAGCTGCGGGATATAACAAAGTTGTAACTTCTTTAAAAAACGGTCGCGTACCTTGAAATGCTGACGGTGTTGGTCTGCACCTCAGTCCGCTGTATAACGATTGCATTTTCACTCCATATTTTTTTCAAAGACTCACGATACGATCGGAATAATACTTTTCTCTTTACGGCACGATGTGTTCACCAGGGACGTCACTTGATAATAATGGCGGCGGGTGTCGCTGTTAGTAATGACACTGGATGCGTTTGGTTGTCAAACAATATCTATGCATGTCGTCATTTTTGTATTATTCCTTGTTCTCATCAACGGAACGGGACCGGGTGGCGCGCAATGCGGCAGATTGCGCGCCAATCCGGATGCACACGCAACTCGGCTCTGCAATACTTCCGGTCCTCCGGATCTTTCACGCCGTACTTCCGTATTCTTCACCGACCCAATGGCTGGTCACTGCTTAGCCGTTCGGAAAACTCGGGAAATCGGCCATTGTTACCATTCGATCGTGACCAAAGGACGCCCACATCGAGAAAACAACACTAGCCCAAAAGATTCATTGTGATGTAGTTCTAGTTGATCGAAACGTGTAGAAAACCTCGTTGACGATAAGGTGAAGGCAAAAGTAATACAAAGTGAGTGATAAGCTACGAGATAACCCCGAATGAAGAAACTGAACGTCCATCCACCAAGGAGAAAAAACCCTCATCCCCGAAGTCAAATCATCAATCAATCATCGTGCTAGTCCTTCGGTCTCCCTTCGGGGAGGGATCTCCGTAAGGTGAAGAAAGAAGAGAACCGGAATAAGTAGTAAGTGATTTGTTAATTATGCATGCGCGCTATATCCACATCGTTGTCGTTGCATGCATGTTTTATTTCGTATATTTTTCGAATTGTTAGGCAAACATATTTCTGCTACCTCACATTTTTATCGTATCGCATATTATATGTTTTACGCGCTCACAAAATTCGTATACCCGCCGTTCTTTGTACCACACACGGTCGGAATCTTTCTCATCCGCGGTCGGACTTTTATCATACCCGTCTGAACCAAGACTGTACCTATAAGTACACGGTTACTTCAGCACTCCGATCCGTGGCGTATAATTAATCCCCAAATATCATGCTCGAGAAAACTAGTCAGCTTATCGCTAACCGGGTTTTGCTTTTTCATCAACCTGCCACGGACCACTGTCAACATTTAGTCGTCTTGTAAATTTGTGTGTTATAATATTGTCTTCATCCAACACTCTCACGTGCTATTAGAGGATTGTCTCATTACGACGTAAACAGGAAAGAACTACCGTTCGCGCGCCAATAAATCGCGACGATATTCGTAGACTGTTTATTTAATAATTTTCGTGATAAATAGTTGTTTCGTTAGACATGGTGACACGCGTTGATAAGGAAGCCGGCAGCTCACAGGTATTGTTGCCGGTATTATTAAGTGCCTTTGCAATTCCTGTGTCGATGCTTTTTTGGATCGTCAATGTCGTTTATTCAATTCTAACGCCAAATGTCGAGCATCTTTCCGAAGGTAAATAACGTTCTTATCAACGAAATGCGATAGCATTTGAGATACTAGGATTTGTGTATCGACGATTTTATTGCAATAATTCAGGACAACCAGTGATATCACCTTGGCGATGGCTCGCAGCGGTTGTTATACCAATTTTGTTTATTTTATGGGGTCTTAAAAGACGCAGCTTGGATCTGAGCGGAGCTATTTTAGGTAGGAGGAATTTTCGTAGCCGTACGAAGATTCGAATTTTTCTAGGACTCACAAACGCTCTTCAATTGCAGGACTCTTCATGGGTTTCATTCTTACGCTCACGAATTTCGCGCATTTAGCTTGCTTAGCTGCTTTTTTCATGAGTTCCTCCCTAGCTACGAAATTTCGTGCGAATAAAAAGCGATTAATGGAAGCCGATTACAAGGAAGGAGGTCAGAGAAATTGGATACAAGTTCTGTGCAACGGTGGTATGGCGTCGCAACTGGCGCTTCTTTATTTGCTCGATGTAGGCTGCGGCGATCGTCCTATCGATTTCGACAAAGATTATAGAAGTTCCTGGTTGTCGATCGGTATATTAGGTAATTAATGTTTAGCTCGACGCAGCTAAGTAAACTTGTGTTTTCATTTTCGCCAAACATTCGACACCGATAATAATCTTTCAAGGATCGCTCGCCTGTTGTAACGGCGATACCTGGGCATCGGAATTCGGCACTGTTATCGGTAATTCAGATCCGTTTCTCATCACGACAAGAAAGAGAGTTCCGAGAGGTAATTGAATCGCGACGCTCTAGATTCTTTACGATTTCGTCTTAAAAATATAGATTTTTACTCGTTGAATTGAATTATTCGATATAAATGAATTAAAATACCAAGTACAATTTCGAATCGATGTAAAATTATAATAACTATCCTGAATACGAAGCGAACGGATTATCTAAAATTCCGTTTTACTTTCAAGGAACAAATGGTGCGGTATCTTGGGTAGGGCTTCTTGTTTCGCTATTTGGCGGTCTGGTAGTTGGTATATTTGACTACCTCGCTGTTTTGTACACGGTAGATTCCGTCGTTTTGCAAACAGCAGCGCCTCAATGGCCCATAATGCTGATAGGAGCCATAGCCGGCTTAGCCGGAAGTCTCTGTGATTCTATTCTCGGCGCAACTTTACAATACTCAGGTGCAGAATTATCCATCTCCCTTCTCTAACTACAAAACACGAAGCTAGACACGATAATAAATAAATTATGTTCGCCCAGGATTGAACGACGCTGGGAAAATCGTGGAGCATCCTGGAAAAGGTGTAAAACACATTTGCGGGCGGCAGATATTGGACAATCACAGTGTAAATCTGTTATCCAGCATTATCACCGCTCTAATGCTTCCGAGAGTAGCTAACTTCATCTGGCCATGAACTTGAACCAAAATGGTCAATGATCGACGTCTGATTTTTTTTTTTTCCAATTCTTTCATACCGATGGTCGAATAGATTCGTGTCTATTATTTAACGTAGTCGATTTATATCGTATTGAATTTCGACCGCAGTACTTTCGATTCGTACCAGATCGATATTATTGGAGCACTTTTCGTATTTATATGAGAGCACTCGTAGACGAGGGGTACGATTTATCATTTCATTCCAAATCGTTCGAATTCCTAAAGTATTGATTATTCGCGACTCGCTTGGAGCGTTCGTTGATTATTCGTGTAGAAATATTTCTTTATAACTTTGAATCGTCACTGCAATTTCCGGTCATTTCGATCGGATCATGAGACTCGATAAATTAATTCCATCGAATATTTCGAGAGAATGAAAGGAACGTTGATATTATACACACACACACACATATATATATATATATACATATACATATATATAAATTTAATATATAATGAGAATTGTTAAAAATTTTGTAGATCTATTTATCGTATTTGTACGAGAAAAAAAACAATACTATCTTTTCTAACGCCTTAATTTTCAACGAGCCTATGCTTATTTCTGCGATAAATCCCAACCCCTATTTAGACACGGAACGAGGTAATTGTGCGAACAGGCGTTTATTCATGTTTTTTTCAGTATTACATTGACTTATACTCGATGGTACAACGACTAAACAGTTTTTTTTGTTCCATTGTCTGCACCGAGACGACAGAAATATTTATACAATTTCGGTGACGATTTTCTCCTTTTTAGTATTATTAGTTTAATATACCAGGCTATTACGAATAAACTATCTCGGTTCGAAACGAAATTTTCTATTCCCTGAGTTTGTCTTACGACAATGGATTGATGTTGTTGTTGTTGTTGTTGGTTTTTTTTCTCATTTTCTAATTAAATACAATTTTACTCGAAATTTGGTAAATAATGAATTATCGAAGACGAAACGTAAGGCGAGTCGTTGATAATTGTGGAAATGATGATTTTCGTATAACGTTGTATTTTACGTATCTTCGAGTCTGAAATTTCAGGTACAGTTTTGTGCTTATTTTATCGCGCTAAACTGATGTATTTCGTTATATCGTCCATACGATCTCTCATCTATCAGAATTTGTCTTTGTACACGTACCTACGGTTTTCAATGTTATTTACATCAATCATATACACCAGAGCCATTTTTCCGACTTTGTACGTACAAAATTTATTCTATACATACAACAGTAGTATTTATAATATCCATTATTTTATATCTGGGCGATTAAGAGAGGATCTTTTTTTCAAAATCTCATTTTTCAGGGCAATTCTTGCATCTTTTCACTATAGAAAATAGTGAACAGGTGAATGAGTTTCAATGAAGAAGGAAATTTCAAAAAAAAAAAAGTTCTTTTTCTTGTATCTCCCGGCTATATTAATTATCCAGTGATATGATGAATTAAGTGATTCGTTTTCCCCAAGACAGTTTGCGATAGACGAGAATTAATTTTATTCGAACAAATCTTATTCCAATTAACATATAAATATATATTTATTTATACGTGTATTTTTATGTACAGTGCTTTCGTTATTGAAGAACACGTAGCGAATTAATTTTACACATACGTACAGGATTATATACCGCTCGTTTTCTTCTTTTTTTTACATTTGTTAATCAAAATATTTTGTACATACAAAAACTCGAGACACTTTCGTACGTATGTAAAATAATTCTCTATCCGTTGTACGACGTTCACTCGCGATAAGTACAATGAAACGTAATATACGAGCTTTCAGGCCGTGTTTGTAGATATATAAATATACGAGCTTGTAACGATCCTCGAAGATTCGAAGACATTCGTTGCGCACAAAACATTCGTGTTAGACAGATCACTTATAGTAATTAAAGATTAGTAATTAAGGATCGTAAAGAAAATATTATGCTCGGTTGGCAATGGCAAAGTAGCTTGAAAAATAATTTTTACACACTTGTCACAGCTGCTTGTACGTATTTAACGTCTATTATCTCTGTCTCGACTATCGTATTTTTGTAAATCGGCTCCGGACTGTCTGACGATTCGGAGATTTACCGATGTGCGATAAAACTTAATGCGGACTAAATATAACTGGTCTTAATCGATGTAATCTATGCGTATAACTATCAGCTGGCGGAGGAACATTTTTCTTTCGAGATTAATCGACGCTTTACGGAAAATGCATTAGCAAGATTTCGAGGCCATTTTTAACGATAGAAAATACAACGAACTGGCGGCGGGGGGGCGGGGGGGAGATGAAAAGAACAATGAGATCGTTTTCATTCCACGGTCGTCGCATTTTTTATCGTTAATCGCTTTTTTCCCACAGTTTTTTATATTTACGATTATTTAACATATTCTAAGTAATTATTATCTTTATCTCACGTACGTTAGACACCGTATAGTAGGTACGACAGTGTCGTTCGTTTCATTTCTGCAAATGACTATCGACTCGTTTCTAGAAGCACCAAATTTGATATTAATAATGCGTTGCTCGCACACGAGATTAGCGCGAGTGCGAAACTACTCGCGTTTGAGCATCCTTATCGAAATATATTTTTGCGATTCTTATGGACATACGGTGTTACTTAGAGTAGTCCAAGTTGATCGATCTTTGAACAATTTGAATTTTTCATAACACTATCTTTGCTGGAGAATGAATTATCCGATTCGAGAAGTAGTTGAACAAAATTATTCTCTCGTTACTCGATCCAGGTGTAAGCAGTCCTTTAGATCGTAGCACGTTATTCGTTTCCATAAAGCAAAAAACAATGTTTCAAAAAAAAAAAAAATCGAAATAGAAAACAGAATATTTGCACGTCTGCAATCGTCGACCATCATTTAATCATTATTGAGATGAAGTCGAAGTGACTACAATAGAGGCCCCGCAATCCTCGTGAAAATCATCAACCCCGAATTGATCAATGATCGATTTTCCCCAAGAACTAATTATTCTAATATACTATGTACAATTTTTTTGGAAGGATCGAGACAAGGTGGTCGTTTTTTTGTTTTCTTGCAAATGTGCCATAACACAGATACTTTATAATATCTACATTTATAATATGTACAAATATGTGAAAGTTTTTAAACGACCAGGACTGAGACACGTATGAACTAAATCATTCGTAGAATTATTTCGTCAGTATCGATAAATAATTATTCCAACTTTCGTCAACTTGGATTAATTATTCATAGTTACTTTGCCGAACTTTGGATCGAAATTTAAATCCGGAATTAAGTCTTACGTTCACGTTCGAGCTCAAAGTTCAGTGTGCAAGATCTTAAGACAAAACTCAATCCCGAATCCAAATTTGAACTCGACTCTCGACTTGGTCCCAATCGTGTCTTCCTTCGCAAAAAGTGTTTACCCTGCCAACGAGAAACTGCGATTAAACATAATCTCGTTAAGGAAGTATCGCGGACACGTTCGTGTCTTTAATTCAAAAAATTCGCGACGAGGCCATTGTCACGAACGACTCTATGAAAAATAATCGATGTCATCGAATACAATTGTTTTTTTTTCTATTTTTCTTTCGTCGAACTCCCACTTCTCGTACGTTCCTTCGAATTTAAATTTGCGTGATCTCGTCGACGCGATCGACGATCGTCTCGACGTGTCAGAGTTCGTCGTACGACAATTCGTTGAGTAAAATAGCCGAGGAGTATCGCGAATCGCGACGATCGACGTTCTCCTCATCTTCGTTATCAGCACTGCGTCTGGTACTGATTAAAATCGTGAGCCGAGTCGTTGCGTCTGATGAGGGCGCGGGTATTATTTAAACTGTTGCTGCCGCGACGAGACGTAGCGTAAGCCGAAGCTGCTTTCGGTGAGTTAACGACGATTTTTTCGTCCTTCTCGTCTGTCGGGGCTGCGATTTGATAGTCACACCTTTTCCTCTCCCGGTAACGGACCTGCGGTCGATCGGACAAACTGCAACAGTCAACACCCAACAATGGATTCGACTCGGGCGTTGTCATTGGCACGATACGGACGGTTGAAATAATTTCGTTTTTTATTATTTTTTTATTTCATTTATTTCGATAAATCTCCCGGAAATATAATCAAATTTCTCTCGTACCGTTCTTGGTTTTTCTGTTGTCATTTTTGTTCAAGAGAGAAAATGGATATTACGCGTCGTTACGCGAATTCCAAGGAGAATTCTGTACTGTTTTTTTTTCGAAATAATTTCCCACGTTATTCTCTTTGTTATTTTTTGCTCGTTTGCAATCGTAGCTCGTGTAAACCGTAAAACTTGCTCTACGGGTTATTTACACATGGGTTTTGTTAATGCATGATGATGGTCAGTCCGCATCGCACCATTGACGATTCTCGTGCAGTCATAAAAGTACGATACACGAGGAAACATTGTTTACGATTTTTCTTGTCCCTTAAATGGGTACAATGGTACAAAAAAAAAGATAACGAAGCTTTTTTTGTTACGTCACTCGTCACGCATTTACGATTAGTGTGGGGAAAAACTTTTTTTTTGTTTCTTTCGCGTTGGGAAATATCTTCAGGTTAGAATGTTCGTTTTAATGTAAAAGTAGGCATTGTCGAAAGGAAATGGTAAATCACGTGCTGCGCGTGCGCATTGAGCAGGAAAGGGTAATTCGTTTTTTGTTTTTCGAACGGCCTCTGCTTGAGACTTGGAAATTGTTTTATTCAGTTTTTTATTCCGTTTTTTGTTTTGTTTTTATTAACAAAATCATGAAAAAGAAATTAATAAGAACAGAATCGAGACACAGTTGTTAAAAGCTCTTCTGCTAGCGATGGACAATGGAAGCATCGTGCAACGGCATTAAAGTTCGCCTTACCGAGACGGTAGTCGCTGTACACGAATTTGCTCGTTTCCTCATGAAAGCCGTACCTTCCCACTTCCGTTTGAACTGCGCTATTACCTGGGCAAAGACAACGAAATTATGATTTATCGAAGCGGATATCGGACGATATTACATAGGTCGAGAGTCGATATAACGTCGATATAGGAGTTCGTCAATCAAGGACAATACAGATTAGGTTTGAAATTCAAAGGGCGTAAATTGAGCTTGGCTTACCTCGCCGTTGCAGAAACAGAAGAGAATGGCAACGCAGAGACCCTGAAACGCCATAAAATTCGCATTTAATGACCGGAGACGTGGAATTCAAAATGGCCGACGAAAAACAATAAGTCATTCGTTAGAATGAGAATTTATATCTCGAGGTAATAAAATGGGCAAGGGGCAAAAAGTGGAAAGAAAATTTAACCATATTTTAGAGCGTCTAGCACAAAAGTGGATTCAAAACGGAGAAAAAAATTTTTTTTCTCAAAAATGATTTTCAAAGGCTATATTTTCATCGGAAATTTTATATAATAGTCAATAGTCCGAAATTAATAAGCAAAATATCGAAAAATTTGTGGAATTTCGCGTTTTTTCGACATTTTACCTATCAATTTTTATGCGAGAGGAAAACAACTGTGATATTCGTGATCGGCGAAAAATTTAGGATTTTATAAGACCTTGAAAAATTTGTTTTAAAGATTTTTTTGAATTTAAAGTCGCAAACCATTGAACCAAAAAGTGTCCGATATGATCGAGAATTGATATCCGAGGAGTTCCGAGGGCACCAAATCCTTTGTATCGAAAACCGAGGTCCATGCGTATCTCAACGGACGTTAAAATAAAGAAATAACGAGACAGAGTAGAAAAGCTCGTAAAATTTTGATCTCGCTGGTCCATCGAAGGGAGACGAAAGAATACTCACTTGAAACGAGGCCGTTATGGCAGAGATAACTTCGTATCCTCGTTCCCACGGGTGTCCTTTGGGTGGTCGAAAGGGAATGACCAAGTAGTGAAGACCGAGCAACGGCACGAGTAGCAACGTTGCCCTGTAAAGATTTTTTTTATTCTCCCTTTCATCGTCGTTCTTCAAAGTCCGGATCGTGATAAATAATTCAAAAAATTTTAATTGAAGCTTTGACAAAAAAAAAGAGTTTTTAAGTTAAAAATCGTCAGTCTCCTCGAATCGGGCGTGGGAATATCGTCTACGCTCGTAAACGCGAAGGTCGACTCGTCGAGACGAAGTTTGATAATTCCACCCACCCGACAAAAAAAATTGCAAGTAACGCTGATAAAGAGAAAGTAATATTTACCGAAAAGCTTGAAGCATCGAGCGCGAAGGACGCGTACCGATAGCTGGTCCGGCTCGTAATTTTGTCAGGAGAACGCGTACGATATTGCAGAGAAACATGAGGTTGAGGAGGGTCGAGACGCCGACGGGCAATACCAAGACGTACTTGTAATTACCCTCGTCGATCCAGCACCTGTTGGCAACAGAGAACAACCCCGGTGTTCGTGACACTATATATATATAACACATATTGATTGTACAGTTGTTGCAGATATCGTTCACTCTACGGTTTTGATTTATTATATCACGACGGTAGGTACGGATAATTAACTCCCGCTTGTCACTTAAGGTCAAATCTACCCCTAGTCGAACTTTGGGTCCATATATCTCGAAACGTCGCACCTTGACGGATGTTTATGGGACGTGTCCCGAAAATTCGCAGATTTTTATTATTTTCTCACATTTTACGATCTTCAGATTCCATTTTGATTAAACTATCGTTTAATTTTTTATCCTTCAATAAATCAAATATATTTTGTATTAAAAACAAATCTAAGCTTTTTTTTATTATTTTCAAAGCAAAGACTCGATTTGTTTGATCGATCGAGATAAATATAGATAATTGTAGTCGGCGATCCAATAAATTTCTCCCGCCTAGTTGATTTTTTTTAAATACATTAATTTTTTAATATTCTTGAAAATCCTCAAAAATCGATAAAACGTATTAATGGTTTAGAAAAAAATAAAATTATTATCGATCGTTATAAATATAATTATTGTAAATTCCTTGTATCGAAAGCCAAGAATTTCATCATCGTACAGTGGTATGCCTGTGAAATCGTGGACGATGTAGGATGCGCGTATACGTAGAGAGGACCATTAATGTAATTATTTGCATATACGCGGTTTACGTTCTCGACGGGAGTCCTCGAGTGGCCAGTATATGCTTTACCATGGTCGAGAACTTATCCGTGCAGAAATCGATGGTCGAGCAATTTACCTCGCGATTTTGGCCTTTCTCCCCCTCCTTCACCCTTTCACCATCTCCTCCTACTCCAACCCTTACGGCGCCTCTCTCTCTCTCTCTCTCTCTCTCTCTATCTCCCTTTCTCTCTCTCTCGGTTTCTCTATAGACTCTATAATAACAATTCCGGTGTTTGTCCTGTACAACCCTCCGGAGTGCCTCGATAATTTTGGTCCCGTCGAGTGGCGCGTTGTTCCGGGAGCATAAAATTACAGCTGACTACCCAGCCATCGTCGATGGGTCCCGTCTGATTTATCAAACTAGACGCGTCCTCGACAAATTCCCAAGCTATACATTATCCTGACAGGACGTATCCACTTTTCCCTACGATGTCGAGGATAGCCCGTTGCGTCGAGCGCTTCGACGCGAAACGTACCGTACAACGTCGTACGACGCGAGTGGGAAACTTGAGAACGAGTTTCGTCCCTCGATATTTGCCTTTCGCGAAACTTTCTCGACAAGATCCTTTCGTATTCGCCCGATGCTTTTACTCGCTTGTACACGAGATATTTTACGCGAAATGCACCAACTAGCGATCCTCTTAACGTCAATTTGTCCCGCCCGATTAGCGACTGTTAAACTTATCTGCAATTTTTTATTATTTATAAAAATTATTAAAAAATATTATTAATTACCAATTAAGTAATTAATTGTTGAAGACAAATTTGTAAAGTAACAAAATTGAAGAGATCATGAATTTAATCGTACAGCGTGTTACGTCAGTTAAAAAAAAATTATTGTCGAATTCAAAATGGAATAGAATTTGGTGAATTACGTTAACAAAATTTTATTTCAGTTTTATAGAAAAAAAAATAAATCTAGGCAGTAAAAAATGGTACAAATCGAAAGAAAAATGTAATCGGATGTTAAATTGTGACAATAAATTAATTCAATTTTGATCGAATTTGTATAGAAAGCCCGATACACGTCGGAGAAAAATCGAGCCAAAAGAAAACTTGGTGCTCGTGACATCCTTTCGTCGTTCACGTCAACTTTTTCGTCATTCGTAGTGTACACAAACGTAACGTAATTTGATCGTGCACTCGCTATTGATCGAGAGTCGTCGGGAGCGCCCCAAACCCCATTTTTTTCTAAATTCGCAACTAAAAACTTTTTATTAAAAAAACCCGCCGACCACCGTTCGAAACACGTTTGTTATCGAAATAATAATTCGACGCGAGATCCAAGGTGTATTAAACAGCACGCCGTAGACGGGGCAATGCGAAGAGAGAACCAACAAAAATGAGAGAAAGTGTCGAATTCGCACAAAGGAAAAAAGTGATCGGACTCGTTAATTATTTGAAGAGAGAAAAAAAAACGATTTTTTGTTTCTTTCTCTCATTCTACTTCGACTCTCTAATTTGGCGACCAACGTCGCTCTTCGAACACCGAAACATCAGAGAGAATACGTGGGAAAGGGAAAAAACATCGGATCGAAGTAAAAAGTTTTATCCCACCTGGAATGCTTGTTTTCTCTCACTCTCCCTCGTGTTTATCCCCTCAAACCCTTCCTCTCGTTCGTTTGCTTTTCGAACGCGAGTACCTTCTGACAAATTACAGACAAAATCTTTCTCATTACGTTATACGCGACACTCTCGGGGCTTTGGGACCATTTGCTTCTTTTCTTTTTTCTTTTACTTCTTCTTCTCCTTCTTCTTCTTCTTCTTCTCCAGTTTCCTTAATCGCTGTAACTTTTTCTTTCGTTCACTTTTTTCTGTCTTTGCAAGGGAAAAATACAAATTCACGTCTCTCTCTCTCTCTTTCTTTCCTCGTTTTATCTTCTACGTTCAGTCGGAGCGATTTAATCTTTTATCTCCCACAATGGCGAAGCTCGATTATTCTTAACGATTAGTAATGTCTCCACGCGCGGTCCATTTCCTGCTTTACCGTATTTTGCAAAACTCTTCCCCACTTTTTTTCTCGCCTTTTATCCAGGACGTCTGATTCTCGTTCCCATTTACCTCTTCTCTCATTCCTCCTTCGACTTACTCGTTCCTCGTTGCTCATTTTCCTAATGAAACTATCCGGAGATTAGAAGCTCTTCGTTTTTGCACCCTCTCGGGCAGGTACGAGTAATAAGCTTCTTCCTCGGAGTTAGATTGAATTTAAACACGGCCGTCTGTAGATCTCATTATTATTGTTCTCGAATGGATTTCGAACTTCTGCTTCTCCGACGTCTTTTGTCTTTACAATTTAATTTGTCTGCTTTTTCGGAGATCTCGAGTTGAACCTTTTCCCTCGACCCTATTATAGATACATACAGGATGTTCGCAAACTATTTGAACACAGAAAATATCTATATTGTTTGAAAGTTTGCGATATGAGCTAACAATGTCATTGAACCCGTTATGGTTGAATAGGCCAACACAAATTATTCTTTTTTAAACTGTCGATTCGTAGTTCGATTATTAATAGTCATTTTGCCAAAATCTACAAAAAAAAATCTGCTCATAAAGATGTCCCGACCGGGACTCGAACCTGCGATCTTAGCGTTTATCGATTGAGCGTTCAATCGCATTGTTGGCTGATTGTGAGAGCTCAAATTTTCAAACTTTGCGAATTAATATCTCGACCAATTTTTTTCGTAGAACAATTTTTAAACAACTGGTTTGTTTATATTATTGCCAGCTATTGACATTTTCGGCGGTTAGATAGTTTGAGGACAATCTTTATAAATATATACGTAGAGGTGTAAGTAAATATGTCGACAAGAACTTACTGGGAGTTGTCGGTAGGATCGTCGCTAACCGTTCTCAGTATTGTGTAAATAAGAACGAATATCGCCGGCGTTGGCCAGCCAAAAGCCATCAGCCATTTGACCAAATTTTGTTCGCTCGTAAAAGCGCTCACGAGAAGCGTGTGCAGATAAAAACCCTCGCACAGCATCCACGCGTAGTTCGTCAGAAGAAAATAGTGAAGAACCACGTGCAACATGCGACAGGGAATCTGTAAAGAAAAATCGAAAAATCGTGATAACTAAATTTTTAACCTAAACCGCTTGTGAAAAATTGCATTTCTTTTCACGGTGGGCAATTTCTAATCAAATTAATTGAGAAAGGATGAAATTACCGTTGCAAAATAATTAGCAATTGTGTATTTTTCTTCATTTTTTAGACGATGAAAGGACGTTTTCTATGTTTGTTGTTTTAAATTCTTTCAATGGCAATATCGAGGATGAAAAAAATCGAGCTTTTTTTGCGTTAAACGAGATTGCATTTGAAGCTTGAGAAAATATGTCGCGCTTCGAAGGATTATGGAGATCGTCATTATATAAAATATTTTTGTATTTTAACCGAAGCTATTTTTGTTTTTTGTTGGCTTTTTTTGTTTTTATCGGCTTGCATCGAGGCACGAAAAAGGGAATTATTTTTATAGCTATTGGCAAAGGAATGAATCCTCTCGACTCACCCCATTATCCGGGAGTAGCTCGGCGTTCGAGGCAACCGTTCCGTACCAAATAAGCCACAGTGCATTGTTTATCGCGAAGGAAGCGAAGAGATTCATGTGGAGCGTTATTCTGGCACATCTCAGGGAGCTAAAAGGAAAGAAAAACAGCGAACAAGATTACTCGAGAACGTTATCCAAGGAAAAATTACCATCTTCGTGAAATGCAAAATTCAACGACCTCGTTTATTGAATTATATTTTTTGTGTTTATGTACGCGAAATGAGAAAAATTACCGGAAGTACGAGAGAATTCCGAGAGACATGAGAAGTGCCACGAGGGATATCGTGTAGCCGGTCTCGTACATCGCATTCAGTCGTTGTTGCCACTGGAAATAAAAACAAAATCAATCGAAATGTCGCATGAAAATTGACAATTTAGAAAAATTCTCCAATTTTTTAAATAAAAATCGTCCTAATTCTCCTATAACTATCGATATTCCTTAATAATACAATATAAGAATGTTTCAAAGTCTAAAAAATAACGATTTTCCGCATATTCAACACGTTTTTTCAAATTTTGACATTTTTAAAAACACTTCTTAAAATAATTAATCAAATTTTCGTTTGAAAAACGAGGCGAGTTAAGTTTCGTGCTTCTCGCAATCGCACTGCATCCCTTATCCCAATATCGTCCTTTTCCCTTCAGCGAAAGAGCCGGAAGATTTTTCTCGAATTTCCTAGTTTCCTCGCTTCCACACGGGCCAAGTCTCGTTCTTCTTACACGCGATATATGCAATGAGGTAGATGCTACACTATTTCATGCCTGTAGTACATTATCCATCTCGTGGCTTTATGTGAAATTGGCCTTGATATAGAACGAGGCTTAAAGGGGTCGTACGAGAGTGGGGTCAGCTTCACGAAAATAACGTTACGAGTACCAGGCGAATGGTCGAACGTTGGGTAACAAGAGTCACCGTGTAAACTGAGGCCGGAGGGATGATGTTATATATAACGGTATACAACGGCGGGTGCTAGTTTAGTAATGCTGGTAAATAATTCATGAGGCCTGAGAGAACGCGTAGACGCGTAATCCCTCGAGGACCAAGGTCCTCTACATACGCGTGAAAGCGTGTGCTCGAGGGCGGCGAGAGATGCATTACACGTAGAACGACGAGGACTCTCCTATCCTTCTCCCCATGACATAACGTTATTTTTCGAACCCTCTCCTGCCTCCTCGACTGTGACCTCTACGGCTCGTCATAGGAAATTAGCATAATGTCATTTTGAAAATTAATGGTTTTCTATACGTTAGCATAAACAGGGATCGACACTATATAGGGGGATGGAGAAAATAATTTGATATTGTTTTTCGGCCGAATAATATGGTATAAAAAAAAGAATAAAATTTAATTAATGTAGTAATCAATTTAAAAGAGGTCGTCGATATTATTATTTTACAATTTCCATTTTTATCTATTCTGTCGTTTTTGGTTTTGTTTTTTCACGATAAGGTCTATGTAATTTGCTTTATTATTGCAAATTAATTTTCGTTCAATTATTTGTAACGTTTTTATTGCCAAATTTTAATTATAATCGATTTTAATCGAATAAATTTTATTACGATTCGATAATCCTCAGTCTATTAAAATGTAATGAAATCGACATTTCTGTTACTTTACCTCCGGTCGGACATAAATTGACACCACATACGGAATAGTCTCGCGAAATTCAATCTCACATTCAGATACGAATTCTCGAATGTATAAAAAAAAGAAAAAATACACAAAACACCGCAGGCACTATATTCAAATTTATTTGATATTTTCATCGACTTTACACTCACGATGTCAGCAGGAACATTGGTAATATACTCGCTGCGATTGCTCGAGGGTGTAAGAAAAATGAACGTGGAACGAGAAGTGGTTTTGGTCGTACCGGCATCTGGAAACGCTCTCGAAAACGAGAATCCCGAGTGGCCTACGAGAGTGAGAAAGAGAACGAAATTGAGAGAGAGAGAGAAATCGGGGAAACGCGGAATAAACGAGAAACGAACGACGACGACAAGGAGAAACGGTTCGAGAAAACCAGTAAAAAGGGGTGTGAGAAACATGCCAAGAGGGACCCGATGATACTTGGGAATCGGAAAGCAGATTTCCCGTTCTCGTTTACAACGGGCTGCTGAGTTTGATTCCTTCCCGTTTCAAACCCTATCCCTTTAAACCCATCTCTTCCCTCCTGCAACTACTCCCAATCGCCATAACAGTAACTCCCGCCTTTTTACTTATTTCGCTCTCGAATCTACGAACCATTCTCTCTACCTTCGCTTCGACCATTTCCTCTTTCAACCCCTCAAAAAAACAACAAACTTTATTTTCTCCATTTGCCAAAATCTGAACTAAATTGTAAAAAAAAGAAGTTTTTTCGTGAATTATTCGCGGAACGATTTTAATTAATTCACGCGTGACTAATTCGCAGAAAAAAAACATTTCGATCATTGTGACAAATTGGCGAATTTCGAAGAATAAGAAAAATGATACGCGCGGCGTAACTATAGATATATATCGACAATGTCGCAGGAGCGATCCAACGAGCCATTTAATTTCCGCCGACACAATCGTGATTATCGAGCATCACGAATCGCGTGACGGTGATCCATTACAGAAGCGTCATGAACTCCACCTATCCCCCCTCCCCCTTTCACCCCATTCCGTAGTCACCATCCGCGATAGACTATCGTACATGGCAACTCTCGTACGCCCTATGTATGTTCCTAATTGAGTTAATTCCCGCCCTCGGGACAAGCCGAAATGCGAATAATTTTTTGTTGTCCCGTTCGACAAAAGAAAGAGAGAAAGAAAACGAAAAACGAGGGGAAACGAACGTTCTGAAATTCGGAGGGTCGATGATTTCGAGCATTGCCGAGGGTTGTTTTCTTCTTCTCGAACGGATGAAAAATGTACGAGCATTCGTCTCGCGATTCCGTGCGATTCTGTATACGATATGAAGAATAGCAAGCAGGATCGTTAACCCTCTACCTTCGTGTGTCTCGTTCCTACCAGGCGAGAAGACATAACTTTTGCGGTATTTTTTTTTATTCTCACGTAATAATTCTTATAAATTTTACGACCGTGATACATTTTTCACGATAACGAATGGTCGTTATAAATTTGGATTTAGAAAAAAGGCACACAAAAACAACGAAATTTTCTCGATACTCGCACCGCAAGTTTTGGTAACGTAAAATCGTTGAGAATATTTTTTTTGACAAATTTATCGTGTCGAGGAACTTGAAGAATTTTGTTTTATTCTTCAATCTTTTTTTATCCGTACGCGAAACTTCGGTCGCGCGAGTCCCGACGGCATTTTTCACTCGTGATAAATATTTTGCGGTGAAAAAAAAGCTCGAGATCGAATTCAGACCACGGGACGAACGCGAAGGACGAATGAATACAGAGTCGATGCGATATATTTATTTTTATTCGATTCAAATCAATTTTATTTCCAACGGTAAAATTCAATTTTCCTTTTTCAAACGCAAAGTATTGTTTTTTTCTTTCGTGAATATCCTTCACCATCGGCAAAACCGTGAAAATTGTTTAATTTCAAAGTAAATACAATTCAAACCAACCAAAAAAAAACAGTTCTATGCAGTTATTCGTCGAAATAATTAAAACGCCCTCGAGAAAATTCCCGTAAGTCGACTTTTGCCTCGTAACTTTTCGCGTATAATAATAATTCACTTCGTAGACGAAACTTTTTTTGCTCCACGAGTCCCACTTCGTCTTGCTCTTCAACGTTTGCGAAAATTTGTATTTATGATACATAACGTATATACGCCGTGAACTGCTTTGGCAGAGAGCTTCGCAAATCCGAACACAAAACGGAGGAAACTTTTGGGCTACGAATGCCAGATGAGAGACGCGTTTCGAGAATTCGCATCAACATTTCAATGAAACGAATTACCGCATTGCCGTTACTCCTATGTACGATAATAAATCAGCACGGAGTGCCAGAACTTGGGCGCGAGGTATGAATTATTGATAGAATTTTCGTGGCATATACGATAAGCGTAAACTACACACACACACACACACATATACATATGTGTGTGTGTGTGAAAATATATTTATATATATACAAACGTATGCACAATACGGTAACAGCAGACAGTGGTAAACGTTCGATCGTTCAGGACTGGATTACCGCGTTAGTTTTCAACATCGGGCTGTAATCCGCGAAAACGAGTAATTATCATTATCGACACGATTATTAGCTAACGTTACGATTATACCAGTTCCTGTGTTTTCCACCGTTCGATTATTCGACGTTTAATTATCTCGTTACGTCTACTAAATCTTTCGGGACCGGTTGAATTTGCTACGTAAATGAAAAGGAATCTTTTATGTTTAATAATAACGATTATTATAATTATTTTCCATGATGATAATTACACGTGGTGTTTATTATCAAATTTATATGAATTGGAAATTTGTCTTTATCGATTTCGAGAAATTGCGGATTTTTAATCATAAACGCAAACAGTTTTTCGTAAAAATGACAAAATTTGGATAATATTGTGATTTTAAGAAAAATAAACTTACGTTTATATTCATTTCTCTATAAATGCGTTAGAAAAAAAATTCGATTAAAATAGATCAATTCTTCGAGTTAATCCCGTCTGTCGATTGGTCAAAATTTAATAATTCTTGAGCCAAGTTAATAAAACAATATTTATTACGATTAATCGCTTTACCCAACGAAATACGTTCCAATCACGATTAAATAATAAAATAACGATTTATTCTTATTAAACTCCCGATTTTTCCTTTCAGCGAAACGCTCTTTTCACCGATCTTTTTTTCTTTCACGTACGCGTGACTTCGCGACTGCTCGTCCCTCATTTTTTTTCTACAACCCTCCGCGACGCGGGGGATGGTCCCCTCGCTCTCTCGCACACGCCTCGATTCTCTCGCGTCACACGCACCGCTACGGTGTTTCAACATTAATATCGGAGTCTTGATGGCGCTTCTTCGTCATTCTCGAAGGAGCTCGAGGGGGGGGGGGGGGGGCTAAAAAAATCGCGCATATATCCGAGCACTCGCGCGGAGTTAACCTCGAGATGGGTTTGGGTTATATCCGGTGGCTAAACGAGACAAGACCGGAAATTCCGCGTTGGGCACGGCTCTCTTTCACCCTCGTGGCGAGCACGTCGAGTTCTCGGGTCGGCTCACCGACGGGAGGCGCTACGTACGAGCCTGTCAGGATTGTGGGTGAAGATCGGCGAATAGTGGGGCGGGAGGGAGGGAGGGGATGAATCCAAAAGCCATTAATCTCGGTTTAGCTTTGAATCGGTAAAAAATCCCGAGGCTGCTTAAAACCCCTTTTTCACCCCCTCTACCGTCCTCTTACCGATCGTTTCAGGTTGCTCTTTTACGTAACAAAAAGATCGAGTATGTTTATATATATATGTGTGTATAGAGTCCTGTGGGTCGGAGATAGAGAAAAATATCGCGACCTGTTCTCCACTCTCGAGCATCGACGAAGGATTACACCAAGAGGTATAAAGTATTATTTATGACGCCGCGAAGACAAGGTGAGAAGATCGTACCTACATCTCGATCTTCGTTTTATATTTATTTAAACGCATTCGTCGAATCATCGCGCGATACGAGAACGACGCTTAAAGATTATCGAAAAATATTACGAGTCTCTCGTGAAACGTCGGTTTATCGCGAAATGTTCGAGGGTAAGAATCGAGGAATGAATCGGTCGAACGTTGTCGATCGGTACGATTTAAAAAGTCGATTACGAGTCTCTTCTTCATCGAACAAAGAGAAAACGTAAAATGCGGCCAGTGCCGAGTCGACGTATAAAGTGTATAGAAGAGCGTTAAAAAGAATACAAGTATGAAACAGAAATTTTATGGGGTTGAAATATCGCGCGACGATTTTTCTCCTTCGAAAAATATTCACCGATCGTAAAATACGAATTTCGGGACGATGGTAAAAATCGGTGCAAACAGCACGAGTGAGAAAATGTAACACGCACTATGTTTTTTTTGCATTCTCGTTCAATTTTAAAATCAAATTAATTTTTTGACATCCAAATGTTTCGATCCGAAAAGTGTTTTAAATTGACGAATTAATTTTTGTTTCAAGTTGATCGTACTTCGTATTTTACCGCAGTTTTCGCAAATCGTCGAGTTAACCGGGCCGGTGCGATGGAATATTCGAGGTTTACGAGTGAATGGGAGGGGGCGGGGGGATGATACGACGTGGTATTCACGCGGAAGCTGGGTTAAAACGCATCGGCGAATATCGCGAAATTGGCGCAATATTTCGACGTCCGGGCCGCGGCACTAACCGATCGGATCGACATCCTCGATTATAACGCCGAGCAGGAACGTAATCGTTATCGTTCGCGAAACAATTCGCGCGAGCACGGAGGAACGAACGTATGCCCGCGGTCCCACCGAGCGGGATGATCGCGTTTCGCGCTCGAACGAACAATTTCAACGATACGATTTTACGTTAGGTATAGGCGAACGAGCCGATCGTGTGCGCAAGCCGCGAGGCGTTTCGCGAACTCGTTCCTCGGACTTTATGCACACACGCACACACGCGAAAAACAAAATGATCGAACAAAATCGAGCAATGGTGCAAAGAATCGTCGTTGTGCACATTCGGTGAATAAAAAACGGTAACATCGATTCTTTTGTTCTGGAAAATCGGTATGAAGGAAAAATGACAATTTTATTTGGCGACTCTTTCTTTGTATAGAAAAAAGGATTTGATTTTAAGGTATATATATTTTTTAACGAGACTTTTAACGAGATTGGTATAAAATCGGTTAGGATCAGATGATATATATGAAATATCGTGCTGTCGTTGAAAAACATAATCGATTGAAAAATCGTACAGTAGAATCTGAGAAAAAAATTGATTTTATTTGAATTAATTGCTTTTTTCTAGTTTTTATTTTATTCATTTCAAACAAAGCAGTAATTTATTTTGCTTTAAATTAAGTTTGTCAAAGAGAAGGAAAGGTTTGATTTTGAGGTATATATATATATATATTTTTTTTAACGAGACTTGAACTTTGACTTATCGAATTTGTTTATGTTTTAATTTTTTTTTCCATTCAATTAAAAGCATAAAATACTTTTTTTAAATTCAATGTATTATGAGAAATAAAATGATTGTGTGCAATAAAAATAAAAATTATTCGAATTAGATTTATTTCTATAATTTTCATTTTTTCGTGCTGATTTTCATATTACTTACGTTGAGATCTTCGAAATTGACGCAAGTCGTGTAATTGCTCCATATCTGTTGCGACTCGGGATGGCGAAACCACGTGCCGTTGGGCTCGCAAATTTTGTGCGCCTTGACTGAAACAAACGAGTGGGAAAAACGAGTCGATCAGATAAATCAATACGAATCAAATATTTCGTAATCGTTGCATCGATAACGAAATTACCATATCGTGCAATCAGTCGTACACGAATGATTCCAACATTAATCCATCGATTATAGAGAAAACCCATCAATATCCTTACCGGATATGGTCATTCGGGTCGTTAATTCGATAACGAGAGTTTACGAGAGGCCGACGGATCCTAAATTGTAAATTTCGAGCGGTCCAGTCTCGAGCACGGAATACACGTCGACAGTAAATGCGAACCAACCAGATCAACTGAAGTAGCTCATTATCTCTCACGTACAGTCCATAATGAAAATCGTATACGTTACACAACTAACTCAATCTATATCTGCGACGAAAATTTTCCTAGGGGATGAAGTGGGGGCAAAATGGACCAACCTGTAAAGATAACCCACAAAACAATCCTCGAGTCAGCGATATCAACTATTTTTCATTTTCATTCTACAACCCCTAATCGTATTCAAAATAAAATAAAAAATCTCCAACAAAATCTTACAAATTTATAGTCAAATAGACCATCGTAAATAAAACATTTCCAAAATTTCGAAAATTATTTCAACATCAAAACCTTACAGACATTTTCTGAAAAAAATTCATATCGCGTAAACAAAATTCGTGTCTCTATGCTATCTGTTATATGCTCGAAAAAAAATTCGGTGGTCCATATTTCCCGTCATTAGCGATCACCGACCGGTAAATCACATCGAGCATTCCGCCACATGGCCGTTCGCAAACATCGTGCGCTCGCGGAGTAATAAAAGTTCGTTACGACAAGGTCGTTTAATTATCGTCGAGTCAAAAGGACGTATGTCCCGCGACGTAACGGACGAAACGTCCTGGCGATGCGTCCTTTCGATGTTACAGCGTCGATCGACACGTGCGTACGTACGTGAGGATGACGTACGGGGGAGTGCCCTTCGTGCTGAGTAGGGATCTTATTAGTCGCGGTTGTGCGAAGAGCCGTGGCTTTGACGAAGGCCTTGGTGCTTTCGTGCCGTTATACGCGATTGCAGCAACGGTAGGAAGCCTTCCCCTTTGCACCCCATCCCCTCCCATGCGTTTAGCATCCTCGACATTCGAACCTGCGAGCTACTATTATCACAGTGCAACGATGCGGTTCTCCATCGAGGACCGACCGAACGGTAAATGGTCCGTGGAGGATTGCGGGGTTGATACTCGAACGTCAATAACAATGAGAGACGAGTGAGAGCCCGGGGTATTGTGCGCGAATGTCCAGTCGAGCTGGACGGTTATATATATATATATCGATGTGTATAGACTTAGCTGTAGGTACATAGGACATGTGCATACGTGGATTACGCACATTAACGCGCGTACACTAGGTGTTATACATATGTATGGACATTAGGGTCGAGATACGTTCGACGGAAGAATTTTGTAGATGGTTTATATATGTATGTAGAAATGGGTATAGGAAGGATACACGAATGATATCGGATTACCGTCGCCTCGCGCGCGTACGATAATTTCATCGTATTGTTCTCTTATCATTCAGTTCTCATCATGGAAAATTCTTAATCATTTTGGTTGACATAAATTCGAGAAATTAATTTTCGTAAATATCTATTTATTTATTTCTATTGGATATTTTATAAGGAATATTGACAATATTTTAAAGATTTAGTTTTTTTTAAACTTATTTATTTGCCGAATTGATAAATACGTTGGGTTTTTATATTCTTATAAATATGTGAATATACTTCTTTCACTTCGATATTTCGTGCAAGATTTAATTCCGGAATATTTTATTTGTTTATTTTCTTAGCTATTTATTTAATGAGATTGGAAGGTAATGAATTATGAACGAGGGATTATTAACTCGCTGGCTGTTCTTTTGGGGTAAATGCTTGGATGTATTTTTCGTGGTTAATGCGACGGAAATAATAATCTCGAAAATTGTATAGGGAGTCGGGGGGTGGCCGATCAATTTCCATGGATTCGATTAAACAAAGTTTCGCGGTTGGTCTGACACGAGGGGGAACGTCTTTCTTTTCTTCTTTATAGAGGAACGCGAAGAGTCGCGGATAAAAAATAAATCCGCGTACGTGTACCGGCAGTCGTAATAGGACGAGTCTCTTTTCGGAGTTCTTGTTGAATATCCGTGTTATCAGAAATTGGCGATGCGTTGGAGATCGATGGGACAAGATCGTTCACTTCGGCTGGATTATCCTGTCGGAGTTGTGAGTGATTGCTCTCGCTGATTTTCCATCTCTCCGCAAGATTAATCGGGGTGATCGGTTCCTCCCGTGTTTCTCGTTAATTTAATTTTCCCCGATTTATTTTTAGGATCGAAAAATTTAAACTTGGCTAAATGCTATATTTAAATTCTTATTGCAAATTTTTTTCATGAAAAATTTATAATTATCTGCGGTCTTTGGCAATTTTTCGGACACCCGGTATATTAAAGTCACGAATTCAAGTGGGACAACTGGTACTTGCCATACTGCGTTCAAAGTAGAGCACCGTGGGTATCGTGGATTTTATTAATATCAGACGCTAGGTATATATTTTTTCGTTTTAAAACGGGACACCCGGTATAGCGAGCTTGAAATTCTCGCACACAGCGGGACTTAGTGAGATATTATTCTTATATAGAGAGACGTATGACTTTTGAAAATGGGCTTTTCAAATACAACTTACGGTTTATCCACCCTTGCGATTACGCTCGACTCAACTATAGGACGCGAAAGCGCTATATAAAGCCGATATAAAGTGTCTGAAGTACATAAAGCTTCCCTCGACCCAGCCCCCGGTGACTGGTAAATCGTTTAAGAAGTTAAGAGGGAGGAGAAAGAATGTGCTTTTGAGAATTTGAGTTTCCGGCGCGAATTCCCTAATGCCATGAATTTGTTTTCCCAGCTAGTTTTAATATAACGGGAGAATAAGGGAGGGAGAGAGAGAGAGAGAGTGAGTGAGGGAAGAAGAAAAGAGAGAGGTTGCTCGAAACTCGTTAAATATCTCAAGAGATTCGGTCTGGGAGAATTTTCAGCAGGGTAACAAAACTGTCGGGTCTCATTTTCCACTGCAATGATTGTAATACTCGTAAAATTTGCATATCTCGCCATTGAGGTGGTAAAAGAAAAAAGTCTCACGTTCATTAGTATAGTCGCGAAGTTCTGTTGGCAAAATAACATTTCGACCGAAATATACGAATTATTTAAATTATTTACGAGCTATTATTATGAATTATTATTATTATTATTATTTATAATAAATTATTTGCTGGAATAATTGATTTGCAGCAATATATATAAATATTCGAACAACTTCGTCCCTCGTGTTTGCGAGTTAGAACAATGCTTAACGAATAGCCGAGTAGTGGGTAATTTACTTCCCTCGCATGCAGTTTCCTACAAACGACCACAGATCGGAAATGATATCGCAGTTACTGCGTTTCATAGTTATGCCAAAGGAGTTAATTTTACAAATGTACAAACACACCGAAACTCCCGTTTCGTTAATTTCGTACAGAAGTAAGGGGGTGGTTGTAGCAGTAGCAGATATATTTCAACCATAGCCATTAACATTCAATGTGTTTCCCGGCTTTTCGACGTTCGTCTGGTTTCAACGCACCCTACGTCCGCCCACTTCTGCGTTAAACAAGGAGAAACCCCATTTAAATTTATGTTTAATTGAAGACTACGAATGCCTCTTGAATGCAATGTGAATAATTGAATTTACCTCCTGTTCGTGCGGTTTCCCCATTAAGTAATTCTCATCCGCGCACACATAGGCCCAACCTTGCGTCGGTCGAAAATTCGTGGAAGACGCTAGTGAAAATTCGAACTAATTAATTGCGAAGATTCAAATTGTCTCGAGGACCGTTAAAATTCAATTCGAAAACGACATAGTTACGAAAAAATAGGAACAATTTCGTAGAACGATCGAAAATATTTGTAAATTTTGTTTTTTTGTTGAGACAGGATTGTTTTATGGACTATTATTCAACATCACTGCTTAAGTGGGAATAGCGAAGAGAGGGGCGAGAACAGCATGGGCGATAAATATCCGCGTAGATTTCTCCACCGTGAAAGTATCTCGCTCGTACGAGGGTTGCACTTAACTGAGTAAAGTTCACCCTCCGTCTGAGTATAATTAGCGTTGCGAGAGAAAAACAGCAACACTTCACCGAAGCGTCGAAGAAGGGCAATTTTATTTTTATTTCATCAACCCTTTCCTTGTTATCGTTGATTGCGAGAAAGGGCGATAAAAATAGTACGAAAAATTTTACCGAATGAGAACCGGCGACGAACCACTTTTTGTTGTTGTTGTACTTTCTTCTCCTTCGTACGCTGTCGAAATCTTTTTTATCTTCTTCTTTATCGTAGCTCCAGACATTGAGAAAGAGTGGTCCATTAGCGCGTACAAGATATTCTACTTTTTTTACGCGACGTTCCAGCCGCAGAATTTATACAATGTGGAGTATATGAGAGGGTGAAGTATGCGAACCCTCTATAACGTAGCGAAAGATTTTATGAATAAATTCGTTATTTTTGTTTTTCGAATGTCTACGTTGGCTTCGTATACTCGTATAAACCGCGCTATTCGTACAGACCGCAACGAAGAATAAGCAGAGATGCCAAGGTCTTGGCTCGAGCTTGGGTCTTTTTCTCGCCTTGACACACGAAGATAAATGTAGCGTTTCTGAAAAATAAAATCCTGTCCGGTAGCTCATGGTTTCTGGCGGTAACTCCATCACGACGAATCCTGTGTTTAATGTTCCGTGCACGATGGCAACGTGCAGAAAAGTCCTAGACTTATGTATACGTATATTTATATACAGGATTATATATAGAATTTTTTACTACGGCAACATGTTTGTATATGTATTTTGGGTTAGCAGAAAATTCATTGCATGGCAAAACGTGAAAGAATTTAAGCAGAGATTAGGGAGATCAGCAACGCTCGACAAAAGTGGAAAACCTCCAGAGTTGATTCTGCGATATCCAAGCGGCCAAAGGGTGAACTGTTTGGACCCCCCCCCCCCCCCCCCCCGATATCTCAAAAACTGTGAGAGAAAAACATATAAAACTCGAAATAACGATTCACCCACTTAACGTCGATAAATCCTGAAAAATCGAAAACGGAACCATGATTGTCTTGTTGTACGGGAAATTTACGATCGATATAGGCTCTCAGAGCGTGAGAAAGGATTAAAATTGATCGGCATACAGTATGTGCCAATCTGGATGGGTATCACGAAAGTTCAAAAAATGAACTGTTTGCGGGGCTCTATCTCCGTTTTCGTTTGTCCTACAGAAAATTGCACGAGTAACTTTTCGCAGAGCTCGACGAGAGGCGACGAATAAGCCACGGAACGTCCGGATAGATCAATTTTTGTGGCCGTGGCGGCACTTGGAAAATCGCGATTTTCAGGTCTCATACGGAGGGATCCTACATGAAAAAAATGGCCCAGAATGGGGTCAAATTTTTTTTTGCTCCAAATCGTCGTTAAATCGTCATATTCGTGTTACGCGGGAAATTTCCACTTCCAAACTCACCCAACAAAGTGTTTTCGGTGAAAAAAAAAATTTTGACCCCCCTGGACCCGCCCGAAGTCAGAAAAGTAAATCACGAACATCGACAACGGCACCTGGCTAGGGTCCAAACATTTTTTCGTCCAAAAAGGCTTCAATTGGAGGTTACGAAATCGGAAATTCCCCGAACAACGCGAATATTACGTTTTCAATCTCATTTTATTTCAATGCCTCGCTAAAAACGCAAAAAAGGGAAAATTGAGTTTTTCTCGCGTTCGAATAATAAATTCCGACAAACCGAGAATAATTATGTGGCATTCGCATTCGACGAGTAATTTCTCATTTTCAAAACCACCCCATTCGATCAACTTTGATAATTTTCCACGTAACTCTTGGTCCCATACACGTACCTACCTGTGCGTTACAGACCAATGAACAATTAGGTTATGAATTAATTCTTACAATTTTTCGATCATCAACATATTGAATACTTTGATCCCCTCTCTTATAAATTCCTTCCCCCTCCGCAGTCTGCACCGAGGTATGCTTCTCCCTTGCATCGTCTGTAGATGACGTAGTGGAAATGCATCCATCGAATACAGGATGGGGGGATAGGGGGTGCATGCATAATTCGCGACCGCTTATGGTGGCGAAATCAAACGGATTACATAATACACGCTCGCTTCGTGCGTGACGTATCGCGTACCATACCCTCCTCGACGTCGACTGTCTCGCCCAAGCGTAAAACCACCCCTGCGTATAATACACAGTTATAATAATACGCGAAACCGGAAAAAGCGAATTTACATTTTAACACCTCTTTGACGAGAACAAAAATGGCGGGCGCGAAAAGCACTCGACTGTGACGTGTCTTTCTTTCCCACGAGCGAATATAGTATAATATAAATGCATTCTTATATTTTTTAAATAAAACCTGTATTCGCGATAAAATCAAATTTAAAAAAAATTCTACGTTTACACAATCGAGGTTGAAAAATTGTCGTCGATGAAATCAAAGGTCTAATATATTTTCAATGTACATATGGAAGTTTTGTTAATACGAATGGCGCGCTTTACTCGTACATAGTTGCCTGCGGCAAGTATATCGTCGAGATGAATCATCGACTGTTCTCTTCATGCCCGTCACGAGTGCGCGAGACGTTGCGTACCGCATAACGAAACCGATTCAATTTGTCGCACAACGAGCTCGAGGACGAGCGCGTTACCCTCTCGGCGTCGAGATGAGCATTGTACGGAAATATACGTTGCGAATGACACTCTCCAACTTTTCAAAGCTTTTTTTCTTCGTTCTACGTGACGGAAGAAAAGATTATTTTAACATGGAATTTCGCATCAAAATAATCACATAAAAATAGAAAAACAAAATTTAGAAAATATATCGATCAATTATTAATAGCATTTATCAACATAACGTATAACGATTAAAATCGATCGTCGTAAAAACAATCTTAATTAATTAATGGATATTATTTACGTAACAATTTTTATTATCAAATTTCTCTCGAATCGAATTAATATCACATAAATTTTGATTCGTTATTGATGATATAATTTACGAGAATGAAATGACGTTTCTCACGATCGGGAAATTATTATAGCTCTCACTCTCTTTGCACGATGACGAAGGGGTTGGGCGTTCGAGGGATGGGAAACAGGTTGACAAAAGCTTGCAATTTTCCTTCTCCCGCCGTTGGATTCCATTTCCAATATCGCGTTTCCATAGAACTCCCGAGGGCGCGTTCGTTCCCGCGAGACCACGAACAAACTCCGAGCACATTCGCCCATTATATATCATGTTTACATTCCTGTAAACAGTTAGACTCGTCTACGAGTTCGCCAACGAACGAAACTCGACGTTGCCAAGGAAGGGTTTATTGTTTCGTGATATTGCCTTCGAGACTCTCTCGTGTGCACTCTAAATCATAATTCCCCGATCGCTTCACCCCCCGTTGCCTACGTCTTACGAACCCGGTGAACAACGACAAACCTGTTTGTCTTTTCGATCTACCGCTCGCGCTACGTGAAAAAAATCAATCTGTTTCGATCGAGACCGAAGTCATTTTTTTCGCGATAAAGTCGATCAATTTTATTGATCGAAATTATTCAAATCTTTATCAATAAAATCGCGAAATATTTTATCCAACAAATGAATTGCTGAGAACAAATATATATTTTCCTCGTTTACGGTCGAATTAACACAAAGGGAAAACTCGAACGACAATTATTGATGAAATAAAAGCAAAATTCTCAATTATCGATAAATCTGAATAAACGTCATTTAATCGAAACAGAATTATATTTCCTTCAACGTTACGTTTACGTTGCCTTCATTTTTGTTTCATTTCTGATCGGAACAGGGATGTTTGCTCGGCAAGCACATTAGTCCTATGTGTACATATAACAAAGTGACGACCCCGGTATAGAGGGGTGGGAGTGGTATTTTTGCAGAACTTTGCCTTAAAAAAGCAGCATGCATCAAGCTCGACAGTTCGAGTCGAACACCAAGACTCGAAGCTTCGAACGTTTGATAATCGACGATGCTCGTCGAATTTCTCTCTCTCTCTCTCTCTCTCTCTCTCTTTCTCTCTTTCTCTCTCTCTCTCTTTCTCTCTCTCTCTCTCTCTCTCTCTCTCTCTCTCTCTCTCTCTCTCTCTCTCTCTCTCTTTCTATCTATTTATCTATCTATCTTTCTCTCGTAGACAGGGCATAGAGACCTATCGGAAGTTTAGAAATATCGGATGTACCGCGGGGACCATCTCCATAAGGGTCATAAGGGGTGTACTCCGTTGGTGTATGTTATATTATGTATACAGGTATACTACGATGGGTCGTAAGTGCACTTACGATCGATTCGAACCTCTCCGCACCTCCTAGTCCCGATATCTATAGACTCGGCTCTTTTATGCATAGAATGTTACAGTCCTCTCTCTCTCTCTCCCTCTCTATGTTTATATATATATATATATATAGAGGGAGGTGTGTGTGTGTGTGTGCGTGTGTGTATTGAGGAGCACTATATATTTGTCCCGGGGCTGTGTTTCCCAGCCTCCAAACTGCATTTCCTCTTCTCTCTCTAAAATATTCTCTTCTCCTTCCATCAACCCTCCCCCCGGTCCTCTTTCTATCGGGATGTCTCTGTCGGTCCATGTCGTCCAAAAGTGTCGAGAGTACTTTAGGGAACGATGAAATTTTCAAGCTCTCGTGTCACTCTCCGAGATCGGCACGTCGTTAGAATGAAAACATGGTCACCAGTGAGTGAGTGAGCGAGGTTTCAAAAATTTAAATATTTTACTCGTAAAATAATAATTTTTCTGTTAATTATTTTTAATTACTTGACAAACGATGGGAGAACCGTTTTTTAATTTTAGATTATAACGAATTTGACGACTATTCCCACGCGATGTTTTATTTTTTAGTATTTATCTTCTAATTCGGATTAAGTATAAAAAAAAAATTTGTAAATCCGTTTCGTTCCAGAGCGTACGTTTCGAAGTCTCTCCAGGTATCTCTGATTTTTTTGGCACCTCGGCAATTATGAATGATTTAAATTAAACATTGATAAACGAAGAGAAACGAAGCTTGGAATTTTCGGACTGGAAATATCTCGTATTTCGACGAAACGTATGGATATGAATTTGTCAATAGATTCGAAACGAATGTGTATATTTCCATGTATTTTGGCATTGGTCGATACGGTACAGTTGGCGAGAGTAGCGTATGCCAATAATGCTCGGCTTTGCGACAGTGGAAACTTCCGATTACATACATTTCCGATTCAGACATCCGACGACAGTATTGACAGACTGATAAACAACCTCGTGTTTCATCATAATCCCCGTTAAATTCGTCCGAGGCACAGTTGCACGAAATTTTTCATATCATTCAGAAATTCTCAAAATTCTATTTAATGCGACAATTTAAATCTCCATCATTTCTGGACGAAATGTTTTTTTTAAATTAATTTTAAACTAACAATATCTGTCATACTCGTTTGTTTTGTGAAATTCTTTAGTTCTTGAATCTTAGAAGAATTCGATCAATTCGACAATTAATCGTTCAATAATTGCATCCATTTGATTATCTAATCAATTAATTAATTAATTTGTTATATTTGACTCGTACATTTGATGAAATTCTCGTATGTCCGAGAGACGTTGCTTCGGGTTTATATCCATCGAGTCTTGCTTTTTTTTCATCTCGTAAAAACTACCCCGTCGTAAGGACGGACACCCTTAACGAGACACACAAATCACTCGTCACCCTCGCCGGAACTATCCGCCGATCGGACTCGTGTGTCACGAAGTGACGGAGAGGAGGCGAAATAAATAAAAAGAAGAAAAAAGCACAAGGTAGGAACGCTCGTACACACATCGACCCCGTGTGCGTCGGTGAGATAAACCGCGACACTTTATTTCCTTTAGGTATTTTTCTCACCTCGTGAAACATTACGATCTTCTAGTTGGTCGTATCGAGAGAAAGGAGAGAAGAAAGAAACGTCCTTTCTCACGCGTCCTTCGGTCTAGAATTGCGTGTCGTTCGAGACGATACGTCGAGGTATTAGTCCACCGATTAATCAATGACTTTTCGTGGGTGGGCGAAGCGATCGAGCGTCTTATCTCGTCTCCGCATCATTCGCCTTTGGCTACAACCGAGAACCGATCCTGCAAAAGGCTCGAATGTCCTTTCTTCGATTTTTTTTTCGTTCTTCCATTTCTTATAAGAGCTTTTGTCTCGACCGCCACCTTTTTTTACTCTCGCGACTAGCCGACACTTATCGTCCCTCTAGCGAGGAACGAGAGTCCCGCGACCCTCGAATCGAGGGACGAAAGCGTCAGGGCCGAATTGATCGCGAGCAAGACCCGGACCTCGTTCCGGTGGTCGACCGGAAGCGAGGGACACGAAGGGATCGGTCCAACGAGTCTCGATATGCTCCGAGCATTTGGGTGGGACGTCTTGAATTTATTCCACGCGAATGAAAAAAAACGGTGCGTTCGGGCCGTCAGCAACGGTCGAAGCGAAAGATTTTTCGGGCTTTTCTCGATCCGACTGGAAGAGAGCGCGATAAAAAAATTAGAGGGAGGGTGGTTTTTCTTGTACCGGGGTGAGATCGAGGATGGAAAAAACTGGCGACAGTGAGAGAAAAAGTGTAATCGACTCTCTTTCCCTCTCTCTCTCTCTCTCCTTTCTCTCTTTCTTTATTGACATTGTAGACGGGTGTGAGGGTTCAACCTCAAATCCTTCCCTCTTCGCAACCCTTCGTACCCCTTTTTTCTATACTCGAACAAGTTATGAAGGCGAAGCTTAGTATTCGGTGTCACTCGTTTTACTAGACCCCAGATGGACCAACCTCGGGGAGTCTACCAGGCTTCTTCTACCCAGAGAATAGAAAATTATAGGATGAAGAACTCGTCGTTAATAAAGATTTAAGAAAAACAGTCACTTGGAATGTCATGAAGAATTTTCATTTTTTTTTAAGTTTACAATTTTGAAAATTTGTAAACATTAATTACTACTAAATAGAAATTTATTATAGTGCAAAAAAGGAAGCATGAGATTTGATAAAATGATTATTCCATTATTCGATTAATTATTTTTCTTAATTACTTCCGGTGATACTCTGGAATCAACGGTAAGAAAGTCTTTCCTAATTCAATATGCTCGACTTTTAACGTGTACACATTATCTCTCGTTGATTAAACGGAGCAAACACGTAGATATTTCTCGAACTTTCTACCAAGTTTGTTTACTAACTTTTTCACCTCGTCGAGAATGGACCTTTCGCAGTTGCTTCCTTCCCAGGACGAGAATTAAGAATAAAAAGAGTGCAAAAAACATGACGAAAAGACAAGGGGAGAATGGTACTAAAGTTGCCGATAGCGTTGGCGATAAAGCTGTAAACTTTCTCGCGAACATGGCGTCTTCCGGTTTGGCTTCGGAGAAATTTCGCTATGACTTTTGGACAAAATGTAGGAAGAACTTTCAGGAAGCTTTGAGAATTTCTAAGATTCTTCAAAAATATTTCTTCGAGGAAGAAATATTACTACGACAACTTCAAGAATAATTAATTACTCAAACGAAAATAATCCTCGGAAAATCAAAGAATTATAAAAAATACATCGCCTAAAAAATGAATATTTATCACGAAACGATCATTGATTTAAAATAGTGAATAATATTCGAATAAAATTGATAGATTCGTACTTTTTTACAACAATTATTAATTACTATTATTTTATCACAATATCAATTTTAATTGTATTTCTCACCCTAACGTTTTTCATCCCTCATTTAAGTTCTCCTAGTTTCATCGTTCCTCATATTTTCCTCATCGTACGAATCTCCGTCAGTTGAATTGATCTTTGTCAATTATTACCAATTCAATCGTTACTATAAGTCGTAATTATGCTTCATGCAGAACTGTTGGAAGGACGTCGTGACCACATCATGGAATCAGTTAGGGATCAATTTATCGATTTGTGCTCGTTCTGCACGCACAGCCGAGTGAGTGGATGGGTTTGAAACGTAATAGAGCCGTAGAGCGGCTGAGGCAAAGTGAAAGCTCTGAATCTAACCATGAGAGAGAGAGAGAGAGTTCGATCGCACCTGTAATTTAATTGGGGAGAACCACCGGGTTTCAACAATGCGGTACTTAATGAGCATTCGAGGAACGTCCTCGGTGAACCAGAGAGGGATAATACATTGGAAAACCCTGTGCATATTTTCCTCGAGCCCTCAAAAAGTTGTTCCAATTTAATTTCATGTTTCATCCCCTTTTTCTACCCAACGCACTCAAAATTACTACCGAATCGATAAATTAATCACTCTCCATTTTATTATCGTTCATATATGCAAATAAACATTTTCAAATGTTTCGGACTATATTTTCGTCCTTTCGATAATAATTTCACAATAAAATATAATTTTGTTTATAATTATTAACGGTAAAAATAAGTAATATAAAAAAATTGTACAATTTTGTAATGGACAAAATTGGTTCGTTTATAATTATAAAAACGAGCGACCTTTTTTCATCATCCGCGAATTATTTTCGTCTCATCGATTATGTTACGTGAAATCTCATCTTTGTGAGAGGGAGAGGGGGTCGTTGAAGAGGTAGAGAGTGTTGAACAATGTTTGGTCTGTTAAACAGATACGAGAGTATTCGCTTTCGAGGAACTTAACAGACCGATGCGCGTGGCCAGCGTCCTCACTCGTTGAGTGTCCCACGTAGTTTCGTGCTGTTTGGTTAACCCTGTCTCCACTGCATGGGGGAAAAGCAAACGTGTTTGCAAGCGACAATGACCACGAGAGAGAGAGAGAGAGAGTCTAATCACGCCCACAGGCAATTAAAATTAGTGCCGGATCGCTACACAGTACGTCCGAGTTTGTCGAACCCGGAAAGACCAATGACGTTCCAGCACCCGCTTCTACCCTCTCCCCATTCACCCCACGTTAATTTTTCGCCCTCTCGCGTCCCGTTCGATCTCTTCGCAACTTCTGGTCGGCCCTTCCTCCCGAAAGTGTCGCTATACGCTTCGGCAAAGTCGTAAAACAAGCGAAACAAGCACAATCTTCGATTGAACATTAGCGACCGTATGACTTTCCGAATCGATCGACTTCGTCGCATACGTCGTAAACTCGTGGACCGTTTCGACCCCGATTTATCGATGAAACGATTTCATGCGAATCGTTTGGTGTAGGTACGTTCGTTTGGAGCCTAAATTTAATCGAGGAAAGCGTTAGTTCCAATCGACAATAAACCCTTTATCGTGGAATTTCGATTTAAACGGCGGGCCGTACGAGTCACGAATTTCATCCCCAAAGTTAGGTTGGTAAAAAAAACACGATTTCTCACGCAACGATCTCGACCGATTGAATTTTGGGCCATAATGCGAATTTAGGCTGCCGAATTTCGTCGTTTACGATGCGTTACATGCGATTGAAGATGATAATTAAATATTGTCAATAATCGATGACAACACTCGTGCACGGAAAAAATAATTTTGGTTTTAAATAAAATTTTTACACGTAGTAGAGGGAAAACATTTCACGATTTCGATGACTTTTTATCGCAAGGGCTGAGCCTTTTTCCGTTCACCTTGCTGGCAAACTTTTTTTGCCCGCCTAAAAAGCTTCTTTCCCTTCGGCGCTTCTATTATACTTGGGCGGGTTGTGTGCGAACGAACGCGTCGAGTACGATCCATCCACGTGACTCTTTCTCTCTCTCTTTCTGGTTTTCGTCTCGTCGCATCAGTCGCAGACACACGTAAGAGGGCGAAAAACAGCAAAGAGTAAATAAGCTGCAAAAAGTCAGCCCTTACGGACCCTAGCTTCGTGTTATGCTTTTTAGTCGAAAAAGTGTGATAAGAAATTCTCTTGGGGTTAAATCGCGACCACGGGACGAAAGTAAAATTTTTGAGGGAGACTCGCGTGAATCTTATGTGAAAAAAATATAAAAAAACACAGAAACCCTTTACGGAGGAGTCGTAACGAAATAAAAAGTTCGAGATGCTTTTTTGAAGGACGAAACACGTATCGCTAGGAACGTAAAAAGCTCCGCCGTTAATGCGACTACACGGTTGGTGCCAACGAGGTCGGGACGCGTGAGCAACCTCGAACCTCGAACAATGATCGAAATAAGAAATTTTGGGTAAAAAATATACCGCGACACGAATTAAAATGAGAAAATTAAAGATATTTTTCATTTACGAATTTCGAGACAAAAATGAGTCAAAATTTGTTGGAGACTTAACGAACGATAATTTTTATTCGCGAACAATTATAAAAATTGTAACATCCGCAATTGTCAATTTAATTTTCTAAATTAGGAAAATTTGGTAAACTTGTTTTTTTTGTTTCTTTCGATGTACGTATAATAAAAAAAAATTGGATTTTTCGTTACGATTTTGAGAAAATTAGGAAGGGAATATCCAGATACGAACCGATTCGAAATGGTCAAAAAAGTGTGTGCAAACGCGATATCGCGTGCCCACGGGGAGAGAAACTTAGCTCGTTAAAATTGTTTTATCCGCGATATTGGAATCAATACCGAATCGTCGTGGAGCGTGTTCGAACGAAACAAAAAGCTCGATGATAAAAAATAATTCTGGTAAATAACCGGAGGGTCGACTGAAAAGGCTCAAGACTTGAAAGGTGTAAGAAGGGAGAAGGTTCTCTCGAGGGCGAGATCCTTTAATGTAATTTAACTTTTTACTCGAGGGTGAGCGTCGTTTTGACGCGATCTCTCGCTTCTCGTCGTCTCCCACCCAAAAGAGGAACAAATCACTTTCGATTCGCGCTTTTTCAGTCCTCACAACGATTCGTTCAACAATTTTGTCAACAATTACTAATTACAACAAAATATAAAAATCACTTTGAATCAGCCATAATTTAATTCGTAAAATTCCATAGCAAAATTGATTTTAACTTCAAATCGTTTATCGATTTTTGCACAAAAATCAAAACTAATTTCTCCGATTTTAATTATTTTCTTTTCATAATTGATTAACAAAATCGTTATCGTTTTATTATTTTTTTACGAAGGGACGTTCGAATTTACTAAAATTCAATACAGTTCACAAAACTCAATAAATTTTATATCGCCACAAATTTTATTTTTGAAACATCATTTTTCATTTTATAAAAAAAAATCATTTTTCGACGAAGCGATACAATGAATGTGATTGATTATCGATCATTAAAAATCGACGAGCGGAGAGATTTTTCTCGAAAAAATCTATTCATCAATTTGACATTTGGTTGGAACTCGTGGAAAAGGGGTTAAGAGATGACTATTCAACGTGGATATACGGAGTACCATCCGCAACCGAGAGATAAATTGAAGTTCCACGAACCGTTAGTGTACGTGTCTGTGTACGTTTTCTCGGTTTACCGAGGACAAGGGATGTGGAAGAGGGGTGGAGGGGGGAGGGTGTTGAGGAGGAAGGCAGTTATTTCGATAACACGCTTGGAAAGCTTTTCTCGCAGTGGCAATGGCGCTTTCCTATGTACGTTAAAACATTTTTTTTTCTTCTTCGTCTTCTTCTTATCCTTCTTCCCCTTCGCGAGTTACGATTAACCTACATATACGTTTTGCCCATTTTACGTTTTACACGCAACGCAAGAAGTACGACGGACGAGGGAGTAAAATTTCCACACCGTCTCGTGACAATGGAAAATCGAGTTTACCCAACCTACCTCCACGAGAAACTTTATCAAATAATTCTCGTTTGTACGTTATGATAAAAAATGCAATTTTGGAAAAAATATGCAACCGACGCGTTTTACTTCGTATTCGTAAAATTCTCATTGATATGAATTTTTCGTTTATCACTGTGAGAGATTGTTTGTTCGGGCAAATTTTTTTATGTGAGACTCGAACGGGACGAATGGAAGTTTTCTTCGACGAGCCGTGATTTTCGTTCGTTATTTATCGATTCATCCCGATGTCTAATAAAATTTGACGGTCTACGTCGGAGAGCGATGGTGGCATGAGGAACGAATTATTTATTTTTCAAGGAGGGAGAAGAATATTTTTTTCTTGGACGCGTCGCTAATGGATGTTTTCGTCTTTCTTAATAATTCTCGTGAAGAGGCACGCGCTAAGGGAGGGAGGCATGAACATATAGCGCGTGATGCATTGCAAATTGATGAGATAGTTAAAGGCTGTCGGATCAAATTTCCCAAAACTTTTTCACTCCCTCTCTCTTTCTAGTGGCCCTTATCGACATAATACTGAAACACTGTCTGTCGATAACCCTCGTCGAGACGTATTTGGGGGAAGGAAAATCTTTGCGAAGGGTCGAAAGTGACAAAACACGGGGATAACAGAGAGATTATTTTCGAGAGTCTTTGTCCGATAAAAGAAAAAAAAACGCATAAGAAATGCTGTCTCGCAACTCTGGATTGTTATATCGAGAAAAACAATTAATTAATCCATAAAAATAGGCCGATGTGTCAAATATAAGAACGTTGAAAATCAATCGAATTTCATCGAGTCGATCGATCAAATATTCGTGATCGAAAAAGGATCGATTAATAAATTTTCCTTTATTTGATTTAAAATTGTGTTTTTTTTATTTTCACATAATCGTTGTCCATTTTTATCAATTAATCAAAATCAAATTTAAATTGAAAAGGTCGAACGAAAATTCTATTTTTAGCTGGAAATTAAATTCCTTGTGTATAAGAGAAATATTAATAAAATATAATAAGATGGATTTTTATAGAAAATATTTTTGACGATATTTAAAACGATTTTGTTAGATTTTCTTAATATTAAGAACATATATTTTCACAGAATAGAAAACGTTACCAGCGATAAGACAAATACTGGAACGAAAAAAATCGCGTGTAAGGGCGAAATCAGGGTTATCCAGTGTGGGGTATTTAATAGCAATTTCTTGAAACCGCGTTCGCGGCAACGTATCGCAGTCATCGCTCAGGCTCTTCGTCATTAATCACATGGGCTCCAAGGGGTTCATTGTAGGCTTTATTGACAAAGAAAAAAGAAACCTAAAAAAAATCATCCAAGGTCACGGAAAAGGTTCGCGACAGAAGCTTTTCCCTTTTCGGATCGTACTCAGCGCTGCTCTCCATGAGGGCCGACCACTCGAGATATTTCAGTCTCAGACATTTTTTTCCCCGCAGATATTCCCGCGGATCAGCGGGTCAAGTACGATTTTCCGAAAATCCTATCGGGACGAGAAATTCGGGATTAGCTTGCGATTCGAGTGAAAAATGAAGTCCTCCTTAATGATCTTTTTTTCTCGCGTAAAATACGTTTTTTTTTAAACAAAGTTTTTTTGTCCCAGTTTGCCAAAGGTGCTGATTTTTCGAAATTACAAAAAAAATCAAAACAAAATCTTTTTCGTTAAGGGACAAAGTTGGTTCTTAAAATTTTTCACGTTTTTCGTTGATAATGTTGAGAAAATGTATTTCACGTAAAAGCAAAGATTCCCTCGGTTATGAAGTGCTCTGTCATGGAATCCTAAGGGGAATTGAATGCATGATTTATGAATCTCGAGGCTTAATATAGGTATAAAAGCTGTGTATAAGACTGCAGCCGAAAGTATGATTTTTAGTCTCGTGTATACGACAAGAGGGATTTCTTATCATCCTTGTTTTTTTTCCCAAAAGTCTTTTGTCGTCTCCTTCGCTGTTTACGTGCCGACACGGAGTAAATTTTGTATGAATTTCAAATTTGCCACTATGTACGGCAGCCCGGAACAAATATAATATAATAAAGTCGCTTCTCAAGGACCTCTCTCTCGCGTTCTTCGAGGACAGGCGTGCACATTTATTTCAAATCTCGGAGTACGAAATTTAATTGACCAATTATAATATTTGTGTATTCAAATCGAGGTGCATTGAACCATTTTTTCTGAATGGACCTCGTTAGGGATCGTCGAAAGAAGCGATAGTTTGAAAGAAAGGTGAGAAGCTGGATGGGATAAAAATTTGTCAAAATTTACCAAAATATTGAATTATATCAATTGGAAAATAATTCCCACTCATTCACAAAAATAGTTAAATTATTTTGGCAAATAATTTCCCTTGTTTCGACCCATTCTTCAAATTAATTGGATTTATTAACAAAGCAATGCGATTTAAACATTGATATAAATTCAAATTTATTGGAAAAAAGAATCGTATTGTAAATGTCGAAAGAAAAACATTCTATCAATAAAACAACAAATTTTTTCCTGCCCTCCTTAAGAAACAACCTCGAGTTCGATTCTCGTCCCACTCGTACATCAAAAAGCGCTTTTCACAGCCCATGAAAAGAGCACTCCTGTCTACGAAGCGTATCGTTCCACTCGAGCGCCGATTCTTGCTCGATAAAACAAAACCGATAAAAGAACAAAAGGCATCGAGTACCTCAGGCGTACAAAACAGAATGCTGTCATTGTTAACCACCAATCGTACGATACATTCACTAATTACCGTCGGTTTACTATTATTCTCGAAAATGCACAATAATGAAACAATTAAAAACTAACCCTCGAAAAGCACACATTCTTATTATCTTCCCCGTTGCCTCTTATCCTCTATGGAAAATAAGATTGAGAAATGAGACATTTCGTGTTTGCACAACTCATGGTATATTCTTCAGACTACAACTGGGGGATGAACTTCGAGTGGGCGGAGTGTATTAGTACTACACTTCATGGAAAGTTCTCTCTCTCTCTTTCTCCGTCTGTCTGTCTGTCTGTCTATCTGTCTGTCTTTCTCTTCTCTATGATATTCATAAATGCACATATCCGATGTGTGCTTCAAATTGCATGATTCATTCATCCCAAAGTAAGAGAGAACTATCATACTTTGGAGTGGAATCAAACCAACTATTTCCCTGAGTTTGTTCTCATCTCTTTTCCTTTCTTCTAAAATTTTCAATTTTAATTTTCTTCTCTCGCCCCTCGAGTTTCTCACAGCTGCACGAGATTCGTGGATTTTCTATATATCTTATCGCGATCCGACTTTGAGCTCCGGGCGAGAGGAAAATCAGACTACGTGACGAAATTGATCGTTCCACGTGGAACTCGAGAGGGTTGTCGCATTCGTCTCTCTCTCCCTCACACACACACATCTCGAAAAATATACGAGAGAAATTCGTGAAATTCGTATAACCTCATGCGCTCGCTGCCACGTTGCAGTAAAGCTCGAAAAGTTACGGTCGAAAGTGCAATACACTACATGTGGACTGACACAGTCTCTCTCCCTCTTTTTCTCTCGCGCTCTCTCCTTTTCACGGGGGTCGTCCTTTCCTCTTCAATTTCTTGGCGTCTCGTTCCAACCACTCACAGCTACCCGCGATTTTCTTTTGAAATACACTTTTCCCTAGAGCGCGGAAATCTCGTGCGCGATCGTCAGGAACGCGCTTCGTCTTCGCAATTTTTTCCCCCTTTTTTTCTCTTTTCTCACACTTTTCGCTTCGAAAGATTTTTTTTCTTTTGAAACATGCCATAGTCGACGAAATGGAAAGCAAATGAGAAAAATTTGTCGTACTTACGAGTTTGCGACACGTATTACTATAATATCATAACTATCTCGAATTGAGAAATACGATAAAAATCTGATTAATTTCTTCTCCGAAAAATTGTACGACGAATTATTTCAATTAAATTTAACATTATTATTATTAATATTATTATTATTATAAAATAATCAAAACGCAACATTTTTCTAAATAATTAAAACCGACAATGTGAAAAACGTTTTTTTTTTGCTCAACGAATATTTATCATTTCTTTATTCAAGAATAAATTGCGTCGAATGATATTCTCCAATAATTATACCGTGCGCATTCGCGTAAATTCGTAAAATGTCACTCTTGTCCGAGATCCGTAAGCTCGCGATTATTACCTTCTTTTTTTTCTTTTGAAACAACTCCCTTCCCTTTCTTGATGTCTTCACGCTTATCGTAGATATCTCATTTCCTCTTATTTATCACAGGACATAATATTGCACGGATCATTTACATTTATAGTAGTTGGGTCACTGGCAGTATCTGGCGTGTTCTCAAAGTCTATACTATATATATATATATATATATATATAGCATAGACTGTAGCAATGTATATATATATATATACATACATATAATGCAGTAGCATTATTATAGTGAGGCTATGGCGAGAGATGGAGATAGAGAGAGAGAGAGAGAGGGGCGAGAGAGAGAGAGACGGAGAAGGAGAGAATAAGCGAAGGAGCCTCAGGTCATAATAAGATGCACCACAAGGGACGTGAGCTTTCGTAATGACGACACCAACGCAAAGCATAGAGAAGGAAGTCTCTCTCTCTCTCTCTCTCCTCTCTCCGTCTTTCTCTCTCACTCTCTCGTTCCCTCTCTCTCTCCCCCTCTTTCTCTCGCTCTCTCTCTCTCTCTCTCTCCATCTATGCCACCCTTCTCACCCTCTACTGTTCAGGTAGGGTAGGCGACTGGAAGTTCTCCCCCATGGGATCGTACAGCCACAGACCGGATATTTACCCTGACGCGAGCTCAAAGAAAAGGTTTTTCATCTCTGGTATGAAAAAAAACCAGCGACTCTTCCAGCTACCAGTCGCTCTAAATTCGAGAAGCGTACCGGATAAGATAAAACAATCTTCCCTCGTGACGTCTTTTAACCGCCGCGATATGCGCAAACGCGAATTATTCGGCGAGTCGTTCGTAGTTAAAATTAAAAAGAGAAAACAGTTAATTTTTACGATGAAACATTAAGATCATTGAATTTATATTTTATTTTAAGAAAATATGTTTGAATCGTTACAATTATCGAATATCGACAAGCTTCGTTAAATTCGTCGAGTCTATTTCTGTTCACCCGTCAAAACCATATAATTCTCGTTTCGTCGAAAAAATTCATTCGTTCGACACGAATTTATATCGATAACAACAACAATAAGAAAACAAATATATTTTCATTATATTCCCCCTCGTCGATGAATTTCGATTAAGCCACGAATGAAAAATAACGAGGGCACGGCCGAATAATATAAAGAAACTAATTGAATCCGTGTTGAACCTTTTAAATGTTCGAATCAACGAAGAGTTATGTTCGTGACGGATGTTTAATTTCACGAACAATACCCTCGATTATTCAATATTTATCAAGGACTACGGGGGTTAAAAATATCCGCATTCCCCTCGTCTAAAATATATATATATAACACCGAAGGCGCGACGTAGGACTGAGAGAGGTGGGGAGGGAGTTAGTGTCACGGTATCCCGTTTAATCAAGGCTTTATAGGGCCCATCAGAGTTGAGATTTGCGGGAAGAACGCCCACCGTTCTATTCTTCCTCGTCTCGAGGAATACCAATGATCCGCGTCGAATGAACGACAACGAGGAACGAACTTTCCTGGCTCGCGCGAGAGACGAAGGAAGAAGATAGGAAAGGGGATGATTGGGAAGCCGTTGGATCTCTTTAGAGAAAAAAAATGAACGCCCCAGTACCAGCGATCTATCGATAGGCTACGTCATCATTCCCGATCGTACCTCCCTCTTCTAGACTTCTAACCCTTTCGTCCTTTCTCCATCATTTTTTATTCTCCACCATACGCCTTGAGAAAATCCACGAATATCGAAAATATAATCGTGGACTCTCACGCGATGATGAGTCTCGATAAGAACGCACGAATCTTCTCGATTGGCGACGAGAATCTCAATTCCTTTAGCGATTTTATTTTTATTTCGTGCGACGGATGGGAGATTTATGAAGCTTCTGAACTATTTCCTGGAGAAATAGAGTCCTGAAATGTGCCGGCCGCACGAGTCTCGGATTCGAAAAGTTATTCGAAATTTACGAATGAGAGAACGTTCAGAAAAATTATTTTCAACATTGTAGTTCGAAAATTTGTTCAATATTTTATTTTATAGTTGTTTATTGTTCTATTAATATTTATTTTTACAAGTTTATCATTTATTATTATTGTATTATCATAAACAATCGATATTTCATGAATTATAAATTCGATTAGAAAAGACGAAAGAAGTAATGAATTTTTGGAACATCTTGTAAACGAGTTTAAAAATTCTGAATTAATTTTTAATCATTATCGTCAGTTTATCGACGTAATATTTCATTTTACGGATTTTATTCTATCTGCAATTTGTTTTATTTCGAATAGAAAAATAGTCACAAATTTTTTTTTTTAATAACTGTATTTCAAGTTTTTGACTTTGCCGCTCTCCCGACCGATCGCCGATGAAACTAGCGAGAAGTGTACACAGTGGAGGGAGAGTCGTGCGAGATGGAGAGAGAGAGAGAGAGAGAGAGAGAGAGAGAGAGAGAGAGAGAGAGAGAGAGAGAACGGCCTTTGCACCGGTGTCGCGACATTTATCCGTCCTAGTGTACAGACATCTTGACTCGTCCGACTCGTACCAGCAGCGATAACGGCAGTCCGAGCTGCACTCACCGCGACGATGCACTAATCGGCGGCCAGAGAGTGACGGTGCATAAAATATTCGACATTCGAAAAACAAAAATAAAACAAACAAAAAAATGAACGAAGTGCGACCTCTGGTGCGCGTTATGCAAGGTCTGCTGAAAGGTGTGACCCAGAAGTCAATAAACGGTAAGCCTTTCACTGCTTTCAAAGGAATTCCGTACGCCAAGCCACCGATTGACAATCTGAGATTTCAAGTAAGTTCGTATTTTCCAATTCCCGATAAGTTTCGACTTATCAATTATCGATCGATAATCGTTCACTCGACGTTTTATCATTGATCTAGCAGTGCAAAATTGGAACAATCTTTCCGTTGCACGTATTTAAGAAAACGTGATTGTGTGTTTTTTTTATCTCGAGCACGTGGCGCGTGCAGCTCTCTATGCGTATGTGTCCATTTACACGTATATCTCATCGTTTCAGTGGGCGTGGAACATGCGATACTAGCGCTCGAAGCTTCGCGACAGAGAAGCGGAATGCGCGCGAACTACGTACACAACCATGCTCTATTATACCAATTGCTATAACCGGCCTTCCCCATGTTATTTTTGGCCAAATTACATATCTGTAATATTGCATGTGCAGTAATGTGCGATTACTCATTATGACAGATTTTTTTCTAGTCTAAAACGGAAATATCACAATTTTTTTAATCGAGCTATTCAGTCAGCCATTCAGGTCAGTAAAGGAAAATCTGTCGACAAAATTACCACTTGGTAACGAAATCTGTAAATTAATTCATAGATTTTCGAAATTCTGGGATATTTAGATTCTGTTGGACTTTCAACGGTATTACATAGTCAAATTTCAGGCAATGCCGTGAATTAATTTAGGAATGGGATTTAGTCAAAATATGCATGAGGAACGTTGGCGGTAATGATCTGTCACGTCGCCTCAATACACAATCAGTCTAGGAGCATCATGTTCTCCTCACATCTTACAATTAATATATATAGTACGGTGCATACCGTCTGGCTCTTAGCTTTGCCCTGTACTATCCCATTAAACTATGGCTCCTTATCAAAAACGAAAGGACATGTTTCAATCACTTATTATCGAATTAACGATGATTTTTAATTAATTTGGTAAATCGGAAAAAATATAGAAAATATTCAAACTTAAAATAAAAGAACAATTTTCGAGTGCCGAGTTCGCGTAAAATCATTCAGATATTTCAAAAATTGATTAGACAATTAAGAATGCGTTTTTTAAAAATTTATTTTAGAATTTATAGAAAAACATATTTGAAAATATTTTTCAAATATAGAATAGTTTCGATACGTAGTAATGTCGAATCATCGAATCGAAAATTCTTCGATGACGAAATTCGTTGAATTCGACGGAGATGAAATTTCGTTACATTATCGATGACGTCCATTAGGATCCTGTGCCCGTTGAGCCATGGTCGCACGTGAAGGACGCATCGAAATTTGGAGCGTGTTGCGCTCAGTTAGATCCGGTCGCGAGAACAATTATTGGAAGCGACGATTGTCTGTATCTCAATGTCTACACGCCTCTGGACCAGACTAGTCAATCGTCGTTGAAGCCGGTTATGTTCTGGATTCACGGTGGCTACTTCGCTCACGGATCTGGCGATGATATGCTTTTTGGACCGGATTACATTGTCGAGAAGGACATTGTACTTGTTACCATAAACTATCGACTCCATGTGTTTGGTAATTTTCATTAATAATAGAATCTTAGAATGGGGAAATTAATCAATAATAATGGAACGAACGATATTTCGATAAATATCGAATATAAATCGTATTTATCTATTTTTTAATTTTTTAATAACGAAGGTTTTTTGAACGTGGAGGACGAAGAAGCCTCGGGCAATCAAGGCTTGAAGGATCAGGTCCTCGCTTTAAAATGGGTGCGCGACAACATAGCGAAATTCTCGGGCGATCCGAAAAACATTACACTTTTTGGCGAAAGCGCCGGAGCTGCATCGGCCCATTATCTCGCGTTATCACCTTTGGCCGAAGGTAAACGATACGACATTTCCTCCACACACTGTTTCATATCCGATTGCAAATTTTCATCCGATTACACCTCGAGCATAACATTGACGAAAGTAAAGTAAAATTCAAACCGGATTTCGAACGAAATAAAATAATATCTACATATGCGTATGAATTAATTTATAAAAAATATATATTTCTTTTAATATATATTTCCTCAGGCCTGTACCACAAAGTAATTTGCCAAAGCTCGGTGGCTATAAATCCCTGGGTAAACATAGCAGAATCCCCAAAAGTTTATGCTCAAAATTTGGCACGTACTCTGGGCAAGGATATCGACGATTCGAAAACACTGGTCGAATATTTTCGAAGCATCGACGCTCTTGAGCTCGCCAAGGCGGAGGCGGAAATGACCAGCAATGTAAAATTTTCTATAATACGCCAGTTTTTGAAGAAAACAAAATTAATACGTTTTCCAGCTTCGTAAAAAAGCGAGAATATGTTTTTTTAAGGTCGTAGAAAGAAGATCGCCAGGTTTACGTTATTTCGTACCGAGTGACGACAGAAAATCGAAAAATCCGTTTCTTCCGACAACGATGGAAATCGCCTCGCGGGCTGGGGTCAAAGTTCCGCTTCTTATCGGTAACACGAGTCACGAGGGCATCATCTTTCTCACAGGTAGTTTTTTCCTCCAATGTTATTTTACTGATTCGTGCGTCCCCTTGCCTCTTCGAATATAAATCGCAAGCAACGTTTCACTATATTTTCTTTCATTTCGATGCATGAGAAATTCTACGTTCTCAGACAAACGTCTGCAGAATTTTCCATCTTGAATTATAACGCACCGAGTGTTCCTGCTATCGTTTCTTATCTCTAACTCTTTCATTTTGATATAACCTTTTTTTTAGCTTTTTCTTTTCAGTAGGTATGAAAACGCGAATCGGTGTCTTGTAGTTATTTTGTATGTCATAGTCTACCTACTGTGAACACGCCTCGAGCAACGATATTTATTTTTAAAATGCATAGGTTTCCATCGGATTCGAGATTGAAAAAAACGTTGTTTCTAGCCGCAGAAAAATGATTTTTTATTAGCCTAAACCCTTGAATACATCCTCGCTATTTTCTTCATAAAATCGCACTTACGTTCAAATTGTCGATAAATTTTAATAAAATATAACGCATGATTAAAAATGTTAACGTTTTATTTAAGAAAACAAAAAATACAATAAAAAGGTAAGAATTGAAGCGACAACGAGATTGGCAACGAAATAAGGATTCTCCTGGTTCCTCTTGCAGGAATGAACAAAAAGAAATATAAGATGGTCGATGAAAATTTCGAGACAGCGCTAAGCCCCGGGGTAAAGAAATGGCTTCGAAGTCGAGGTCTCCAAACGTCCGATCTCAGGAAAATGTATTTCGGCGATAAACCCGTGACGAAAGAGAATGAAGAAAATTATATGCAAATGCACTCGGATCTGCAATTTCGTTATGGCATCCACGAGATTGTCAAGAGACAAGTGTCGAGCGAACAATCCCCAACGTACTTATACACATTCTCGTACGATAATGGAATGTCCCTTATCAAAAGCAGTTTCGGTTTGAGTATGCTAGGTAGCGTTTAATTCTTCTTTAATTCAAATCCGTAATTTCAGTTGGAAGAGGTTTTTTTTATAAATAAAATTAAATGGAAACAATTTTTTTAGGCGCTTGCCACGCTGACGAATTGCCCTACATGTTCTACCCCAGAGTGAAGCAAATGTTGGGAATTCCATTGCCCAAACCGGGAACGACTGAATGGCTCGTTACCGAACGCGTGACACAAATGTGGACGAATTTCGCGAAAACCGGGTAAGTGGATTATATTTGGAAAAAAAAACATTAATTTATCGTATTCAAAGAATACAAATATAAATTGAAAATCAACAAATATACAGTTCTTTATTTTTGCTGAATTATTATTTTCATTATTTCTCTTCGTTGATTACTTCTTAAATAAATAATTATTAACGTAATATTTTATTTATTTATTAATGTAAAGCAAAAAGAAATGGACTCTGTGATGGTTTTTTGTTATTAATTATCGATCCTGTTCTCAGTAACCCAACACCAGCGGTAACGGAAATATTACCCGTAATTTGGGAACCTGTTAAGGATCTCGAGAATTTCGAGTGTCTGGATATCGGCGAGGATCTTAAGATGGAACGGGTAATGGATATTAACAAGCGCTGTGTCAAAGAACCACGGAGTAACCTGTGAGAATGCATGAGTAATTAGTTCTGAAAACGGAAATGGAGTTTGTTTTGCATTTTTATTTGAAATACGGAACAAATTCACGAGATTGATTAATTTTTTCCGTTGAAGTGTAAGCGTGCTCGGACACTAAAAACTGTTGCCATCTATATTTTGTTATATTTTGTTATATATACTGATTCGTGTCCAGAAATTCAGAAATAAACGGTGATTTATAGATAAAAATAATTATTTCAATATTTATGATCTATTATCATTGCTATTATTTATTTTCTATATTAAACAATCTTTGCATTCTTCTCAAGATTATTTTACGTTGTTTTTTTTTTCAATTTTTTTTTTTAATTAGAGAAAGAGACAAAGGTTATTTTACGTTAGTTTCATGAGCCGCGTGGCGCCATCCGTCGGTAGTTTACGGTACTACGACTCCCGGCACCCGGCACATCGGTCGTTCTCGCGAGCATTTTTCGTACGAAGCGTCTGTATTTCGAGTTTGTTTATCCCATTTCTTACGTATCGGAAATTTACGATAACGTTTTAGCTCTTGCCAATATAACAAGCAAGGCATAATAAAATTTCGTGAAAAACATTCGACCGTTGTTTTGGGATAAAAATAAACGCGATGAGTCGCGGCGTCGAGGACATTCTGTTCTGCGCGACGACGTCACGCGCATATTCGAAGGTGGAGCATCGGTGTAGTCGCGCGAAGCTGTGTGAGTTGTTTATCTAGAAAACGAGCATTCCCGCAGTGAGTCGGGCGACTGTTCGTTCCTACAGAGGAGTACACACCTACACACTGCTATCGTGAGTCATCCCTACACACTCACACATTGCGCGATTAGTCGAAAGAGGGGGGTATCGGCTGGTCAAAACACGAGTATGTGGCTTGCGCATGCGTACGCCCCAATATTCCTCGCTCCGTCCTCCTCTTCCGCTCTGTTGTCTCTCTCGCTCTTCCCGTGTTTCCCTACTGCTTTCGACGTTGGTCCGCGACAAACAAGCAAAACACGTCAGAGTGCTTCGCGATTGAAAAAAAGAAAAGAGAAACTACGTGGCTCTCGTGCATTTGAGGGCGTAGTCAAATTATTACCGAACTTTTCGCACAAAATTTTACGTTAAAGCAGTGTTCAAACGTGGCCTTAAATATTATTCTACCAAAGACTGTCACGAAACGTCAAAATTGTGTACGACAGAAGAATCCCCGGCAATGATCGACCGGCTCTTCGTCGTTCCTTGTTCGACCTAACCTGAAAAGTGTCATCGGCCGAATCGATTTCGTCGTATCTCGAGCGATAACCGATAATACAATAATCTATTTATCTTCCATTCGTTTCAAAGAAAAAAAAAAAAAAAACAATAACTCCAACTATCGCAATTATTTCAAATTAGAAAAAAAATCGTTGAGTTCGTGCACGCAGAAAATTTCGAGTGCGAAGGTCAACGTTTATATTTTAACCGCGTAAGACGATCTTCGTCGTGTTTCGCTCTGTGAAAAAAAACACACACACACACACACATACACACACCGAGAATGCAACTGAACTCACCTTATCTCGAGGCCGTTCAGGCGATATCAGGAGTAACGCCGGGCGAAAAGCACAAAGAACTAAATGCTGTAGCGAGAAAAATTGCGGCTGAGACAAAAGCTCACGGTGATGTCCCGCCACAGATCGTCGTACCCGATGACGTTCCACAGCCTTTGATACCACGAATGAAAGCCGAAATTGCCAATCTTTTGAAACGATACGAGAGCGTTATCGAGGCGCTAAAATCGGACGATGTTGAGATAGTCGATCGCGCTCTGAGGTTCAACTGGTTCTTCAAAGATGGAAACGAGAATATAATAAACGTCGATTATTTCGAGACAAATTTATTTCCCTGCGTTTCGCTCAATACCAGACTAAAACTCATCAAGAAACTCGCTACGAGTCTTCGAGCTTCCGGTCAGAGCGCGCTTGCCGAAAAATTCTACACTCGTCTGTCCAAGAAATACGAAAGAGTACAAGCCGAGCCTTTCCTCGTCGCTTGTAGCGAAACTTTCATTTGGGATACGATAATCGAGCACAAAATCATTCTCTCCTGTCGTCTCGTCAAAAATTTATTTCTGCGTTATCCGGACCTGATAATACGCTATATGAAATTATCGAAAGAGGATAATAAAGTCTCGACGAGAAATCTTCATCGCGTCGATATTAACAAGTACAGCGATTTTTTGCCCCGATTGATAAAAAATCATTTGCGATCGTTGATCGAATTGATCGAGTTGCACGATAATTGTCTAGGTATTAAATTAAGCAACAAAGCTACCGAGAGATTTTTGAAGAGCAACGTCGACGTTGTACTTAACAATCCCATGCTCTATGTAACAATGATGCCGCTCAAGGTTATCGTGGCTAAAATAACAAAGGCGCAATTCAAGACAATGTTCGCCAAAATTTATCCACCCAAGGTCACAGATTTTCGTTGGGGAATTATCGAACGTTACATCGAATATTATCCGGAGCAGGAAAGAATTTCACTCTTGCTCGACACGTATACGGAGGTTTACGGCGTTAATATGCTCGAGAATCCTAGTGCGATAAACGAATATATTCTCGCCATGTTACCGGCCAAAGAGCGAGTACAACAGGCTCGTATAAAGCTCGAGAGAGAGCCGGATTGGCGCGACAATCGTCGATTTACCAAGAGAATGTGGAGATGTTATTTACCGCTGGAAGAATCGATACCGTCGATCAAAACCGAGATATCGAAATGTTCTTCGATCGACGACCGATCGATACTCCTTCAACAGTTGTTTTACACTTGTAAGATCAACGACGACAAGGACGCTTTACTCGACGTTCTTCGTTATTTCACCACTCGTCACAAGAACGAACGACCAGACGTTATCTTCGACGTTCTCCTCAGTTTCGTCCAATATTTCGATCTGTTTACTCTCGGAAAAGATCACTGGATCATTATTAACGGTTTCATGCGTTTTCTTCATATCAAGGACGAGCTTGCGCCGAGAACCGCGACATCCAAGACAATTCTTGCAGCTTCCATCTATTTTAGTATAACCCACGATCTTCCGATCGATGAATTCATCTCCATGGTAATAGAAATCAATTTCCGAGCGTGGAATCCATCGTGGTGTATGCTTCAGAAATATCCTCAGTACGATAGACTCTGTTTGGACACGATGATAAGTCTCGTACCGAATTTGTATCCCGACGACGATAAAATCTGGAAGTCGAATCGTCTCGGTGTATTGAAAAATATCGTCGAGTCGATATACGACTTCAATAACCGCAATGCCAAAGTAAATACGATCGAAAAATTGTCGATAAACAATTATCCTTGGCTACGCGACGCGGTCAAGGCATTATTGGACTCGAGTACGAAAGAGAAGAGATGGGAGCTGGATTCTATAATATCGTGTCTGAAGAATCACGAGCCAGAATTGTACGACAAGTGGATTTACAACGATCCGAATGTTCTAGCCGATGTCAAGACCAACGAGGCTCTGAAAATTCTTAAGGGAGAACCTGAGAAGATACGTCAGCGTTGGGAGGATTATTTGAAGGAATTAAAGACCTGCGTCACTTACAAGAACGAAGCGCAACGTTTCGTTAAATCTTGTCGATGGCATCAGGACATACCGATTAAATTCGTCAGCCAATGTCTCAAGGAGGTAAATGAGGAGACGGACGAAAATTCGTTGGTTATTCTTGGTATACTAATGGAAGGTTCTTGTTTCGCACGCGTTATCGAGCCACTCGTTCCCAAAGAATCGACGATCGACGTCGTTTCGAATAATGCGAAATTAACTTACAAAGTAATTTACGCGATTCCACGGGCGATAAATCTCACGAATCCACCAATACCGTTGAGTCTAATGCTGAATTTTTGCGCTGGCGAGTATCTCAATCTCGGATTGATTTCACTGACGAACCTTTGTCGTCGCGTCTCCGTCGAGAAGATTGAAAAATTCACGAAGGAACTTACCGATCGTCGCATCTCGGTGAAGAAACACGGAATCCGTCTTTTCGGTCTCGTCGCGTCGAACGACGAATTTCTAACATTCCTGGCAGATCTCTGGAAGACGGAGAAGCATCGGTCGATACGAGCCGTTGTTTTTCAAAAGATATACAACATTTTCGTGAACGACCCAAGTCCGGAAACGTGGAACTTCTTCAAGGACTGCATGAACGAGTTGACCGTCGAGGACGACGACAGTCTCGATCAACTCGTGAAATTAGATCTAATACCAAATCGCTATATCGCCGAATTCATCGAAAAAATCTTCGAGACTCTCGATAAATTACTGGCGAATGGTTTCAAGGTCTCGCGCATAAGTCAGTACGTCGGGTGTATTCTCTTGAGCATCAACAGCTCGATAAGCAATCTACTTCCGGAGGAATATTCCGAACATTTGCTGAGAAAGTACTTTTTAAATACGAGTCTTCAGATCGATGTCAGCGACGCTGGTATGCGTTACGCGATCGACGGTTATCTTCGAGGTATCGAGGATAGACTGGAGACGCGTTTGGACGTTTTTGGCAAGCTTTACGTGGAAATATTGAAAAAATCTTGGGACGTACCGGATCCAAAGTTATCGTCGTATTTTCCGATCAATCATTTGACTCATACCTTCGTCAACGACATCGTCTTTCATTATCACAACGATCCGATGCACGTGAAAATAATGGAAACGATACTACAGAGTTTTCTCACTGTTCTCAAGCCGGAATACGATTGGATCACCTATACGCTGCTCTCTTTAGGAATCGCCCTCAAGAATGCTAAAACGCAGACTGAAATCGCTGAGAAAATCAGCGAAGCTATTCCGCGTATCGCCGAGTCGTCTCAGTCCTCTTCCGCCCTCGTCGTTGAAATCGCTTCCAGCGCCAGAAGATGGATCGAAGCTTTGGTCGACTATAATGCGAGACTTAGCTTGACCTGCGACGTGCTCGAGGCTCTCTGTAGAATCGGTTCTCTCGATACTTGTCTAGTCGCCGCGAGACTTCTATTTCCTACCGGCAATCGAGAATTCGCCGAGAGACACCAAAAAGTCATCGAATTCCTCAAAAAGACTGGACATCCGACTGTCATTAGCCTCGTCTACGAACACATCAATGCTTGTACCTCGTCTTCGTGCTGAATCACCACGTGAAACGGAGAGAACGAAGAAAATTTTCAATCTTAAGCGTAGTTTAGTTTACTCGCTGGCCTTTCTTCGAAAGACTCGCACTCTCATCGTCGCTGTCTGAATTTATTTTCACAAATCGTACAAAAGATACTGTTTTTTTTTTCTTCTTTTTTCTTCAATTCCACGATGAATAGAATTTTTCAAATTTTGTACTCGCAACATCAATCATCGTTGCAAATCGCCTGAAAACAAATGTTCTCTGTGCTAAATTTCTTGAGAACGATATTGAACTACACATTTCTGTTTCTTCCCATTCTATAGTTTAGAAGATATTTTCTTTTCTTTCAAATTCGCAGTTTCAATTGCTTCCCTTCTTAGTCGCATGAAAAAAAAAAGAAAAAGGGTGTTATATTAATTTTCTCAATTGACTCGGGCGTTTATACGATTATTATTATATCGAACAAATTAATTGGTGCGAGCGTTAATCAAGTGCCTTGAATTAAAGAAAAGTCCAATTTATATCCGTCGTTAAAGGACGCGAATATTTTTCTACGAAAATCCGATACGAGGATTAAGACGCACAAATTATTTTTACGTTTCTTATCGTGATTAATTCTTTGTAAAAAAGAAATTGTTGTGATACCGAACGAGCTGTGCTACATTACTTTATAGCGGCCACCGAGATCGTTTGCGATACGATCATCCGGCATATTATATAAATATACATTTTTAATATGTAAACGCTTATACAAATATGTTGTATACACGAAACGCCATAATGTCACAAAGAAATCCTTATTTTGTTACAATCTTCGCAATAAATAGATTTTGTATTTCTACGATAATCGTCGAACCGTGAAAAACACGTCGTAGAATCGAGGCGGATTCTTTTTCGATAATAAAAATACGTACAACCACGATTACTTTCTTCAATTTTCTTCTTCCACGTTCTCTCGTTCCTGACATTTCGTTCGAATCCTTTTCTTTTTTCATTCTCTCTGTGCTGTTTCAACAATATATTTCTCATTTTATCTATGAATATTTTCTTTCTTACTTTTATATATTCGATTTTCTTGTACTGTTTCATTCTTGATTCGTTTAGAAAAAAAAAATTAGGTGCCTAAATTATTTATTTGACACAAATAAACGTCTCGACAAATAGTTTTCTTCAACTTTTAATCTTATTAAATGTTTTTAAACGAAATTTTGAACCGGATGAATTTTTTGAATTGTTTAGAAATGTTAAAATCTCTTGGTTTCGGTGTTCGACAGGACGAGTCGGATAATTCACGATTCGAGAATAGAATTTCTAATTGTAAGTTCCAGTTTATATTGAGTAAGCAAAGCAGGTACTACGGTACTAATAGAGCAATTCTACCGAAGCACCTGGGCACACGAAGTAAGTTCTCACCTATGGAAGGATCGTGGCACCCCTAAATTCTACCAACCAAATTGTCTCTTTTAGTCAAAGCCCGTCTACCACCACATTCTCCTCTGGTGCATTTAAATGTCAAAGCGATCGAACTCTAATCGAAGGATACTGGGTGGACAAACTCGTGATAGGAGAGTGAGACGGGTGAAGAGTTTCGCTCCGGTTATTCCCAAGTTGGAGATAATATCCTCGAAGGACCAACAAACAGACCTTTCCTCTCTCTCCCACTTTCTCTTCGTCTTTGTCGTGTGGTTAATTTTCTCCCACGCGTTATAGTTTGCGACGTGAAATGCTAGAATTCTCAAACAGCCTGTGCACCCGAGATGGAAAAACTTTTTCGATTCGGACAACTTAAATCCACGACTCTCGTACGAATTACGAAAACTTTTAGCGCGGTTAAAAAAAAAGATTCGTTCTTTTTCAACATTTGTCAAATTTTACTTACTACAATATTTAGTGTAATTAAATTGCTTTGTTCAAGAATGAAATAATGAAAACGTTGAAACTTTCGTTAAAATTGTCTTGAATGAAGAAGAAAAGACTGAGAACGAAATTAAATCGGTGAATTATAAAATCACTGACAATATAAAAATGGAATAAAATAAAAAAAGCCCATAACATCAATATTTTTCTAAAAGAAATGAATTCGTAAAAAGAGAAAAATTCATATTTAATTCAATAAAATTAATTCTTTTTTCCACAGGCTAGACAAATTACGAAACATTTACTCACGCGTTGTGTCGAACCCCGTGATGAAGTATGGACAGGTCGCATATGCTTTTTCACCAGCCGGTGTGTCGGGCCAACAACTCCAACCGTCGAAAAGTCCCGGACAATACGGTTCTGCAATAAAATAACAATACGATGAAAAATCATTCGACCTTAAAACTCTTTTTTTCTTCTTCTTCAAACGAGTAAAACTAAACCATTATTTTTAATGTATTTTACGTGAAAGCGAAAGGATAGCAAAGTTCGCAAGAAGCTGACGCCAAGGGACGTTCGAAAAACTTTCTCGATGTCTGACTCTAGATTTTTCTTTTGGTACGACGGAAACTTTCGAGTGTCGCGAATTCAGAGTGGTTTTTGAAACGTGGCTAAATAAACGATATAGAGGGAATGGTTCGTGCTCGAGTCGGTCGACCAAGTCTTTTTGGTTGTTACGAAGGCCATCGAGACGAGTGTGGAAAAGTCTTCAAGTTTTGAGTTCAGTCCACGAGTTTATCCAACGTAAGCGAAGTTGACGTCATAGTGAAGGTACGAGGGAAGGAGCAAGGTGAAAAGGAAAATGAATGAAAGATGGAACGGTAGAAGTTGGAGAATAGAATGGGATTTGCGGTGACAAATCCTCCAGGAAATTATCATAAACGAATTGGAAACGTAGTCCCTACTCCATGAACCTTTCCATTCTCTTGCGATCGTTCATTGTCGCCGAGTTATCGATATAGCCATGATAACCGATTCACATTGTGAATCTGACCGACTTTCTACTCCTACGAGGACTCTTTGTGATTGCAAGGTCTCGAAAAGCCAGAGACTTTCATTGCGCGAAGGTATCATGAAATTCTCTGATATCTTGGCACAATTTTCTCTCCGGACAGAAAACTTTACCGAATTCCATTCTCATTTTCACGAGTGGAGTCTTTTGATAACACGGAGAAAAGCTGATTCGATTATAAGCACGGATGATGGAACACAAAATTCATTCGGTTACGTTAATAATTTTCTTGATCTTTTTATCAATTTTTTGTCGTGCTGAACAAAATTAAATAAAAATTCTCTTAAGTTAAGTAAAATTACAATTGTTTTCTAAATTTTATGACATTATGATATTTTCATAAAAGTTCGTTCTCGGACGAGTAAAAAATGTTCAATTAGTTCTCGTTTTATTTATTCCTCGAGTATATTTTTTTTTCTTTCTTGAATAAGATTTATTCTCGGAGAGAGAAAAAAAATGAAAACATTTTCCTCGCACAGGTGATGCATAAAGTACTTCAATGTATTTTTCGCTTTATGTAATCGAGGGCGAGAGATGGCAAAGAAACGAAGCCTTCAAACGTACGTATTCCCGTCTTATTGGACAAGTTGCAACGCTCGAGGTAAACGGGGCACAAAGCAATTCGTTACAAGAAAGAAGGAAACGCAACCGTGACGAACTTTTCGTCGAGAGAACAAGTTTTTTCTCTGCGCTTACCTCCACAAAAGGGCCGGTTTCTTTCTCCCTTCGAGCAAGTTCTCTCGCGAAAGTTATCTTAAATGGTCCACCAGAGAGCGCACCGAAGAATTTTTCGTAACGAGACAACAGGTTATTTGATTTTTTTTCTTTTTTTTAGAGAATAAAAAAACATACTTTCTTGAGGTCCCAAAGTATTTTGGGTCAAGGGAGGCAATTGTCAAGAGAGAGAGAGAGAGAGAGAGAGAAGATTGCACACAAAGCAAAGTCGCAGTAGTTAAACATGGTGGAAAAAATCAAGGTATTTCAGCAGACGTTTCGCAGTAGTAAGGGTAAACGAATGGTCGCACATCGCACTGAAAGACGTAACGAAAGCCCAACCAGATTTTATCGCGATCAAGCTTCGTTGTAAAGCTCGAAACAAAGAATCTGAGAGAAAACGTAACAAAAATAGAGAGCCAACAAAATTCTTCACTCAAACTTAACAAAAAATAAATTTCCTTTCGAATCATAATTTTCTAACTTTTAAAAACGAAACAATTATTCGTTCGAGGGTCTCTTAAATCGGTAGATTAATTCAACGGTTGCTTTTATCAAATAAAAAAATCACGATCAACATGAAAACTGGATGATTCACAAATTCCAAGAACTTGATTCCCCTTTGCAGTAGTACAAATCGGGTACGATCGGACAGTCGTTTTTCGAGGCTACGAGCCATTCCCTGTAATGCGACCACAGTATCGTTAATAATTCAACGCTTTTGCCGTCGATTGAATATCCCACGAGGCATGTAGCACACCCAGACGACCATGCCATCTGTATAATGTAAACAAGATCTATTAGAATTGCAATTAGCCTCGATGACTGAGCAAACTCTCGATCGAGATACCGAAAGCTTCTGTCTCATCGAGGTTACATCGCAATGTCCGTACACCGGATAATATAATCAATATGGTGGTTTTCGAGACCCGAGTGAGAGAGGTATACCGCGAGACTGCCGGAATATAACTGGCGGAAGGCGAGATGGTCGCATTGTCCTGTCGATTTTGGACCGGGATGTCTCGCATGACGATGCTCAGGGATAGGGAGCCAAGCTTAACCACACGGTTATACTACAGAATTTTCGTGCTTAATCTCAAAGGCCATCTGGGAAGTACGATACACAGGAGGGGCTTAAACCGAATATATTAACATTGTCCGACAAAGCTACATCGTGCGGTAAAGCTGCATACGGTAGCTTCCGGTATTAACCGGTGACCGTTCGGGATCCGAACGGAATTATTCATAATCGGGTTTTGCTGCGCATACCTTTAACGGCACACTCGTATTCGAAACTCCGAAACGAAGATACATCGCTCCTGACTTGGCCTTTCCTGTGTCGATTAAAACCCACGTCCTCCCTTCGCCACCGCCACCCTCGTTCCACAGACGACCTGGTTCGCTCGATTATCATCCGAGGTCAAGCCCTGTCTCTTATCGCGGTCCTTCCTATTTGTATCCCCTTGTTATTTCGCGAGGTCGGGTTAAGGACGAGACGTGTAATTTACTTTCGGGGAAAAAAAATAAATTCTCGAGAAAATAGATGCGATTCGAGAAAATTTGTCGGAAACTCTCGAAACTGATAAGGAAGGGGGCGGGTTGTTGAAGCATGTTGCGGAGTAATTTGTAACGTTACCGCGTCGTCTTTCAATCGCTGCGTTATCGGTTTTACCGGTGCGAACAAAACTGTGCGAAGACATGCGAATAGATACGAAGTTGGAAAATAAACTTTGAGACAAACTGGACTCTCATACTCCCGGAGTTTCGATTCTAGATTAACGCTGGATCCTTTCGAGACCCAAAAAATGACTCGAACTGCCAAAAGACGATTATTACCCAATCGACGAACGATATGACTAATCATAAAGATTTGAATAAAAGTCCCAAATTAAAAAAAGGATCCAATTAATCTTTTAATATACTTACAAGAGTAAAATAAATATTGTAATTAATCCCAAACGATCCTGAAATTTGTCAACGATGTCCTTTGTTCTCGAAATTGTACCTGTTTTCGCGGTGATGTTGATTTTTAAGCAACGTTCGATCGGTTTCTTAGCGAGCGATTTAATCTCAACCCCTCTCGTCGACGTGTATTTTCGTTTCGTCGTTCACCTCGCTGGATTTATTCTGGTAACTCCGTCGCCACCTATTCTCGCCCTCCCGATAGCCTACTTCGGGTATTAAATTATTCGAACGATTCGATCGTATCTCAAGAACGATGGGTGCTTTGGAATAAGGCATGGGTCGAATGAAAAATAGTCTCGGAGCTTGGTAAATAACGTTCGTTTCCTCCCAGCTGATCTCTTGCAATAATGTTACACGCATATATATATATTTATAGGTATATATCCATTTGGAGCACGAGGCTTGTTTAACGCGGATGCTTTTACGTGATTACAAGGCACGTGGAACCTCGGGTAACCGTCGAAGCTCCCGTTTAAATCTCGCATAAAGAAGAGCGAGGAGAAGGATATAAGCGATAAGCAGAATGCTGAAGGCAACCAACGGCGAGCTGCCAATTCCCATATCGTACATTTTTCCTCTCTCTATCTCTCCTCTACCTCGCATCCACGTCTTTTGCCATGAAAATCCACCCTTTTACCGTAGGCCACGCGATTTAATATTATGCAAAAAAAAATTTACGTACCGCCTTCCCGAGCTATATATTCTCGGAAATATTCGCACTATCGAGAACGGCTCTTTCTCGTCGTAACTTTTCCCTCCGACGGATGAACTAGAGCCCGTCGAGCTTCTATTTACAGGTTTCCCACTCGTGCCCTAGAGTCGATGGAATTCTTGTTACAAAAGTGGAATTCCCCTCCGGCTTTCCCGTATACATTTTTTTTCTATGTTCGCTTTATTATACGGAGAATTTTGAAGGTTTTCGTTCGAAGTTGCTTTTAAAAAATGTACCACGTCCGTTTTTTTGCACTCGCAATTCCATTTAAAAACCAATAAATGTAATTTTTATTTCAACCGAGAAAAGTTCATTTAAGTTTCACATATTTGTTCTCACGAAAGTCAATATTAAATGAAGTTAAACTTTGTAACTAGCTAATTTTATTTAACGACAGATTTTCCAAATTAAAATAAAATAAAATTGCTTCGCGTTTTTCTTTTCTCGTCGAACTTGAAAATAAACATAAATTGACTTTTTTCCCCGTTTTGGAACTCGGCAAGTGTCGTGTTTTTCTTATTCTTTAACGCGTTTCAATGGTTCATTCTAGTCGTCCCCGTTTGTCAAAGGGTTAGTCGCGCTCGTCGCTCTCGTCCTGAGTGATGTAGTGGAAAAAAGTTTTTCCTCGTTCCCACAAGCTGCCGCAATACGAATCCGGTTGGAAAAAGTTGTCGGTGGTATATCGCGAAGGGCGGAAGCCGTGCAAGAAAAAGTGGGAGAAAAGTTTCACCCGCGTTTAACAAACTTTTCTCGTTCATTATTCGCTCATCCGCGGGTGCCGGGCGCCTCTCCGTTGGGATTCTTAACGCAACGCCAAGGTGTAAAACACGACGATAAATGTTTCCAGCGAATCGTATTCGGCAAACTTCGGAGGTCGAGAATCGGAGTGATTTTTTGATATATGGTCGAGGGTTTTATAACTGTAAAAATCAAACTCGACGACATTCGAATATTTGTCTCTACAAATTTCTTTCAAACTTCCAAGTTGTTTCGCTTCAACATTTTTTATATTTTCAAACACGTGCCAACAATTTTTATTCGTTCGCGTCAATTACTTTACTTTCACTCTCGATATGTAAAAAATATCTTAAACATCGAGAATGTAAAAATTTCGCCTAGTTTTTAGTTTGTTCTTTTCTTTTTTTTCGGCTCGAGATCGTCGATTTTGATTCACACGTGCCTTGAATTAAGCGAATAAAAAAAAGTGGCGCATCACAGGGAGTGTCTCGAAGTAATTGCACGTTAAGAAGAAACGAATGAACTTGAGAGGGTTGATTTATCATACGAATTGGTCGATTAAATTAATCACAAACGCGGCACTATCAAATTTTGCATAAGCCAGTCACAGTGGCGATATCATAAATATTCATAGAACCGAGGCTTGTTCTATATAAATGGACCAGCAGTTTCAACCACACGCCACGTGTATTACAATAAGATACATCTATATAATAACTGTACATACAACCGGACCTATACAATCGCGTCTATGCGCTTATCCGATAATTTCTCATTTTCGGACTACCTATTCCCGGGGCTTGATTCAAATTAATCGCTCGATCGACCAATTCCTATTCTAAAGGATATCAACAATATCAGACCCAGTTCCTCCGGATTATCGATTTATCCACAAGACAAAAGTGAATTTCAATATAAAATAATAACAATAATAAACTTGACCAATATCGTTTATAAAGAAAATGTCTAACTATTTTTGTCTTAACAAAAATCACATTTTTTTACGTTGTCCCAACATTGATTTTGCATTATTGATACGATAGAGCACACAAGTGTCATGCTATTTCAACCCTTTGCCCTACAATGAAATCATGTGTGTAAGTATCGCGATAAGTTTGAAATTAATAGCCGAAAACTCGAAAATCGGTTTAAGTGTCGGCGACCCACCGATCGATCTATCATCGCCGTCAGTCTCTTATCAACCACGCGCCGTCACGTGTGTGAATTTGCGATACCATTGTCGCCTGGATATGAGGTCTGTTCCACGGGTATAGACAGCTCGTTCATTCTTTTTTTCACGTAATCCTCTTTGAAATCGGTATTCATGCAAAAATTGTCAGCTGAAAAAAGACGTATGAGGGATGTTATCGGGCTCGAACAGTTTGCGCGATGCGTAAACATTTTTATTTTTTACGATCGGGATTATTTTCATCTTCGTTGTTTATTTCTCTATCCTTGCATCGTCGACCGACGAATAAATCGATATTTTCCTCATTCGCCCGTTGGTCGATCGCAAAATTTGACATATTTTCGAAAAGAAAATTGAATGTAAAAAGCAAACATTTTTTTATCGGAAAAATTGATAACAACATTTCCGATAAAAAGTTTTATGCGCTATCGCATTTTTATAGCTTTCCCTAACGATAAATCATCAAATTTGTCGTCTCGAATTTGTGGAAAGTCGTATCTCGAGATGCGAGTATCCTCGGGTCCGTATCTCTCTTCGAAATTCACGACGATGGTGAGATACGCGACTCTTTTTGCGAGATCTCCGTCCATTTTCAAGAACCACACGCTCCGATCGTTCGACAGAGGTCCTCGGGTTAGTAGACATTCGACCGTGTCGTGCTCGAGCAACGATTTTATGTCTATTGGAAATGCTTCGAAGCGGACAGTGTCCTCTTTTATCAGGAATTTCGATCTTCTTATGTTCGAGTTTACCTTTTTTGTCGATTTTTATTTTTTTTTGTCTCGAACGGAGAACATCGTACGTACGCCTCGTTTCGGATTTACAGCTAAATTATCGTACGCCAACTCGCTTCGAAGCTATTACTCGATAAAGTTGGTGCAGACGTTGCGTTTATGAAGAAACTACTGGTACATAACTTATATGCTGCAATTATGTACGCAATTAAAGCTAAGTGCTATTAGTATATTATATATAATAATATTATATATATTCTCTTCGATTTATGCAGCTGCACCGATACGCTTGCTCGGGTTCAAACTGCACCAATTAATTCGACAATTAACCAACTGCAGTTCAAACTACTGGCAGTGAAATTTAAACGACGGCGTCGCGGTTTCCGAATCCGGTTCACGTACAATTCATCGCTCTTACGTTCAAACCGCAATTCAAGCATCGTTATCGATAATCGAAATTCGTTTAATAACAAATATTAAGAAAATTCAAAATTTTCAAAATATCGCCACCGTCAAACGGTCTGACTTTGAACAGGTTTTGGAAGTTTTTTGTAGTTACCTTTTTTTAAATATCCTAAATTCCAACTTTGCTTGCTCCAACAGAACAATGTGTTATTTGGCTTCTTTCTCTCCAAACAGACTTCAATTGGAGGTTACGGAATTCGATATTACCCAGGCAACATGAATACCACCATTATAATCTCGATATATTGCAATTTACGAAAATATTCCTTTTTTTCGACCTTTTCACCGCTGCGAACGCATTTAAACGGTATTTCGTCGCTCTGTTAAAGTAGCCCCAAAAATTGTCAAATTTGCCTGTAATCTAAATGTCATCACGTTTCACGTTAAGTATCAATTTTCATCCAAATAAATAAAAACTCGAGAAACAAATCAAATAATTTATCGTATTTTCCTTTTTTCTTCGTATTTTTAACGTTATTTTATTCTATTCGTTTTCCTTTTAATTTTAGATATGTTTTTGCGCGTATTCCAAGCGCGATTTATCGAGTGTTAACCATAATTTATATACTCGAGATTATGACGAACGTGCATCGATGCAAGGCGTCACTCGATCGTCGAGTTATATATATTGATCGTCAGGGTCAAATATCAATTGCGTAAAACGTTGGAAGGTTCACGAAGATAATTAACATCAGACTCGACTCACGCGCACTCGGTTGTCTCGACGATTATGTTATATCCAGTTTTGAGACCAGTTTCTGAGTGTTATTACATCCCGGATAATTTACATTTTTGACCACATCGTGACGTGTCTATGTTGAGTATAGGTCAGGTGTTTGCGAGTAATCAGTGAGATTTGGTTATGTCGCTCGATCTCGTTGCTTTTGAAAAATTATGACACAGATGTTAATTAGCAACTTGGTGGAGAAGGTTGGGGGGGGGGAGCGCTGGCTCCATCGTTTCTCGCGGTTATTGCGCAACTGCGATGGCACCAAGTGCATTATACGCGAAACTATGTTTACGAGACGATATCGGCGAACGAATAACTCTCGAATATCTTGTACGAACGTCTTGAAAGATTTATCGGATAGACTTTATCCCAAGGACTTCGTTAAAACCACTTTACGATTTCTTCGAGCTACCGTTTTTACAACCTCTTTACTTTCTCATCGAATACATTCTACATAAAAAAACGTACGTTTCCTCGTTTTTTTTTACTCTACCAACCCTCGGTCCGTTTTCTCCCCTTTTCGATTGGAAAAGCTTTTATCCCACGACAATTTCAATCAAATTATGAGGAAACGAGAGACGTATTCTTGTTTTTTTTATATTTTTTATTTTGTTTATATCGTCGCGATAAATTCCACTTCTGTCGCGAATCGAGGATTGCAGCGAGTGAAAAACGAGGTTTGCATTAAAGGATCGTGAAGAAAATTATTGTTTCGTCAATAATATCGAAAATCGTTTATGTCAGTGTTTAAACAGAATTGTGAAAAATCAAAGGGTTGAAAAGTTACCTATCGCGATTTATCGGGCAATTTTGTTGCGGATCAAACTTAATTCCAGTCGTGACGAACACACTGCACCGCCTCGAAATAGGCGAAAGACATGCTCGAGCGACGTGTCCCTGTATATATGCACGACGATCACGATGATGCGACGAGGAGGGGGGTGTGACATCGGCTTAATGCCGTACCCGCGATGAAGTTTCGTAATTTTCCAAGTGGTTAAATCCATCCACTTCAACCACGAGTGCGGTGCGGTTCGTACGAAAACGTATTCGCGTATACAACGCGCGAGTGCTAAAGTCGAGGACCGACTAATCCACGAGATATTTTCCCTCCCTCCATACGTCCTTTACCATTAAGCAGATCCTTCTCGTATCGGCTGAAACCAACCACTCGCTGGTAGCCCGATGCAAGTCGCGTACTCGTAAAAGAGAGAGAGAGAGACAGAGAAATTCCTACAGGGTAGAAATGGAACCGAGGAGATCCTCAAATTTTCGGTTTAAATCTCTCCGACCAACGTGTGGAGCTCTCGCATACTTCCGCGAGAGAGAAAGGCATTATAGTTAAGCGAATAAATCGTATCACTGCGCAAAGCTTGATTGAGCCATCCCTTTACCGTCGAACGTTATCTGCCCATCGCAGACACAACTATATGGGACTCAGGATCGTGTATCGACCCTCGGGTCCATGTATCCTAACCCCTCGTCAATTATAACGACGAACCATATAAACAATAATTACCTCACTTTGTTTTTTTTGTAATTCGATGAAAAGTTGCAATTTACATTATTATTAGAATAATTATAGATTGATATAGTTAGGGGATAATTGTTAATTATTTTACCAACTCGAAACAAGTCTTGTTTGCGATAAGAGGAAATTTGTATTTTCTTTTTTTAATATGAAAAATAAAACTTTAGAACGAGTTTTTAGCTAATTGGTAGACATCCCGGGATTAAGAAATTTTCCACAGCGCGATACTTTTGTTTTTCTTTTCGTTTTGCACGAGCAGCTGCGCGATTGTCTTTGATAACCATCAAATTAGTACGACTAAACGAATTTCATTCTTCTCGTAGAGTGGTCGAACCATTTTCTAAATCTCGACCGAACCGTCGCGAGGGTTTTTTCCAGCTGTAGAAAACTCCGATGGAATCCATGGAGCGGAAGAGAGAAAGAGAGAGAGAGAGAGAGAGAGCAATTTCCGAGTTCGGTGAGGGGGGAGAAGAGAAAAAAATGCGATCATTTTAACTCTCTTATCTATTCCATTATCACGTGGTCCGTGAGACTGCATCATATCGTCGTAACTCCCGCAGTTATCGGTCCAGGTAGGATTATATCGGTTGCTCGTTTGCGAGAGAAAGAAAGAGCGCGCAAGAAGGAGAAACGAGGAAGAACGAGAGGATGCCACCTAGCGGTAGCGTCATGGAACTAACCACCGGAAAACCATTCTTTGCGATTTCATTAATTATAAGAGAGCTCCCCGCTTCGACTAACAGATAAATGATTCTCTCTGGTACGCGGGCGAAGCACCGGGCATCGTGGCGAAGTAAAAGCACGAGAGCTTCAGATCGATCGGAAATGAGAGGCGATGGCTGTTCGCTCGATAGCGAATCGCCTCTGAAAAGCAACGAAACGTGAGATCGCTTTTAGCATCTCGGAGTTCTCTTCTCTCGATTCGTTTTGTTGCTTCGCTCCATGATATATATCACATGCTCGATGCTCTCGCTAACGCTTCTACGAACCTCTTAATTACTCTCTCGCTCAGTTTCAGCGCATACCGTTCTCGTACGGTTTGCCAATTAATGAGATCGCCCTCTTACGTGCCATAGTCGATTAGACGGACGAGATCGTGAGCGAAATAAAGATCCGCTCGAACCAAACGCTCTTATCCGAAACGAATAAATTCCTATTCGCTCTTTATAAAATACGCTCGAATTCCGACCACATTTTCTTATTTTACATACATTTTTATTGCTCCATTTCGGAATATTTCGTCGCTCTAATTACTCGTTTACAAAACAGAAATGAAAAAAAAGAATCCGACTTTTATTCAACGAAATTTTTTTCTCTTTTGTTAATATCCTTTATTCGATGAATATTTTTCTTGATAAGAATAAGGAACGTCAGTGTATAGAAATAATTTTTTTTTTATTGCTTTTTTGAAAACAGTCGGCTTGGGGGAATAAAGCGTATTGCAGTGTATATCCTCGCCCTTCACCCTCGTCTGTACTTTTTTCGTTTCGAACTTTCGTCTCGCGACACCGATAAAACTTTACTTCGCATCTCCTGTAATTGCACGAACGTTGAAAAGGTAACCACACGGGATTCCAACTATACAATATCATCATGTACACTTTACAAAGAATACAATCTTTTTTACTTATAGCTTTACCGGAAGATTTTCTTTTTGCGAAAGCACATACCTATGCACAGATCGCCGCGGCGATGTAGTCGGAGAATAGGGGATGAAACGCAACCGTCGTCACGTAACGCCTGTGGCGATTCTTAAAAAACGCTGCATTCGTTGTATCAACCCCCTATTATTTTCATTTTATTTTGCATTATCGAAATAAAAATCGGACGGTTTTCGCCGAAATAGTTTTTCAAAAATATTCTTTTTGTTCGCTTATGTCATTATAACGATGAATTACCGTGGTGGGAGAAAAATTTATCGACTCATATATATATTAAAAATTTATTTAAATTTTATGTAAAAAAAACGTTCCTGATAAAATGTATTTTGATTGTTTTGGGTAAATAAAATAAATATAAATCTCGCGTTTATGAATTTTTGAAAGATAAATACGATTTTATAACCTATTTTAATTTGATCGCTGGTTATCGTTCGACGTAATCGAGAAAAAGGACGAAATTTATTGAAAACAAAATGGTAAGAAAGTACGGTAAAGTGGTTCGACGCGATATGAGGGAAGAGTGCAACTGGTCTTTTTTTTCTTCGTAATCTATCGATCGTCAGCGAGCTGTCGTGCGAGCTGTCAGAATATCGAAACGATCGCCGGGTTGGCCACGCGAACCGATAGGTAGCCGAGAGAAAAAAAGCGATCGGTGCATAGCAATTGGACACGTGACGTTGGTTCCAATAATCAGTACGGTTATAGCGGAAATAATAGGTTCTAGGACGATTGTCGTATTGACGCACGTCGATGTCTCGGACAACTCGAAGACGATATAAAAATGAAGTAGCCATTTTTCTTTTTCCATGCCGGTCAAGGCTCTCGCAAGCTTTTGGCATCTCATAAATTTTTACTCGACGAGCGCGAAGATAAACGTTCATCGAAAAAAAATACTTACATTTTTGGACGCCTTTGTCACAACGAATAATTTTAACTACACCTCGTGATCTTTTCGAAAAGAGCAGTACCGAAACATTCGTCGAGAACGAATGACGCTGAATGTGAGAAGTAACCAAAAAATTAACAAATTTAACTCTAAATTGAATTTTTGAAGAAAAAAAAATTATAAATTGATTAATTAATCTATTAATATTGTCGCTTGGTGAAAATGAAATTAACGATTTTCGCGTCAATTTTAATCGTCTTATCGATCACGGATAGTACCGTGAGTTATCGAATTCTGGCCTTGTTTCCTCTACCGACGAAGAGCCACCATATTATGTTCGACGCGCTGATGAATGGCCTCGCTCGTAAGGGACATCAGATCGATCTCGTCAGTCCCTTTTCCGTCAAAGACACGTATCCGAATTATAAGGGAATAATCAAGCTACAGAGCAAATTACCACGATTCATGAACAATCTAACTTACGACCAGTTTACAGCCCTGGCGAGCCAGGGTATATCTTTTTTTTCTAAAACCATCGGCAATCTACTCTGCGAGAATCTCGAAAATCCCGATTTGGTGAAACTCGTTCGTAATCCACCGACGGATCCACCTTACGATCTCGTGTTAATGGAGGTAAGGCAAATAATAAAACGAGTGCATCAAGCTTAATGACGAGAATAAAATTATTTTTCGATTTATTTATCGATAAAAATTATGATTTACTTGATTTTTTAAAATTGTTTTAATTTAGTTTTTAACCAGTAATTGCTACTTCGCCGTGGGTCATCTTCTCAAAGTTCCGACGATCGGTATAGCCACGTGCAGTCTCTACTCCTGGCTCAATTCAATAATCGCTAATCCCGACAATTTGGCTTTCATGTCGAATATTTTTCTCAATTACGTTTCACCGATCGATTTCTGGGGAAGATTGTACAATACTGTTTTCACCGTGTCGCAAAATATTTACTTTCGTTATTTGACGAACGAGCAGGACGATATGATTAGAAGATCATTCGGGAACGATGTTCCTAGTGTTCGAGAAATCGAGAAAGAAGTGGCGCTCGTTCTGCTCAATACTCATATTTCCCTTAACGGTCCGAGGCCAATCACATCGTCGGTGGTCGAAGTCGGTGGCCTGCATGTCCAGCATCACGATGAGGAATTATCACCGGTAAGGTGAAACAAACGATAATTTTTGTTCTTCAAAATTCCACTTAAAAAAGATAACGATATTCGTGTTATCTGAAATAATTCGAATAAAATTCATCGAACGAACTTTTTTCAAAGGATCTAGAAAAATGGATGAACGAGAGCAAAGATGGATTCGTCTATTTCACATTCGGCTCGATGGTCACCATCGAATCGTTTCCCGAAGAGATTCTTCGTGTATTTTACAAATCATTGGCAAAAATATCGCCGATTAGAGTCCTGATGAAGATACCAAATCCTACGAAACTGCCACCCGGATTGCCGAAAAATATTCGCACTTTCGTTTGGGCGCCGCAGTTCAAAGTTCTTCGTAAGAATTTTGTCCGATCGTTGATCGTTTATACATTGGATCGACTAGAATATTTGATAAAACAGACTTTTTTTTAAGATTTAATATTTTTATTTATTAATCTTTTTCGTAATTCCTAGAGCATAGAAATATCAAAGTTTTCGTAACGCATGGAGGAATGATGGGTACCCAAGAAGCTATTTATTGCGGTGTTCCCATGCTCGGTATTCCATTGTTCGTCGATCAATTCAACAACATCGATCTCTACGTTAGGAAGAAGATCGCTGTTAAATTAGACCTTCGAAATATTTCGGAGAAAAATATGGACGATGCACTGAACGAGATACTTTATAATCCAAATTACAAGTGGGTTAATTTAGATTTTATTTTTTTTATCGAATATATCATTCAACAATTTATTTATTATAAATCGAATATTGTTTGATTCCAACAGAAATTCGATGTCAAAGATATCGTCAAAATTTCGAGATCGTCCCATGAGTCCATTGGACACGGCAATTTGGTGGGTTGAGTACATCGCGAGACACGGGAGTGAAGATCTGAGATCACCAGCCGTGGATCTAGCCTGGTGGCAAATCGAGCTTCTCGACGTTTATGCCGCACTCTTATTAATCCTATTATTTATCGCATTTTTGTCATTCCGCGTTGTTCGATACTTCATTAAAGCACTTCTCACATTATCGAGTTCCCAAGTGACGGTGGAAAAAAAAATTAAATAATACTCGTCACCCTCGATGATAATTCACATTTCCTCTTGAAATTCATCGAACCGATAAAATCGAAAAAATTACTGAATTTAAATAAAAAGTTAATCAGTATGAAATTCGAAACATTTGTGTAATAAATCCGATCGAATGAAATTCAATTTTATGATATTTATTAAATCCTACATACAACAGGAGATTGGGAAAATATTTTCGAAAATTGGAAATAAAGGTCGCTTCGAAAAATACGTGTCTACGAGTATTATCCCAAGAATTGCTTGGGTCGATGCCTAATGATAATGCCGGTCATATAATACGTCTATTGAACGTAGATCCATATGCATGTATAACGATTTGCGTGCCATTATTTTTTCGAATAGGCGGAGTATCATTGAGACAACTAAAAGTCGCAAGAGATAACTCGGAGAGATAGGAATAACCGTATTTGACTACCTAATACCGAATATAGCGACTATCTGAGTGAAGGAGGAATGACTATTTTCGATGATATTTTTTTTTCTATTCGTTATGCGCCCTCTTTGCATCTCTGCTTGATGTTCGTTTTCTGCAAGATATTTTCACGGTAGTACGTAAAATTGAGAAGCTAAATAAAAAATGGTAAAATACTTCATAAAAGCTATTTTTAATTAGAATCATTTAATGATAACTGTTCCGATTAATTAACTCGATATCGTTAATTAAATTGTCATTAAAGAAGAGTGCTGGCAGCGTTTAATCAAATTTAAACGAGGTTATAACAGCGAACACGGTGACAAACAATCATTTATAAGAAAGAGGAGAATGAGGTATATTATTGTAGCATTACTCAGCTTGACGTCCTAGAAATCGAAATATTCAACATACTACTTCCTACTACTAGGTTACTTTCCGCTTGATGGTACGAGTTATTTAATAATGTTCGAGGAATTTACGAAGGGCCTGTGGCTTGCAAGGGACATTACGTCAAGGGAGTCAGCATCTTGTCACATAACTTCCACGACGATGAACGAAACAATTAATCTTACGCTTTTTCACTCGTCGATCGTTAAATTGTGACAAACCGAGAATAAGAACGTGATATTTGTATTTTACCAGAAATTTTCGATTCCAAAAAGATCCATTAAAGTCTCTCAATAAAAAAAGAAATTTTAGCTTCCTCAAGGTCTCCAAGGTTGCAAGTAACGATGTCCTATTGCGAAACGTGTTGTCGATATATTATCGCCACTGCACGTCAGCAGTTGACTATCCTGAACGAGATTTTTTTTTATCATGAGTTTATTAACTTGGACAGTTGACGTACGAGGGAAAATTCTGAATACTTTACGGGCGTTTGATAGACACTCGCAGAATAACATATTTCGCAATTTTTATCATACGTATGCCTCTTTTTCACGACCGAACCACAAACGTCTGTCTTTTTTTTTACGTAGAAGAGGATGACTAGTCGATCGAGTTATCGGTACATCGAGAGAGAATTATAAAACGAGGCTTTGAACGAGATTTCCTGTACGATTTTCTTCGCGATGATGTTCGGTTCGGTGGAGATTTAATTTTTTTTTTATCAACTCCACGATAATTCTTTCCATCCGGTATAATAGAAAGAGCATGCTCGAAATTTACAACAAGTCCGGCGTCATCGAATCGTCTTCTCAGACCGCAGTACCTATACACACGATAAGAAGCGAAGGTGATTTCTACTCGGTTGCCCCAGATCTGGAGTGGTGGATAATCGGATTTCTCGATTTTTACACACATTCATATTTTCAATCGCTGCATTTTTGGGATCCTTGGTGATTGCCCCGATAGAACGTCTCTCTGATATCGTGTCAAAAAATTCTTTCTTATCGGAACATTCAATCTTATCTCGCGCTCTTCAACTCGTTCGACATCGTTAACAAATAATTTTACAAGAATTAATGTAAAAAAGAACTCGTGATAAATTTAACAAAACCGATACCAATTTTTCGAACTATTTTCCATCGTTTCAAAAATGTATTCAGAGCATCGGTGCAAATAATTGGCGTCGAATTAATTATATATAAAAGGAAAATCATTCAAATTACTTAAAGCACTTACGATCCTTGATCTCCGATATGCCAGGTGACCTTGGCATTATGCGAATTAATCCCGCAGTCTGCAGAACATAAATCCTCTCATATTCATATTTCGTTCTCATATTTCACTTCTCAGAACTCCTTGAGCAAATTATTTCAATAAAAAAAAACATTGAAGTGTATTATTATAAATTAATTCAATTTAATGAAAGTAATCGAACTACGAATCATTGACCGGCGAGAAAGTATCGCGAACGATCATTATTGTATACAAAAATGATACGAGAATAGCTAGAGTTGAATATTATCTGCTAGAATTGTACGGTTCGAGTAAAAAGCTTCCAACCATTAGCGACTCGTTGATATTATTATCTAACGATGTTCCGATTCAACTAACTTTCGCATTGGCGTAATCTGCGCCAAGACAGTCCCGTTGTGTCGCGTCTGGTTCTCTATCTATGGAACATATTTATACGAGGGGGGGTCACGTGCTTGTGCGAACCCATAGATAGCCGCGCGAGAGACGAAGCTGCAGTTCGCGCAGACCATTATAGCTGTGACAGAGCACACGCTACGTAGTTGACCACCGAGCATGCGCAATAAACCTTAAACAAATTTGTTTATTTGTTTTATTAAAAAATAAAAGAAAATTCTCAGTGTTCGATCTAAAATCGTCGATGCCAAAACGAATGAAAATGGAATAAAAATTTCGATCGAAGATCGATAGTATCGCGGTCTTATCTCGACTTATAGCGAAACTCGTTTCGAGATCGATAGATTTTGTTTCCCTCCACGCGGAATAAACGTACTCTAACGATATTCTCGTCCCCTCCCGGGCATCTTCGCATCTAGGCATTCCTAGCTGAATGTGACGCGGATAATTTTCAGTCTGTACATCGCGTTATGACTGTTTGATACTCGACACGCAGCCTGTGCCCGTCCTCGTGTTACACTGCGTTTTTTGTATAAAAGCATCGCGACGCGTGCATAGACGACAGTGAGATTACGTCGCTAGTGTTATCATCCGCGAAAGCGTAAGATTAATGATAATAAATTTCAAAATAAAAGAAACACATTTCCACGTGCACGACTATTTATTTTCTTCTTCTTTTTCACGTTTTTATTTTCGTTTCAGTTGTAAAACACCGAAGTGTTTGTCGAGAAATAAGAAAAAATCTTTTAACTATTTTTTAACTCACGTGCGAAAGATTACGACGTTTTAGTGATGAAGATCGATCGGATGGAATTTAATATCCGCGACGAATTATTCGGGGAAAAAAATATCCGCACGTGGTCAATCGTCGACGAAGACACTCGCTCGATAAATATTATTCGTGATGTTGTTTCTTTGGTTTTTCTTACGAACTTTTGCACGTTAAATTATCCCCTGAAAATTCCAACGATTTTTTATTCGATTTGTCGGTGACCGGTCGATCGATCAATCGTTGACGCGATTTTCAATTAATTGTCGGAATGTCGAGCTGTTAAAGAGCGAAGTAGTACACCTTGTTCCGTTCCTTCGACTTCCATATGCGTAATAATGAACTCGACATTTTATTATTTCCACAAGCGGACGTTTATCCCTTCTCCCACTCTTTACAACGACGCTTGCATATTATCGTGCTCGTGTATACACATTACTACTTACCGGGGATAAATCTTCCTCGACGAATATGTACTCGCGCGGATATATTTTTGTTACGACATTTTCCGCGCGGATATTCTCTCACTACGTTCGATTAAATTCCAATTAATTTTTTACTGAATTTTCATTTTAGCAAATTGTTGCTTAAGATTTAGAAAGTAAAACTTTAGTGTCGAAAAGTGAAGGTGCGCGCCGGCGTGTTCCGTGACGAGAGAGACAGATTTATCAGGAGTAAAAGGGACGTCAAACTCTCGAGGATGAGGACGTTGACCTTGATACCGGTACTGGCGACCTTGATACTCATGAGCTCGGAAAGGTCCGATGGCTATCGTATTCTCGGAGTGTTTCCGTTTCACGGTAGAAGCCACTTTATGATGTTCGAGGCGTTGATGAAGGGTCTCGCCCGTAAGGGTCATCGGGTCGACGTTATCAGTTCGTTTCCTCAGAAAAAGCCTTATCCGAATTATACGGATTTGATCGAATTGCCCTTGATGCGTCCGGGTTTCGTCAATAACATGACTTACGACGATTTTCACTCGCTCGCGAGTAGCATCGTTCATTTCATCGCCGACGAATGCGGCAACAAGATTTGCAACAATCTCGGACATCCGGACATGTTGAAGCTGATTCGTAATCCGCCGAAAGATCCACCGTACGATTTGCTCATAACGGAGGTCAGAGAAAAAAACAAAAAGTGCGAGAAAGAATTTTTTTTTGTTTATTTTTGTTTTGATAGTTTTGTTTTGATTCATACGACTGAAATTTTTCAGATTTTTGGGGCGCATTGTTTCATGGCACTCGGACCTCACTTGAAAGTTCCAACGATCGGTATGAGCTCGTCGGCACTATATCCTTGGGGACATGGAATAATCGGCAATCCAGCCAATTTGGCGTTCGTACCGAACAATCTTCTCAATTATAATCCACCGATGTCTTTCTGGGAGAGATTTTACAATACCATTCACGCGATCGGTAGCGATTATTTGTTTCAATATTACTCCAAGCCGCAGGACGATTTGATCAAAAAGTATTTGGGCGAGAACGCGATGGGACTTCGCGAGAGCGAGAGAAATCTTGCTCTTGTTTTTACGAATACGCATCCGGCTTTGAACGGTCCACGACCCATCACGCCTGCCCTCGTCGAAGTCGGAGGATTGCACGTACAGGACGACGAGTCCATATTATCACAGGTACCTTTGTCTCTTGACCATTTGTTCATACAAATTAGTCTCTTTGTTCATACAAATACAGATTTTTTCGTCGATGAATCTTCGGACTGAATTTACGACGTTGAAGATATCATTTCTTTCCTCAAAGATTCACTCTTCTGTCAATTACGAAAAATGGGTAAAAATTATCCTCGAGACGATTTTTGCTTAGTTAATTAACCTTAACGAATGTTTCGTTCGATAATTCAAAATATTGACTAACGTACGTCGAGAGTAAAATTTCTTCATTAAAATTCACGTAATTATAGTAATTTTTCAACACGACATGTCAAACATTTGTAAATGTAAATTTTTATCTCACAATCAGCGAAGATTTATTGGCTCGTAAGTCACGTTGGTAAATTGTTGTTTCAACCAATTTCTTTAAATTTTAACTCACTCGCAGGATCTGAAACGGTGGATGGACGATAGCAAAGATGGATTTATATATTTCACATTTGGGTCAATGGTCACGATCGAGAGTTTTCCTAGAGAGAATATCGAAGTCTTTTACAAATCTCTGGGCAAACTAGCCCCGATAAGAGTCCTGATAAAGATACCAGATCCAAAAAAATTGCCGCCGGGAATGCCGAAGAATTTTCGTACTTTCATCTGGGCACCGCAATACAAAGTTCTCAGTGAGATAATATTTCTTTTATTTTCAGAACGATAATTTTAATCGTATATTCCATCGAACAAATATTCTTATCGACCGATTAAATATTTATGAAAATTCTTTTAGTTACTTCCATTTTTATTTTTATTTTTAAATTCATTTATTCACTATTATTTGTACAGAACATAAAAACATAAAAGCGTTCATAACTCACGGAGGACTAATGGGTACGCAAGAGGCGATACATTGTGCAGTACCCATGATCGGTATGCCGCTGTTCGCCGATCAATTCGTAAATATCGATGTCTACGCGAGAAAAAACATGGCGGTGAAATTATTCCACAAGGGTATAACCGAGGAAAAAATGGATGCTGCGTTGAACGAGATTTTGTACAATCCGTTATACAAGTCAGTATCGAGATATTTTCATAATTTTATCAAAAATATTCCACGACTGATATCAATGCAAAATAAAATGAAAATAAAAGAAGACAAAAAAACAAATTCTAAATTCTTTCGCATTATTTTCAATTGTGATTCGATCGCGACTATGTCGATTCAAAAAAGAAGATGGCTTACGCTGTTTAATTAGAAGAAAAAAAATTCTTATCGTTTTTCATTCGATTCGGACTTACGTTCGACGTCAGTAAAAATAATTATCGCTTATCACAAACCACCGTCTGTATTTGCCTGACAGAAACACCGTAACGGAAGTATCTCGAAAGTTTCTGGATCGTCCGATGACGTCAATGGAAACAGCAATTTGGTGGGTGGAGTACGTGATAAGAAACGGTGGTGGTTTAACGATGAGATCGCCTGCCCTGGATCTCGCTTGGTGGCAGGTCGACCTTCTCGACGTTTACGGGATTCTTCTCGTGCTCGCAGCTCTTACGATATTTGTCGCAATCGTTTTACTTCAATTATTACAAAGTATATTTTTCATCGCAACAACACCGAAAACGAAGGATACCAAAAAAATGAATTAACCAATGTAGTAATCGTATCGAATAAATGCTTAGACCAACTTGGATTATTTTCAATTTAAAAAAAAAAAGAATTATGACGTGAAGAACGAGATCACGTGCGTGTTTGATTAGATGATGAGAAATGAATAAACAGGGAAAAAAAGTGAAAAATTGCAAACGGAGAAACTACTTCGTCATTCCTGGCAAACTCCTGATAAGCGACCGAGTGATAACAAAAGAAAAACAATGAGTAATCGCAATATTGGAATCCTCGCGACGTTACGTCCACCTCATACACGTGCTAACGTCGAGTGTTATTCAATGCGCGGAAGGATTCGTTGTTCGCGTAACGCGTGCGTGACGGGTTCAATGAATATGAAACGCTTGAGTTGACTTGTTTAGGAATTTAAAAAAAAATACAAATCGACCCTATTAAGATGGCAGCGAACGAGCGACGATGTCGTATAGTTTTTTTCGTTTTCTATACGAGTTGCGCAATGATATGTGTATCGCTAGAGCTCCTCGTCGTCTGGGGAGATGAGAAGGCATAATTTGCGTAATGACCCAGGGTCTTCGTTCAATGGTTCGTTGCGCAATGGGTTCATACAGATAAATATATATATATGCAACATGCATGCGTGCCAGTAACCACCGTTCTACCAATGTTATCAGAAAGACTTGTTCAAAAATATACCGCGAGAGCGGTGACAATGCCGAGGTTACTTTTAGTGACGAGGCGCAATGTCGATCGACGCTGAAGAATCATCGATGTATATGTCTTTTCTTGCCTCGATCGTACTCAACTCCTCCCTCGAGTCACGATCGTACGAAAACATTCGTAAAAATTTGCCAATTACATTTATACATGGACGAAAAAACGTACTTGTAATTACAATTTTGTTTCATAACTTTTCACTTTCTGATTTATACGTATAAAATAAATTTTTATTTTTTGTTTTTTTTGGGGTTAATTATTGTTATGTCTTTTATAAATCACTGTTGGGTTTTCTTTTAAAATAATTCATCGAACTTAATGTCTTCGGGCAAATTCGTAAAATATATGATAATTATTCAATCTTAAAAGAAAAGATAAAACGAAATATCAAGATAACGTAAACAGTGAAAGCATTGCGAAAAATGTTAATTGCTCCTATTTACATTAGTTATTATCGCTCTGAGATCATCGCTAGTCGGTATAACTTTAGGAACGAGAGAAGGTAGAGAGAAGGCTATTGACAGAGATTTCTATTCGGAAGAATTGTTAATTTGCGAATTTCTATTTATGAACCGCACAAACATTTTCGTGGAAACACACGAATATTTTGAAAGCTTTGCGACCAGAACTGGGAGTTTTTTCTTCGCCAATACAAACATAACATTCTTACCACGGCAACAAAAAAAAACAACGCTAAATGCATTCGAATCATTAGCCCTCTCGTTCCAGTCAGGATTTATCTGTGACCCAGCTAATTATCACTGTGGTCACGCTATATCAGATGCAGGGTATGTAAAACACGCGGTACCCCTCATAGCGCACGCAGATCGCTTTAAACATACGTTGGCGCCACAGTAACGCCTTAATCATTGTCAAGGACGATCGTTTGTCGAAGTCACAGGAAATACGGGCGGTCCGAATTCTCATCAGTCGAAAGTCAGCACTGAAAAGAAGAAGTTGATTCGCGCGAGATATCTAATCGCGCGCGATCGAAGTTCGTTGATTGGTCGATCGCTTGATTACTCTATAACAACAGAGAAATCGTGGTTGGTCAACACTCGACACGAGATTACTCGCTATAAGACGAAAACTTTCACTGTTTTCGCGCACATCGTTCCGCGAAGCAACGCGGGATGTGTGTCAAAAGTTATTAAGCCAGCGATACGGGAATGCTTAAGTTCTTATCTCGTAACGTTCTCTGAGAGTAATCCTCCCCGTACGATAATATAACCAGAGAATCGCGTTAAATATAAAAGAGAACCAAAAATTAAAAAATGAAGACGTTTCAAGTATTATTGTCGTTTTTCCTCTGTGGGTTATTCGCGAGTACCGAGTCGTACAGAATTTTGGGACTTTTCCCATTCTGTTCGAGGAGTCATCAGATGATGTTCGACGCACTCACCAAAGGATTGGCGAAACGTGGTCATCTAATCGACATCGTGACGTGTTTTCCGCCGAAAAAATCCACGGATAATGTGACGCTATTGATGAACGTCGAGGACAGTCAGATACCTCTGGTGAATAGTTGGACTTTTGACAAGGCGTTGAACGTCGGCTCCGACGTGTTGTTCACCATCGCCGAACCGTATGGCAATGGGTTATGTACATTGATGGGCCGCAAAGAACTCCAGAGGATCATCAGAAATCCACCCACCGACCCACCGTACGATCTTGTAATCGTAGAAGTAAGAATTTCATTTTTAGAGAATCTTTCTTGGATAATTGCAAGAATCTTGTTAATCGCGTACGATTGGCACATTTGTCGCAGGCATTTGGGGCGAATTGTTTCCTAGGTCTCGCCGAGTGGTTCAAAGTACCTGCGATATTTGTAAGCACCACCGTGGAAATGCCATGGATCAATCGCGCCATCGGTAATCCATCGAACCTCGCATTTATGTCATCCTTCTTCGGTGGTTTGTCTCATCCCTTTTCATTCTGGGATCGCGTCAAAAATGTTTATCGCGAGGTCTCGACAATTTATCGTTACAATACGATTACCGGTGACGTGCAGACCGAGCTCATGAGGAAGTATCTCGGACCGGAAATACCGCATGTCAGGGAACTCGAGAGGAGAGTCACGGTCGCTATGGTCAATTCTTTTCACACCCTTACCGGTGTACGACCCGCCACCCCGGGCCTCATCGAGATCGGTGGCTTGCATGTCGAAGACAATTATGCCGAAATGACAAAGGTACGAAAGCAACAAAAAAAACATCAAACACGAAGATCGTTAAAAAATGTTCGTTACGTATGTAACAATCGATTTTGGTATCACTAAAGATTTCATCGGTCGTTAGTGTTCTAACGACCGATCGAAGGAACGATCCAATTAACTCAGTTCCAACGACACGCCTGACGACTATGAACAAATAGAGATTGATAACGAGCTACCTGTATTACGCTTTGAAATCTGCACGGAAGTTTTTTTTTCCTTTCTTTTCTAAGCCGTAATTACGATTTTGCGCAGGAACTGAAAAATTGGCTCGACGAGAGTAAAGATGGCGTAGTTTATTTCACGCTTGGGTCGATGGTGAATATCGAAACGATGCCAAACGAGACTGTCAAAGATCTCTACACAGCTTTTGAAAAAATTTACCCGATCCGAGTTCTCATGAAAGTCGCGAACAAGGAACAACTTCTTCCAGGAAAGCCGGAAAATCTGTTCATATCCTCCTGGATACCACAAGTACCGGTATTAGGTGAGATTTGGATTTTATATTTATTTTTGTTTCTACCATTCGGTACGTCTGAGAAATTGTAAAACGAAAAATTGTGAGGACCTATTTTTTTCCGATGAAAACTTATTTAATAGTTGTTATTACAATTTGTTTTATTCGACGAATCAATATTTATCTCTCAGCCCACAAAAATACTCGTGTATTTATCACTCATGGTGGATTGATGAGTACCCAAGAGGCGCTTTATCACAGAGTTCCCCTCATTGGTATTCCACTTTTCGGTGATCAACAATTGAACCTCGCGCACTATCAGCGCAATGGAATGGCCGTTTTGATCGACTTCAATAATATAAACGAGCGAACGATGACGGCAGCCCTGAATAAAGTGCTGAACGACCCAAGCTACAGGTAATCAATAAATTATAGAAAATAAACCGTCAACCGACAAATTTTTCGAGTATAATTTAATCGGTCGGTTAATCGATCGTTTTAGGAATGCGGCAAAATACCAATCGGACCTTTTCCGCGATCGTCCAATGAGCGCCATGGACACAGCGGCCTATTGGATGGAATACACGATCAGACACGGCCCGGAAGTCCTGAGATCACCAGCGACCGATTTGGCTTGGTGGCAGCTAGAACTTCTCGACGTTTATGCATTTTTTGTTATCAGCGCTATGACCTCAATCTTCCTTACAGTATTCGTCCTCAAGATAATCTTTAAAAAGATCATAAATACAATCGCCAATGAGGACACTTCTAGTCTGAAAAAGCGAACGAAGCACGATTAGATAAATCGTTGATTAACCGGTTATTTCAATCGGCATTCGCGGTTTATCAAGGTTGCTTTATATTTCACAATGTTACGATTATTTGTATCATGTACATCGAACCTGTATCATTACCTCCGTTGTCGGAGAAGAATCAATGATGTAAAAAAAAAAGAAAATAACGGATTACGTTCCTGCAACGATTTTTTAGCGATTATTTCTGACGTTTACTACAGTCGGTAAGGCGGAGATTTTTAAACATAAATCTCGAGGAAATATCCGCGATAGGTCGTCTTATCGCGTCTACGCGTCTGATATTTGGCCCGACGACTACTGATTTTCATGTTGCCGAGCTGCTCGTACAGCACGTGAGTCTTTTAGTGTCGGTGGTTCGAGCGTCGCGCACTGGTGTACAATCTCTAGAATCAAATCTTTTCGAAGCTCTCCGTCACGAAAATTCGTAAGGGAGTACTTTGGACCGGGCAATAAACAGGTGGGCGAGGCAGTTTCTGGGTCGTGATACGAAAAGCTCCGTCTCATCGAATTATTATCAGCTTCGCTGTAGCCCTCGTCCAATGTCTTCGATAAATTACTCGAGAGCTACGAACTTTGTTATTAACAGTATTTATCAAACTCGTGAATAATAACACGTCGCGATTCGATTATAAGGAAAAAAATAGAACATCCCGTTTTTTTATTTAAATATAAACGAGGGGAGCACGAGTGTATAAATATGGGGTGGGTCAGCGAGTTATCTATGTCGCTGGTGATGGTGCTGATACTTCGTCACTCTGGACAAAGTGACGCCGCGAGAATTCTCGGTATGTTTCCATTGCCGGTTAAAAGTCATTTCGTGATGGCCGAGAGTCTGATGAGGGGACTCGCCGCGAGGGGTCATCGGGTCGATGTGGTGAGTTCGTTCCCCCTGAAAAATCCACCCTCGAATTATCGGGACATCAGTCTCGCTGATTTATTTCCACCGGTGATGAACAATCTCACGCTGGAGGATGCTAAAGCGTACACGACTCGTGGTCTCATCGAGATAATGCAAGGAGGAGGTGAGAGATTGTGCAAGCTGCTCGATTCACCCCAAATTCGAAATATCATCGAAAATCCACCCAACGATCCACCTTACGATCTTCTCATCAACGAGGTAATCAATGAAAAAACAAATATGTGATTCGCAGTTTGCAAACAAAAATTACTATAATCGATTCCAATTAATGGGATTTCGTTCAAATAAACTTAGATTCGATACTCGAGTGGGGAAGTATTATAATCTGCATGTACAACGAGATAACGACGTGATAGCAACATGCTAATGGAGATCGTATCTTTGTTGATGTTTCCTGCAATTATCGTACCTAACGACAGCTAAACATACGTTTCTTTCTATACGAGAATAATTTCTCGTAGATACCGACACGTATAATCACTTTGGGACTTGACTACTGCGTGTTCAATTTTAAGTGAAGAATAAGATATATCGAGTATCCAGAAAATCACGAAGCCAATTTCCTAAATGGTTCAGGATAATTTTAACGACACGTGGTCACTCGATTGCGAAGGAATTGACGACTGGAAAATTTTATTTCGTTATCTTTTTGGTTTTCAATGAATTATAGCAAGTTCTGGCCGACTGTTATCTGGCCTTGGGTCGTCATCTGAAAGTTCCTATCGTCGGTTTGGTAACGAGCAAATTGTACGATTGGATGAGTCTTCCGATGGGAAATGTCGAATCCACGGCGTTCGTTCCATCGATCTTCACCGAATTTACGCAACGTATGAGCTTTTTGGAACGTTTCCAAAATACGATCGTATCTTATTACCTAAAATTCAATTATTGGTACTACAACGCGCCCGTACAAATGTCATACGTGGAAAAACATTTTGGCATTAAGGACGCGAGTATGAGAGATCTGTGGCGCGACGTCGCTATTCTTTTGGTAAACACACATCCGAGTTTCGATCTCGTGAGGCCGATGACACCGGGTATCGTCGAGGTTGGCGGTCTTCACGTTACCGACGGTGATCTGGATCTTTCGTCGGTAATGAAACAAGAATTATGTTTATTCTAGAATAATTAATCATCGATTAATTAATTATCGTTGTTTAAAATTTATAATTAAGACTAAACGATTTAAAAATAATTCGATGAATTAAATTTGGATAACGTTGAAAAAAGTGAACATTTCACATTCATGACCAGAAACACCTCAATATGAAACAGTTTTGGAAGTACGACAATAATCGTAATATTTCGCGTTCATTCGACAGGGGGTGAAAAAATGGCTGGACGACAGTAAAGAGGGTTGCGTCTATTTCTCATTCGGCTCGATGGTAAAAATCGAATCTTTTCCCACCGAAACAGTCGAAGCTTTCTACGAGGCTTTTAAACGCATCGCGCCCGTTCGCGTTCTCATGAAAATCGCGAAAAAGAACGAATTGCCGCCAGGACTTCCGGCGAACGTGATGACCTCGCCGTGGCTTCCTCAGACTCGAGTACTACGTAAGAAATGCATCCGTAGACAACGCTCTGCGAAGATAATTAATTTTTTATTCGTCGACAGAGCATAAAAACGTCAAGGCATTCGTGACTCACGGTGGACTTATGTCGACTCAAGAAGCTGTCACGTACGGCGTACCGATGATCGGCATACCGATATTTGCCGATCAATATCTCAATACTCGTCTTTGCGAAAGACACAACGTGACGATCGCGATGGATTATCGTACAATTACCGCCGAATCGTTAGAGAAATCTCTCAAAAAGATTCTTAACGATCCTTCGTACAGGTAATTATTCGCTATCGCTGTGAAATAAATATCGATCGTTAAAAAAATATGATCGATCGGAGCCGTTGACGATTATCGTGGAATTTTTCCAGAGAAAATTCGAAACGTTTGGCGAGATCGTTCAACGATCGTCCAATGAGCCCGCTAGACACCGCAATTTTCTGGGTCGAGCATGTAATCAGAAACGGCAACATGCTCAGATCACCTGCCGATCAGCTGACCTGGTGGCAAATGGCATCGTTGGACGTTTACGGTTTTCTCCTCGCTACTCTTTTACTCACGCTCTACATAGTCAAACGATTGCTGGGATTCTTACTTCGTATATTGTGCTTGTACTTAACATCTGGCAAGAAGCAGGCTACTCGAAGATCTGATCTTCAATCGAGGTTTAAAAAAAACAAATAATAACAAAAATTTCATAAATATTGTTTATTACATTTACCAAATACATTGAAATATATAGAACGTGTATTTAGTAAAAAAAACATAAATTTTTGTAAATGAGTTTAGTCACATGTTCCTAAAATGCTTCAAATTTCTATTTAAATATCTAAATTTCAGCTTTCATGCGGAAAAAAATTCATCAATTACAAAAAATGGAAGAACGTAGAATATTTCCAATAGAACATTTTCAGTTGGGCGTTTCTCAAATTCTGAGTACACAGAAATTAATTAACTCCTATCTCTCGATACGATTCGAGAGTGCCGCGCTCACGGCATTTTATAAATAAGTAACGCACTTTGCGAATAGAATTAAGCCTGTCTACCAATCGTACTCCGGTGACTAACCATACCAAGGCTATGGCCATGCTTACGTCACTGTGAATGATAACACTCGACAAATTCTATTCTTTATTTATACATCTCACTCGCGCCGCTTGACTCGATGCGGCGCTAGCGTCTCTCTGTGACCAACGAATTCAGACGCAATCCGTTGCTATCACCCATACAAGCGATGATTTCTCCTTCGCTGCCCATCTCTCCTCACACAGGCCTGCGCTCGTTAGCCTCTCCAACGTCCAGAAACGTCCAATAGTCTTCATCAGTCGTCAAAAGTATTCGCTCAGGCTTATCAGCCGTGGGTGAGATCGTCGTTCTGCCACAGTTAAACCGGCTCGTACAGTGCAACGATCCAATTCTACCAACCGCTTGCATGGTATTCTGATCCCGACATTGCCCTCGATCACTCGACGGGTATAAATTGCCCTACCTTAATAAGCAATCGTAATTGTGCACACGGTGATAAAGAGGTCGATGGGAATATAACAAAGTAAATAAATCGGTCAATGCATTGTTTATCAACGAGTGTTCCATTCATACGGTTTATCGAACAAACATTTTAAGATATCTCTTGCCCAAATAGCAGAAGAACGAAGATATAAAAAATGGGCTGGTTCAACAAGATGTCGTTGACCTTTGTTCTCATTGCGCTTGTTGTCGATCAACGAGCAGAAACCGATGCCGCGAGAATTCTTGGAATGTTTCCGGTGCACGGAAGGAGTCATTTCATCATGGGGGAGACCCTGATGAGAGGTCTCGCCGCGCGAGGTCATCAAGTCGACGTAGTCAGTCACTTTCCCTTGAAAAATCCACCCCCGAATTATCGCGACATCAGCATAGCCGGAACACTACCGAGCATCGTCAACAATATTACTTTGTCCGACGCCATGGCTATCACGTCCGGCGGACTCGAGAGACTATTTTACATACCTGGACAACAAGTTTGTGGTCTTTTGGAAAATCCGAAAATTCGCCAGATCATCGAGAATCCACCGACCGACCCGCCCTATGATGTCGTTATTTATGAGGTGAAATAAAATTCAAAGGGAAATATTATATTTTCGATGACACGATGACGTTACGAGCGTTTAGTCATACGCTATGCGTCTTTATTGCTGCACAATCATACATTTATTAACAGAATCATCCAGATTCAAGGTCATGCGAAGATTCACGACTCTTAATGTGCTCGGGCAACAGTGTTCCTAGGCTCGAAATACTATAATGTCAATTATTACATAAAATCGGTTTCACCGATAACGAGTGTCCATGCGTACGACCCGTTCGCACAGTCGCGGATTTTCGAGGGATATTTTCTCGCTCTATGACGTAAATCAAGATATTTTTTCAAGTGTTAAACGGAGTGGGGATAATTATCGTTCCTTACGAACATAGCGAGATGTGCTTGCGCTGACTTGCAGATTATATGTTTTTTTCCATCTTCATTATTATTGATCGTATATCTCAAGATAAACTCATGACCGATTTGTGTCTTCGGGAACGAAGCCTTTTATGACGAGAAAACTACTTTACTTGTCAACTGAAAATCTTTGAAGCTGTGACAATTTTTAGAAACGATCGGAATTGCTTTCTCTACATTGTTTTCGATTTGACAGTTTTGAAAATTGTGCATTGTTGTTTAGGTCGTCTGATATTTTGTAAAACATGTTACAAAATATTTTTGATTTCTCTCATAAAAATTGTTTTTTATACAGTTATTCATGGCCGATTGTTACCTGGCGTTTGGACGTCACTTGAAAGTTCCTATGGTCGGTATCGTGACGAGCAAATTGTTCGAGTGGATGCATCTGCCGTTGGGAAATCCGTCGAGCACATCTTTCGTACCAGGGCTCTTCACGAGTTTCGATCAACGTATGAATTTTGTACAGCGTCTTAAAAATACCTTGATGAACGCTTTGATCAAAATTGAGTACTGGTGGTACATACCCTTGCAATTGCCGTTCGTCGAGAAACATTTTGGCCTCAAAGTGTCCAGGATAGAAGAATTGCACAAGGACATCGCCGTCTTGTTGGTCAATACTCATCCGAGCTTTGACTTAATAAGACCTTTCACACCTGGTATCGTGGAAGTCGGTGGACTCCACGTGACCGATGGCGATCAGGATTTACCGGCGGTAATCGATCCAAAATATTAGCCGAATTTTCTTCTCGATCGGCCTAACGTAATTTTAATGTTTTCATCTATATTATTATCCTGGCAGGATGTCAAAAAATGGCTGGACGAAAGTAAAGACGGTTGTGTCTACGTCTCATTCGGTTCGATGTTGAAGATCGAATCGTTTCCAGTTCAGACTATGAAAGCATTTTACGAAACTTTCGAACGTATCGCACCCGTTCGAGTCCTCATGAAGGTCGCCAAGAAGGACGAATTGCTCGCGGGACTGCCGAAAAACGTAATGGCTTCACCGTGGTTGCCGCAAACACGAGTTTTGAGTAAGTCGCTCGGATCGATGAATTTCCGTTGAGGAAAAAATTGATAAAATTCACGACGATCGAGGTACTTTATTCTCTTACGTTTCTAAACAGAGCACAAGAACACCAAGGTAGTCGTGACTCATGGTGGCCTCATGTCGACTCAAGAGGCCATCACATATGGCGTGCCGATGATCGATTTTCCTATATTCGCCGATCAACATCTGAACGCGCGTCTTTGCGTGCTAAAAAAAATTGCTCTCTCCTTTGACTATCGTGAAATCACCGCCGACGCGTTCACGAAAGGTCTCACCGATGTCTTAAAGGAACCTTCGTACAGGTAACGTTTTTGTTTCGCAAGCTTTTCTCGAAATTCGATCGGTCGTTCTAATTCTAATGATTATCGTTAATTTCCTCGTGCAGTGAGAACATCAAACGGGTGTCGAAATTATGGAAGGATCGGCCGATGAGCGCTCTCGACACTGCGATTTTCTGGGTCGAATACACGATCAGAAACGGGAACGTACTTCAATCGCCCGCCGTAGATTTGTCCTGGTGGCAAGTTGAATTGTTCGACGTTTACGCCTTCATCATTGCTGCGATCGCACTCGTACTCTATATAATCAAACGGGTGATCGGATGTGCGCTGCGGCTACTGTGTTCAATGTTGTACAAGCGGAAAGATCCCCGAATTTCACAAGCAGCGACGAAATCAAAGAAGAGACAGTAATCGTAAAACAATCGTTAGAAAATTTGTTATCATCGTTGGATCGTTGTACAGAATTTTAACGAACCAATCCTCATTGGACGAACGAAATCTTTCGATCGATGTTCGTTGTCGTGCTCAACTAAATATAATTTTTTATGCCTCATAGACACCAACTAGTGTAATCATTTTGGGACTTATCGATCGTGTGTTCATTTTGAAAAGAAAAAAAGATTTTTCGAGTGTCCAGAAAATAACGAAGCCAATTTCCCAAAATGTTCACAATAATTTCAACGACAAGTAGTCACTCGGTTGAGAAGAAATTGATAACTGCGAAATTTAATCCCGTTGTCTTTTTGGTTTTCAATGAGTTATAGTAAGTCCTGGCCGACTATTATTTGGACTTGGGTCGTCATCTGAAAGTTTTTATCGTCGGTTTGGTAACGAACAAATTATACGATTGGATGAGTCAGCCGATGGGAAATATCGAATGGACGGCATTCGTTCCGTCGGTGATCTGGACTTTCGTCGGTAATAAAACAAATTATTTAATTATGACAAAACTATGTATCTTCTAGAATAATTAATCATTTATTTACCAATTAACGTTGCTTAAAATTCATAGTTAATACTCAACAATATAAAAACAATTCTATGAATTAAATTTAGATAACATTGAAAAAGATTAACATTTTACGATTGCAATAACCGAAAACAGGTTGATCTTACCCAGTTTCTAGACAACGACAATATATTTCCGAATAACATTTATAAATCTGAACAATAATCTCAATACTTCCCGTTAATTCGACAGGAGATGAAAATATGGCTGGACGAGAGTAAGGACGGTTGAAACGGTGAAGATCGAATCTTTTCCTACCGAAGTCATCGAAGATTACTAGGAGGCCTTTGAACGCGAAATGAAAATCGCGAAAAAGAATGAATTACCGCCAGGACTTCCGGCGAACGTGATGACCTCATTGTGGCTTCTTCAGACTCGAGTACTGCGTAAAAAATGCAGACGTAGAAAACGCGCTGCGATCGTGACAATTATACGAGCGTCGGCATACGCCGATCATATTTGTATGGATGACCGATCGCGATCTCTCGACGATAATTTTTTTTCTTCGTCATAGCATAAAAATATTAAAGCATTCGAGACTCACGGTGAACTTATGTCGACTCAAGAAGCTGTCACGTACGGTGTACCGATGATCGGCATACCGATATTTGCCGATCAATATCTCAATACTCGTCTTTGCGAAAGACACAACGTGACGATCGCGATGGATTATCGTACAATTACCGCCGAATCGTTAGAGAAATCTCTCAAAAAGATTCTTAACGATCCTTCGTACAGGTTATTATTCGCTATCGCTGTGAAATACATATTGATCGTAAAAAAATATAATCGATCGGCGCCGCTGACGATTATCGTGGAATTTTTCTAGAGAAAGTTCGAAACGTTTGGCCAAATTGTTCAACGATCGGCTAATGAGCCTGCTGGACACTGCAATTTTCTGGGACGAGCACGCAATAAGAAATGAGAACATGCTCAGATCACCGCTGCCGATCAGCTGACCTGGTGGCAAATGGCATCGTTGGACGTTCACGATTTTATTCCAAATACTTTTAAATACATCCACCGTGTATTTAATAAAAACTTTTATTTTTCGTAAATAAATTTAGTCACGTGTTCCTAAAATGCTCCAAATTTCTATTTAAATAATTAAATTTCGGCTTCGTCGCAGAAAAAGTTTCAACTAAAATTGTACGGATAAACAATTGGCGAGAATAAAAAAATAGAAGAACGTAAAATATTTCCTACAGCAAATTTTCAGCCGGAGATTTCTCAAATTCTCGCCATTATAAATGAATTCGGTCGAATCTCTCGATATGGCTCAAGAATTTCGCACTCACCGAGTTTGATAAAGCAACGCACTTCGCAGATAGAATTAAGCCTGGCTACAAATCGTGCTCCGGTCGCTAACGACACCCAAGGCTATGGCCTGGCTTACATAACTTTGAATGATGGTACTCGACAATTTCCATTTGTTTCCGTATATCTTGTTCGTGCCGCTTGGCTCTTCTAGCCGCCAATCTCTCTATCGCCCATACGTGCGATATGATTTCTCCTCCGTTGCCCATCTCTCCCCACACAGACCTCGCGCTCGTTAACCGCTTCCACCTCCTGAAACGTCCGATAGTCTTCAACAGCCGTCAAAAGCATTCGGTCAGGCTTATCAACCGTGGGCGAGATCGTCGTTCTGCCACAGTTACACCGGCCCGTACAGTGCAACGATTTAACTCTACGAACCGCTTGCGCCGAATAGTGATCCCGATGTTACCATTGGTCACTCGACGGGTATAAATTGCCCGACCTTGATAAACAATCGTAAGTGTATACGTGGTGATAGTGAGTTCGATGGAAACATAACAAAGTAAATAAATCGTGTCAACGCATTGTGTAACGAGTGTTGCGTTCATACGTTTTATTAAACAAACATTTATTCGGTTATCTCCTGTCCGGACAGTAGAAGATCGAAGATATAAAAAATGGTCTGGTTAAATAAGATGTCGTTGACCGTTCTTCTCGTCGCGCTCGTCGTCGATCAACGAGTAGAAACCAATGCCGCAAGAATTCTCGGAATGTTTCCGTTACAAGGAAAGAGCCATTTTATCATGTGCGAGACCCTGATGAGAGGTCTCGCCGCGCGAGGTCATCAAGTTGATGTCGTCAGTCACTTTCCTTTGAAAAATCCACCTCCGAATTATCGCGACATCAGCATAGCAGGAACACTTCCGGACGTCGTCAACAATCTCACTTTGTCCGAGGCAGAATCCTTCACTTCCGGCGGACTTGAGAAACTATTTTACATACCTGGACAACAAATTTGCGGTCTTATGGACAATCCTAAAATTCGCGGCATTATCGAGAATCCACCTACCGATCCCCCCTACGATGTCGTTATTTACGAGGTGAGATAAAACGCAAATGTACATATTACATTTCCGATGATACGGTTACGCGAGGAGCGTTTAGTCATACACCGCGCGTCTTTATTTCTGCACGATCATGCATTTGTTAAGAGAATCGTCGAGATTCAAGGTCAGGGGAAGTTTGATGATTCGTAATGCGCTCGGGCAACAGAGCATTCCTAGGCTAGAAATACTATTATGTCAATTATTACATAAAACCGGTTTCGCGATAACCAGTTTCCACGCGTACCATCCGTTCGCCAGTCGAGTCTATTCGAAAGATATTTTCTCGCTCGACGGGCTCAGAGTTCGAGGACTTCTCATCACCACGAGGTAGATCGTTACCATGGCTACTTTTTCCAATGCGGAAAATTGAGATGTTTTTCACGTATTGAGCGGAGTGGGGACGATTATCGCGCAGTATGGAGATAGCGAGTTGTGCTCACACTGACTTGCAGATTATGTGTTTTTCCAACTCTATTATCGGATGTATCGATCGTAGGTATATCTCAAGATAGGCTTATGACCGATTTGTGTCTTCGCGAACGAAGCGTTCTATGACGAGCCAACTACTTTCTTCGTTAACTCTACCGGAAATCATTGAAACTATGACAATTTTTAGAAACGATTGGAAACTACATTTTTCTAAATTATTTTTGATTTTTCAATTCGACAGTTTTGGAGATTGTTCATTGTTTTTTTAGGTCGCCTCCTACAGTTTCGAACACAGGACGGATATGAATCGAGATAGGCGGTATTTCGATAGAAAATAGATTATTGGCAAAATCATGTTGGGAAATATTTTCGATTTCTCTAATAAAAATTGTCTTTACGCAGTTATTCATGGCCGATTGTTATCTGGCACTTGGACGTCACTTGAAAGTTCCCATGGTCGGTATCGTGACGAGCAAATTGTTCGAGTGGATGCATCTGCCGTTGGGAAATCCGTCGAGCACATCTTTCGTACCGGGGATCTTCACGAATTTCGATCAACGCATGAGTTTTCCACAGCGTCTTGGAAACACCTTGATGAACGCATTCATCAAATTTCAGTACTGGTGGTACATACCCTTGCAATTGCCATACGTCCAAAAACACTTTGACCCCAAGGTGACCACGATAGAAGAATTGTACAGAGATATCTCCGTCATGTTGGTCAATACTCATCCGAGCTTTGATTTCATAAGACCTCTCACACCTGGTATTGTGGAAGTCGGTGGACTTCACGTGACCGATGGCCATCAGGATTTGACGACAGTAATCGAACTAAAATATTAACCAATTTTTCTTCTCGATCAACCTAACGTAATTTTAATGTTTTCATCTATATTATTATCCTTGCAGGATGTCAAAAAATGGCTGGACGAAAGTAAAGACGGTTGTGTCTACGTCTCATTCGGCTCTATGATAAAGCTCGAATCGTTTCCAGTCGAGACCGTGAAAGCCTTTTACAAGACTTTCGAACGTATCGCACCCGTTCGAGTCCTCATGAAGATCGCCAAGAAGGACGAATTGCCCGCGGGACTTCCGAAAAACGTAATGACTTCACCGTGGCTGCCGCAAACACGAGTTTTGAGTAAGTCGCTCGGATCGATGAATTTCCGTTGAGGAAAAAATTGATAAAATTCACGACGATCGAGGTACTTTATTCTCTTACGTTTCTAAACAGAGCACAAGAACACCAAGGTATTCGTGACTCACGGTGGTCTCATGTCGACTCAAGAGGCCATCACCTATGGCGTGCCGATGATCGATTTTCCGATATTCGGTGATCAACATTTGAACGCGCGTCTTTGCGTGCTAAGAAAAATTGCTATCTCTTTGAATTATCGTGAAGTCACTGCTGACGCGTTCACGAAAGCTCTCACCGATATCTTACAGAATCCTTCGTACAGGTAACGTTTTTGTTTCGCAAGCTTTTCTCGAATTTCGATCGGTCCTACTAATTCTAATGATTATCGTTAATTCTCTCGTTCAGTGAGAACGTCAAACGCGTGTCGAAATTATGGAAGGATCGGCCGATGAGCGCTCTCGACACTGCGATTTTCTGGGTCGAATATGCAATGAGAAACGGGAACGTGCTTCAATCGCCCGCCGTAGATTTGTCCTGGTGGCAAGTTGAATTGTTCGACGTTTACGCCTTCATCATTGCTGCGGTCGTACTCGTGCTCTACATCGTCAAACGACTGATCGGATTTGTGCTGCGTCTATTGTGTTCAATGTTCTATAAGCGAGAAGATCCTCGAACTTCCCAAGCAGCGATGAAATCGAAGAAAAGACAGTAATCGTAAAATAATCATTAGAAAATTTGTTATCATCGTTGGATTGCCGTACGTTAATTCATTTTACGACTGAAATAGTATGCGTTTTTTGTACATAATTTTAAAGAACAAATATTTGCTCGAGGGACGAAATCTTACGATCGACGAAAGTATCGACGATAAATCGATCGAAGATAAGATTTTGTTTTTCACGTTTTAGAAGACATCGAGAATGTCCTACTTTTACATTTGTGAGAATAAGTACGAGCTGATCGATTAGTCCGTCGCGTTCTTTATATCGACCACAATTCCAAATAAAGCATCGTGTCGACGAGTTATTGCAGGAAACGTTGCTCTATTCCAAAACAAGGGGATGTTTTGTTCTTGTTACTCGAGTCTAATCGCTCTGGCTTTAACCGAGTGATTGCGTCGTTGCCACTATTTATCGAGCATGTGTACGGCTGATAAAAGATTAAGTACTAACGGTAGTTCGATTCTATTCGAACTGAACTGCTCGCGTCTGTTCGATTAATTTTGCATAGAACATAAACGAGAGGAGCGGATACGCATTTTTCTCGTTTAAAATAATCTTCTCGGAGTAAAATAATATGTAAAAATAAACTTTTTTGTTAATCGAAAGTATAATAATACTAGGAAAAGAAAAAATTCAATTCGCGCTTTTTCCTCCGAACATCGCGAATCGTAATCTCGAGAGAGGACATGGGGCCCTACGTGGCAACATCGCAAAGTGCAAAGATTGCTCACAGCTCTATCTTCTCGGGACGGGAGTCAGAACCAACAGTCGAGTTTAGTTACTGGAACATAACGCGTAGATCCAGATATCACAGATGCTGTTTGTCCGGATCTCAAACTTTTCCCACGTAAGGAACTCCGAAATAGCAGTTTTTCTTTTTCTTTGCCACTTTGCCATCCTCTCACTCTCTCCCTTTTTCATTTTCTGTCCATTCTTGTCCGAATAAGCCATGAATTTCCAATTTACCGAATCTATCTGATCTCCAAATGACAAGAATTGAATATCTCGAACCGAAAAGAGCATTTTTTATCGTCAGAGCACCGTAACATCACACAAATAATCTCGAAATTATTTTCGCAGTCCAGAAAACATATTGACAGATCGTATCGTGATTGCAGTTTTCTACCAATTAGTGAAACACACATTTCGTCACTGGTTGAGAAGGAACGTTAATTGGACACCCTCGATCGTAAACCGAAGAGAAGATCGAGAGACGATGGAGTTCTCCAAGATCTTCTTCGTGACGGTCCTCGGATTGTTGACGTTTCCAATAGGACAATGCTACAGAATCTTGGCACTGTTTCCACACACCGGTAGAAGTCATTTCATCATGGCGGAAAGTTTAATGAAGGGATTAGCATCCCGTGGTCATAGGGTGGACGTTGTCAGTCATTTTCCTCTGGAAGTAGCGATACCCAATTATACGGACATAAGCCTGAAAGGTCAGCTTCCCACGGCTACGAATAATCTTTCCATCGCTTCCATCCACAAATATCAATTCGTCTCCGTCGAACGAATGGCTCACGCTACCGGCCTCGCGGCTTGTTCCTTACTCGGACATTCCAAGTTGCAGAAAATCTTGAAGAATCCACCCACCGATCCACCGTACGATCTTGTTATCGCCGAGGTATCGTGCAACCCTTCGTTATTAAAATTTCTATCGCACGAAATTGTTTATGCGAAGTTGATAACATTTATATTTATGAAATTGTACATTGTACGATATAACGAAAACAGGTGTTCGTAACTCCGTGCTACTTGGCAGTCGGTCGTCACTTAAATCTACCGATCGTCGGAATCTCGCCTCTGCTGGATTGGCTCAGTGAATCCCTCGGGACTCCTGCTTCCACGGCGTTCGTACCGAACGTCTTTAACGGTTTTTCCCAAACAATGAATTTCTGGCAACGTTTGACGAACACATTAGAGCATTATGTGTATTACACGCAATTGGATTATTATACCGAGGCCCAGAACGAATTCGTGAGAAGACACGTAGATCCTCAAATTCCGGACGTTCGTCAGTTGTACAAAGATCTTTCTCTGCTTCTCGTGAATTCTCATCACAGTATGAAACGCGTCAGGCCGATTACTCCCTCTGTAGTCGAGATAGCTGGTTTGCATCTGAACGACGACGTTCTTAAATTAGATCCGGTTAGTACGAGGGAGAGAGAAGATTGTCCTAAGGATAGAAGGGAATAGGCGGAATCGAAATCGAACGATTAATATTCTTTCCAATAATAGGAGTCGTATAAGTTAAATACGACTACGTCGTGGAAGTCATATTTTATTTTCTAGGACTTGGAAAATTGGCTGAACAATAGCGACTCTGGTTGCGTTTATTTCACATGTGGCTCGATGGTCAAGATAGAATCATTTCCTCGTGAAATTCTCGACGCTCTTTACGAGGCTTTCAGAAGAATCGCTCCTATTCGTATCCTCATGAAAATCGCCAACGAGAAGCAATTGCCACCGGACCTACCGGCGAACGTCAAGATACGTTCGTGGTTTTCTCAATTGTCGATCTTGAGTAAGCTCGCGATAAACACAATTTATATCGAATCAGAATGTCGGAATGTGTATAAAAACGAGGCTTCGAGGGTTAATACACATAACGCAACGAAATATTTTTAAAGAGCACAGAAACGTTCGTGCTTTCATGAGTCACGGTGGTATATTTGGAATCCAGGAAGCGATATACAGCGCCGTTCCTCTGATCGGTATTCCACTGTTCGGTGATCAACGAGCGAACGTCGAAAATTTTTCACGCGAGAAGATCGTTTATCCGCTGAGCTTTTCCAATATTACCGCGGACAATGTCGAGCGGGCTATAAAAACCGTTCTCGAAAATCCTTCGTACCGGTGAGTATTTCGTAAAATATTGCTTCCATTTACGTTTCGACTACTCGAGAAGGACGAACGTCCGATTGTGTCGTATCCAATCTTTTCCTCGTGCGGAAAATTCTTCTGCCTTGCTGCCATTCATTGAATCGAGCCCGTTGGTGCATTTTCGTCTCCTTTCACCCCAACTCAAATTTATTTCAAAGCTCTTTGGTCATTCGTCGTTTTTGTTGTATATTTATTTCTTTTCTTTTTTTTTGGTTTCAGTGAAAATATTGAAAAGCTGAGAAAGATCTTTCTGGATCGTCCTATGAAGCCTCTCGACACTGCGATATACTGGATAGAATACGTGGTACGAAATGGCAACGTCTTGCACTCGCCCGCTATGGATATCGCCTGGTGGCAGCGTTCATTGTTAGATGTCTACGCTGTTATTCTTTTGTTCGTTATACTCGTACTCTATAGTTCTGTCCTATGCATTTTGAAACCGTTGAAGTACTGCAGTCGCTATCTGGGTCAACGAGAAATACCGAGAAACGATAGATGGACCTCGGTTATAACGGAATACAAAGCAATTATCAAGAAAGTAAAGTAGCCATAGAGGCGAGAATACTGTGAACATAGAATTGAAGAAAATGAGATATAAATATTGTTACTTGAGTACGAACTCTTTTAGTTTTATGTCGCTTTACATCTTCTTCGGCGAAACAACACGCTAAAGAACGGTCCTCAAAATGGCGAAAAAAAACAAATTTTTCTCAAAAATGATTTTCAAAAAGCATATTTTCATCGGAATTTTCCCGTAAAATACGAAAATTGCGGTCCTTCCTTCGTTAATTCGAAGTCAATAGGAGAATCCTCGAAAACCCCGTGAAAATTCATGATTTTTCGATATTTCACCTATCAATTCTCACGCGAGCGCAAAACAATTACGATATTCGTGATCAGCGGGAAATTTGCGATTGTATAATTCCTTGACGAAATTAAAGTGAGGAAAAAATTACAAAAATTTCTATGCCCCCAAAGAACATGAAACTAGTGAATAAAAAGTTGTTTTCAAGAATGATTTTAGAACGATATATGTATCTTCGTCGAAAATTTCCCGTACACGACGAAAGACATAGTTGTTGCTTCGATAGTTCGAAAGTTAGAAGAAAGAGCGAGGTCACGGCGCGTCCAAGACACTATGACCTTCTAATTATGGATATTGCATTTCCGACGAGTACAGAAATGGCGTCGAATAAACTGACCTGGTGGTGGCGTCGCGTTCTGGGCAAGCTGATCCATACATTCTTGTTGTCGTTCGAACACGATTCGTCGATAATCCTCGTCCTGAAGTGTGCTACCCACCGTCGTCGTATTCTGTCCCGGCATCTGTGTGACGACAAAGTGGAATAAACCTTTTAAAAAGAAAATAATGTGTCTCGCGCTCTCTCTTATGTTCTAACACATCACAATTATCTTTACAATATAAGATAATCAAATTTCATCGAGAACGAGGAGGAGGAGGAAAAAAAGATTAATTGAAAAATAAAATGAAACGTTACCGTGTCGATCTCACGGGATGAATGATTCCCTGACCTCTTTGACCCGGATTCTTAAATCACTGAAAGTAAAGAAGAAATTATAAGAAACAAAATGTAACAAAAATGCCCAATAGTACAAATTTGAAAATAAAAAGTAAAATACTATCGAATCTAAAGAAAAGAAGGGATATTAAAGAATAATTTGGAACGAAAAAATTGAAAAAATTAGATTATGCCGCACAATGTTGACAGCTCGATAAAACAGTTTATCCGAAATCTATCTCGTCTATAATTCATACGGCACTAAGAGTCGTTTGATCGAGACATCGTCTTCACAAAGGTAGATAATTACGGTGTATATCCCAGGCGCATGAATGGTTTTCGGTTTAGTCAACCCCTGTAATGGACGCGCGCTATTGAATCTCGAAACGGTGTACATTATACACAAGTCGATTGCACGCTCACACCGCGTAAATTATCAGAGGCCCTGTCCAATTTCGAGGTGAGCTATTAATAGACTCCTCGTACGTAGCAAATATAACGGAGCAATCGAAGGACGTCGTCGATGAACCACTGACAATCCGTAATTACGTCAATCCCACGATATAAAATTCAGACAGCAAGAAATCTTCGACCCAATAATTGACTCGTACCTAAAATCGTGTGAAGCAACGATTTCGAAATCGAATTAATCATCGTCAAAATAAGACGATAATTGATTCGCGGTTGGTCCGTTCACCGCAACGTTAACGCGCGCTAAAACTATTACGGAATAAAACGTTAATCGAGGATTCTACCGATGACGTTGCGTCTCTGCCACCGTCTGACCTCTATAAATTGCGTCGAATTCCACGGTCATTCGTTATCCTCGCATATTTCCACAAAAGTGAAGTCAAGGCGATACATTGATCGTTGTTGAAAACAAAAAATTAAAAAGAAATGCATTAGACCAATGTCATACATCGTCGGGCGACACAATGTACTCCCACCTGTATAGACATATCGCACGATGTGCAAGCAGGTAGACGTACGCTAGAAAACAAACTGCATCGTGCTATACACGAAGTTACGTCGTTCTTTTCAACGCGTCATTGTTGTAACGTGAACGAGAAGAATTTGTGTAAAAACGCGATAAAGTAAACCAAATTGTTGATCTTGAATGAGACACTAAAAAAAATATGACCGAACGCTACGATATATTTTGATCTTCGAGCCGATAAATAATTTGAATTTGAATTTATTTTATTCAACGTTAATCAAATTAGCCGCTAGGCGCTTGATTAAAATCCATCTGTCGCGGCTCGGCCGATGTCATATTGGTGCATGAATCAAGGAACGATTTTCCTTCGGTTGTATCGTACGAACGTGTCTCGCGTTGATTTTATCATGTGTCGAGCAAATCTTCATCGCATTTGCCTTTATCATCGTTGACATCGTATAATCGCGTCTCGCGTTGGTTCCCCCGTCGCGCAACGGTTCTAGGAATTTTCGAAGGGGAACGATATCGTAAAACCACCTGTTGGTTACTAATTGCTCCAAGAGACGGCGCGCAAATTTTGTACATCGTGCGCACGACGCGTCGTAACGAGAATGCTAATCGACGTTTTTTTTTCTTTCTTTTTTTCTTCATTCTTTCTTCTTTCAATTATATCGCGTCCTTCTTCGACTCGTTTGGCTCGAGCCAAAGTTCGTGTAAATAATGGGAGGATGGCCTCGGTGTAATTGCGGTCCGTCCACTCGCGTCTAGACTCTTACCACTTGGATGCATTTTTTTGCGACGAAATCATCTCGCGCGCGAGATAAAAGAAAAACCTCGACGACGAGAATCTTCGCCCGAGAAAAAGCGGCTGAATGTGATTGTCTCTCGAGAGAGACAGCCCAAAACAAGGCCTCGGGTATGACGTTATGACTCGAATGAGGCACAGGATGTCTCCAGAGACCGCGAGAGATGAGCTAAGAAACCGTGATAGCGAAGAAACGCTCGTTGACGTAAATAGCAATGTCAACAGAGAGCTTACGCTTCGATCCATCGAGAACTTTTATTACTCCCTTGACGGTGACTATAAGTCTGTAGGATCGTAAATACGAAAACAAAATCGTCACTTTTATTTAGATAAATTGAAAAATCCGGCGATCCGTGAAGTCCGAAATAAATTCCCGGTGTTCGAATGTTTTATCTGGTCGATAAGTCGCAAATTTGTCCATCGAGTAACAAATCGAACCAGCGAAACGGAAAAACAGTTCAAACTTGTGATAAGATTTATCGAGAGATCGTTTCGTTTATTTCAACGATTTCCGTTAACGTCGTCTTTTTTAAACGTCGTTCAACCCCCGCAATATTATCGTGTAAGCATATTATTCCATTACGAGCTTCCGATTCAGCGAGAATTCTAAATGTGCTTCGATGAATAGTCCGATCGACTTCCGGTCCGTCGATGATAACGTTCCGGTTGGGAGAAAAAAACCGACCGCAACGGAACGACGACGACGAAGGGGAGTCGCGCGAAGGCTATGGGATTTCGTCTTTTATCGTCGGCGATTTGTAACGCGGTGGAAAACGATCCTGGCGCGTATGCCGGGATAAAATAGTCTCGATTCCTGCAAGTTTATCCCAGGCGATAAAGCACCCTTCGTGCTCTCGCTCGGGGAAGGGGAAAGTGGAGCTCGTACAGTCATAACACTCCACGATATTCGTACATATATATAACGTTATACATTCTGCCTCGTTTTTTTTTTGGAATACTTTCTCGCCCCCTTTAGAAAATAATATATAATACGCAATAAGGTACGTTACGAGGTTGGACGAAAGTGTTCAGGAGGAACGAGCGAAATTCTTTATAAAAAATCGTGTAATCGTTCGACCACGAAAAATGATACATCTTGCCTTGCCCACGTTTTTATCTCGATCCATCAGTTTACGATAAATCGTCGTACCTATTTTCTCGTGGTTTAAATACCGCGATATGAGATCAAATTGATAATGTATAGGTAAGCATTAATTTACTGGAAAGAATTTATCGCCACTAGAGATCGTTTCGATCCGGCGAACGTCGTCTCGTGGTGGCAATTGCCGGGCGTGGTGAAAGCTGTCCTGCGGACGCTTTACGACTTTCGCACTCCCCCACGTAATCGCACGCTTCGTTCGTGAATCTGCTAATTAACGAGCTTCGACATCGGGCGAATCAAGGTGTAACTCGCGAAGCGATTAAATTTAAGCTGTTTTCAACCCTCGAAATAACAAGACTCACCCTGTGATAAGAGAGAAATAATCGATCTCTGTCATAGTTTTTTTAATAGAGCAACACTTTTGAACACCGGAAATCCGGAATTATTGAAATAATTTGAGATTCGCTCGATATTATTTCTCGTTTTGAATCTATGAAATTTTTATTGTGAACTCGAAAATGGAAGATTTCTTATCGAAAATTTGATAATACAATATTTCACTTATAAAATTGTATAATTTCTTGATGCAGTGCGAGAAGATGAAATTTTGTATTCCATCCTCCGGCACGGACTCTCTCGCGATAGCGTTCTCCATTTTCTCTCGAGAATTCTCCACGACCGAGTGACATCCCGTTCCATGTATAATTTAATCCAGGTATCACGCGCGGATAGGTCAAGTCGAAGATGGAAACTTGGAAAAAAAAGGCGAACGTCATTATACTCCACTCGGGGAGATTCGACGCCGATCCGTTGGGCTTATACGCGCTCGGTCGACGCTGAAAGCCGTCGAATCGATCTAAAAATGATTTTATAATTATACAAAAATATCGCGACGAGATTAAACGACCAAGGCGTCGAGAAAAAAGTTTCCCTCTCCCGGATCGAGTTCGAAGGACGATGTTCTTTTTTTATATTTTTAGATCCGTCGGTCCATTCTTCGCGGCCTTTCTTTAAGTGGGTTTCCTTCGGCAGAGTTTTTAAAGCTTTTTTCCATCTGTAGACGCTCTCTCGACAGTCATATCTGTAGAGGTTTTCGCTTTCGAACTCTCGCTCCAATAAAAATCTTTTATCATGCACGAACTCATAGCCGAGAGCTTTTCGCCGATAGCCTATCGGCCCTTTTTCGATCGTATGAGAATGGACAAGGTCGTTATTACTGGAAGAGGCCGAAGGTTCGTTGGACAAAGAAAAAAAGAAATTTCCATTTTCATTCCCATTTACCCTTTTCAATTAAAATCTACATCGACGCACTTCGCATTAACTCGACACACTTCACGAAGCATTTTTTCATTCACAGCGATTTTTTGCCATTTTTTTCATATCGTTTTATTTCATTTTTTTTTCATTGACTCGCTCACGGGTTACAGATTTCGTTTAGCCCAAGTAAATGAAATCCGCTCGGTACGGCCTTGAATTTTGCGCGTTACCTTGACGCGAGCCACATTTTGACGGATCGCTCGATCGCACGCTTAATCGATCGATCAATCCTATTATTATTAGCGCGTGGAAATAATCGAGTGAAATAAAACTCGAGGGACTTTTTTTGTCCCCCTCCCACGGATATTTACCACGCGCCACTCGAGATAAAGCGAGTAGGTACATTAGAATCGAGAGTATACTGTTTTTTTTTCATCGACTTTCCTCGACCGTTTGCCATTACAAACTAATTTTCCTTTTACCACGTGTCCATCCGCGTCGTAGCGCGGAATACAGAACCGATGCCTCGTCCGCGAATCGATCTTCGTTCGCGATATGCCGCGAACTTTTTGTGCTTCCTCTCTCGTTGTTTTTTTTTCTTTTTTTTCTGCACGTTCGATCCATCGACACCTAAGTTACATCAGCCTTTCGACACGTTGTCGGAACCCATTTATCCCTCGATACGCGCTTATAACTATATACTTTACGGGTTTTTGATCGATTAAAGCAATCAAAGTTCCTCGACCGATGAGGCACGTGCGCGAGTGGAAATGTACGCCGGCTTGGTCCGAGTGGAATTCCACTTTTACGATATCGAGACGAAAATAGAGAAGTTTTTTCCTGGACGATATTACTTCGATCCCCATTACCCCTTAAGAAAATTCTCTCTGGGATCATTTCGACCGACTCGCATTACCCTGAATTTTCTTCGACTCGTACCTACGTCCCGAAAGCTTTTTCGTCGTTGCGATCAAACTTTCACACACAAATGTGACAATTATTTTCCGACACGAATTATTTTAGCAAATCGAAGGAAAGCATTTTTAATCAAATCCGTAAATTCGTGTTTCCTATGGGATTTTCGCTTTATTCATGGTTAAAACGATTCTATCCTCGGCTAATGAAACGTAGTTAGACTTACGCACTGGCAAGGACCCGGATGAATTAACAGGCTCTAACGAGCGAGAGAGGAGTAAGAACAGAGTCGAACGGAAATTCGTATTATAGCGTCTAACTTTTGTTCCATAGGCCGAGGGGAAGAAAATGTGCGGAAAATGGAAAGACGGAGAATGATATACGATAGCCGTTAAGGGAGACAAAAAGTACGCCAGGATTATATATCGACCCATCAACGAACAAATGATACCTTCCGTTCTTTGAAAAGTTTCGTCCTACTTAAATCTCGGACGGAATGATCTTCGAAGTTTCTTACGGGTGAGGTAGGTACAATGCTTTCCTCGACGCGAGCAATAAGCCGAGAAAATAAGCGATCGTCGCGGGAACAAAAGAGCGAAATAATACATTTTTGCGAGAGGAGCGTGCGACTTAACGAACCGAAGCTTTTTTTATCTATTTTTCGGGTGATAAGGCAGAGCGTTGAAAAGTATAAAAAACGAGTAAAAAAGAACCTTGTTCTCTCCAAATTCTTGAACAAATCGAACTGGACGTAAACGAATATAAAGAGACGAAAATGCAAAAAAGTGAATAAAAATCGTGAATTAAAGTGTTTTTTTTAATACTTTTATTAAAAAAACAGCCTACGATAAAAACAAGTTTCTCAACTGTAGTCGAAACTTACGCGACGATTGATAACGTCGGTTCGCGTATTCGACACGTAGAAAGGAAATATCACGTGTTACCTCGCGATATGAGGAAGAGCGATGCAACCACGCTCGGGCAGGCCATCGAGGTTAGTTCCCTCCCCAAGATCAAACCCTGCAACGGCGGAAAAACGAAAAAGGTGCGGAGAAAAGCTCGACTCGATTACTCTCCCGGCTTCTCACACCCCGGGACGTATAATGAAAATCTCCGAGAGCGCCAATTTTTTTTATCTTTCCCCCAACCGTTCAGCATCGCGAGCAGAGTTCATCGACCTTTGACTCTTGCTTTACCTTGTATTTTCCACTCCTCCGTTCTATCCTCAAGGTCAACTATATTAGCGCGTCCCGTTGGCGACATTCCCAAGCGGCCGACGAAAAAACCACGGAGTGATTCCAGTCGCGAGGTTCGCATTGGAAAAATATATATTTAAATGGATTCCCAAAGGACGATCGTTTGCGACTTGGAAAAGGAACGAAGGGAATTTATTTTGTTTGAGTAACTTTATATGCAAATATTCGATAAACCATTTGACTTTCAAGGTCACAGCAGTCACGTTGGGCGTAAATGCGAAATGCTCTCTCTCGCCAAAATGAAACGAGGATTTTGCGGTGACGCTGTTTTACTACACACACACCCACACACACGCGCCCAAGCGTACTCTGTTCGTTTCTCCAAACGTTTACAATAGCTTTACCACACGGTAGCGCGCTCGATCGCGTAAATTCATTTTACAAAAGCACCCGTCTCCGTGTCTTCCGTTACACACCGGAAGATCTCGGAGCTTACTCGTCCGACGTCAGAGAAAGCCCCCTCGAAAAAACTGTATAGGGAGAGACGAGAATTCCCGTACCACCGAAAATCCAGTGAAGCGAATCCTCTCAACGTGGGAGAGACTACTTTTTTTACGCTAATCAAAAGATATATCAGCGGTTACCGGCGCACACTTTCTTATCTCGCGATCAGTCTCGAAATGGTCCCGTTACTTTCGGTCGAAAATTGAATCATCCGGAGAAGGAGGCCTTCGTCGCGAATTAAGTGTCTCGACGTGATTATAATTCCGAAAAATATGAATAATATATCTCATGAAAAAGAGAGCTCGAAAGTTGGGATAAGCGAGGACCGGGATTCGGTGGAAGAAGCTGGGAATCATCGCTTCGTCCCGAGAGTGAAGAATCTCAGGGGGTAGAGGAAACGTGGGGGTGGAGAAGATTTTTTTTTAAAGAATTGATTAGGAGGGTTTGCCCGGCGTCGCTCGTGCTAAGGAGGTGAAGGGTGACGGATATAGGTAGTCTCGACAACGTGGATCGCTCCGATTCCTTGTTGAAGAAGAAAAAACGGAGAGCACTCAACGTCGGCAGAAGGGTACCCGATAGCCTCGTACCATTTGTACTCTGGATATAACGCGAGGACCAAGCGAAATGGAAGCTTCGAATGAAACAGGAGAATCCTCATAAAGCGATTTCACGATTAGTCCTTCGTCCATTATCAGTCATCGTCTCGTCCTTCGCACCTTCCAGCCGGTTCCCATTCGTGAATTAGACGGTCTCATTTGTATTTTGGACAAGGGTGATACGGGATTTATCGAAGCAAAGGTACTGATCGATTTAAGGGTGAAGGTGGAAGAAGCTCGAATCTCGAAACGTTCTTTGGACCGAAGACAGGAACAATCCAAAAGGAAGTTTTTCTGACCCATCCAAGAAGTTCCCAAACACGACTGTCAACTCGCAGGTCGAGGACTTTCCTTATCGCCAAAGTGATAACTTACGGTGAAAACTTGCGGTTAGTCGCGTAGAACGGAGAACAAACGTATAGCCACGATACCAAAGGCTTCTCCTTTGTACGATGAGAATCCTTTGTAGGCGAGCGAACGGAGATGAAGTGGATCTCGTAGGTCAGCCAAAATGGCAGGTCCGAAAGCAACGTTTTCTCGTTCTCGAGGATTTACGGCCGGACGCTGGCAGGACGATTTTTATAAAGGACAAAGGGATTTTCCAATAGCTCCCCGGCACGGTCTTGTCTTCGAAGGGTCTGTGGCTTACGAGGGAATAGGACGAGGCAAAAAAAAATACATAAACATTCGTTTCATGCTGTATGAGTTTCGTTTTGGAAGCTCGTCTCTAGAGAAAAACGTTTTACGGTCATTGCGAGTAAGAAGCTAACGGTGGTGCGAGTACCCGGGAGATCTCTGGCTCTCCCACATCTCGAGGATGAATAAAATTGAGAAAGGGAGAAAAATTGTTCGAGCAAGTTCGGAAAATATTTGTTTTATTTGAACACAAGGACGAAGAGAAAATTATATGTTTAGGTATAAGAAGTTAATTAATCAAAGGACCATTCATCATGGGATTGAGCAATGTTTGAAAAATCAAATTAACGAATAGTTTTCTTTGTCTTTGCTCATTCCTTCCAAGATCGTTCTTATCACAAAAGTGGAACGAGATGTTTGTAAATAAGAGCGAATGGATTGCGCAATCTTCGTTATATTTTAACTTTTTCATACCTCGAAGTTATCGATTACCTCGCGACGACGACGAGCGATAATCCATGAGTGGGATGTACGCGATAAAGAAAAAAAGAAGAATCCCCGAGAGCTCGAACGAGTTCGCGAACATCAATCACGTTCTTTCGCGTCTTACGAGAGCGACGCGGCTAAGCATCTCGCCACGGTTGAAAACCGGAGTAATAGACACGAGTCGAGACCACGTTCGTCATTCCGCGCTTCCGGTACTCCCCGAGTGTCAAAGCGACGAGACACGGTCGTGGGTGGGGCAAAGAGCCGTTACCCATTGGCCAGGAACCTCTCGCACCACCGACGATCAAGATTTCCCCACGACGAGAAAGAAGCTGCATAGCACAAGAAAATCGAAACCGGAAACTCTCGAACTCCTCTATGCACGATCGACCCTCTTCTCATCCTCTCCCCCGACCCCTCTTCGCCAATCTCGAGAACAATTTTTTTGATCAAAGACGAGTTACGTAATCCTCGAAGAAGGAATAAATTTATTCGATTTAAATTCAAAACTTTAATTAAAGTAATAATATTATATGCGTAGTTTGTTTGTTTATGATATAATCAAGTGAAGAATGTACGTTACAATATTAATTCGTAGTTTTCATCCACGGGAATAAAGTAGGGCAAGGTCGATCGAGAAGAAAAAAAGAAAGAAACACGATTTTACGATCGACCATTCGATGCGTCAAATTTCAAAGATATCCTGACGGTGCGAGGGCATAGGAGGAGCACATACGGGGGGGGGGGGGGGGAGGTCGAATGCCGATAGCGTCTCGCGCAAGGTTTAGGGCCGTGACGGGAAAGCTCTTAATGTGCTAGGGATGAAACGTTGGCGAGGATCTTTTCCTCCGAAACGTCCCTCACGCACAAAGCATATATCTCCTTCACTTTCACACCCTTAACTTCGATATATATATATATATATATATATATATTTAGTATATATTAAACGAGGTCTCTTAATCTTCCATCGGCCGCCGGTTTTTCGACGAGGGTGATTTCTACGTGGGAGCAATGCGAAAGATTCTCGAAAAAATACTCGATATATATTCTCGAGTTCGAGACGTTGTAGGAAATATCAATCCCTCGTAGCCGAATCTCCCATACGCTGTGTGTATCGTCCAAAGCATCTGGTGTATATATATATATATATATATAAGAGGGAGCGAGAAACCTTACGTATAAAGCTTGTATAGCTTATATACCATCGACCCCAACTTGTCAGTAGCTTGATCGAGTGTCGCGAAACATTGGTTTTTTTTTTCTTTATTTTTTTCACGCGAACAGTGCTAAAGGCCCATGGGACGATCGGTTAGAGATATCTCACGCACCACGCGTAAAAGAAAAAACCAACGAAAAAAACACGCACAAATAAATATTCCACGAATAAATAATATTCATCTTATCGATTTTCGATTTTCGTGTCAATATACGAGTATATAGGTATATTTTACTATGGACGAGAGAATAAACAAAGTGCGATAAAGAAGGGAGATTTTTTAAACGTTTATTGTATTTTTTTTATTTTTTTTTTATTATCGTTGCATATATATATATACGGAATTTATCGCGAAACGATTTGAGTTATGAACGATATGTTGGAGCTAGATTGCGAAACTAATTTCTGGCTTCTCGATTGCGAGATATATCGTGCTCGAACACGTGCTTTATTCCCGGGTAGGTTTCACGGCATTATAAAAATATATTTTACTCGATTCTACATATTTCAAGAAACAAAAATAAAAACAAATAATTTTTTTTTATAAACACCCACGTCGCCGTATAATATCAATCGTATTTGTATTTCGTGCGTCAATCGTAATAGCTTAGGTACGTATCGCGATTCGGACAGATATCGGTCAATTAAAATTCAATATGCGGCCACAGTACGGCGATATCGTTATATGTATGTACCAAGGTATCGAGTATGAGCAGCGATGTTATTATAGAACGTAGCGTGAGTCACGTTGAGGGGGTTGGAAAGAAAATTATAAAGAGCAACAAATGGTGTGGGCGGTTCGATCATAAATTTTGCTATTTCACCCCATTGACTTTATGAAATGTTTTTGGCTCTCTCCCCGAGAGATTTCGTATTCGTACGAGAGCAAGATCACGCGCATGCGCGATTATTACTGCCTGCCGGTGCAGCGCGTAAAATTTGCACCCGTTGCGATGAAACTTTATGAAAATACGTGGCCGTGTATATAACCGCCTGTACTACCCGCAGAGGGTTGATAGACGACGGAAGTGGATGCACGTAGAGCTCGCTGCCACCGTCCACATTATTCAACGAGCGTAAAATGAAATTTTATTAGTGACGGACTTTGAACACTTGACTCGCTCGAACGACTCGACACGAATGTTTTATTGACGAATATATAAAAACTGTACGAATATATCGATTTATATATATATAAATATTGCCCGTTAGAAAACTATCCTACAAAATTATTAAAATTTCATCAATTTTACAAATTTCTGACAACAAATTTTTTAAATCAGCCATTATTTAAAAAAAATCATAAACTTTGTTAAAAAAATGCGTTAATAATAACGATAAAGCATCGATAACGAATACAAACGAATTTTAGCTCGACACGCTGCGCACAAAGACCGGGAAATACAAAAAAGAAATTGCACGACTTACGACCTTGATCGTTTATTCGCACAGATATATCTATATATAGTATAATATTATAAATGCAAGTAATCGAATCACGGACGAGTCTATATATCCGCGTTAACTGCCGTATAAAATTCGCGCATATAACGAAATATAATGTAACGAGAATATCGTATACGAGGAGAGTCGCATATTTGGCGCATGGGCTTGCGTATAACACGCATCGTCGAGCGAGACGAGATCCCTCACGCCGGTACAAACTCGTAGACGATAAACGATAAATATATAGTTCCTGGGTTGAGCGCGTTAAATTCTAAGCATCCGCACGTTTAACGATAGAACGATACACCTTCGTGGTAAAGTTCTCTAGTACTGGTATAACTATCGCGTTTCACCCCGATTCGCAAACGCGCCATGCGCGACTTCTGAAACATCGCGGATGTCGCGGGTACTATAACGCCATCGTGTATGGTAAACTGAAGCTACATTGTGATGAGAAATATTGCGATACGAGTTGGGTCCTCGAGTACACTCGAGACTATAATTTAATTAAAAGTTGTCGTCGCGTCGTGCATCCCACGTGCTCATCCGCCCACCCCCGACCGTATAGTGAAAAAAGAAAAAATCTTTATTACACTCGCGTAATCTCGACTCTCCCTGAACGTCTGACAATCTTCATCCGGCAGTTACGTTTTACCATTTTTCGCGTAATCTTCGTCCTGTCTCGTAGACGGCTGTTGTGTCCTTCTACCCCTTTATAATACCTCTCTCTCGTACCTCCGAGAGAAAGTCGAAGATAAGCTTTTAAAGTAGTCAAGAACGTAGTCGCGTGCTGCTTACCTTCGCAGTGTTAAGGACGAAACGATGCTTTCCATATATATATATATATATATATATATATATATATATATATATATAGAGAGAGAGAGAGAGAGAGAGAGAGAGAGAGAGAGAGAGAGAGAGAGAGAGAGAGAGAGACAGAGCGTATGTACAATATATAATGTTGCACAAGCAAAATAACCTCGCGTTTTCAAATTTTCGAGCAGCCCCTCGGCGAGTTTCAGGGGCCTCTCGACTATCGTCTAAACTGCTGAGAGACACGATAAATCAAGTGGAGCGACAAGTTGATGAAGTGAATAGCATAGAGAGAGAGAGAGAGAGAGAGAGAGAGAGAGGAAAAGCGCAGATGAGAAAGATCAGTAGTGTCCAGGCCCACCTTCTCCCTATCTCCTTTATCGTAGTCCTTCCGCCAATCAACCCCTTAACCGTTACCGAAACGCTTCGTAGCTGATCACGTGTACCTATTCGCGTTCTCCAAGCTCGGGATATCGTTAATACCTACGCCCTCGAAAACTTAAGATCGTTCCTTCCCTCGTCGTCCTTCGAATGTACTTTCGTAGCTACCAAAAAGCGATGCTTTAATGCGCTAAGATACTTATGGCCTCGATACACACACTTACACACACACACACACCCACACCCACACACACACATATATATATATATATATATATATATATATATATTTGCCCAAAAGCGGTACTCCCAATCCGGTATATAATTAATTGGCCGCAGTTTTGGGCGAGAGTCTCTCATTATACCTCCCATCAATTCGCCCGAGAGATTATTGATTGCGAATCATTAAATATCGTCGACTCGCTAATAACGAAAACCAAGGGAAACGGCAAGGACGGGGCCGTTCGTTCCTGCCACACAATGTTGCCAACCGTGGCAAAACGAAGCGATTAATACAAATAATATATCGTTTGGATTAATAAAACCTCGTAATAAAACATCGCGCGACAAATATTGACAATTTCATTAAAAATTTATTTTGTCTCGTTATTGACTCGTCAAGATTGCCTCGGTATATACGAGTCTATATTCAACCCTCCGGGGACTACGCACTTGAAATATCCACGAGGGAGATCAGCCAGGGTTGGAATCGTCCGATCCATAATGAAAGTGCGTTAGTTCAAGGTTGTACCGTCCGCCTTTGCGGAAAAGCTTTCGTGTTGAATTCAAGACGGTTGATGCGAAGAACTCGCTAATGGCATTTGGTCGATTGAATACATATAGAGAGACCTTGATTCCCGATAATCGAACGAAGGGCCCTTAAGGTCGAAAATGGACGATCGTACTCGGTAGGTCGTGTCGTGCAGTCTCGCGCGTAATTTTCGTTAGGGTCGCGCTTAGGAAAAAAAAAGGAAAGCTCGAGGATGTCGTATGGGTGTGGCCGTTTCAACGATCTTTTCCGTCCTTTCGTGAGTATTCCCTCGATATCGTGCGTCGCTATCAACGACTTTCGGCGGATACGCCGAGGTCTCACGTCGTCGAGTAAAAGAGCGTATGAATGTGCGGCACGCACTCTCGCGTATTACTCCTCGTCGGGAACAGTGGAAAATCGTTTCTGCGATAAATTGCCAAGGTCGTTATCGCCCGTGCACGAAACGATCGAGCGATCTCTCGCGGGAATATCTCGAACTTACCGACGAAATTGCGACGTTCGCAGACGACGATTATCCCCTCGTTTCGCCATTATTTTCCGCACGCTTCATATTAATTCCTTTCTGTTTATTCGAAAACGTGATCTTCGATTAAACCTCGAGCCACGAAAAGAAATATATTTTTCGATAAACCGATTTTCTAAAATCGATTATTAATTACCCGAGATCCGATTGATAATCGGTGTTTGGAAAAGATCGACTCGAACTTACAATTATTAACCACCTCGTTGGATTTTCGATATCGATAAATATCGCAATTACGGGACAGTCGACACCAATATAATGTCGATACTTGTTTGAAATTATGCGAGCAATCGCGTTGATTAAAATGCCCGGGAGGGGTTGGACACCTAGCAACGGAGCACATCCGTCAAATAAGCGTGCGAGAGGCACAGAGAGAGAGAGAGACACACACACACACACGCACACAGCGTCGAGACACCAACGTTAATTACGCACACCACCGTAATTAGGTTTCTTATAATAATAATAATAATAATAATAATAATAATAACGGTAATATAAACAAGAATAATAATAAATTAGCGAAAATCTGGCGAGTGTATGCACGCGCGGCCTTTGTGACAACAAAAAAGCTAGGAATGATAGAATCGGTACAAGGCAGTAGTATAACACTCGGCAAAGTACACAGAATGCACAGCGGTAGGTACGAATGTGAGGGTTTGCGAGAGAGCGAGATAAAAAAAGCGGGTGGAAAATCTACGAGCTTTGTACCCCAGTGAGCACAGTCAGCTCGGGTCTGCGTTATAGCGAGCAAGGTGAGAGAGAAAGAGAAAGAGAAAGAGAGAGAAGCGTGCACGAAATACGAAATGTTGTTTGGTCGTCGATGAAAAGTTGCCCCTGGTGGGTCCACAGGTCGGGCGCGTAATTACAACTGCCCAACGGGTCGTACACCGGTCGCGCACTAATTTAGTCGTAGGTGAATATTTAGTACAACCTCCGGCGTTTATTTATTTTTCGTTTATAGTTCACGTTTGGCTACGAAGGTAATAAAACAAAACTGATTCGACCGAAAGCAACCCCTTGATAAATTTTAGCTTGTGGGGGTACGATTCGAGATTTATAGTTGATCGTATGTTAATATTACCATAATTTGCCAACCAGAAGCCATCACAATCTACCAGCGGTTACCAAAAACTTAAATCAACCCCGAAGTTTTCCTAAATCGTACGAAACTTCCGGTGCGGGAAACAAGAATACGGCTTCCTTTTGATATCGCGTGACTGAAACACGAGCGATCGGATATTGATAATACTCGATGTTACGTCGCAATCCAATCTCCGCTTTTGAACGAAAATAAAATTAATTGGCCGAGAAGAATAAATAAATATAACTTTAAAAATAATTTCACTATTATTTATATATATTTGATTAATTCAATTTTTCGTTTCTAACGAGAGACTACGGTTCGTTACGTCGCGCCATTAGTACAGCCGAGGAATCTGTGCCAATCACGATATTCATTTCTCCAACGAAACTTTCTCCCCGACCATATACGAGAGTGTCCCCTATTTGTTTTCATCGAGAACGTGATTAATTTGTTATCACCTGTATCATCGCTTCCTCCCCCTGGTGAATCGTATTTTTTTTATATTATATATTTATCCTTCCTCAATGTTAATGAATTCTATATCGAGGTGTCTGTAACAACCAAGCTAAAATGCTCGTTCATGAACCTCAACGGCTATAACTGACCATCAACGATTTGACGGACGTGCAGCACCGACCGACAGGTTCTCTCGCAACCACGTAACCCAAACGACGATCTGATAGCTCTCACGAGACTCTGAGCTAATGACTACTTTTACAGGTCTGACGCGAAACCTCATATACCCGACCTGTACGACGTATAGAAGCGCCGTTTTATTTATATATACAGGGTGAATTTCGTAAGGTTTCTCAAACGGGATTTTGTTGCAGATGGGATCATTACGAACAAAAGTTGCAAATATACATTAGGGATATTTTTAATAGTTTACGAGATATGAATATTTAAAGTTGATCCAATCAGAGCGCGCCGAGAAGCGTTGGAGCCGTCCACTCTCCGCCCTAGCCGTAGATATAGCACAGTTTAAAGCGTTACATTTGGGATCGCACAATTCAGAGCAGTCAATTATTATTATTTTATTACGCAGTCATTTTTATTTGGCGCGCTCGGCAAAATTCAGAGCAGTCAATGCCCGCCAAATAAAAATGACTGCGTAATATAATAATAATAATTGACTGCTCTGAATTTTGCAATCCCAAATGTAACGCTTTAAACTGTGCTAAATCTACGGCTAGGGCGGAGAGTGGGCGACTCCAACGCCTCTCGGCGCGCTCTCATTGGATGAACTTTAAACATTCATATCTCGTAAACTATTAAAAATATCCCTAATGTATATTTGCAACTTTTGTTCGTAATGATCCCATCTGCACCAAAATCCCGTTTGAGAAACCTTACGGAATTCACCCGGTATATGTGTACGCCATACGGGAAATAATTCTCTCGCAAATCTCCAACACCGACCATTGTTCGACCCAATTTGCTTAACAATCCCTTCGTACATTTTTTACGTGTTTTTTCTTCTCTCGAACTCATTAGCCTCTTCTCGTTTCCTATAGAATAGGAATAACAAATTGTTCGGATAATTTTTTAATATTTCGAAAAATAGTCAATTCCGAATAATTCTACGAAATAAATAAACGATCGTCGTATCGTTTCCGCAAAAAAAAAATATTATTCTTATCGCCATTTTATTTGCGAAAAAAAGAGCAACGTATGGATAAAGATCGGAATGACAATTCTGTCGTGTGGAAATAATCCTGGCACGCAAAGGATTTAATCGATACGGATAAATCATTTTTCCGAAAGATAAAAATGTATTCGCGCGTGCGCGCAAGAAAAAAAGGCGAATGATATCGTGAATATGGAAAGAAAAAAAGAAATCCGCAACGATGGACGAAAATTATTTTTCGTGCTTGATCGGACATCCCTGAGGGATGATAAATCATCGAAAAATCCTGTCAATGGATATCGATCTTCGTCGACGCTTTAGAGCACGCGTTATACATATAATCGCGATGGTGTGTTTCGTACGTTGATATATTTCTGTGGACGGGAGCTTACGAGGCCGTGAGCACCGACGAGTGGATACATTGCGATTTTTTCTCCCTCCGTTCCCCGACCCTCGTCAAAACTGATCGAGCTGTTTTTGTGACTGGGACGCTACTGGTCGTAAGTCTAAGACACCGTTGGTGGACGAAAACAGGACGAGTCGAAAATAAGGTCGACAGGTCCGTGTCAGTTTTTCGTTCTTTCCGTTTTATTTTTTTCTTTCTTTTCCGTTCGTTCTATATTTCGTACGATATAGATTTATCGATCATTCTAGTTGCACGTAAATTAGCCGAAACGGAAAAACAGAATAACCGACGTCCGCTCGACGAAGCAACACTCTCGAAGTCGACGTACGTAAAGAGAGACGAGAAGATCTCCCGCGGGAACCAAAGCCGAGAAAAAGCTCGCGCCTCGACCATGCGTCACTTCCCATTCCGCCATGGGGAGCACAGATTTCTCGCGATTGATGTCGAAAAATACGAGAAAATCACTTTCCCAAAGAGTCGTTTTACAAACGGGTCCCCCAACGGGAAAACTGGCGTTGGGGGACACGCGTCGAAAAGAAAAAGAAGGGGTGAGGGGGGTGGAGAGAAAAAAAGTTGAATCACTGTTTTCACCCGTCAGGAACGTCGACTTTTATATCTCGGCTAGTGGTGAAGGTATGTATGGGGCGCGAGGACGACCGCGACAGCTTTTTGCCGGACAGAACTTCGACGAACGAATGGAATAGCGATGGGGAAAAAAGAACTTTTTTTTTCTTTTTTTCCCCTCGTTTTCTTTTTCCATTCCGTCGCTCATCGTGCGCTTCGCACAAAGATATTCACGACAGCGAGACGACTCGCGGCGTATACCTCCCGGCTAAGTATTCGGGAAGCGTTCCAAATTTCTCGGGTCAGTGTTTTTTGAACTCTTGGGGGAGAGAAACAAAACGAAAATCGGGGTAAGTTTTATGACGACGAAAAAAGTACAATAGCGTCGGCTTGGAATGCGCGAGAACGAGCGAGGCACAAACGGGTATTATTAATTTTTTTGTTGCGAGGATATAAAGTCGACGTAAAATACGACGTTGTCGTGAAATGAAGACCTAGTTAAATTTGTACAGTGACATCGCTCGGGAATGATATTAAGGACACTTTTTACGCTCCTACGAATACAATGTGAACAAGTAGTTCCAACCAAATTATTTCAACTCTGATTTCAACCTACTTAATGTTTTACTCGTTGTTGGATAAAAACATGATTGAGTTGTTCATTATTCGCCGAGGTAAGTTATGACCACTAGAAATTCCGACGAAGAACAATGAGATAATGAGAAATTATAGTTTTTTTCACTGTTTGACTCGTAAATCATCAAAAACGAGAAATGCGCTTATTATATTTGTGTAAAGAAATTTGTGATTAGGTGCACAAGTACTGCATAAGCTGATTCCCATGAAAATTTGTCCTAACTTCCTTAGGCGAGCTTAAAAAATTCGATAAATAATGTTTTGGTATATATTATTAATTATTATTATTTGTAGTTAATTGTTATTATTATTAAATTTTTATGAAAGTTGCATCGAAATTTTCTCCCATATAACGAGTATAAAAACCCGCTCCGGATTTTTCAAAATTCATTGGTGAATAGCAAAAAATGAAAAAATGTAAAAAAGAAGTATCTAGCCCGAATAAATTTTGAATCTAAGTTGCATCCATCGTAAGACGATTAATTTCAATTAAGCATAGTTAAAAATAACTGTCCTAACTGCTGATGTTCATAAATATTTCGTGCCGTCTGTGCGACCTTTAGTTTTCCGCCGAGGTTAAATCGCACTGATTCAAACACGAGCAAATATTAAACGCGTCCAGGGAATGACAAGTGGACCGCTCATTGGCAAAAGTTCGTCGAAATCGTCGAATTTCCCTATGTTTCCATGCGTTAAAAGTATTTAACGACACATGGTTAATTTTCGCAACACTCTCGCGTTCCCTCGGGAGGTCAACGTTCCCTCCGGCAATTCCGCACGGTATGAATTAATCCATTCGCATAAAATAAGTCATCTTATCGTCGCTTGCTGATTTTCGTACATTTCGGGTTGTCTTGCAACGAACTCATGGACCACGATAAACCAACTTACGGTTTGTCGTACAATTCTCCTGTACATGTACGACGCGAGGAGTCATCATGGTGCACTATAACCCGAAGCGATATCGGCCGAGTACTTCAACTACTCATTTCTCCACATGACGTTTCGTATCTCCCTGGTCTATCTTTCTTCTGTCCTTTCCTCGTACCCCACACCCCGGTCGACTTCTCTTTATCTATTTTTACCCCTTGACACACAATTCTTGTTCGTTTCATTTCTCCGTTTTTTATTCTTTTTTTTTCTTTTTCTCGTTCGACCGATCCCTCGAACAGAATGAGAACACAAAATGAAATGGGCTCGTCCCTGCTCGTGGGAATCGTTGACCGCGACGAGCGCGAGCACTTTCCAGAATCATATCCGCTTTTTTCCATCAAATACTGGTTGTCTGGTGCTATATTCTATCTAGGGTCGTTGTATTCCCTCGCTAGTTGCCGATTGGTCGAACCAAAGCTTGGAGAAACGAAGAGTCATTGTTTAAATGACCGAACAAAGTATTTCGGTCATTTTACCGGAGGCCAAACGATCGTTGGTAAAATGACCGAGGAAAAATATTACGGTCATTTTATCGATAGCCAAATGGTCGAATTTAAAATGTCCTAAATTTCTTAAAACACCGATCGAGGTTATATTCGCTTTTATTTTTACGAAAAATGGAGAGCTGTTTTCTAAGTTTGCCTCGGCGTATCGATATCCCGTCACGGTCGCGCAAATGTCGTGCGTTTTACCGATGTGAAAAAAGCACGTATCGTGATTTTTACGATCTTGTGCGCCATCTCATCAATGCCCAGGCCATCTCGTCAATGCGCGCGTCTCGCATCAACGACGAAGGAACAAAACAAAAATATCGCAACTCCGTAGTTCTCCCTTCACAGTTTCTAACCACGACCCTCTCACGGCTCTCTCGTGGGCTCCCGACGAATATAAAGATATACTTTCCCCATGGTAAAAAGTTGGCTAAATGTATTTGCGGGGGGATCGGAAAAGTCCAAAGAAATCTATGAGAAAAAAGAGTGATAAATTTCCCGAGGGTGCGTTTTGCGTCGAAGGGCGACACAGTCGTTAATGGCTGATTTCTATTTATTTTTGCATCGTTCGCACAACATCGGACTATTAAGTAGGATGATCGGGGACGTTACGATATAAATAAATTATTTGATCGCCTTCAACGGTAATAAGAAACGTCAATAAATTCTTTCGAGTTTAATACGTAGGTACCCCTGTTGCATCACGTTCGACTTGGTTTCTCCTTTCACCTCTCGCCCAGTTGATGCCACTGCACAATCGATTTTCATCAGATCGATGAAAGCTCACCCTCTATCTGGGTCTCTTTTGCTCGTATCTCTTCGCTAAATTCGAGCGAACGAACTGGGAAATGGACAGTGAAAGATAAAGGGAGACTGACCGAACCCACAGACTCTCAAATACAGTTCTAACTACGGTTACGTAAGAAGATCGATACTACCGATGCATCAAGAGAACGTGCAATGGGGGTTGAGTTGTCCCTCTTTTTCTCTCTCTGTCTGTCTGCCTCTCTCCGTTTCTCTCTCTCTCGATAAATATATATATATATATATATATATATATATATATCCTTCTGCTATAAACGAAACGAACTCACTTGATATGATTTTGTAGCGAAATATGAAACGCTGTTGGCACTCTAATTCGTGGAATACGGCTAAATTCTAATCACCTCGAAATTAATAGCCGAAGACCTGGATAAACGGTGAAATTTTACTTTTATCGACATTTCACCTATCAATTCCCATGCGAACTGGAAACAATCGCGATTTTCGTGACCGGCACGAGATTTACGAATTTTGCCTTGCTTTTCCCGATATTTCAAAATTTCTAGGAGACAAACGCGTTGAAATCAATTGAAATCCTCTTCAGATGTAATATATAATTGACCAAAAAATATATTTTGCAAATGCCTACGCTTCTTAGTCGCCTAGATTTGTCGCATTGCGAGATAAGGATTTATGTCGCCGTGCGCGAACGTATAAACTGCTATCGTTTCTGTGAAAAACCGAACATCAAGGACAAGGATGAATCACACAGCAAGCCTCGTGGAACTATGCTTTATTCCGTTCTATCGTTTTCGTATAAAATTTGCAAAGTGACATTTCTCACACCCAATCGGGAGGCACCACACGTTTTCTCAATATCAAATATAAATACGACGCGTAGACATACGGGTCTTCGATACAATGCGAAGAAATAAGAGTCGTGGTCGAGAGTGTCCGCGCGCCATATAAAAATCTAATTCTTACGACGCCGCATCGTTTGTTCTCCAAAGTTATTCTATTTCAACAATAATTGTTCTTTCCTGTGTTCTTCATCTGTGAATTTAGTATTCCAAATAGTTTGTACTTTACGTGCTCAAGACGATTGAAGGTAATCGTAAATTTCTATCATTGTCGGTATGATGAGAGCGAGCATCCTATGGACGAACTGTGATACATATGTGAACATTTTTTATGTCTACTAAATTAGATGTCCACCAACATATACCGAAGTTCACCTTTTCATATGTATGTTGCTGCGTTTATCGTGATCTGGATGACATCTTTTACAATCAGATATAAGGTAATGCAAAACGTTTATTAGTGCAAGAGAGATATTGTTGTATATTTTTGTTCAAACTTACTCACAATCGGTTCCCAAAGTACTAACAAAAATTTCTTTAATGTAAGGAACTCTGTCCCTTCAAACCAATGTAGGTATTTGAATTTTGGTTTTCCAAGAATGGTCTTGAGAAAAAATATCAATGTTAATAATATTTCATAAATATTACAAATACTGTTACTGAAAAATATGTACATGTATGCTATTAAAAGGTTCACATAGATGTGCATGTATATAGTAAACATTCTACGCAATATTGATTAAATTTATAAAATTAATGAATATTCAACACGAGAAGACCGATTTTATTTTACTGTCATTGTATTTCCATCTAATGTCCACAGGTACAAGGAATAGACACTGTACCTACACGGTATCGGCTATGCAGACTCTACGGTTACGATACTGCATGTTTGGTAGGATAATTTTTAACGATCACTTTTCTTTGATAAGCTAATTGCTTATCCAAGAACTGCTTATCCAAGCTTATCCATGCTAAGCAAGGATAAGCACTTAGATTTTCCAATAATTTGGTTTTTGGTGAATTGCTGTTTAAACAGGAGAACGCCGATTCATGCGACGTTTTAACATGCGGTCAGTTCACGCCAGAAAACTATGTGATACATAAAATAAAACCTCGCACGGGTCTTATGATGGGAACGAAGTGTGGCGCGGGCAAAGTAAGTATCGTATATAACATTCTATTTCCCGCAACCTTGTAATTGTCTTATTTTAATGTTCCAGATCTGCGTGCGTAGGAAATGTGTCGATGCTAACCTGATGACCCCAATATACATCGGTGACGAAACTTTCCACGAGTGTAAGCCGGTAAATAAATCTTTGTATAAAGTTGTATACGGATTAATGATTAACTCACAAGCGGCACGGTAACTCTACAGATCAGAAGGACAAAATATCATCTAAAAATATTAAATATAAAAAATGTATGGACAAATTTAATTTCCCCTTCGGTCCATGTCCATAGGCACAACCAAGAACAGTGGTAGAAAATCGGAGTGAACAATGCAAACGCCATGGATACGATGGGGCTTGTGCGGTAAAATTATTTTTTAAGATCACTTCACTCACTAAAGCAAATACATCGAGTGGGCTTATAAAATTTGCCTATAAATATGGCTTATGATTGTAATTTAAACAGGACTACTCCCAGTTTTGCAATGTTCTGCACTGCGCTCGTCGAGTCCCTAAAGGACATGCCATTCAAAAAGTAATACCTTTCTGGGGCGTTGACATCGGAACGAAATGTGGCGAAAACAAAGTAAGTGTCGTTCGTAACATTCTATTTCACGTAATTTTCGAGTGGTCGGAAATCAATCCGCATGAGCTTACAACATCTAGCATTGTCATGTAGCAATCACGGTGTTTATCACTGGAACACATTGATTTTCAACACGATACATTTATGTTCCAGATCTGTGTAGATAGGCAGTGTGTCGATGTCGTTGGAGAGATGCCGGTAATGCTAGGCGCCGACAATATCTTTAAGTGCAAAATGGTAGGCAAATTTTCGTAGTATATTATACATAGGTTAATGGTTGTCTCATAGCCCTCATGATGACTCAACAATGCATAGTCCTGCATATATAGTTTATGCGCACGTAGGTTTTGAACCACTAGTTCTATAAATCCGTTTTTCGCCAAAATAGATGATTAAAATCTGGTAAGATCGAAGAGTTTTCTGGCAAACATCTTGGATATTGTTTAAATTCTCGAATTTAAATTCGATTTCCATTCGAGTACGCCGAGCAACGAGATATTTTTATAAAATACAGGGAACATACCTAGCGACTCAGCTCATATCGTCCAAATACTTTGCATATTGTGTGTTAACAAATTGTTTAATTTTTAAATGTATTAATTCCATAGCGGAGGCCATTAGCGAATGCACCAGTAAAAACGAGTCATGAGCAATGCAAAGAATATGGTTTCGATGTTGTATGCGATGTGAGCCTTCTTATCTTTCAACGTACTGACTTATATTGACTCTCGTTCGGAATCGTTCTAAAAAATGGGCTCTGACACATTTTAGGTAGAACATCGATCTTTCCATGCTAGATGCGACCGCTTAATTTGCGGTTATAAAACACTTCCAGGTTTTTATATTTCGCAACCTCCCTCCTCAAACTCCTTGGTAAAAACAGACATATACGCCTCTACTGGAACAAAGTGTGCTGAATTCCACGTAAGTACCGCCTGTGAAGTAACATTTGGTCGATTTTTTGGTTTCGTGAAAGCTAACTATCGTATACTTTTAGTTCCTAATATTACCTCTTACAAATTACCTTCTTGCATCCACAAACTGAGCGAAATTGAGTTCGAGTTAAAACAGTAAAACCAAAGTCTAGCTTGGAAAACATTAATCGGATGCATCAATGTTTTAGACTTGCCGCTATAAGAAGTGCGTGGAGACGGCGCCAGAAAAAATGCCGGTATACATCGGTGATGATATTTACCACGACTGCTATCAACCGGAAAATTTTTACGGAGTAACGTGCGATTAATTATTTAGTTGGATTCGGCATTTGTAAGCTGCATTCAGTACATATGTTTCAAATCCTTCAATGCGTAATCACTGATAAACAAGAGGATGGATAAATAATGAACATACAATTTTTTCGGCGATACGAACATCCAGGCGACCATTCAAAGCATACCTTCCTATATCATAACGCAATGTCAACGAAATTTTGCAGACATTAGCATTAGCTCCATTCAACATAAATATTCGATGATCGTTCTGCCTTCATGTTTTAATAATTATGTTATAATAATCATATTGTAAAAGCGGCTATTGATTTCACGAAAGTGAAAATAATCTGCTCTTGGATTAAGTTCGTGGAGAATAGGATTGTATAACTGCATTGTTAATAATAAAATGAAGTAGAAAGAGCTATGGGCCACCTATGGCAGCTTTAAAATGTTGGACTGCAACTCTTGCGTCACGAACTTCAACGATTTCGAGTCTACACCACCCTGAGACAGTTAAAACGACATCAAGTACAACCGTACGAAGTTTCTTCGCCATTACTCACGCAGGCAGCGCAACAATTTCCAGGACAATCTTTGTTTGAAATTAAAAAAAAAATTATATTTATGTGCTCAAATAATTGAATTAATGAATAATTACTTAATCGTAATTTCATGTTTATATAAAAAATTATTGTCATTTTATCAACCGAATACAAATTTGTCAATCTACAATATGTTTTATCCGAATAAATTTGTCCATTTAAAAACAAGTCTGTTCGTAGAAAATCCTATTTTCTCAAAAACTATATAACCTATAAACTATTGGAAAAAAAGAAGAAGGGGTTGTTCGAAGCTAAAAAGCTGAACATATGGAATTAATAAACTAACTATAAACTATTAGATAGTTTATAGGTTATACTCTTGCATAGCACCATAATTTTTTTAATTCTTCGTAATCGCACGAATAATGGCTATGATTTTTGTTATAAAACCATTCACGAGTTTTAAATAAGTTCGACATGCGACAGATTGCTCGAGCTAAGCTCCATCTCGGACAACTTTATCGATTAGTCTTTTATGGCGGAAAGTACAATATTGGGGAAACCTAACTAGTACCAGAAAAACAACCTCGAAGGCAGAGCCTGTGTCAGGCGTAATCGAATAAATTCACATATTCTACATTTGGAAATTGACACTTCAGTGACGATATTTATATATGTCGCACTATCGATTTCGTGATGCGTGAGAAAAATGTCATCGAACGTTCAATTTTTTTTCAATTCAGGTGCGAGATGCCCATAATTGAAAATATAGTTTTTTTTTAAGATTAACGATTTATCTAGAAACCTTTCTTTCTCAACACCCTTACGCAATATTTTATCTTTCAACTATACCTGTTGATCACTCCGTGGATATAAATTAATTCCGCTGACAGACAAAGAGTGACATTTCTCAACGTTGCACGAGATTGAAGATCTTCAATCTCATTGTGCCCACGATCTAATAATTTTCTTGTGGCACGTATGAAAGAGGGTAGTTCCCCCTATTGGGCAACCTTGCAAGACCCTCCGAGGCTTCGAGATCCAATATTGTAATACATACACGCGTGCATTATACTCGAGGCTTTCTTTATTCTATTTCTTTCTTCCTTCATCAAAATGTATCGATTTATTAAAAATTGTTCGATTACAAGCGTATTGAGAGTCTAGTGATTTTGCGATACAGCGTACGTAAAGGGTATATTTCAGGAAATCAAGAAAAACCCTATTAATATAATTTCTTTCTGCTGGTCGCGCAATAAACAAGATACAAAATTGGTAAATTAACAAGAAAAAAAATTGCTTTTATTAAATCCCCTGGCACAGCAAAAAATGCATTTTTGCCATGCGTCGTTATATAAACCATGCATATATATAATAACCTACATATATATGTATGTGTATTTATTTATATACATGTCTGTATTTCTATACGACCATTACGTACACGATATGAATATATTCAAATATCCCTGTGTACGCTGCGTATAATCATAGTCAGTTCACCCACGTTATCTAGAATACCATTTTCGTTGATTCTGAAAATATTGCACGAGTCACATCCAACAATACGTAGATTTGCACCACCGTTGCTAGCTATACATTTCGAATGAAACTTTTTTCTAATTCCTCCCAGCGATCGTTTTTAATATACGTTTTTTTTCGTCGCACATTTCCCCCGTGGCTATCCGTTCCATCCCCTCTGGCTCGACGTTTCTACGATAAAGAAACTGTGCGAGCGAATCGACCACGATCGAAGCGCGACGTGACAGGAAGTGTATTTGACTTTTGATGGATTTTAATTCGTGTCTCTGAAAACCTTGACACGTAATTGAAAAATAATGTAACTCGAGGGGATGTTCCGAATTACGAAGAAAAAGCGAAAAAAACGTGATAACACGATTTGTGTAATCGGGTGGATTATTGAGGAGAGGTAGAAATTCCATTATCCTAAAATTTTAATGCAATCGTGTCTTTATTTTTCCTTCCCTCTTTCTCTCCGTGTCGCTTATTTTTTCTGTCGTACCTTCTCAATCTCATCGCGATTTATTTAGAGAACGCATTTGATCACGCGATGCAACGTCGATTCACCCGTCGAACGTGACACAAACCATCGTGTAAACCGGTAACCTGCACGAGCCTGGCAACCCCATAAGAAAAAAAGACACCATCCCTCTCACCCTCGACGTAACCCTTCGGTTAATTATTTCGCCACGAAAAATACAAGATTCTCGAGCGAACGTATTATTTCGCGAACTAGAAAATTCTCAAAGGACGAACGTCTTTTAAAATCCGTCACTAACCTCGGTCTGAGTCTCCATGCTCCTTGAAATTTGTAAGCTCTCGGCGATTATCCGTTTATTCATCCGAGCTTTTCCGGAGTAAAATTCTTGCGGAGTCCGCTCGGGGCCAACAGGGTCGTGGGGTCGGTGCGGGTCAACCGCAGACTTTGTTGAACTCAGCGTGTCACGCCGAAGGAGAAATCGAGCGAATCTCTCGGCTGAAAAGATCAAAGGTTTCGTTACTTTCATTATTTTTTTTCATTTAAATTCGTCGCTTTTTTCCATCGAATATATTGTTTGACGAAACTAATAAACGTGTAGAAAGAGGGAAAAGGAGGGATTCGAGAGGAAAGTCATCGACGAGACTGAAACACTGATCGTGCCAGCAGTTTTGACAATATTATGATCTTTGTAACACTCCGTTGAATATTCCTTGATGTTTCTATTTCACGGCTCGAGATTTCGTCTCTACATATGCTCTCTCTCTCTCTCTCTCTCTCGCGAGTATCTAAGTCTACGAAAACTAGTTCGTCATGCATATATCATATAACATGCCTATCATACTCTCGCTCGAGTGACTTCCAAATTTACATTATACGCCATGATGGAACCTCGTGCTTGACGAAATTTGTTTGCTCGCTGGAAATGCGATCTTACACGGTAAACTGGAGATTCTCAGCGTCATGCGTACCTACGCGAATATCTACAAATGCGATTTAAAAAAAACATAATATTTTCTCTTTATCTTTCTTCCGTGGCTTTTTTTCGAATCGCAATTGCGTCGAAACGTTTCAATACCGAGACTTGTCTCGGCGACTGTTCGTTCGACGAATCACGAATCGGATTCAATTTTCAATCCACCCTGAAATCACTCTTGGTCCAACCTGACCCCCCCCCCCCCGAACCCCTTCTGGCATCCCACTCCTGCTCAGCCACCCTTCGTCTAATCAGATTATCCGTATACGCGCGGCATCCGGCATGAAACTTTCGAAATCAAATTCATTCCCGTTCGCCGTCTGTCGTTAATAAAACGAACAAACGGGATGAACACGATCCGTCTCGATGCATCTACGCCACATCGTTGCAGCTTCCGGTTCTCGCACGTTCTCGATTGAATTTCACTCGTCGCGATAATCTCGTCGCTCGTCACGTAACGCCAGGATATGGGATGAAAATTATTATCGAATGACGATTTTTAATTACGTTCGTATTCGGAAATCTGACTTTAATTCGTGACAAGGGCGCAACCTTTTGTCTTTCGTCCGATCCAAAGACGCTCGTTAAGGAAGTTCATCTGGTACCGAGTTAGTCAAAACAAAAATTGTTATGACTAGCGTAGTCCGTTCAATAAGTTTGGCAACGCTGCAACCAGGCGCGACAGCGTACCCTGTACAGCTGGCATATGTTAGGTTAGAATTTTTCATTCCATGATTCACGTCGACCTGCTTCGACCGCGTTTGACCATGGAAGAAAATTCGAAAAAGAAAACGTTTTTCTGGAAAGGCAAACGTGTCACTGAAAAAGTGTACAATTCACGAGCGCGACAGGTGGAAGTGGGAAAAGTGTTGATTTCAAAAAGCGCGCGGTTGCGACGTTGCCGCTATGACATGCGGCTGGAGTAATATGGAGGCTAACATCTAAAAAATCAGTATTTTTCGAGACAAATTAATTAATTCTAAAGCTCACAAGAATCTAATTGATTTAAGAAAGCTATCCAAGGGTTCTCTATATATTTTTGTATCCATTATAAAAGTTTCATTCGAAATCATTTGTCAATGGTTGCAAATTTCAGGTTTATAAATGGGAAAAACACGACAATCCATAAGAGACCATGTTAATTAAGAAAAAATTTATTTATTAATTGCTCACGAACAAAAAATCCGGAAGATTTGAAATTTGCACAGGTGACTTTTTAGATACTCATAAGTGTACTCGAATTGTTTTATCAATATCTGTTTGTTAATTCGATCATCAGATGAACTCCCTTAAGCAAAAAAATCCAGAAGATGTTTTTCAGGGGTAGAAAAACGCGAAAGCCAATCGATAATCGGATCTCGTTGATAAACGTTACCGTAAAACAGGATTATATTGACATTACACGGGCAACTTTGACGAGTTTTTGGGGCTACTTTAACCGAGCACCAAAATACGGTTTAAATATGTTCGCAACGTTAAAAAAGTCGAAAAAAAAATATTTATGTCATCAATTGAAAGATATCGAGATTATATGATTGATTTTGACATTTTTTTTAAAAACAGGCATATAAAAAATATTGGCGGGGGGGGGGGGTCAAAGCCAAAGAAATTTAGGATGTTAAAAAAAGTTATCTACGAAACACTTTCAAAACCTGTTCAAAGTAACCCCGTTTGACGGTATTATCCTCTCTCCCTCTCTCTCTCGCTCTTTCTCTCTGACGTCACCCAGATTCTAAATTGAGCGACGAAAAGTCGAAGTGATATAACACCCTACCACCTTCTTGTTCCATTATCGTCCACTTCACTGACCGCTGATTCCCCCCCCCCCCCCCCCGCCCCGCCCCCTTGTCATCCTTCGAATAAATACATTTTGTTCTCTCGTCGACGAAGCTCGAGAACGAAGAATTCAAGCGAAAACAATCGGATAATTTGCCTCGTGGTCTCTTCGACTCTTACGAAGGATTTTCGTGCGTAAATTCGCGAATAAATATTCTAGCGAATTGTACTCGCTGTTTCGCGGTGTTCGTGCACGGTTCATCGAATAAACGGCACGTGTACGTGGGAAATAAAATTGCCACGAGTTTCGATGTCGAGTATCGCGCGGTCGCTTTTCAGTAAAATATACTACGCGGGGTATCACGAGCCTCTCGCGAAGTCTCTATGAAAATAACGAAAATAGAATCTCACGGACGGCTGAAATAGCAACGGTGTCGCGGGGGAGAGCGAATTCGATTTTTTTTTCTTTTTCACTCGTATCTACGAGCTCACGTTTCTCGCGTTCTCCCTGTTGGTTTTAAAGATTGGTAGGATCCCGGAGAGTTCCGTTTTGTATATCGGACCTCGTCAGACGGCGCGCGGGATTTGCGAATAGCGAAAACAAATAACGGTTACGGAACCCGTGCAAAAAACGCGCTAAATAAGTCAGCGAATTTTTAACGCCCTCGACGTCTTATCAAGACGGGATTAACGGGGCTTATATAAAGTACGAGAGTTGCAGAATTAGAAATTATCACGCGACATGTTCTTCTCCAAGCGGGAAGACCCCGGAAAGACGAAATAATATTCGAGACGCGTTTCTACTTTTTTTTCACGCTTTTAGAAATAAAAAGAAAATTCTGTACGCGCCAATAAAATTACAAGAAACAATGATCTTTTTCGTGAATAATCATTCTTTTTTTTAGTCAATCATTAAATTATGTAAATTGTTAATTTAAATGAATCAATTGCGAAAAATTATTATTTAATTAGTCGTCTTATTTCAATTAATTATTGCAAATATATTTACGAAAGAAAAAATGATAGTCTTTGATAAAAATAATTCGAATACGAGAAATTAAATCGATGCGACAAATAATATTGCGACAGTTCGATGATAAATTGGAGAATTGACCTCATTCACACTCGCGATCCTTAATAGAAACGATTTTTCGTGGTTTTCGCGAAATTTTTCATAGTGCAAATAGAGAAGTAAAATATATCGAGTAGAGAAAGACAGATAAAGGGGTTTTGCACGTTGCATTGAACTCGCGTGCCGTTTTGACTCGTTGCTCGTTGCGACGTTCTGAACTGAGGGAGAGAGAGCAAGAGAGACAGAGAGAGAGACAGAGGTTGGATTTGTGGCTTTGCAACGCGTATTTCGTCGCGACCCTCGTGTGTCCTGCTCCACAGTCATTCAGATCCTACACACGCAGCTTCCGAATTAACCGCACGACCACAACTTTCCAATACCAATCCCTAGCATTCGTGGGGCGTTGCCGGGCAATCGGACTGCTCGCATGACACAGTGAGGGAGAGTGTGAGAGGGTGCGATTGTCGTTTGGCCCGAGCTCCGGGTGCACACGAAACGCTTTTACAGAGGCTGGTATGTTTCAGCGGTCGTGGTCGGGTCAGAGTGAAAAACAAATTTTTAACAGATACTGGAAATAGGCCGAATCGTTCATAGCAGAGTTGACCTATAGTAAGAAAAAAACAAAAAAAAAACATGGAGAATAATGCAACAGGTCATTGGCCTTAAAAAAGCTGAACGAAAAAATAAATATTCCAAACAGCGAAATTTGTCACTCAAAAAGAAATAGTTTTCATAAAAAAAAGAACCGATTGTTCCACTAATAAACACATTTTGGTATTAAATTTTGTTTATTAATTCATCGAAAATAATTGCAATTTTGATGATTTCGCAATTCGCTCGGTACGATGTTTTCATTGAAAAGTTGCGCAACGGGTGTTTACATCCGGTCAATTATATTCGCTGAGTAAGAGACCATTTCCTCGGCGATTTTTCGTCGAGTTTTCCCTGAACGTAAGAACAAATGGTTAACTGTCGGTGGGTCGGAAGCTAGTCGTCTCGCGTCGACGTTGCATAAGCAAAAAGCACAGTGTATTACAGACGCGGAAAATAGCCGAGTACCTTGTTCGCGCCAAGAAGGAAAAAAATGAATGAAAAGCTCGCGATCCGTTATATCTATAGCGTCTAACTAATACGCCAAGCCGTTCGCGCGAGTCGTTTTCTCATGGTGAACACGTGGCGAGAAAGCATCGGTGTGTAAAACAAACAACACGTTGTACGAAGTGCGCGTCGAGCTTTCGCACATCGCTACACTAACGATAAGATTCATTCTCACTCTGGCTGCTTTTGCGAAGAACTCGCACGGTGTACCGCGAGAGAGCTTTATAATAGAATGCATTTTTGGAATTTCACGAGGGCGGAAGAAAACATTCGAAAGCTCGTCAAGTTCGTTGGTGTGAACCTTCGCAACGTCGTACGCCCGTATATGCAGCGAGGAAGAGAATTGGCTTCTCGTTGTGTACAGAAAACGAATGAAAAATGTACGACGCGACGACGTGGCGGAAACACATCCGGAGGAACGATTGCCAACTCTTCTTCTTCGTCGTCGATCAATCGTCGTGAAAGCACCACGTCGCTCACTCACACGTGTATTACATTTATGTGTACATGCATATTTATATATATATATATGTATATATTTATGGATGTTGCATGTATGTATGTATACTCGGTCATCGTGGAAGTTTCGTCTCGGAGCGAAAAAGATATCTCGCACTGTCCGCTGTGTAAAAATAAACCTTTCGCTATATTTTTATGATACGCTCGCGACGCTCACGGCCGACGAGTAAAAATTTCCGAAATTCAACGGTTTTTTAAATGGGAGTGAAAAAAAAAGAAAATCGCGACGGTTCGAACAAAAAATTGTATGGCAATTTTCTGTCTATAAATTTTCATGGACGAGAGTGAAAATTACATCGTTTCTGAAAATGTTGGATTTGGGTAAGTCTTTTTTTATTGAAAAATTAAATGAATAAAAAACGAGCGACTCGCGCGACGTTTTGGAGAATCACGTCGCGAAGCAACCATGACGAGATTTCATTTGTGAAAATAAATCGTTTTTACGGGACGATCTTTCGAAATTACATCTGGTCTCGCGAGGACAGACGTACGTGGGATTAATTATTCGCTAAATCTTACGCGAGAGGTTGCCCTCTTGAAATTTTAATTTAATCGAGAATTTCTCATTCGCCATCACGTTCGAGATTTGCGACTAGCATTTTTCAATCTCCATTAAACATTTATTTTCCTTTTTTTCTTGTTCTACGTCCTAGCTTGCAGCATTTTCTCTCTTAGTCCGGCGGAATTTATCGGCGGAGTATCACGAAAGGGACGCTTCATCAACGTTTCCGCTAGAGGTTTGTGCAAGGCGTAAAATCTCACGCGAGACGGGTTAACTTGACCGTGCGAAATCGTAATACTTATCGCACTATCGTACGAAGAGGACGAGACAATACGAGCAAAAAAATGAACTTACTCCGTGCCAAGTTTACGAAACGACCGCGGACACAACCCGGTACGTGTTCGACGCTTCTTTTTTTCACCACTTTTTCTGTCCATCTTCGTTAATTCTTTGACGTAAATGAAAGACCTCGCGGAGAGTGAAAAATACCGCTTAACTTTGAGACATTTTCGCGCGACGACGATTCATTAGTTTTGAAAAAAACGTAAAAAAAACAGGTGTTGAAATACGAGCTTGACTTTAGCGAAGATATTTAAGTAGTTACCGCTAGTAATGACTGTCCGGGTTTGTCTCATCTAGCTTTTCAAAGTAGAGAAAAAAAAGTATTGCATTACGCGAATAAAATTCATTCATTAATAATTTATCGGTACTTATTAATAATATTATAATTAATATATAATATAAGAGTATAATATCATTAGTATTAATAATATGAGTAATGACAATTTATAATAATTTGGTAGACCATTAATTAAATATCGTCCCCGTAAAATTATTTTTAAAAAAACGTTAATAATTCATTGACAAATATATTTTCCCGAGAGTGCAAAAACCGCATACGGAAAATTTCCCATTACATTCTTAACCACAGTATCGAAGTACGAATTTTAATTTTATGACGAAAACATATCTATACGTAATAATGAACGTTGTGAAAATATTACAAGATATAATAGCCTCGTATATCTATCAAGCCGAGCGCATAAACTACCGAACTATTTTCATAGCGGTTTACATGCGGCGAAATAAGAGGCAGTTCGGGTTTATATCGAGTGATCGTCTTCGGTATTAAAGCCCCGGGGGGTACTTTTCTCCTCATCGAGACGTTGAAGATCACGATATCCCCGCCACTCAAGGATATTGAAGAAGAAACCGAGAGGGGAAGTTTTCACCAGAGAACTGTTGCACCGTTATAACGGCGAACGTCCACTCTCGATAACTATTCAAATCGATCCCATCCATCACGCTCCGACTGTTTTTTTGTTATTGCAAATTTTCAAATATAAACTCGTTCGCTTAACGAGGAAAAAGATCGATTCGCGATATCTCGACCATGAGGTAATAAATGGATAAATCGAATTTTGCCGAATTCGGGTCAATGACGATTCTCATCGACCTGGATACGTTCTAGTTCGCTGCGAATTTCCGATCGCCGCGTATAAACATACACGGAGCGGGGCACACCCACGATCACTCCGCGCGCTTTCTCGAGAGATCCGTACAGCGGTTTCCTCTGTACTATCTCTGCCTTGAGATTGGGTAAATATTTACGACATTGCCGGACCGAAGGCAACGAGAGTGTGATGGAGTGGTGGGGGTGGGGGGACGAAGTAGCTAGCCGGGGTGTGAATTTTTCATCGACAAACGTCTATGTAAACTTCGATACCAGAGACGCGCAAGTTTTCATCTCGAAGATGCGAACGAGAATCAAATCTTCGAGCTTGTACTCCCGCGGCACTCGTCGATAGACTGGATTCGAGATCGTTACATATACATGCAGAACGTGCCAGGATTTCAATGAAAATGCAACGTATCGTGTATCTGGGGTAAAAGCATCACGCACGATAAACGACGAAAATAATTTGGATCGCACATTTGCTTCGATTATTCGATATCGCAAATATTTTATTACAGGCGCAAATATAATATCGAAAATGGGAAACGATGTTGAAAATACGATTTTTGATCAAATCGTATGAAATTTTTTTAATCGAATGTAGTAATTATTTTTCATTGGTATTCTGTGATTAAAATTGGATAAATCGACCTCGTTTCAAGGGGATAAAAGCGTTGTGAGTAAATACTGGAGAAAGTTCTTCGAACGATTTTTTCGACATCGCGGGAAAGTATTGAAAGTTCGAAATTCCGCGTAATGATAATCGTTAAAAATGCTTTTCGAAAACGACAATAATTTTCGATCGACCGTTGTCATGGCAATTGTAAAAATTGCAGCGATTACAAATTATACGACGAAAATAAAATATCGAACAAAGTTCTCGGCCACTACGGTCAAATGTAGCTAATTTTCTCATAATTGCGAGACACATAAAAAAAATAATTATTCGTCGTAGCGAACCCCCGCAAATGTCATGGCATTTCGCTGTTCGCGCTCGGCCTCCATAACAAATAATGAACCCAGGCGTGATACATATATTTTTCTCTATAGAACGAAGGTATAAAGGTCGCGGGTATAGACAGACGCGAACCTTAAGGGCTGGATGAAAAGTCGGAGGGGGTTTAGTCTCGGTGTTTCCCGCGCGACCAAGCTCCCGACGTTTCTGTCGCTCCGTGTCGATTTATATTACGGTCAAGCGTCGTTCATTGGATCGGCCTTGTGCCGCACAACCCAGACCGGTGAATAGTCCGGCGCGAATAGCAATAGCAACTGCAAAATAGAGCAAGTATATCAGCTATAGCGTTTATGTGTGTTGTATCGTTATCGCACCGTCGCCTTTTATTGTTTCGAGACTGCCATAACGTTCATTCTCGTGTATATGCAGCTGCGACTGTTCGCGACGATAGAGCCAAGCGACGAGGCTGCTCCTTTTCTCCCGTAGCGTCGAATTGCCTCCACCACCTACTTTCGCATTTCCGATTGCGCGAATCTATGTATTGTCGTTTTAGTAAAGTCGATAAGCTGTTGCAATAATGAATAATTAATTCGAATAATCACTGCCACTAGGCGATAAGAACCACGAAGAATCAATATCCGACCTTTATTTCCGAAAATAATAAAACCCTGATCGATAATTTAACACCGCGGGACGAAAGAAAGGGAAAAAGGTCGTCACAGTGGAAAAAGCACGTTTTGGTCAGACACGGGAAAAAAATATTTTTATTTATTATTTCCCAATGTATCGTTCGAATTCGTGTTCGAATGTGAGATATTCATCGACTCCGACGAAACTACCCCAAAAACGAGATACTTTTTGAAGGATCGAACAAAATTTCGTATTTTTGTTTGTTTTACTGTTGCTATTTTATTTTCTCATCGCGTTCTGTTCACTCGGACACTCGATCTCGCGAATCCCTATCCTGATAATAAAGAAAATGGAACTACGGAGAGCAACGTCCGGGGTCATGGGAAAGGAAGCTCGGAGGGTTAAACGACTGGCAGGAAAAGTCGATCAGCGAGCATCGGTATTAGGTCGTGCGAGAGACTTTTTGTTAGGGGGTAAGAAAAGCTCGTAGGTTCGAGTGTTTATGTGGATAGGGCCACGCCTCCGTAACGTAAACCTGAGGATAAAGATCCGGAACAGCTCGTACTTTATCCCCACAATTTCGACAGGGAAAAAATACTAGCGAACCCGAACGAGACACGAAAATCGGGTTCGGGAACCTTGCCGAATGTTGTGTCGCGGCGTGTCTCGTTATACAAACCGAGAAGCGAGAAATTACGAGTAAGAACGAGAGAAACGAAAAAAATGAATCGAGACTTTCTCGATCCTTTGACGTTTTACTGCCCATAACTTTATTCTCACCAGCTTGCCTTTTTTTGCTTGATGTATTTTTTCTCCCTAGGTCTCCCACGACACCACCCCCTTTTTGCAGGACAAAAGCGTTCTGTCGAGTGACAACTCCAAAGCAAAACCGCACAATTGTCGGTATTGTGCTGGAAAGTTTTTGTAATTTTGCCAGGTGGACAGGGGTTGAAGGGGGGATGACTGAAACGTTTTATTTTCCTTTTCGTTTATGCATAGAACAGCTCCCTACATCTCTCTCTCTCTCTCTCTCTCTTTCCCTCGAGGGGCTGCACAAATTTCTCCATCTTGATTGTTCAACGCTCTGGTTACGACACACAAGGGCCGAAGTGGATGGGATGACACGAGCGGGGTTTCGCTGCGTGACGTTGAAGCTGTATTTTAATAATATCACGCTGGGCAAGAAAATTGGACTAACCTCTTCCACCCCAGAATTCAACTTTACATCGATTCTTTCTACAACATTTTTCTTTTTTCTCAATCAAACACTCGCGAAATTAGCTATTGTCTTAATTTTTTAATTAATAATAATTAATTGACCTAAAACTATAAACACTGTAAAAAATAAAAAATAAAGTAAATCAAAATAGCACGAGTCAATATAAATAAATTCGTATAAAATAAAAACAAAGCAAATAAAAGGCACTTTCGTATTTACTTGTAGGAAATCGATCGGCAGTGAAGCGCTTCGCGCGAAGTTGGACGATCCGGAAGTGGACGAGGACTAAATCGATGTGCCTCGAGTCGCGTACGAAAAATAGCGAACCAGAGTGCTCGGCAACGTGGGAGAGCGAGTTTATATTTTTTTCATCCGTTAGCCCGGTCGTTGTGCGTTGCTCGAGTAAAAATGAATATTTATGTTTTCGCGAGTGGAGTGCGGGAAAACCGATCCGGCCGAACGTAGATCGAACCTCGAGCATCAGATACGGGTGAGAGATTATCCAAACTACGCTGTTCACCGATCGCTGCGCATATTTTCATCTCGAAAAACTCATCGTACGTTCGAGTCGTCGGTGATTTGCACATACGCTCGCAATTTTTGTATCGTACGTTTTCTTTCCCCGTTGACAGAGTCGATGGAGTACACGCCAATTTATTTTGACCTCTCGCAACGACGTAGACTTGTCATCGCGTTTCTTTTTTTTTTTTGCTCCGCGAGCGCGAAAATGCAAAAACAAAATAGAAAAAGTGCAACATCGAAGTGATAAAAAAACGCGTAAAGCCGAAGAATATTTTATTATTCATCATCGAGGGTTGCGAGAAGGTGGTGGTGGGGGGGGGCGGATGCAAATTCTTTCTCGACCTATCTAGACCACACGAATTCATTAGCGTCGAGTGAAAAGAAAATCGAGCTACACAGTTGTATTTCGTGCGAGATTGAGGCGCCGGGTCGATGGAAAAAACGAGAGGAAAAAGAAAAATTGTATGAAAATACGTGAATACGAAGTCAACCGCGATGGACAATCTCGGCGACGAATTCGTCTCTCGCGCTCTCTCTCTCTCTCTTCGCCGCTCTGGCTCGCGCGCGAGCAACCCCTCGTAAAATAACGAATGAAAAATGCATTTATCGATTCGCTACGTTCCCAAAAACGTTGTATGAATTTTAAATATACCCCATTAGAGATCTCGAGTACGTTTTCTTTCCATCGTTTTTACAGAAAGTACTTTATACAGCTCGCCATTTATATCAATGTCGGTGACGACAACCGCGAAATTAACACGAAAAATAATAATTATTATGATAATAATAATAATAATAATTTGATGTCACCTATTTTCTACGACATATCGCAGAAATTAATTTTCCAGTTTAGCGCTTTAGAAATATATTTCAGAATTTTAGTTGAGACAACACCTTTCTATTTATGTAACGTAGATCCGCGTTGAATCCCGCTCGAGACCTTTACGAGCAAAGGCCGGAAATTCCTGTGTACCACGGGCAGGAAACGCGATATAGCCGTTTAATATTTCGCACACCCCTCCTTCTATTATATATATATAATATCTAAGAAAAGACATAAAATCGATGACGTGTAAATTTGTTCATAACTGCGACTATATATATATATAAATATATATATATGTACCTACATAAAATATATACAGAGTTATGAAGAAATTTACGCGTGATCGATTTCATGTCTTTTCTTAGATATCTTTTCATAGATTTTTTGCATGGATCGTCCATGGCAACTAACAAAGGTCAACAAAAGTCTCTCGATTATTTTAATCGAAAAATAGACAGATGCGACAATTCTCGTGCAATTTAAATCGTGTGAAAACGCTGAAGAGCTCGATAACTCCAGTTGTTATTTCAGTTACCACGAGTAATTTTATTCAGATACGTCTTGTAACTGCGATGAAAATAGTTAAGAGTGGGTAAAATATCGTTTCGCGAAAAAGACGATCTTGTCGTTGTCCGTGTGACTTCGATAATCGAAGCGTGCTGAGCGTAATTGAGAAAGAGAACGAGTTTACGGATAAAGAAGAAACGTATAATTTAAGTTGCTCGGTGGATCTCCTTCTCCCCTTCATGGACGACAAATTTTATTTCATAACCGGGACAGGAGGGCTATTGGATGAAAAAGAATATTCCTGTAAATAGAACGAAACTAAAAAGAGGGAGTCATGGGAGAATGGACGAGGCTGAGAAAAGACGAAAGTTTGATAAGATTTTTGTACGAGCGTGATACGACGCGACGTGACTCATCACATATTTGTGTCATTTCTTTTATTTTTCTTCCTTTACAGTCATCCCTACTTTTCATCACGAATTCGATTATGAGCTCGTCGAAAGGAAGGCAAGAAATCATTTCAAAACGTCTTCGACTCGTTTGCGTTTTATTAAAAAACGCGTGTAAAATCGAAATGAAATATTTCATTAAAAATATTTCTTTTCGTCGCCAGCGAAATGAGCTTTTCTCTTGATACATTCGAGCACCAGCACTTCGTCTCGTACGAATAAAAAAAAACCCTGAAAAAATGACCCGCGATAAAATAATGACGTATTATTTATTAATTCACCAAAAATTCGTATTTCGTTAGAAGAAAATAAAATTAATATTCCGTAGAATAATTAATAATCGTGATTATCTCGATGAAATGTGAAAGATCAGAAGGAAATTGCGATTTTAATTGCGTCTATTTCTTGATCCTGTCCAATGTCGTATGTTAATCAGGACGAGAGCAAAAAATTAATCATCGTCGGTTGGTAAAAAAAAGATCGTCCTGTCCCTTTTTCATCGTCCTTGGTGGGACGATAGGTCGTGTAGGGACGTCTCGATGCTAACGAGATTCTGCCCAGTGCGAAGGGAGAACGAACGAGACCGTGCGAATTATTCAACGATGACGGTCCGGCTCGAGTACATACACGCAGACATGTACGTATAAATATAGATAAATGTATGATACCGCGCACAATCCTATCCTCGGTTTTTTCGAAGTCATTGCGAAGGTCGTTTCAGTTTCGCTAACAATCTCATGTGAAATCGATGCTTTTCCCACTCGGTCCATCCGTCTAGGGGTAGTTGCTGCGGGGGTGGATGCGATGACGATGCTGAGAACTTGGCCATTAGACGTCTATTCTCGCGTACAAAACTCGAGAACTTACCGGTACAAAGTAGAACGAACTTAGCAAATAAACGTTGAATCATTTTTATGCCCGCCTCTAACGCCCCCTATCGAATTAAAATTGCATTTTCTACGAGTAAAATTCATTCAATCGTCATTCGCGATTAAACATTCGACACGTATTTGTACATATTCAAGTTTATTTAACCCGCGAAATATTGGAAACAGACGCTACAGTGATAAGCTTTTATGATAGACTAGCATTATTCCCATCGGGGAATATTCGTCAGTAGCGAGAGGGAGGATTCTCAATTAATCGGAATACCGCCCGTGCGACTATAAAACTTTAATGTCCTCGTCAAAATGTATAAAGCTCCAAAAACGCGCGACGTCGAATACGTCGACTGATAAATTCGCCATTTTTCACGTGTTCCCAATTTTGCATAATACCTTAGTGCGACAAAGCACACGAGAAAGTGCTGATTCTTGTGTTTTGCGAACGTTAGAATTTTCAACGAATTTTTGACGATGTCGATAAGAACGACAGCATACACTCGAAAGTTAACAAACTTCCAGGGTAGTTTCTCTGTACAGTGGGAAAGGGTTAACACCCCGGTAAAATTTAATGACATGATAAAAATAGAGCGTAGTATGAAATACGAGAGGACGCTCGATATACACGCGACGTACCGTTGTTGTATCTATACATATAGATATATATATACCTACCTATATATAGTATATAAACACGTGCACATGCGGGAGGGACGAGATGATCGTAGATATTATCTACAAATTCGACGTCTATTAATCTCGCCGAAATGGCGGTCTGTGAGAGAAAAAAAAGAACATGAAAGAAAAGATGAAAAAAAAATCGAGCGAAAGGGAAGAAACCCGAGGAGCCGTGGCGAGCGTCGATTTTAATGGTATCCTGGCACGATAGAAGATAAGTCAGTGTGAAAATACGCCCGTAAAATGTAGCGACTTTACGTCTCATGCCTTATACGCGTATCCTTATAACACTTTCAATCGGTACGTACGTTCGTCATCGTTGCAAAAAAAAAATAACGATATAAAATAAAAATAAAAAGACGCGAATAACAGAGAAAAAAAAATTACGCAAAATGCAAGCGAATGCGTGTTCGAACGGAATAATCGTGCGTAATGCGAATTACGGGGAGACAGTCGAAAGTCACGGAGAAACAGGAAGTCGCGGGGTATGTAACGTTGTTAAAGTCGCAGGGATAAAAAAGAAAGAAAGAAAAACAACTGACGGAGCATCCAATGAACTCTGAATGCTCTGTAACTACTGACTTATACACGCATATGTATATATATTTATACATATAGATTTACGAGAAATAAGCTCGCGTGACGTCTACCCCGACGTCTACAAGCTAAAACGGCTTGGCGACGAATATACGAAGTCGTGGGCGTACACGTTTATGTAAAAGTGGCGTGTGCACATACCGGTTATCGATCTCTCGCGGGCTTCCCAGAGAAGCTGAAAATGGGATCGATGGACGATGGTACCTTATGTATCGTCTGCATAACCCAGAGAGGCTTTACATAGGCGAGGATAGACGTATACGCCCGTTTCGTTTTCTCTCTTCCTTTTCTACGCTACCATCGCCCGACGATGTCGATGCACCGACAAATTGAAATTCTTTAATACTTGCTTTCGGACTTATATATATATATATGGATATTAATGTAATAGAAATGTCTCGGCACTGTCATGTAGAAAATTTGTTTCATGTCTATCGGATGAATTTTTATGAATTTCGAGATGTAAAGAACAGTGGTAAATTCAGAAGAAATTAAGACGAGTGATTTGAGACGATTATCTTCAAACTTTTTAGTATAAAAAATTGTTATTTTCATCATTGATTAATTAAAGACTAACTGAAAATTGGAGACTCGAAGAGTAAATTGAGATCGAGCAAAAAAAATTGTAAATTAATTTACAGTGAAATGTATCGTTGAGATATTTTTATATTATTTTCATTAAGTGGGATATTGTTCCGCGAGATTTTGTTACCCTCGTGAATTTAGGGATAATCTAATCGTTCTTGCCTCAAGATTGACTCTCGCATTATCCCGCGCATCGAAGCGCGATCTATCCGCGAGCGAGGGCAACACAAACCTTTTCTCTTTCTTTTTTTAAACGCGTTCGGTTCATCGAACCGGAAGTGATAGGGGCATCGAGACGAGGAGAGAATATGCGGTCAAGGGAATAACACTGGTGGTACAGCGTACGGTGTTTGACGGTTGGTTGTAATTTTCTGATCGAAATATCGAAAAGCATGAAATCTCTGAAAATACGCCGTATCACTTCTCGAGTACGTTGCGACGGTGTTTATTTTTCTTATTATTACTTTTGAAATCTTACGACTAATATCTAATTCTAGATTCGATCGGGTGAAATCTATTTCAATAATTTTTATTTTTTATAATCTGATAAATAAATTTTCCATTGTTATCAGCTCGTTTTATCGTATGGAAAAACGGTTGGTTGTAATTTTCTGATCGAAATATCGAAAAGCATGAAATCTCTGAAAATTGTCTTATTGTTACTTTTGAAATCTTACGACTAATATCTAATTCTAGATTCTATCGGATAAAATCGATTTCAATAATTTTTATTTTTTACGATCTGATAAATAAATTTTCGATTGTTATCAGTTTGTTTTTTCGTATGAAAATATAATTTAATTTATTTTCCGTTATTTCTTAAACTGTAAAATTCGGCAAATAAATCGTGATCGTTGGGAAGACGAAGCGAGGTTTGTTGCAATCGCGTCACGCTGGTTCATCGCCCCGTCGATCAGCTACCTCGTAATATAAGGAGCTTCTTCACGAGCGAATACGTCGTTAACGTTTACCCGTCTTTTATATCGCCCGATGTTACGCGAAAATGCTTTCGGTCGGCTACGATATAGGTAATTAGATATTGTTCGTATTCTCCCGCAAGCTGGTACCGACTTTATAGCAACGACGGTAGAAACCGTAATTTCAAACTGAGCGGACCGGAGTACAGCGGAATCGTAAAATATACACCGAATTATGAGCGAATCAGTAAAGTGCTGGCGGAGTCCGCGAGAACTAAAATCCGAAAGTCATTCGCGACGTATAAAATAAATTATCAATTTTTTTTTAACAAATTTGCTAATTGTAATAAAATTTAATTAATTATTTTCGAATTAATGAACGATTAATCTCTCGATTAATTACTTCATTGGCGATAGTTCGAAATATTAAGCGACGCGATAATTAAATTGAATTTGACACGGGAATGATAAATCTCGATTATCCCATCGTAAAACAATTATAAATCGATTTTCATCGAAAAACGATCAATCCCTTTTGCCAAATAAATTTTCTCGTGTGACGTACATAATATATATCTTTTTTATCCAGAAAAAAAATACGACAAAAAGGAAAATCTCATTTTGCACTCAAGTTCGAAGGATATTCGTTTGCATTCCGGATTTATAGCCGAATCATGTTCCACAGCGAGTGACGAGGATTTTCTCGCGAGCAGACACATATCGTTTACTGGAAACTTTCCATCTGGCGCACCCTCTCGCTCGTTCTACACGGCTCAACCCGCGGGATCTCGTTTTAATGAAATAACGAAGGGTCTCCCCGAGATACGGAGGCTACCGTCGAAATTGAAAAAATAGACAAATGAATCGGACGACCGTAGAGTAAGAGAGACCGAGAGACAGAGTGAAAGATGCGCGGATGAACAAAATTGACAAAAGCATAGAATTCACGTCCCAAAAGAAAATGAGACAGGCAGGCGTGCGACCGAGCGAGAAAGCGCGGGAGCCGAGCTTCTCGTCTATGTGCAAATCATTCGGACTCGCCAGTGCCAGGGACACGGGAAAGTACTTTTGCGTATATACAGAGGGCGAGAGAATTGAACGAATTGAACGTTTGACTAGGGCGAGCGTGAGACGAAAGTTGGACCAACTTAATCTCCCGACTTTGAGAACGATGCAAATGCACTTTTTCACTCACGATTTAAATGAACTTTCTAGACTATTTACTGTGATTGTGTGTATATATATATATTGGAGGGGGTGAAAAAATTAATTGCGTTTATACCAGACGAATATAAATGTCGATTTGTTCGATATATATTTAAAAAACCTTAAACACATACGTATATTTGTACGGTACTGTTTACAAGATGCTCTTGGGACGATTATTGCGTAAACTTTTAATTATGCACTTACGAGTTCGCGTCGGGAGATGAAAAACATAATGACGCAACGTGTAACGAGTCCCGTGGCAAACACGATCGGTCGGCCGTGAAAAATGTTCGTCGGGTACAAAATCTATAGAAGACAAAATAAGTGAAGATAATATATCGAATGAGTGAACATTATTTGGAGTCGTTTTAATTCGTCTTGAATATTTAATAATAAAAGTAAAATATTTTTTCAGTTTATTTCTTTTCGTAAATTATTTTTAATTATTTTTGTATGAAAATTTAAAATTGATGGAACTAGTGAATAAAAATTGAAAGGAAAATTTGTCTGGGTTGAATAATAATGCGAGTATAGAACGTGACGAGGTAAATGAGAATGGAAAAGATACAAACGAAACGAGAAAAGATCAGCAATTCGTCTCGGCAACGTCGACGTCGACCAGATGAAGCATCGCAAGTGAAAAATGTGAGTAGGGATCGATACTTCGACCAACAGCTCCCCCCCTTAAGGGTCATTCAGGCCCGAGGTGACAAGAAAAATATTTTCACATCTCGGAACATCGTCGACGACGGAGACGTTGACCAAAAACCTATTCCTGTTACGACACGGAGACGAAAATAAGAATTCTCGCTTATAGACGCGTTCGTTTCTGTTATTTAGTCGGTTTTCCCGAGCCTCTTGACATCAAGAACAACAATCCTAAATCTCATATATACATATATCATTTCCAAGAAAAATGAATAACAAAAATTAAAATTAAAAAATTAACAAAAATTCAATGTTTACAACAATAATCATTTCTCGATTCTAATATCGACCAAATTTAATAAACGTCAACGATAATTTACTCTTGAATTCTACCAGCGATAAATTTTCAAAGCCAATTTCAAAATCTAACGGGTTTAAATAAATTTCATAAAATGACGATTTTTTCAAAATTTTTTAATTTTGTCACGGCCAAGCAAAATTGAATAAAATTTCATTATTCTCGTACTCTCGTATCCGAGACGAAAAAATATATATATATAAAATAAAATAAAATAAAAAAACAGCACCACTGTTAAAAATTCCACCCGCGTCAAAATAAACAAATTTAAAAAAAAGATATTTACCACCAGGTAGTTTGCTTTTTCTCGCTATTCGCTCGTAATAAAAACATCGTAAAAATTCATCATTAATTTCAACAACGAGTCGAAATATTTCGTAACGCGAGAAAATGTGCAATAAAATGCGAGGAAAAATGTCGAGACTCACCGAACGTATTAGGCGAGTGACAAGCAATGCCGTAGAACACAATCAGTCACGTCAGAGTCCGACGACGACGATGCTCTTCCCCCGATAGCACACGTCCACCTCCTACTGCCGTCCCTCACTTCCTCCTCGATTATATCTTCGTTCACGCGTGACGCACAATACGGTGCTAACTCGAGCCGCTAATTACGATCCCACGTATGCAAACTCTCGATTAATTTACTCGCCGACGTGACACGAGCCTGTCTCATTACTTATTCTCATCTCTCTCTCACTCTCGTCACTTTTTCGTCCTCTTCTTCCTCTCGTCTCCGGCAACTTCCGTAAAAGTTCGTAAAATAACCAACGCGATTCCAAACACGCGACGCACTACCGCTGGAATTTCTCTTTCTCTCGTACAATCTCCCGGGAATGATCGAAGGGCCACGGGCGAACGCCTCGGTCTAGAACGTCGAGGCTTTTGCACCCTCGAAACACCTGTAGGATCTCGGAGAAAAGTTTTGCTTCGTGAACTTCGCGAAGTCGCGATTCCACGGAGCTCCTGCTTATCGATCAATTTTCACGAAATAAAACGCACCATTTCGGGCGACCGAATCTCATTCCGTTCGTCCGCAAAACTTTTCGTTTATCTACTTTTTTAAAAATATTTTTATATTTTTATTGTTGTTTGTTTTTGACAATGTTTTGTTTTTGTTTTTTTTCTTGTTAATATGCGATTCAATTGGTCGGACAAGTCACTTTTCCCTTGTATCGTTATTATTAATATTATGAATAACGAATTAAAAGATTGAAGACTCCATTATATTATGCTAATGGTTGTTCTTTGTTTTTCAATGGTTAAACGATTAATTATGCAAATTTTTAATATTATCCGTTCGTTTTTCGCAATGTAGCGCAGCATCCTGCGAATTCATCAGGATGGGTTCGTTTTCGTTGCGTTAAATTGTTATTGTATTATTTTGGTTATCGCGTCTCCTTCTCTCTTCGTCTCTCTCTCTTATCTATTTTTTCAATAAATGTTTTTCTTTCTGAAAAATCGAGACAATTTTATTATCGTGTTGTTTTTTTGTTCCTTTTTTTCGATTGTTATTTTATTTTTTTCAATAATCCAACGTATCCCCGTGTATTTCGTCAGTGAGCAATTGTTTGTGCTGCACGCGGGCAACTGGACGCACGTTCGGCGACGAGACTCGAGAGAAGCGTGGTGCGTCGAGTGCGGAACGAGCGCGCCGGCGCTCGCAAGCTGACGGCTTTCGTCGTGCGCATGCGCGACCAAGTTCTCGTACGTCGCTCGTTCGTTTTCTCACGATGCGTATCGTTGATACGACGAGGAAGCTAAGTAGATAATGAAAGACTTTTCGACGCGAAAAAACTTCTTCTTTCTATCGACAAATCTTCTCCCCCTTCGGTGTCTAAAGATTCGATCGGGGGTAAGAATAATACGAATAGGGGATGTTTAATCGCGCGAAGACACGAAGTACAAACGGATCGAAAATTACGAGATATTTTATACGAATCACGTTAAACGCTAGCTTCGGCCAAGGACGAGCTGGTACGTAATCATTTTTAAACTTCCCGCCCGTCGACAATTTCCTAAATCGACTGTCTCCCGAGAAAACGTGCGTGTATTTATTTATAGCGCTAGAGCTTGATAAGCGAGATCTCAAACTGGACCGCTTCGAGAAAACGGAAACTCGCGTCGACCCACGAGGAAACGCGAATACGTCAAGCGTTCTTTCATTGAAAATTAATATAATCGACAAATTGGAAAAAAAAACACTTCAAATTTACGAATTTTTATTTAATATCAAACTAAATATTGACGTAATTAATGTATTTTTAATGCAGATAATTGCATATCGAGAAAATCTAAAGTTTTGTGTTTTATCGAATTTTTATAAACATCGAGATGGGCAACGATTTTCATCGCAGAATTTCGTGCGTTCCGGTTAAGGAAAAAAACAAAATACACGCGAGGGTGACATCGTAGGGAGAAGCTCGAAACTCAACGTCGAGCACAAACGCGTAATAAAACTGCTATATATCGTCTTTGAAATAGGGTTAACGATCGAAGCTTGGAAATTGGGTTATGCACTCACGTTCCAGGTGAACCGTCATAGAAAAGCCTTCGAACTTGCCTACGTACACGTACGAGAGAACACGGGGTGAGTTAGAAAAAAGGAGAAAAATGCAAACATTCCAGCAAACCCAGCGGCTCTCGATAACGATTTACGGTTTTGGCGCATCAGCTGCAGTCTCGTCGACTCGCCGAAATCTCTCGCAAAAAGCATTGTAAAAATAGCCGCGAAATTCGCGACGAGAGAAAAAAAAGGAATTGTGAAAAATTTGACGACACGACGAAAGTGGATTTGGGATTTTTCAACGAAATAATCAAATTAAATTTTATCGTTGGGGCAAAATGTTCTTGCGCAACAGTCATGTAAAAATGAGGTTTAAATACGATCGTTAATTAAATTCAATTTCAAGATTACGACATAATTATTCGACGCGATAATTAAATTAATTTTGTTCTTCTGGAAGATTTTCAGTAGTGTGATAAACGCGTCAATGTTATGATTTAATTCGGTAATTGATTAAATTTTATAGCGCGACAAATATATTGCAATTCTATGTCAATTTTACCATCAATATTTCAAACGACGATGAAATGTGATCTCTGAAAAAAAATTGATTTGCATAAAACTTTATTTCACGTTATTATTTAACACGATAAATTAATAACAATGCACTTGGTATATATTCCCATTGGTACGATGAGCACTTGATATTATTTAGTAGATTAATGAATGGAATATCACTGAAGGTGAAAACTTCTATAGCACACTAAACACTTAAACGTTGCTACTCGGGGCAATCCGAGCCTTGATAAAGCTCAATGACACTTCGTCTTATCGCGTTATGTATATATATGTATATATATCTTTTTTTTCTGTTCACAGGTCCAGGCGTCGCAGAGACGAGTGGCCCGTACTGCGAGAGGCAAACGTGTTTAATGAGAGTGGTACTCGAACGGGCGCCTCCGTTTGCTCGACTCGTAGATTCGACTGTACAGTGTCTGGCGGAGAGAGAGAGAGAGAGAGAGAGAGAAGCCTAAATTGCGTACGCGATGCAAAGAGGGGTCCACCCGTCAGCGGACAATACTAGAAACGTTTCGACGAGCTGTCGCGAGATTCTCCGTCTGAGCGAGTACGTGCGTTACCTACTACTCGAGGCAATACGCAGAGTCCAACCCTGGGTCTGCAGTTTGCTGCTCTTTCTACTGGCCAGGCAGTCAGGTTTGCGACGGATCGTCTGGCCGGAAGTCGAATCGACGAATATACAGCTGTTCGTGTATTCACGATATGTTCCATTTTTACGACTGCACGGAGGCCATAGACACCATTCGAATGCAAATCGATTAGGTATAATTAATCTCTCTGTAAAAATCGATCGATATAAAATAAATATCGTAATTATTTTGTTTTATTGGTATATTTGAATTAAATATTAAATGTAATTAATTTTAGAATATGAGGTTATCATTTTTTATGATTTAATCGATTTATTATTAGTAATTAATTAATTGATTAAAAAATTTATTTAAAAAATCAAATGGTCATTTTCTGTTTCTTTTGTCGGTTAAATTGATAGGAGCACCTAGTCATAATTTTATATCTCGATTCGTCTATAATTAATTCTTAGAGCTAATTTTTGCAATTAACTCGCAAACAATTAATAAATCGTAACATTTGCTATAAAATCATATTTCCGCAGTTTTTTTTCCGACACAGACCATCTGTTGCCATAAAAATGATCTACACCGTGCGATATCTCGAGGCGAGAGGTTATCGTTGCCAATATCGTGTCGCGCGTCACCGATCTCATGTCAGTGGTAAAACTATGAATGAAGCAGAAAATTATCACGTAATCGTGAATAAAAATGCTTTTAGTCGAAAAAATAAAATCAACGTCCATTAATTTTTACAGCGTCAAAGTGCTCGTATTCACTCTCGTTTTTTATTTTATTTTTTTCAAATACTTTTATTTTTCGAGAATCCAAATTCAATGGCCTTGGCATTCTCGACTTTGTGGTAACTGCGCGCCATACGATAAAAAGCTCCCCGAGCTTTTTATCGTACCTACGTTCTTTAAAAAAAATGGTGTCACTCGTCCTGTCATATTTTTCATTTTTCTCTTACCGTCTCGCGTCCTATCGTCCTTTCGTTATTCTCCTTACGCTCTCTCCGTTACGCCCGTTCCTAATTCCTCCTTTTCAACTCCCGCTGCGTATCGAGCTTACGTATATCGTTCACACGTGTCGTCGAGTTATATTATCCGTTGCTCACTGCTGGCCACAGCTGTAGGCACCGAGTTCATATATACATATATATAAATATATCTACGCTTATACAGAAATATATCTGTATACGTATATGGGCGTATAGCGGATAGACTGTGCATATCGCGGGACATAGAGAGACGAACCTTGTGATAAATTGCCAAGCACCGAGACGATCTGTAACGAAACAACTATGGGACATTTAACGTGCACAATTTCTCTTTAATATTTCTCCTCTGGTATTTAAAGTGAAAAATTATGTTCTCGCACGAATCTCAGGCGATAAAAAAGAAAGATTTATGATTACGTTGAATCTACCAATGGGAGTTTGTAGAATTATCGTAAAAATTGCAAATGGATTGATGGTTGATAACAAAAAGACGATAAAGCGGATTTCATAGAAAACTTTAAAAAAACATTTTTTGGTGGCAAGATGATTTATGAAAATGTAAGTAACGTTGTTTTAAAAGACATAGAAACAAGCGAAAATTTTGACAAATTCTCAAAATAACAACAAAAAAATAACTTTTTTGTTCACTGCCCGTTCAATTAAAATTCAACGTTGCTCTTGTTATATTCCGCGTGGGCCCCGAGGCCATCGAGACGCGACTTTGTCCGAAAATAAAGACTCTAATTCACGAAACGAAAGAAAAAAACTGAAAAAAATCATCGACGTGTCGATAGAAACTTCTCTTTTATCAAAATTGAACGATGTAACGTCTTATGGCACCTGATCTCGTCAAATATATCCAAGATCGTCATGACTCTCGCGTCGAGGTGAATGAAGAATTCTTTTTTCTTCTCCCGGGTGGTTAACCCAAGAATTCACGGTTGAAAAAAGAAGATAGAAAAAAAAGAAAATGTAAGAGGGCGACCTCGTATCATTCGCGTCTTCGGGCCATAACCCAAAGGAGGGAAGAAGAGACATGCGAGTGTCTCGATGTTGCACATCAGCCTTAGAAATGTCGCGTCACGAGGGTCGCGCAATCTAATAGTCTCGGTTAGCCCGAGGGACTATAGAAGGCCTATATTACATATATTACATATATATATATATATATATATATATATATATATATATGTGTGTGTGTGTGTGTGTGTGTGTGTATGTGTATATTATATAATATAATAAGAAACCTTCCTCCTCATGTCTTCACGTCTGCGCGTATTCGTAGACACATATAAAAAACTGTGCCGATAACGATAAATATCTATATATTTATAACATAGATATACAAGCCATGCTATAAAATAAACGACGATATACAGGATAGCGAATACGATGATATAAATATCTTCGCGGTGCATCGTTCTATATGCTGTGTGCATTTACACCGCTTCTGAACATCGCGCTTTTCACATGCTCTAAGGGATGATCCTGAAATATACGACCAACTTACGACACAACCTGGATTCCAATATAGAGTCCCGATAAAATATCCAACGATCATTGCTGACTGGAGGATTTATTTTAGGTGAAAAAATTCCCACCTTTATTTCGAAAAATTACTTCAAATTTGTTTGATTTATAATGAATTATTTACAATTGAATGTGCCATTAATATTTCATATTTTAGAGATTAATTTCAATTTGTTGTTTTCGTTATTTCGTAATATACATGTTTTTTGGTTATTGAAGAATTTCGATATTGTGTCTTTTTTTATATTTGGGAATTTTACGTAATTTTTGGTTGGATTATCGGTTGAATATTTCATTCCCGAGACGCGTGGTTCATCTTGATTATAGGCTTATCTAGGACTACCCTTTCTTCGTGACGCGTTTATTTTAATTAATTCCACTTGGAAGAATTCACGGGCGTAGCTTGGAGCTCGAAGAGTAAGATCGTAGGATTAAAAAAGAAGATGAAACGAGAAGGAGCTACGCTCGCTATGTCCTCGATCATGATATACATCTACAGTTATATATATATATATATATATATATATATATATATATATATATATATATATATATATATGTATAGCTTAAATATTACGATAGTCGAATAGCCGACATTTACTCGTCAAATATTTACATATTCGACTCTCACGTGTGTGTGTGCGCGTTTGCACAACGTGCGAGTACCGTACGCTCCATATATGAGCAGGATTATTATACCCCTCGTGTGGTTTCCTCCTGCTCATCCCGAGTATCTACGCGCAGAATAAAGACAATAGTAGATAATATATTTGTCTTGCGGATGAAACAAGAATTAAATGTCGCGAGGTTTGTCTTGAAGAAATACACGTGTATTGCGTGTGTATATGTGAGTTTTGTGTCTCGAAAATCATAGCGAGCTGACACGAAACACGTATCATCTTTACCGAGATATAATACAATTTTCAAAACTCTCGACTGCAGTAGTTTTGAAAAATAATTTTAAAAAATTACAATTTATGAATTAAATATCAATGTATTTGATTATTTATAGCTTTAAATTAACGGTTTAAACCTTTTTAAGCTTACAATTTCTACAAATAATACAGTGTCACATAACCATTCAATTTTAGCCAGGCTACGCTCCGCCTTGAAAATTGTTCGCTATAATTAATGCTATAATACCGCGATCATATTTCATAGTTCAGAGTGCGCTGCGTCAGAGGGTTGAAATTTAGAAAACGTCGATTATTTTTTAACATAATACGAAACAAGTCATAGGATTACTGTGATAGGATGAGTCACTTAAAATAATTCGTTTGACTTGGAAAATTTAATCCAAAATTCAAATCAATCTCTATCTTCGTCTCATTGGAATAAAAACATAAATAACTTGAAGAATAAAAAGTTACAAATTTCATGGGATGAAAATATGTGAAAGAATGCGAATTATAATGAGTTTAATCAAACGATATAAGACATGTTGTAAAATATGCACAACAGTAGATATATTCATCGTTGCAGGACCCACTCGATTCTACGAGGCCTGTTACCCTGTTAGTCTGTTACCATTAGAATCTCGTGTATTACCGAGGAAAGTCATAAATACATAGAGACCGCCGTGTGTATGTGAGAGCTACAAGGCTCATCTCTCTCTCTCTCTCTCTCTCTCTCTCTCTCTCAGAGTAACCACAAAGCTGCGTGTGGATAATAGATATGCAATTAACAGCAATCATGTCACACCCACGCTCTCTCTCCCCCCCCCCCCCCCTCTCTCTCTCTCTCTCTCTCTATCTCTATCTCTCTTTTGGAAGGAATTCTCCTTGCCTCTTGGAAGGAATTACGCCCCAAGGCTCCGAGAGGAAAGGAAAGAGAGACGGAGAGAACCTTGGAGCCTAATTTCCCAATCGGCCCTAAAGTACGATACTCGCAAAAAGGTGCCTCGTGGGAGAGAAGCATTTTTAATTCACAAACATGATTTTAAATGCGTTTATTCTCGTCGAAAATTTGCTGCACAACACGAAAATCATAATTATTTCTTTGATAGCTCGAAATTAATAGTCCAAAAATTAAAAAAACAGTGAAATTTAACGTTTTATCGAACTATTTAAGCATCAAAAATTTGTTTAGTCCAAAAAGACTTCAATGGGCGGTTACGGAATCGGAAATTTTCCGCGCAACAAAAAGATGACCATTATAATTTCAATATATTGCATTTTACCGAAATATTAACTTTTTTGACCGTTTCACAGCTGCGAACACATTAAAATTTTCCTTACACTCCGCATGTTCACTAAAATTCAAGGAAGTCTATCAGCGCGTTGCTTTCCCAGTCCTTAGGCGAAATTCAATCTGACCATTTTCTCTCTTCCATTCTACTTGTCACAGGTGACGAAAAATACAAACGGTCTTTGCAAAAAATAATTTTATACCAGAAATAAAGAATAATTTGCAATTATTCATTTATCGTTAATATCGATTAAAAAATGAATATTATTCGAATGAAAAATCGTTACAAGTAATTATGATCTGAATAAAATGATTTTTGATCCAAAAGAATAAATTCATCGCACGATTATTTTATTGGAAATTAATTGTTGATTTTTTCGATGGACGGCCGTCCAAGGCGGGCACTTTGGTGCGAAACGATGATGGCAATAAAGCGCGCACGCACAAGTCGTTACTACCGACCGAGAGAGCCAATTGACTGGAATTAATTGAGTTCCAACGCCATTATCTTTTAATGCTATTTGTTTAATCCAAGAATCGCGGCCGGTTGCTTCTGCCACGAGTTCCGATGGTGCATTATAATATACACCGGTGAATATCACGCTGTTAAGCTTCCGCCAACGCCGCGCCCTCTTCCTCCGGAAACCACCGTCGCCCGTGCTTTCGTATCAATTTACATTACCGCTAACGTGTATAATAGGAAAGAGGAACAAGATATAAAAGCCCGAGATAATAGCATCGGCCATTACAATGTTCCAAGAATCTTGAACACTTTCCAGACATACCTGCTGTGCAATGTACCCACGCTCTAATAATTAATCCGATTTCGAATCTATGATAAAAATTATTCCTGGAACCCAAAATTCACGGTCAAAAAATCCAAAACTGTTCGCGAGTGATAAAAATGATATTTGTAAAAAACGGCTAGAATTCACAATAAAATAAAAAATAACAATATAATAAATAATATCCATTTTTCAGACCGAATTTGAAATATTACAAATGAAAAAATTAATTCTCTCATTGTTTTTCTATAGAAGAATGAATTTACAGGGTTCTTGAAAAAAATACGATAATTATCAGAATGTGGGAGTTTAAGGTGTACACCCTCTTCGGCTTTTTACACACCTATGTTACCATTCCAAATCTATCCTCCGACATTCGTATTCGCGACCACGGCTGCAGCCGTTTCGCATTCCCCCTAATCACCCTGTGTATCGCATTTGCCACGGACGGAGGGAAACTGCAGCAAATCTCCGCCGATACAGGTCGGTACCTACCCACTCTCCCCCAGTGTCAATGCAAGTAAACTCAAGCACGTCCACCAGAGGCGCCTAGGGCCAGCACCTCCTCAACTGTGACGATGGGCCACCCGATGTCCGACTAAGGCGTCACCATCCGCGCGATGAGAACCGCCTTGCGGGAGCACCCCAGCCGAACATCGACCCCCCACTCCTCACAGCGAGGTTTTTGTTGGGCATTTGTTTTGGAGGGATCCGAACCGCCTGGATTTCAGAAAAACACTTAGAAATTTTGTTTTCATTGGTGTCGGCTATGGAAATCGAACCCTGGTCCGCTGCGTGCGAAGCCAGAGTCCTACCCACCGAGCCACCGCGCTCCTTTTTGCCCTAATTTTGTATTTGTTTTATAATATTTGAGGTATTATGATATATCTATCAATTTCAGATCGACGATTGCTTATTCGGTTAATTAAATAATAATAATTTTTCTATAGTTATGACATTGCGAATGAGTGATTATTTATTGATTCGATTATATGGAGAAACGTACAGAAACATATCTTTTTTTTAATTTCGACAAAAAACCGCTTTGTAATTTTTGGGCTGCTTGTTAAGCGTGGGTTCTCCGTAGCTCCTTCCTTCTTCACTCGGGATATTTTATTTTATTATCAACTATACAGTTATACCGCCGACACGTATACCAATATTATCGTACAAAAGTTCGGCAATGGCAAATAATTTCATCAAATAGCATATTATTTGTACGTTCGTGAAATCAATACTCATTTAGTACATACGATTATCATAATATAATTGATAATACACAAAGTCAAGATTATCTCTGAAGATGTTGACGGTAGTCGATGTCCGCAGGGTTTCATTGACACATGGCATGTGGTGACATTGACCATGTGATTATAAAAATTGACAATACACGCTCCGAATATTCGCTTATCTTCCATCCGTATGTATTTTCCTGAAAAGTATATATTCGTTCTTTATTCATAGTCTTACAGGTTGATGATCACGCATCTCATGATTTGGAACATAATGCATATTACTTACAAATGGCGAACCTAATTAAATTATTAATTGGACGTTATTTCATCATAACCTGTTCAGTTCATCGCAGGTGTGGTAAATATCATCACCGACGTATCTCGGTATGTATTCTTCCTCCACGCCCACGCACTTTGTCTTCTGACAAATCTAAAACATTGGTGCAACCCATTAACGGTTTTCGAACTACCCTATGTTCTACAATTTTAGCTCTGACACGATTACGGATGTATGACCATAATTAGTAAGAAGCCCTTTTGGGAATTAGAAGCTGGCGATAGTTACGTTTCTCGAAGGAAAAAACATTCATGAAGCATTAAATCACATACGGGAGGTACTTACGCGAGATTCTCCGCACGCTGTTCCGGATGCTGTAAGAACTCGTAGGCCTGTATACGTTCGTGTGGGATGCTTAATATAATATCCAGTAAGCGTCTTATAACCGCAGTGTATGTAGTGACACCCACCATTGGGAGTTCGTTGTTCGTCCTAAAATGTTTCAAAGTCATATGTACTGTAGAAGAATAATTTCGACCGAGAATCACATTAGTTAGTACGTTGAAAGATAATTAGCCTCACTTTGCATGCAACATCGTACCCATGGTCTTTGCATTGCTCGTGGCGCGTTTTTACTGAACTCATCCATGGCATAATCCGCTATGGCATAAATACATTTACACGTCAAACAATTTGTTGACAATACAATATGCAGACAAAGTATTTCGGCGATATAAACTGAGTCAGTACGCTTTGAAAATATGTTGTCTGATTAGTGCCCTATATAGTATTCTATAATATAATATGTGACGTAAATATACGTCATGTATTATGACATTATATTATACAACAAGATTCTCGATTTTTTGGTCAATGAAGCCTGTTGAAATTTTACACACATTTTTATATGACATCAAAGAAGCTTCAAGTAGTTTTTTATAACAATCTTATGGAAAAAAAATTCATGATTTCGTTTATTATATAACAAGTAAACTTTACGTAGGATCAATTTGAATTTTGAGTATGTTGTTCTTTACTCGATTTGCAACGACTTTTCTAAATGGATTTAAACGTTCAGTTCACTTGGAATTTGAGAAAAAACGGGAATAAAATTGTAACTCCCCCACCCACGGTAGGACTACCTTAAGTGGTCCAGGACCTACATATGCATGAGCTATGTGGAACTATGCGCCGTTGAGCCACTATTCGGGCTTTTAGACAATCATTAACCTATGAACGATACTATATTCTACAAAGATTTACGTACGACGATACATTTGTGGACGTCTTCCCCGCCTATTTCTAATGGCATCTCTCCGACGACATTGACACACTCCCGATTTATGCAGATCTAGAACATAAATGTAGAATAATGTGGAATCATTTCCGACTACTTGAAGATTACATGAAATAGAATGTTATAAACGGCACGTACTTTGTTTTCGCCACACTTCGTTCCGATATCAGTACCCCAGAGAGGTATTACTTTCTGAAGAAAATAATAGGGAGGATGTCGACGAGCACAGTGTAAAACTTCGCATGAAGTAGACGCGCTCTATTGAAAGTACGATTAGTTCTTGCGAGTAAAGCGATGCTTAAAAATAATATTACCTCACAAGCACCAGCGAATCCACGGCGTTTGCATTGTTCAGTCCGAGTATATGCCAGTATTAATGGTTGTGCCTATGAAAATGAAGCGAAGACGAAATTGCGTTTTTTCTGTTAAAGTTAGATATTCAATATATCCATGGAATATTCTATCTTCGTGTGCAAACAATTTCTATACTCTCGCGGGGATCATATTTAAAATAAGATTCTGTACGGACGCTGGAATATTTTTGACGCTTATGTTAGTCGACTATCCGCGCCACCTTAACACCGTGTGACTTATAAGGCCTTGCCTCATAAAAAAATTGCAAACTATGTTTAATGCGTTGCTGAGGCGCGGTATCCCTTATGAGGCCGTCATTAATCTACGTACAACTTTATATATAGGGTAAGTCCGGGGGAGATGGCCGAACGGGACAGATGGCCACTCGATAGAGATGACCAGCTGGCCAGTCGTAACTTTCTTTGTTTGTTTAATAAGTCTAAGTTTTGTTGATTTTGAGACTGATTATAATTAACATTGCAGAAGAAATATATTAAAAGTTTTATTTCCGATTAGAGTTATTGTTTTATTTATCAGAGTTTCTCCACAATAAGTTCTCAAAGTTAATAGGGCCATCTTCCCCGGACTTACCCTTGATTGACTTACCGGCCTGCACTTGCTGAAAATATCATCACCGATGACGCATGTCGGGACCATAGGATTTGCATCAACGCAATTCTCGTCTATGCAGATCTGGAATATTAACGCAAAAGGCGTCGTAAATAATTATTCTGTCATTAGGTCGAGTAATCAAGATCATTTTCTATCCTTGGTAATGTCGGCTATTCACAGCTCGTATCGATGATTTTTTAACAATTACAAGATTCCGTGAAATAAAGTGTAACATACGATACTTACTTTGCCTTCACCACATTTCGTTCCTTTGGCAACGCCCCCTGAAGGTTCTATTACAACCGGCATAAAATGACCATCGGGTGTTGACCGACCGCATTTTAATTGTATGCATGAATTGGAGACGCCGTGTTTAAACTAATGATAAAATTCAAGCCAAGTCAAATTATTACAAAAACTAATTGAACCGAAATACATATAACCTCGGTAGCTTACTCTAGAAAAGTGATCGTTAGAAATTATCGTACCGCACATGCAGTGTCGAATCCGCGGTTTTGGCATTGCCGATGTCGCGTAGGTATCATGTCTGTTCCTTGTACCTATAAACATTGGATAGAAGTAAAGCGACATTAAAATAACTCTCCGCGTTTTGAATGTCCATTTACTTGATTCTCATATTCTAATCATATACAGGGTGTACCATTTTAATTCATCGATGGAAATAAGTCGCGAAAGTCAGTAGATCGCGCGAAAAAAGTATCTCTTGAAAGTGTTATAACTGCGAGGGTGATACACACACGATGCTCAAATCAAGAAGTTTTCCATCGGTCCTTTAAATATAAATCAATAATTTCTTCACACGTCGAAATTGTAAATGAAATCGTTACAGATACTGCCAAAAACAAATGGTGCTAGCCTCAAATACGGTGGACTTGTGGCACATTGAGTTTTTGATAATAGCGCACATCTTCCGACGACGGAAGGGATGTTGAATGTCGCGAAATCAACCAACTCCACCTCAAGAACGTATTTTCATCGATAAATAAAAGTGGGCCACCCACTGTTCATACGTACACGTCGTATCTAGGAGTGCATTTTTGTATACATATTTTTCAACAACGCAATTTCGTACATTTATCAAAATTCTATTGAATATTATATATTTAACAGAAATATACGATGTCTCTTACTCGCACCAGTAAAAGTTTCACTTTACCTTAAATCTGATTGTAAAAGATGACGCCCACATCACGATAACCGCTGCCACGTACATACGAGATGATATACTTTGGTACATGGTGATGAAAATATGATTTAATGGGCACAAAAGTCGTCCTGAGCACTTATAGTAGAAACTACTCCGAACAGTTAATTCGCAAACGAGAGGACGGATAATTCCTCTTGAAAAATAAGAACTTTGGAGAAGAAACAAAGTACCGTCGTGAAAATTAGACTTCCATATGTTGAACAGGCAGTCGTGGCCACGACTTTTATTCTTTGCATCGTATCGAGGATACGTATGTCCACGCCTCGCAATCACATTCGACGTTGAACAAAAAATGCGGCATTCGCCCATTGGCTGTGAGAAATTTCGTTTTGCAAATTTTCTATCGCGTTCGCTTGTTTCATTGGTCTAAGGAGAAGACGATAAAACGGAATAAAGCGTAGTTCCACGAAACGGGAACATAAATTTTTATCTCTCGGTAAGAAGCATACTCGCTTACAAAAACAAAATTCTTCCCGATCAAGTGTTAGCGGAATTTAAACAATGAAATATGTTGGAAATTCTTTCACGCTTTAATAACAATTTTTCAAAACTATGTACCAACAGCCCTAATTTTGTATTTGTTTTATGATATTTGAGGTATTATGATATACCTATCAATTTCTGATCGACGATTGCTTATTCGGTAAATTAAATAATAATATTTTTTCTATAGTTGTGATATTTAGCGAATGAGTGATTATTTATTAATTCGATTATATGGAGACACGTCTTTAGAAACATATCTTTTTTTTTTAATTTCGACAAAAAACCGCTTAGTACTTTTTGGGCGGCTTGTTAAGCGTGGGTGCTCCGTAGCTCCTTCCTTCTTCACTCGGGATATTTTATTTTATTATCAACTATACAGTTATACCGCCGACACGTATACCAATATTATCGTACAAAAGTTCGGCAATGGCAAATAATTTCATCAAATAGCATATTATTTGTACGTTCGTGAAATCAATACTCATTTAGTACATACGATTATCATAATATAATTGATAATACACAAAGTCAAGATTATCTCTGAAGATGTTGACGGTAGTCGATGTCCGCAGGGTTTCATTGACACGTGGCATGTGGTGACATTGACTATGTGATTATAAAAATTGACAATACACGCTCCGAATATTCGCTTATCTTCCATCCGTACGTATTTTCCTGAAAAGTAGTATATGTTCGTTCGTTATTCATCGTCTTACAGGTTGATGATCACGCATCTCATGATTTGGAACATAATGCATATTACTTACAAATGGCGAACCTAATTAAATTATTAATTGGACGTTATTTCATCATAAACTGTTCGGTTCATCGCAGGTGTGGTAAATATCATCACCGACGTATCTCGGTATGTTTTCTTCCTCCACGACCACGCACTTTGTCTTCTGACAAATCTAAAACATTGGTGCATCCCATTAACGGTTTTTGAACTACCATATGTTCTACAATTTTAGCTCTGACACGATTACGGATGTATGACCATAATTAGTAAGAAGCCCTTTTGGGAATTAGAAGCTGGCGATAGTTACGTTTTACGAAAGAAAAAACATTCATGAAACATTAAATCACATACGGTAGGTACTTACGCGAGATTCACCGCACGATGTTCTGGATGCTGTAAGAACTCGTAGGCCTGGATACGTTCGTTTGGGATGCTTAATATAATATCCAGTAAGCGTCTTATAACCGCAGTGTATGTACTGACACCCAGCATTGGGAGTTCGTCGTTTGTCCTAAAATGTGCGAAAGTCATATGTACTGTAGAAGAATTTCGACCGAGAATCACATTAGTTAGTATGTTGAAAGATAATTAGCCTCACTTTGCATGCAACATCGTACCCATGGTCTTTGCATTGCTCGTGGCGCGTTTTTACTGGACCCGTCGATGGTATATACGGCTATGGCATAAATACATTTACACGTCAAACAATTTGTTTATAATACAATATACAGGCAAAGTATTTCGGCGATATAAACTGAGTCAGTACGCTTTGAAAATATGTTGTCTGATCAGTGCCCTATATAGTTTTCTATAATATAATATTAGACGTAAATATACGTAATGTATTATGACATAGGCGCTTGGATATAATATACCACTCGTAAGAAATACCAGAGTCGGTACGAACTGTACAAAATACTCGTATTAAAGTACATGCTCGCCAGAAAACTCTTCGATCTTAACCGATATTGCTCATGTATATCTTGGAGAGGAACCTGGTATCCCTCCTACTCGTATACTTAAGCATCCTAGCGTTACAGCGTTTCAAGGGAACCCGCCCCCGCAACACCGCGAACGGGAAATTTTGTACGGGCCGACCGGATAAACGATCATCCGGTTTACAGCCCAGGGGTGGAGATTTCAGTGGGTAGTGGGCTAGTGGCGTTTAGACCACTAGCCTGAGTCCCACAGTACCTATAACACCAGATCTGCGTAAATGCATTTCCTCCACCCTCGATAAAAAAAAAGATAGTCCTATCGTTACAGCGTTTCCGTTAGATTTCACTGAAAATTTGCAGAAGCGTTCTTTGATGTCATATGTACATGTGTGTACAATTTCAGGGGCCTTTATCGACTCAAAAATCAAGATATTTATTCTTGAAAATCGTCATTTTTCGTCACCTCCCATAAGAGCCCGTGTTAAATATCGCAATATTATACAACGAGTTTCTCGATTTTTTGGTGAATGAAGCCTATTGAAAATTTACACACATTTTTATATGACATCAAAGAAGCTACAAGTAGTTTTTTATAACAATCTTATGGAAAAAATTTCATGATATCGTTTATTATATAACAAGTAAACTTTACGTAGGATCAATTTGAATTTTGAGTATGTTGTTGTTTAGTCGATTTGCAACGACTGTTCTAAATGGATTTAAACGCTCAGTCCACTTGGAATTTGAGAAAAAACGGGAATAAAATTTTAATTCCCCCACCCACGATAGGACTACCTTAAGTGGTCGAGGAGGACCTAGATGTGCATGAGCTATGTGGAATTTTGCGCCGTTGAGTCACTCTTCGGGCTCTTTTAGACAATCATTAACCTATGAACAATATTCTACACAGATTTACGTACTTTGTTACAATGGTGAACGTCTTCCCCGCCTATTTCTAATGGCATCTCTCCGACGACATTGACACACTCTCGATTTATGCAGATCTAGAACATAAATGTAGAATAATGTGGAATAATTTCAGACTACTTGAAGATTACATGAAATAGAATATTATAAACGGCACGCACTTTGTTTTCGCCACACTTCGTTCCGATATCAGCGCCCCAAAGAGGTATTATTCTCTGAGGAGAATAGTAGGAAAGATGTCGACGAGCACAGTGTAAAACTTCGCATGAAGTAGACGCGCTCTATTGAAAATACGATTCCCAAAAGTGTATGGAAAAAATTGGTAAGTACAGTGTTCGATTAGTTTTTGCGAATAAAGCGATGCTTAAAAATAATATTACCTCACAAGCACCAGCGAATCCACGGCGTTTGCATTGTTCAGTCCGAGTATATGCCAGTACTAATGGTTGTGCCTATGAAAATGAAGCGAAGACGAAATGGCGTTTTTTTCTGTTAAAGTTAGATATTCAATATATCCATGGAACATTCTATCTTCATGTGCAAAAAATTACTATACTCTCGCCGATCATATTTAAAATAAGATTCTGTACGGACGCTGGAATATTTTTGACGCTTATGTTAGTCGACTATCCGCGTGACCTTAACACCGTGTGACTTATAAGGCCTTGCCTCATAAAAAAATTGCAAACTATGTTTAATGCGTTGCTGAGGCGCGGTATCCCTTATGAGGTCGTCATTAATCTACGTACAACTTTATATATAGATTGACTTACCGGCCTGCACTCGCTGAAAATATCATCATCGATGGTGCATGACGGGACCATAGGATTTGCAGCAACGCATTTCTTTTTTATGCAGATCTGGAACATTAACGCAAGACGTCGCAAATAATTGTTTCGTCATTAGGTCGAGTAATCAAAATCATTTTCTATCCTTGGCAATGTCAGCTATTGAGAGCTCGTATGGATGGTTTTTTAACAATTACAAGATTCCGTGAAATAAAGTGTAACATACGATGCTTACTTTGCCTTCGCCACATTTCGTTCCTTTGGCAACGCCCGCTGGAGGTTCTGTTACAACCGACATAAAATGGCCATCGGGTGTTAACCGACCGCATTTTAATTCTATGCATGAATCGGAGACGCCTTGTTTAAACTAAGGATAAAATTCAAGCCAAGTCAAATTATTACAAAAACTAATTGAACTGAAATACATACAACCTCGGTAGCTTAGTCTAGAAAAGTGATCGTTAGAAATTATCGTACCGCACATGCAGTATCGAATCCGCGGTTTTGGCATTGCCGATGTCGCGTAGGTATCATGTCTGTTCCTTGTACCTATAAACATTGGATAGAAGTAAAGCGACATTAAAATAACTCTCCGCGTTTTGAATGTCCATTTACTTGATTCTCATATTCTAATCATATACAGGGTGTACCATTTTAATTCATCGATGGAAATAAGTCGCGAAAGTCAGTAGATCGCGCGAAAAAAGTATCTCTTGAAAGTGTTATAACTGCGAGGGTGATACACACACGATGCTCAAATCAAGAAGTTTTTCATCGGTCCGTTAAATATAAATCGATAATTTCTTCGCACGTCGAAATTGTAAATGAAATCGTTACAGATACTGCGAAAAACAAATGGTGCTAGCCTCAAAAACGGTGGACTTGTGGCACTTTGAGTTTTCGATAATAGCTCATCTAGGAGTGCATTTTTGTATACATATTTTTCAACAACGCAATTTCGTACGTTTATCAAATATTCTATTGAATATTATATATTTAACAGAAATATACGATATCTCTTACTCGCACCAGTAAAACTTTCACTCTACCTTAAATCTGATTGTAGAAGATGACGCCCATAGTACGATAAACGCTGCAACGTACATACGAGGTGATATACTTTGGTACATGTTGAAAATCTGATTTAGTGGGCATGAAAGTCGTCCTGAGCACTTATAGTAGAATCTACTCTGAACCGTTAATTCACAAACGAGAGGACGAATAATTCCTCTTGAAAAATAATAAATTTGGAGAAGAAACAAAGTGTCGTCGTGAAAATTAGACTTCCATATGGTGAGCAGGCAGTCGTGGCCACGACTTTTATTCTTTGCATCGTATCGAGGACACGTATGTCCACGCCTCGCAATTACATTTGATGATGAAAAAAATGCGGCATTCGCCGATTGGCTGTGAGAAATTTCGTTTTGCTAATTTTCTATCGAGTATTCTTATTTCATTGGTCTTAGGAAAAGATGATAAAACGGAATAAAGCGTAGTTCCACGAGGCTCGCCGTGCGACTCATCCTTGTCCTTGAATTTTGCTCCGTCGCTAAACCAAAAGCAGTTTATACGTTCGAACAAACGGGAACATAAATTTTTATCTCTCGTCAAGAAGCGTACTCGCTTATAAAAAAAATATTTTTTCCCGATCAAGTGTTAGCGTAATTTAAACACTGAAATATGTTGGAAATTCTTTCACGCTTTAATAACAATTTTTCAAAACTATGTACCAACAGCCCTAATTTTATAATAATGTGGGCGTTTAAGGCAGGATCCTGCTTTAGGAGGCCTAAAAGAAGGGTATTTTGGGGAATTTTTTTAGGGCAGAAAAAATAAGCAAGTCTAGCGAACTTTTGAGAATATTTTAATGCATATTTGAACATGATAAACAAATTTTTTTTTTCAGCAAAATATCGAAACGCAATCGATTTTTATGAACATTTGTTCAGCACTTTGCAAGTGCAGTCCCCAATCGGCGTACAAGATGGAGCTCGCAATTTTCGTCTTAAACAAAAAACCAAAGAACATTTTAATTTTCAGATATCTTGCTTCTAGGTGAACAACGAAAAACCGAACAAATTGTAAAATTAAAAGGTTTTCTCAAGTTTGAAAAAAAGTGCTTTTTGCACGAAAAAAAAATCATTTCATCTTGCTAAAAAAGTTGTTTAGAACTTTTTTTTCGTGAATCTTCTTAATTCAAATAGAAGTGAATACAAAACTAAAGGTAACAAGTCTCGATTCGTCTTGATTGGTCGTCTAGTTGTCTTGCAATCATGTACGCCAGTTTAGAAAAATCGTAAAAACGAAAACACGAGTAAACGCGCGATCCAACTGACCGAGAGGTCGTATACAGTGGGTCAAAAAAGTATTCGTACATCTTGTTTTTTGCGATAAACTTATAGACATAAGCGATACGCAAAGGAAAGCAAGTTTATTTAATAGCCCATCAGGTACGGAGATCAACTGCAAATGAAGAATTTCTTCCCAGGAATATTAAAAGAATTATGCGAAAAAAAAACAAAAATTTTCGGGCAAAAAAAGTATTCGTACATTTACAATTGAGCTAAACCTCGATACTCACTCACGCATGGTCTGAACTCTGCGTAAAATGTAAACTAGTCTTTGTTTACCCAATGGCTTTGACCTATTCTATGCGTAGTCGATCTCCAAACTCTGAACAGACATGACGGCAACGAAAAGTGAAATATCATTATCCATGCGGGATAGAGCGATTTTTCTTCGGAAACGCGGTGAAAGTTATCGAAAAATCGCTAAAGAACTAAATCTAAGTTCCACAACAGTGCAGTATATAATAAAAAAATACGAAACAACGAACAGCACTGAAAATAAGCCACGAACCGGTCAACCAAGAATACTAACAGTACGAGAGCGTCGGAGTATTGTTAAAGAGGCTACAAAAAACCATTTACAAGTGCTCGCAGTTTAGCGAATGATCTCACGTCAACATCAGGGAAGAGCGTGTGTCCTCAGATTATCAGAAACGTTTTGCATTCCGCCCAGATATACGACAGAACTGTCTGAAAAAACCACTAATTAATAATACAAATCGAGAAAAACGTTTAGGTTTCGCAAAAACCTACGTAAATAAATTTATAGAATTTTGGAAACATGTCGTATTCTCGGATGAATTAAAATTTAACATCTTAGGGTCCGATGGAAAAAGATTCGTCTGGCAGAAACCAAATACCGAGCTCCAGCAGAAAAATTTAATACCATCTGTGAAGCACGGCGGGGGAAGCGTCATGGTTTGGGGCTGTATGGAATATCATGGCGTTGGTAATCTGGCCTTTATAGATGGCACAATGAATGCCCTAAAGTATATCGAAGTATTGCGCAGTAATTTAAAAGAAACTGTGGATAAAATGGGCTTGGATGCACATTTCTACTTCCAACAAGACAACGACCCGAAACATACTGCCATAAAAACGAGGGAATGGTTACTTGTGCGACGTCCGCAAACAATTGATTACACCACCACAATCTCCAGACATCAATCCTATTGAAAATTTATGGCACTTGGTGGATGTAGAAATTAGAAAAAGAAAAATAACAAGCAAATCCGATCTTCAAAGGGTGCTTTTAGAAGAATGGACGAAAATAGCAAAAGAAACAGCGCAAAGGCTAGTAGAATCCGTGCCTAAGAGACTCGAGGCGATAATTGCAGCAAAGCGGATGCACACGAAATATTAGTTATCATTAACAACTGTGATGATGGATGGTTTTCACTATAATCGTAAATGTACGCATACTTTTTTGCCTTCAAATTCTCGTATTTTTACATGTAATTTCTCTGTAACTCCTGATAAAAAATTCCCAATTTTCAGATTATCTCTATATCTGGTGGTTTATTAAACGAAATAGGTTTGGATTTGATACCATGTGTACCTATGAAGTTATTGCCAAAAAACGCGGTGTACGAATACTTTTTTGACCCACTGTACCTGCTCTTCGCCCCGCCACGTGTCGTGCTGTATCTTCGAAAATACTGCGAATTAGCTTCTATAACTTTACATACATATTCTTAGATATACTACGAATAGATTTAAGCAATGAAAAAAAATCGTTTTTTTATGCTTCTAAAGCAGGATCCTGCCTTAACGTGTACACCCTCTTCGGGTTTTTAGACACCTATATGCAACCATTCCAACCAACCTATGATCCGACATTCTTATTCGTGACCACGGCTGCAGCCGTTTCGCATTCCCCCTAATCACCCTGTATCGCATTTGCCACGGACGGAGGGAAACTGCAGAAAACCTTCGCCGATACAGGTCGGTACCTACCTAGTCTCCCCCGGTGTCAATGCGAGTAAACTCAAGCACGTCCACCAGAGGTGCCTAGGCCCGGCACCTCCTCAACTGTGACGATGGGCCACCCGATGTCCGACCAAGTCGTCACCTATCCGCGCGATCAGAACCGCCTTGCGGGTGCACCCCAGCCGAACATCAACCCCCCACTCCTCACAGCGAGGTTTTTGTTGGGCATTTGTTTTGAAGGGATCCGAACCGCCACGATTTCAGAAAAACAGTTAGAAAATTTTGTTCCATTGGTGTCGGCTACGGGAATCGAATCCTGGTCTGCTGCGTGCGAAGCCAGAGTCCTACCCACCGAGCCACCGCGCTCCTTAAAATACGATAATTATCGAACTTACACGATGATTTTTGTTATCATTGGCAACACGTTTGACCTTTCGATTTGGCACGTACGGAAATATCCTCGTATGACAATTCAATAAGCTTCCCAGACCTTCGACAGAACAGATATCTTCTCTCTTTGCTCTCCCTCGGACACGCGATACGATATTCGCTTAAGTACATAAATCAAATTGAATCATACGACTCGAACTCACGATGCTGATCCACCATTTCGAGAAAATTTTCGCCCTATTGTTTACTCGTAATGGATCGGGAGCGAGGCACGAATCGAACGGAAATTGTGCAAGCCTCGAGCTTTTTCTTCCTTCACTATCGTCCCTTCTTTCCTGTATCGCGTATCAACGTTTGTACATATAACCCGATTAAGTGTCGTCGACGATACCATAGCATCGACGATTCAATATTTTCGAAAAGTCGACAGGTCGATTTGTTATTGAAGCCGTCGAATCGTGAGATACGAGACCCGTTTATTATATCCATTTATCGACGGGGGACAAAACTCTTTTTTCATTCGTCATCCGCGATGCCAACGATAAGGCACGGTAGAAGGGGACGTTCGCTGAAATAACGAATGAAAATCGTAAAAAAAATTGATTCGCTCGCGAGTGAGATCGGTTAACCCCAATCCCGATCGCTCGTGTCGCGAATATATCAAGCTCAAATTTTTCCGGGATTTTCAAAAAGTATTAATAATTTTTTTTCGCGTCGGAAATATTAAATTATTATTGAATTTCGTACGTCAGTCAATTTTCGGGATATATGTAGGAAAACATTAAATTAATTATGATAGTAAATTGATTTTGAATTAATTTAATCTCGCTACAATATAGAACAAGCTGTGTAAATATGGGTGAAGATAAATCAAAATTCTCGGATCCTCCTGGCGTATTTAATAAATTACAAAATTATGCAAAGATTTTAACTAAATTATGAATTTTAATTAGCTCCCTTATTAATGAATACAAATTTGGTATTGATTGGAAACTTGAAATGATTTCGAAGTCGACCTTGTACCACGAATAGACAAGACGATTTTCTCAATCTTACAATGACTAACTAAAGATAAGATCGATGCCGTCGTATCGACTGAGAGGAACATACCACCTGTCGGTATTACACGTACTCCATTCTCAATCCCAGTTTCCTTCATCTTACTATCGGTCGATAATACTCGACGAATTTAACTCTTACTGACCGTCGATAAATACTTCTTCGCAATTTCGAATTATCTCACTAGACGCTTGCGCTCCCTATCGAGATATTTTCTTATCACGTGTCACGTGACCTCCTCTGTTTTACCCACGGAGAGCGACTCAAATTATTCAAAGACCAAATTCAATACGACACGTTTTAAAAATAAATTAACAATATTCATTGATTTTTATTCAACAGTTACACTTTTTCTAAACAATTATATTCTAAGTTTGAAAGAACATTTAAAAGAATAATTCGTCCTTCATTACCGAGGTATTTATGTTCCTATACTTCTTATACTTACCCCTACGGTATATATACATATACATATATGTGAGTGTTATATTTTAACAAGGAGGGCCTCTCGTCTTCAAGGTGGCTCATCGTGAATCCACTTAGACGTATAGTGGTTGCATATCGTACCTCCTTCTCATATACTTACTTAGAGAGAGGGAGAGAGCGGAAGATAGAAAAAGAGAGAGAGAGAGAGAGAGAGAGAACTCCAAAGATGAGATTCGTATGCTCGAGAGTATGCGGATTTTTTGTCAAGAATCTGAATATACAAGGTTATAGGTAAAGTGCGTTATGTTAGGTTTGTTCGTATACAGAATTTCGCGGTCGCACACCGTCGGTCTTCTTTTTGCCACGAGAGAGAGAGAGAGAGAGAAAGATGAATCGCACCTTTCGCGTGCACTGCACTCTGTACCGCAATCCCCACCCCTCTCTAGCACTCTTGTCGACGGCGAAGCTCGGATGCAAGCGCACTACGGAATTTAATTTGCGAGCGTAATACGACGTGGAAACGACGCTCGCCCCCTCTTTTCACGGCATCAGACAGCGAGGAAAGTGTATTACAGGTATATTATAATACACTTGTACCAAGAGAGAAAGAGAGACGAATAACGAGACACGACGGTTATGTCCCGCTTCGTTTCATCTTTCTGCGTCGCGAGAGAGTGAGAGGGAGAAAGAGAGAGAGAGAGAGAGAGAGAGAGAGAGAGAGAATAAGATAGAGATAAAACGTATTTGACACTGAGTCGCTTTGGAAGATGCGAAAGAAAAATGATAGAGAAGGAAAAGATATTGGATCGACGTCTTGTTTTATTTTCCTCTCGTGCGAGATTGAAGGGGTGAGAGGAAATCGGAGATGAGAAAATAAAATCGTTCGTCATTAAAACGAGATTGATATGTAGGTATTATAGTGATAATAACCAATGGAAGATAATCAATAGTGTTAATTTATTATTGTCATAATTATCAATTAATTTAATTGGGCGATCGAATAATCAAGTCGAATAATTTTGTATAATTATCTTTTTCTTCGATCGCTCTCCATTTTAATAATTACTCGCAACAGTTTGATAACTGATCGAATTAACGAGTTTTTTTTAAATTCATACCTAAATATTTTTAATTTATTTATTCATAAATCCGTGAATAAAAAATTATATGACATCGTAAAATTATTGATAGCTGATCGAATCGGACGATTGATTAAATTGAATAAATGTTTCTTTAATTTGTTTTTTCGGACAGTTATTTATTCGAGCCAAAAGTGCATCGAACGAGTCTCGATGCAGTTCGATCAACGATAAAATAAAAACAACGATAACTACGTAAATACCGTATGAAATCATTGGATCAATCGTCTAGATCCTCTTAGCAGCCCTGATTCACCGTTTTTTCTCTCTCTCTCTCTCTCTTTCTCTCTCGGTCGTTCTCTCTCACCAAGTCATTCGCCGCGTAATACCTACCTATTATACGAAGTCCCTCGCGATACTCTCGCCTCGATGCAATCCAGTTCAATTGATAGAAAGCACACGTGATCGACGTCAACGAGATAAAGGCACCGTTCTATACGCGTTATAAATATGCGAGGTACGGCGCGAAGGGCCTGATAAACATTTGATCAAGAGTACCTACGTGCCAAGCGCAAGAATAAATGTGTGTGAGAGAGAGAGAGAGAGAGATAGGGCGATTACGAGACATTAGTTAGGAAACGATCAAAAACATATGTCGAAGAGGACACCGCGTGGCATAATTCAAAGTTTGCTCGACACGTGGCGTCAAATTTTTTTTCGTTCGAAATACTTCGGCGACCCTCGTAAGCCTCCAACTCGAGGCCCTTCTTCGCTGATACGAGGACTCCTCGCATCAACGTCAAAAAAAAAGTACGAGGAAACGAATCCACCAATTCTCTCATTAATTTTTCGTGCCTGCCTGGATTTTTTATAGTTCCCACTCGATACATATCCATAACTCGCAGGTGTCGATTCGTGTCACGAAAACCATCACACGAGGCTCGATTATTTTCCACGTTGACGAGAATAAATTCCTCCCCCCACCGACGTAACAATATAATATCTATTCATCGATAACGCGGACTACGCACTCGTGAACTATTGTAGTGGCTAAGGTTTCTAGCGAGAGAATGAGAAAGAGTGAGAGGGGCTGGGGGAGAGAGAGAGAAGAAGAAGATATATCTATTCTAATATAATTGAGGGGCGCATCGTTCGAGCGTTGCAACTCACGTGTTTACCTCGCATTGTGTACCGGCTCTCGCCTCGAAATTACGAAATACCAGAATAAAAAAACAATCCCGTACAGCTATGCCTCGATTCCGATTAAATAAAAATTGATTGATAATTCGTTCTATAATGAAGAAAAATACAAGAAAAAGAGGGAAAAAATTGTAAATAAATTATAAAGAAAATTCTTGACGAATATATTTGAATCCTTTTTTTTGTATTATTGTTTTCGATCGATTTGCGAGATTCGATTCGTGAATAATTACGAGAGATGGATTATCGACGAGATCGAGATTCCACTGTATTGCTTTTGCTTTAACACGGACCTCATTCGCACCCACGTGTGTCTTCGACGAGGTCTCAAATACGCTCGTCACGTTCTGACTCGACGCATTTATCGACTTCCGGTTAGACGACGGACATAAACCACTCGTGGGAGCTATCCTCTTCACAATACCTGCCGGATTCCTCATACAGTAACGGAAGAATTTTCCTCTTTTATCGCCTTCGCGCGATTTTTTCTCTCCATTTTCTTTTATTTCCTTTCTTTTTTTTCCATTCTCTTCCCTACCCACGGTTATAACGTCATTATAATGACATATGTTTCGTTATCTTGGCCAATGGGTATGTATTTTTTTTAACGACCCATAACGCGACCACTGTACGAACGTCGAGCGACCCAATCGTCGATGACACAGTTTTGCCTTTTTTTTAAATATGAAAATGTGACTTGAGACACGATAAATTTGCATAAACAAGGTATTATTGTTCAAACGTACGTTTGCGACTATTTTACGAGCGCGAAAGCACAAATTTCATTAGGAACGATAATTATGGAATTTTTTTATCGTTCACTCGGTGGTCTGTTGATTTTTCAAAAAATATTTAAAAAAAATTAAAAATTAATCGGTCGAGGTGTAAATAGACGAATGTTTCGATATTTACACGCGATTTTAATTAAACGTTATTTCTTTAATGAAAGACATTCGTTGTGAAGACAGTCGTGTGTATTCGTTAGGAGAACTCAAGCCGTCGACGTGCTTTTTGCGCAATGCGGACGGTGAGTCTCGCACGAGGTTTGCGTTAATCTCCGAACAGTGGCAATAGGTCGTAACCAGGTATAGATAAAAACGCGTAGAGCCCGCGATGCCCGTTGCATTCTGCCGCATCGGAAACGGCCGGAAAATAATGCGAAATAACGTGCGACGCGAACTAATACAAAAAAATATATATATGTATACATACCCACGTGACACATATAATTTTAATTTTTTCCGGACGACAAAACGTGTACAATTCTTTAAAAAAAATTATACCAATCGCATACAAAAAATGAATTCATAATTATCAAAAAAAAATCCACGATATTTTCTTTTCGACGATAAGAATTAATTTTGTTTTCGTTAATTAATCATCGTCTCCCGTTCGAAACAAGTTTCGAATCTTATTTATCGATTCTCCAAGCGAATTACTTCGAAGGTCGCATCGTTGAATAAAATTTCGATCGAAATTCCGAGAGCGCGTGTGGAAGATCAATCGCAGCTGCGAAAAAGCGATGTAAGGAAATACGAGAAAATAATAGGCAAGCATAACCGTGTAGGTAAAACGTAGCAATATATTCCTACGTATTTCTACCCCGAGGTAAAATTGCTCTACCAAACGATTTTGTATATCCTCGAGCCCTTTCGTTTCGTTTCAATTCCGGACCGACGCGAAACCGGAGGACACGGATGGAAAACGGGACATAAATCGAGCGTTACGTTTACTCTTCCAACTCCGATCCCTCTCGTCCCTTTTCCCAGATAACGCCGATACGAAATATCAAAGAAGTTGGCAACGTTCCAGAATAAAGAACGCGCGAGTATTCGACGTTTTAATATATTTTTGTTTATTTTTATTTTTTCATTTTTATGAATTTTTTTCATGGTAATATCGAGTTCGTAGTAATATTCGATGACCGATCGGATATTTTTGATAAGAAAACGTATATTTATACGTGCCCGACCCACGTTAACGAAAATAACGAGGAGCAACGCGAATCAATGAATCATCGAACGACGATTGGATGACTAACAGGAAAAGAGTTTACGAGTCCGCGACTGTCACGATATAATGCTTGTCCTGCGCGAGGGTTGGACCGCTTTATAATTATTAACGACGCGTCGCGTGACTCTTATTCCAATTCCACGATAACGCGTCGAACTCGTGCTCCGTTCGACGAGAGTACAAATTTTTTCGATTTTTCACCGCGTTTTATCGCGTCACTCGGCGCGAATAAACGTCGAATTATTAATGAACGTTGATGATCGAGTGGAAAGAAAAAATAAGAAAAAAAAAAAATCGTAAAATCGTCGAGTACGAAACAGATTGGCCTCGACAACGACGTTACCACTGGCACAATTCCCGCGCTGATAGTCCTCTCTCGTCCCTCGGCGCAAAGTATGCGGTATAACGACTCCTAAAGCCTCCTCCTCGCATTGTAACTCCTACGTTGTAATTTATCGCGCCCGACGCGCCACGGAGAACAACTCGTCTGGAAACAAGCTTATGCAACTGTCTGTTCCGCTGCGACGGCCCGCGGATAAGATTCACGACGTGATTTTCAAATTCGCGTCACTCCGGATTTCGTTTGATATATTATACCTATAGATATATTTTTTTACGTTAGCTTCGAGGGGGATAGGACACCTTGTGTCTTTCGAGCGGAACGATGTTCGCACGTCGAGTGAATTTCTGCGATTGAGGATTTGAAGGATTTTTTCAATTTTATTAGCCAATTCGAAGGAGAATTTTGTTTTATTCGTGTTTGTCGAGCTGCGATGTTTATTCGTATAGCTCGGTCCAGAAATACAGCTGCATAAATAAATATTTAAATAAACTAACAATAACTTGGCCAAAAAGTAACTGCGTTTTTTAAATTATTTAATTAATTATTAATTTTCTAACAATTTATTACATAATTTTCAAACATATTTTTTAATTTATTAATTGAATAATTCAATAAATAATGTCTCAATGTATTTGTCAATATATTGTTGAATAATTGAATAAATAATTTGTTTACAATTTTTTTTTTTTTTTTTAATATTAATTATAGACACTAATATATGCAGATCCAAGTTGAGCCGAGAAACGTGCACCTGTACGGTAGAGCACCGAACGCGTCGACATATCGAACTCGTCGATGAAACTGTACGCCGTTACGTAGACCGTAACGCGCGCATAACAGTCGAGTGATTGGCAGCTTAGGGAGACAGAAACACGAGGTATACGTCACGATCGAACGTCAACGACGACGACGACGATGTGAATGACGTGAGTGTAGTCGTGTATGCGGGAGCACTTCTCTTTCCCTGCGGTTAGCCATGTACCTCGGTTCCCTCGTCCATGGACATTCGACGTTCCTTTCCTCGGATGTTGGGCGATCGGTATTTGCCATAGTGCAAAATACAGAGAGAAAGAGAGGGGGGCGGGAGAGTATGCGTAACTGAAAAGTCCTAGAGGCATCTGTCGTTTCGTAATCTATCGAGCCCGAGAGCGTTGAACCACCGTCCCTCGACTTGTGTCACTCGTCAATGCAAAATATCGAATGCGCCTGCTCCCAAACGTCAGTGATTAGAAATCGTCGTTCCGCGCATAATTTCAATGTTTATATAAAAATTTTACAAATAACAATACTACAAGTATTTCTATCTTTTTCAATGAAAATACGTAAAGGAAATTATGAATTTTTTTTTTTAATGTCGTACTCCCCTCGGTGAAAGGATATTATCGTCGAGTCAAAGACGTAGAGGTAGGTCCGATGCGCGCCAAGATATTTATATGCTATATCGGCGCGAGCCTGAACGGTAGCGGATCGTGACGCGAATTTCTAGTGTGGCGAGGCACATACGGCTTGACGTCAGAGAATCTCGAAGATACGTATATATATATACATATGTGTAAGAGAGAGAGAGAGAAGACCGAAGAGCGTCACAGGAGGGAGTAGGGGAAGTGTGTGCCTCGAGGTTTAATAGAGATCGATTTTTGACGGGCGATAAGCGATAAGCGATAAGCTCGAGAATTTGAATAAACCCTTCCCCCCCCACCCCCTTTACAACTACCCACGCAACACCACTCGGAAATATTTCTTCCGCTCGAGGTTTACCCAAGAGACACAAATATTTGCAATTCACTGCAGATATTTACCAAGTATTTCAAATCAGAGCGTCGACTAATTGTTATCGTTATCGAGTTTCATTCCGTTAAGCGATACGCATTGATAAACGTCTATCGAACTAATTGCTACATTTTGTTTTGACTGTCGGACCAGAGAGGCGCGCGTCGATCACGCGCCGAGCGTCGCAACTGCATTATCATTCTCTCGTTGCGATAACGAGCGCGAGGAGATTGCAGCTGCATCAATGAATGCATTTATATAAACACGTATGTACGCTCGTACAAGGATCGGTATATATTTATTCTCGTGTTACGAGGAGGCTTGTGCGAGAAGACACTCATTAGAGCGATATCGTATCCGTCATTATTACTAATAATAAACGTACGAGAAGAATTATACGAAAATGGATGCAAGACACGGGAAACAAGAGAAATTCTCACAAAAAATAACGTAACGAGATTTCAACAAAATAATCGTGAATTTTTCAAAAAAATGTTGATACAGATTTATCGATAAAGTCGATATAACGATAATATAATTATTCGTTTTATTTTCATTGCAATATAAAGAAAAATAATATTTTTGGATTTTTATGTCAAGTTTAAATCGATATAATTAGTGTTATGGAAATTTTATAATCGCACGCTCGTAGAAATCACGGAACTCGTTTTGAGCGTATTTGTTTTTTTGAGAAATCTACGATACGTTCTATCGCGCAAAGACACGAGAGACGAAGGACGAGAGATACGAGGTTTTGTTGCGTTAACTGCATCGACGGACCGGTGAGTAGAACGTTGGGTGCATTAGGTCGCTATTTATTATATGTATAATGCACGTACGATACCAACGAGGCGGACCGCTTGGAAAAGCATACGTATACGATGTCGTAAACATTCCGTGACCAAGGCCATGGGTATTATGCCCGAGTTCTAACGTCCCGCGACGCATAGCAATTAACGCACACGAAACTACGAACGGAAAATCACGATACAGTGGGTTAGGTACTTTTGTACATTTCATAGCCGCGAGAGGGCGCGGTAGATCGTCGAGACGACACAACTGTCTTTATTTATTATTTCCGAAGCAGAAAAAAATATACAAACAAGATACGAACGTTTATTTTAAGAAATCAATCTTAGAGTTTGTAAATATCGAGAGCCCTATTCGAAAAAAAATTCCTCGTAGGAATGGCGCCAGTAGTGACATATCTTTTTTATTTTTAAACCCATTTCCGTCGCTCTCTTTCTCTCTCTCTCTCTCTCTCTCTCTCTCGGTGCCAGACGAAACGAACGATTTTTGGATCGAATGAATAGATTCTTAGCTCTACGCTCCAATATATATCCGTGTGTGTGTATGTTAGGACGGGAAAATAGTTCACGTATACGTATATGTCTTTTGGCGTCTCTCGGTCTTGACCCGGTGCACGCGGCGTATCGATTGTCCCGCGGCTCGCTATGACACGATGTATATATATATATATATGTGTACGGCACTCACATACACAAACCTATGGCTTCGTACACACGTACGTGACTACGCTCATATATATGTATATATATACATATGTGTATACATACGTATTGGCGGAAGTCCGGATAAGCCCTTGCGGAAAAGTTGGATACGAGCCTGATTCCACGAGACCTGATGTAAGCGTCTTACGAACTTTAATGCTGGTTCACGAACGCGATATCTATGCGACATTTTTTATTCGAGCAAATAATGATAATAGTAATAATGATAATAATATTTCGTGTAAAAATTGCAAGGAAATAAAATAAAACGAATGTTTCAGAAATATATAATTACGAATTGACAAAGATTGTAATTAGTGAAGATGAGTTGAGAATTTTTTATTTTTCCTCGTAAGAGAAAATAAAAGACGGATAATGATGATGCGGGAAGAAAATAAAAAAATGTTGCAAATGCTATTTGATATAAAGAAAGTTCAAATGCCTCTCACGATTCGGACCGAAATGAGAGTCCTCTCCCTCTCTCTCTCTTTCTCTCCTTTCTGTATCTCTCTTCGAGCGACGAGTATGACTCTAAATCAAAATACTCGCAAACGTCACGAGACTTGCCACTCTCCCAAAACGTCCGGGGCCGAAGAGTTTCACCATTTGTGTATGCTTAGTCGTACGTGACTCGACCTAACTTTCGGCGTTGCAATGCGATTTACAGTTCGTTCTGGGAGCCAGCTGGATACTATTTACTGGCGCTAATTAGACCCTTGACCGCGAGAGTGTTAAGAGGGAAAGCGACGAGGGAAAGAGAGAGAGGGAGAGAGAGAGAGAGAGAGAGAGAATTTTGAGTTTCATGGATTTGCATAAGCGACGGCTCAGTCCCGCAGACATCTTTGGATGCCTGCGGGACTTCCGGAAGTTTCTCGTCGCTCTCTCTCTCTCCCTCTTTTCGACACTTTTCTTTTTATGTTCTCCGAAAAATTTCTTCCTTCAGCTCGTACTAACGTTACGGCACAAAAGCAAGAAAAATAAAGCGAAGTGTTGTAACGAACGAGGAAAAGTTTCAACGAGCTTTGTCACTCCGTTAACAGGGAACGAGGTGAGAATTCGGCTATAATAATAATAATAATAATAATAATAATATACTCATTTAATTAATAAATAAATTATTATTATTATTATTGAATTGCAAATTGTTTAAATAATAAAAAATATATATAAAATTTATATATTCTTTTTGTAATAGTATTTATTATTGCTATAAATAAGTAATAATAATGATAATAAAATTATTATTATTATTATTGTTATTTCAATAATTATTCAATGACGATAAATGATTTTTTATTTGAATTAATAATAGCTGAGATAATGCAATCGGAAGTCTCGGCTCCGTTGGTCGAAGAAAAGCTTACCGACGAGTCTCGGCTTCGAATTCAATATTCATACCCGATACAAGGACGAGAGACTTACATTGTCCGTTTGGCAACGATGAAGAATATTGTGACTGTGTGCAACACGCAAAGTCATTCGGCAATCCGTCACCGGCTGGAACAATAATCGAAGAGAACAATCGTCGTTGAGACAAAGATACGTGCCGCGCACGACTGTCCCGCCTGATAACCCAAACGGGGGGTTAATTAATCAATGCGACAGGGGTCAGAGGTCGTGGCACAACGAAGCTAAATTTTGGGAACGCGTAGGACATTATCGAGGATAATGTAGAAGTGACGACTCAGTTTGAAGATTGTAATCAGTTTAATTGAAATTAATATCAATTAGCGATTAATAAATGAATTATCGTCGGGGGTGAGTAATTAATCAAGTTTTTAATTATTTTGATTTAAATCTTAATTTTCGTAATCGAATTAATTAGATAAAAGCGTCCCGGTGATTCGTAAAAAAAAGAGGATCAAGGTTGAAAGGTCGGATAATTTGTTTGCGACATGATTGAGAACCACTGAAGTGGGAAGCAACGAGAGAGTAGTCACGCAGAGCCCATAACGGGAGATTTACCGAGCGAACAATGCCAATTGTGAGCATGGCCGAGCGTGACTACTCTCACCGTTTCCCGAATCAGTGGTGCTCAAAATCCGATTGAGCTCGTTTTCTGTTACGAATTGCAACCCCCGGATCGCTTTTTCCTTGTTTCGAGAGAGAGAGAGAGAACAAAATATATCAAACGTCCGATTAAACAACGAATTAATTGAGTTCGTCCCTTTCGACGTCTCGAAATTCGTTTCACTTATCGAGTCGCGACAGAACGACGAAACGTCCATTTTAGATTATCGCAAACCGGAAATGGTCATCGATACGACGAAAAAGGAGGCACGAAATGATTTTCGAACGAGATATAGTCCCAGCGGTAACGAATGTAATGACGTGTGCACGCAGTAACGACATAGCCCTTTGGCCTACACGAAGAGTCGGCATGTCACGGCGATTGTAATCGATCATAATTACCGTGCCTGAGCCTCGTTCTTTTTTTTATATACCTCCTACACCTACGTTTACATTGTACCGTAATCGATTTAGTATCGATTCGCGACGAGTTGTATCGTTCCGGAAGTTTCGTGTCGTCGGTGTAATCGACGAGGTTCGTGTAACGACACGAATACGAATGGGGAAAACGTTCGTTGAAGTGTAATTTCTGTATCATGGAATGTGTGTGCTGTTTTTTTTTTCTTTTAGAGTTTTACTTTAAGCTTTTTACTTACATGCGGTTCAGAGGGTTACGATCTTGTTGAATAATTAATCGTCTGACGTGCAGATCGTCGAGAGTGTTGAATGAGTTTACAGACATTTCTTTTGCATGAAGATTTAACGAGATGTCGATGGAATCGAAAATTCTATGTAGAATATTTGATTCTATTATTATTTTTATGAATTTATTAGATTTATGTAGATTCGCTGGTGATAAAAGCGAGGGAAAGTGCATATTCACGATTTTTTTTTATTTTGTCCGGTAAATCTTGACGAATGGAGCATAATAATGTAATATTCGTGTTATACGGGGATTTTCCGATTAGGTAAAACACATATGAAGTATTTTTAGGAAATAATCAATTTCCTTCCCTACCCCAAATCTCGAAATTAAATTACAAATGTGGACCATCGACAATTGAGAATATTCGTAAATTTCCCGTACAACACGGATATCACATTTTAAATTTCATTTTGTTGCAATTTATCCGTCGAAAAGTGATAAAACGTGATAATTCAGTTTTTCGAGCTTTCGACGGATAAATTGGAACGAAACGAGATTAAAAATGTGATATCCGTGTTATACGGGGATATTGAAATATCGTATACCTACCTATGAAGGAAAACTTCCTATCGAACACGGTTTGATGCATCCGCTAATGCTCTTGGCTCACTCCATACCCCACCGTACTCGGCAAGCTCATTCACTGTAATAGTAATATATCTCTCGTTGTACGTAGAGTGTACAAACCGATAAACTACAAGTACTATTTTCACGATGATCGACCAAACCCATCCTACTAATGAACGGGCAGCAAACCTCGATGGGAACGGACCTCGTATTTGCCAAGCTCAAGTGCACGAGAGCTAATGAAAATCATCGATGCATAGCTCTCGCGCGTTATACTAATTACAAAAAAAACCGAACTACGAAAGATCGACGAAAACAAAAAAAACGCAAATTTCAATTTATCCTCGATCGATACCCAACGAAAACTCGGTATATAATCGGCATAAAATAAAACGATACAATAACCAAACTAAATTACTTTCAAACCGTTTGAATAAATTTCTATCGATTGAATAAATATTCCGCAACCCCCCGCCCCTTCGTCTCCTGCCCCACTTCCCAAATCAAATTAACTTTCATATCGAATAAATCTACAACGTCGCGAGATTGCCGTGTACGGAAACGCGAGCGAAGAATGGAGAAAAAAAAAGAACGAAATAACACGAAAAGCTTGGGGAGGTTTCGCGTGTTCGCGACCGGTTCGGTATTGCGGGTCAAGAGCGCGAACGACGAATAGAGAGAGAGAGAAAGAGAGGTTTTACCAGGGGAGGATATTAGAACACGAGAGAGAGAGAGAGAGAGAGAGAGAGAGAGAGAAAACGATCGGGTGGTGCAGTCGACCGTTCCAAGCGTTTCCACCGGAAATGGGTTAACTCCGGACGGATCGTGTTAACGCTACAAACATAGTCGAAACGTTTACTTGCAAACGATTTTGTCATCGATACACGTATCGGTTACGTTTTAGGTATGTACTTTATGTATTACACAAACACACATATATATATACATATACATATAAATACAGTAAGTACCTACAATAAAGTATTGTTTATGGGAAAATGAATAAACATTAATGTTCATCCACCATACCAATCCATTAGATAAATATACGTGTAAAGAACATGAAAACAATAAGGGAGATTAGCTCATATATATATATATAATGAACGTAGGTGGACTCTCCCAACACAGTCTCAAGCCAACTCGATCGAAGCCACTAATGGACATGTTCTCTTTACAACCACTACACGCTCTCGTCGCAAAACCTCCATTGGCGAATGAGGCAAAGCTTTGCGATTTAACCTTGACCGATTTATAAATGCACGGTTGTCGAACGCCTAAACATACCTACTGTACTACACGCTATACGTGTACTGAACATATTGAACTATACGTTTTGTATATAGTCTCGACGAAAATCACCGAAGAGGCATTTTCGTCGTTCGCGTATTTACCTATAATAAATTATTCTTAATTAAGATAGGAGAAAAACATGAAATTCGATCAAATGGTTTTTATTTCATTTTTTTTCGACAAATATTTATAGTGAATAATGCAGTTTATTGTGTTTTTATTTTGCTTAATGTTATAACGTAGGAAAATGTTAGGATAAAAAATGTTCAAAATCATAAGAGTGAACGGTGATAACGAGGGTCCAAAAATATACTCGTGATTCTATTTTCGTCCGGGTGGTATAGATATACGCGATTTTTTTTCGTTCACTTACATCGTTGATGAGGTTGCCGATGCAGTCTGGATGCAAATGGCGTTTTATTTCCCAGTGCGAAATGATAAATTGCGTCATTATCACTTATCATTCGTTGTCGACCAGGAAAGGCCCCTCTATCGCTCGGTCTCTTGCTCATTGTCCGGTCGTCGTACTGACCGAGGCACTGACAATGAGAGCATTATCACGAGCACCCCGTGATACGACTCTCGTGTGTCTCGGTCAGTTTCATTTCGTCTCGTTATACCGAGACTCATTTCCAACTGACGTAAGGTCAATTGGGTTTAAGGACATTACGTACTACAACGCGTTCCTCGTTTGTGAAAAAAAGGAGGAAAATTCCTCTCGCGCAATTTCGCCTCATTTTCGATCTGTAATAATTTTCTTTCTTTTTTTCCCATCAATTATTTAATTTTTCCATAGAAATTTTAAAAAAATTTACCTGCGAAAAGAAGGAAAATATGGGTAAAGAGGAGGGAGAGAAAATATTCCAACGCGAGTGAGGATTGATTTTTTTTTCTTTTCATTTATTTCATAATGGCGTTTTAATAATCCTCGTTCGATCTTTACAATGCACTCGTCGAACATTCACTTTCATCGCATACGCCAGACGCGTCACGCGCCAGCCGGGTCTGCCCAGGTGGTGTTCCGCTCTTTTCTCGTTATAATTCGCATAGTTTCGCAGCGGTTTGGGAAGGGGGAAAGAAAAATAAATTCGCGTGCCGCGCAGAAATAAGAGAGAGAGAGAGTGAAAGGTATATATATATATATATATAATTTGTAGCTGCCATCGTCTTTGCAGTCCTGGTGAATCATCATATACGTATTTATAATGGTGAGCTATATATACACTTATACCATGAACACAAATTAAAAACTTATTATCACAGTCACGCATGCGAATGCTCGTGTTCGACATCATAACGATAATTATAATAATAACGGTAATAGTACACTTCGAAACGAAAAAAATTGTTTTGGACAATGAATTTTTTATTTATTATATTTCCATCATTTCTTTTTCTTAAATTATCTATCAATTTTTCAATCGTGTGCCCAATTTCCACATATTGCTTAAAATATTTATCTACGCATATAAATATACATATATGTATATTTAGAGAGAGAGAGAGAGAGAGAGAGACATTCGAACGAACGACGAGTCGATGGAAAAAAATGTATTCGAAATGAATGTCACGTATTTTCATCGTTGACTCTTCGAGCCAACCTCGTGATAAATCTCAGTTGATCCCTCCGTGTCGTTTTCACGCTATGTACGATATTATCGTGGCGACACGTGCGTTCGATTACGAGTGAGCGTTTTTAATCAAACGCACGTACGAACGAAATATTATTTTCGAAAACGCGTGAAATTATTGTACGCATGATGAGATTTTTTTCATTCGGCAAACATTTGGAAAATTATTATGGTCGTAATAAAAGAAAGGGGAAAAAATGAAAAAGCGAAAAGGACAATTTTTGAAAGGGGGCGTGTCACAGTCGGCCCCGCTACGAGGCCTCCTCGCTGTAGTGGGACTTTCCCAGCAGATGCGCAGCGCGACATCTGGCAGCAGTCAGCGGCGGCTTAAATACCGCGAGCTCTACAATATCGCGGGGAAGGGAGTTCCGTCGAAATTTTTTCGTCGCGTAACATTGACTCTGAAAAAAGATTGCTTTTGCTCGACGACTAACTATAAAGTACGGTCGCCCCTCGGGACCTCGGCTGGTCAATAACCAACAGCACTTTTAGGTTTTACGTACGGATGAGCCGATGATCGATTTTTCGTACGTTTTGTTTTATTTTTTAATCCAGGAAATCATTTATTATTCCGTGAAAAAAATTGTAATATTATACTACCCGTCGGTATATCTATATCTAACTATAATTTTAATTAAATATAGATATATAGATAGAATAATATTAAATTTTTTTACTAATTAATAAGTTTTTCATACAATATAATACCATATATATATTTATCGACATTTAATTATAGTTATAGTTCGATATAGATAATTATATTCGGTACAATATTGTATAAAGTAACATATTAATCGGTAAATAATTTAAATATTCTACTATATATATATCTATCTACATTTAACTATAATTATAGTTAAATATGAATATGTATATATAGTACAATATTTAATCCCGATTAAAATTGAAAATGATTAAACCTATGCGATCGAAATAATAGATGAGCTTTTGATAAACACATATATTTATATAATGTATACATCGGATATCCGCACTGTGAGAACGAGAGCTATCGGTAGCTGGCTGCTGCGGTGGTTTCGTCCTTGAGAAGTCACTGTTATATGTATTATATATACGTTGCATACGGTACAATGGTATATATATATACATATATATATATATATATATATATATATATATATATATATATATATAAACCATTGCCTCTATTGCCAACTACCGTTGCACACTATTTTCTGGTATAGGCCCTCTCCATCGCTTCCATTCGCTAACGCTTTACCGACTGCTCGGCATTGCCAATCGTGCTCGAAGATAAGAGAATCGAGTGCTCGAGCCAGACACACGCAAAGATTTTGTTCTTTTTTCATCGTGAGCGTCGTGATAAAGCTCGGGCGAGGTCGAACCCTGGCTCGAGACTCTTTACGTGCTCCTCTCGTCCGATTAACCTTTTTTTTAAATTTTTTCTGTTTTTCGTTCCTTCGCTCTTGACCGATGTTTGCCAGCGCGTTTTTATCAACGAAAGCTTCGTAGCCGGAGGCAACAGTCGCGCACTCGTGAAGTCCTCGATGCTTCGCCGGAAACTTATTGGCACACTGGGTTAATAAAATTGGCCAAAGAGGAGTCGAGTTCCTGGAGTTGAAGTTCGATAGTTCGAACGTCGTGAAAAAGTGAGAGGGATTGATCGAGATGAAAACATTATTTTGATCGAAAAAAAGTATAATTAAAGAAGATTTAGAAATTACGAATGACGAGATAATTAATTTTGTTTCATTCGATCAATTTGTATCGAGGCAATTTTATCGATTATAGTTTATTATTACGCTTTCAGCGAAATTACGAATGTCGTCGATGATCGACTTAATAAAGTCCGATTTATTCGTTATAAATTTCATTAGATCGAATTAATTTTTTTTTTAATAAGATTTATTGAAATTCGATCTTTTTTTCTTTTATCGAGAAGATTCGAGAGTCGTTTCAACGACCGTTCCCATCGAAGATGAAGTCAGGTTGGATTTTTGATCGTGCGGTAATTTTATAAAATCGTGATCAAAATTATACCAGAGTACGAATAAAAATTGAAAGAGATAAAAGACTGGCGAGAGGAGGAGCTTTTACACGGAGAACGAGGCAATCTGCCAATTGAATGCGACGACGTTACATCCTCGAGATAAAATGGCAAAAAAAAAAAGATTTCATTCGACTTTTGACCAGCAACCTTGAAAGAAATTCGCTCGTTTTCCGGACAACTCTTCGACTCTTGACCTTTCGATATTTTCCCATTTATTTGACTTTTTATCAAACTTCACTTCCAACCTCGAGTCTCTCTCGATGAAAATAAAAAATCGTTTATTACCTGCGGTTTCGTGCAAGAGAAAAAATTTCGCTTGCGATATTACGCGGTTGTTCGAATCGAAAAAGAGTTTGAGAAAAAGACCCAAAAAAAACATTCGCGGTTCGTTCGTCATCGTTCCAAACCTTCGGTTCTTCAATGGTCGAGTTTGATTTTATTTTTTCTCGTTCTCGATCACGGCCGGTCCAAAAGAGAACGAGCTCATGGCGTACGACGAGGGAAGCTCGCGGGATGAATTTTTATTCGCGGTCGAATCGACGACTCGAAGCTCCTGGCAACGATACAGGATGTATTAGCTTTATACTGCATCAACCTCTCTCTCTTTCTCTTTTGGTCTCTGTTACGCTGTTTAGTGTACTCTTGCCCTTCGTGCATCTCTCGTTATACTGCGGCATTTTTACCCTTGAACAGAAATTAACGTTCTTCGAGCGTGGTAATTTCGGAGCGAGCGTGAGAGAACGTCCGAACTTTGCCAGAGTCCGCGACACGAGAAAAAAAAATCCTTTGAATATAAATATATTTTCAACGATCGAAGAAAATCAACAAAAAAGAATCGAAAAACAAGCTTTTTCGTTCTACGAAAGTATTTTATTTATTATTATTATTATTATTATTATTTTATTTATCATAAGTATCTTCCTGCGTATAAAAAATATTCAATATTTACTAAATATATAAAAATAATTTATCGAATACAAAAAAAAAGAGAAAAAAAAGTAAGAAAGTAAGACGAGAGAGAGAGAAGCAAATACAAGATACGTATAAAGACAAATCGGTATAAAAGAAAGAGGAAAAATGTTAGCGAAAAGGAGAAAAGTAGAAACGTCGAGGTGAAAGGGATGGAAAGAGGGAGAGTCAAGAGGGTCAAACGTGTCAACGCGAAACTATGGGCGACCTATCACCTCCGCTCCTTTTTCTCTCCCGGGAGGCTATATGTTGCGTTCTCACCCCTCCATCCCACCCACCCCCTACCCGAAAAACCTACCCCGGGTCTTCTATCCGAGGATCGATGCCACTCGAGGGAGGACCTGACAATTTTCAAAGCATTGTCTTTGAGAGTTTCACATGTAAAGAGACTCGTCGACTACGCTCTATACGTATTTATAGTACACAAGCCATGTGCCAAATTAAGCTTCGCGCGACCATATATACATATATATATATTTACAACAAAAAGACGAGAGAAACAACGTGGGACGTCTCCCACCTGTTTCTGGGCCATCGCGAATATGCCTCGAACCCTTGGCGTCATGTTCATGACGTCGACGTCGCGAACCCTATCCCCACTCTTCCTTCGACCACTCTCCCCCCTCCCCGACCGCCACCAGAGCTCCATTACCACGCGCGTCTCTCATTTTGTTCAAAATAAAACACCAGCCAGATTCGGGTCACGTTGCTATCGATTTCGAATAATTGCGTTGCCCGATGCAACCGCGCCACGATTCCTACGGATTTCGTACGGTATGCGTCCCGCAATGGATAGAACGAAATCGACGAAACGAATAATTCGCGGGCTTTGCGACAGTGGCGCCCCCGCGCGGGGACGCTCTGCATTAACGGGAAAACGAACAAACCGCGACGAGCGACGACACAGGGAATAAAAGAAATTCGCGTATTTTAGTACAGAGGAAATATAGCGTGAATTTTGTTGTTGTTTTTTCGACGGTCGAGGGAGAGGGTGAATTGGAGGAGGAGGAAACAAAAGCATACGGGGAAAATCGAACGTCGCGCTCTACCACGAGATTGAATGGTTTTTGCGGGCAATCGAAGCGCGCGGTGAAATTAGTTTCCATTTTCCACGATACGTGGAACGAAGCGAGAGAAGAAAGCTTTCAACAAATTGTGTCGAACGATTGGAAAAAGAAATGAAAATAGGGAAAGAAAACGAACGAGAGGACACGGAGGTGGAAATCGAAGGAAGTTTGTTTTTTCCGGCGCGGCGCGTCAATCGCGAATAATCATTTTGCGCGAATAATTAATGTTCGTTATCGCAGAAACGATTTTCATTTTTCCGATTAATAATTTGGCGCCCTCGGTTAATCGAAATAATTTGTTGTACGGGATTCGAGAGAGAATACGAGACGTACGGTCGTTAATTGTTAATTAATGTCAGATCGGTGTTGAAATTTACGATAATTGGGTCGAGTCGAATAAAAATTGGATCGCGCGTTTTTCTTCTTCCAGTCGAGGCAAACGTTCGTCACGTTCACGCTGATAACGAGAGAGGAAAATAAGGGTAAATAATAATAAACGTGAGAAATGAAGAAAGACAAAAAATACAACGAAAAGAAACAAAGTAGCGCGTACTCGTTTCCACACTTTTTTTCGGGACGCGAGAACGATAAAACTGTTTTGTCTCTTATTTTCATTATTTTCGTGTCACGTTTGATGATGAGTCGGGCAAAGAGTCGCAACGTTTTTAGTTTCAAAGAGACTTTATCTTTCTTGTTTTACATCCTTCTCTCGCTCTCTCTCGCGTTCATTCAAACTTTTTTCTTTTACGTTAAATGTTCAAAATGAGAATCGTAGTGCGTCGTTCGTTCCCGTTTGCTTATTTTTTTAATTTGGTATAATAAATGTAAAACTTCATGAATTTTTGTCAACAAATAATTTTTCATCGCTATATTTAGATATTTATTAATTAACGTCAAAATCCAAGGTCATCGCGTGATCGAGGTGACCTTGAGGTCAGAAGAGTTTACGATGAAGGGACGACGCTTCGAGAAAAAACGAGAAAAATGAAACTGGCCAAAGAAACAAAAATGGCAAAAAAGTGACGAAAATTGGCTAGCGAATTTCCAGAGGGCTTTTCTAGGCCTCTCGCTAAATTTGGACGTTGACGCGAGTCCAAGGACTTGTCTCGTTAAAGAGCTTCGGATCGGACGCTAATGGCGATTCCCTCCAATTCTCGAAGCCCTCGATCGTACTTCTTTCATTCTCTCTTCTCCTCTTTCGCCAGACCAGAGACGAAACACGTTTTTCGTTTATTCTTTGACACGAGTCGAAATCCGAACGTCGATCGATTTCTCACGTACGTTTCTTTCGTTTTTATTGTATTTTAGTTTCTTCCCGTCGACGTTTAAGAAAAAGTCGCGACGACCGAACGTTGACCCTCGAAGTCTTTCTCAAAACTCGATTTTCTCACGTTGACCGGCTGCCAATAAATCTCCACCGAAGCGAATTGATCAAAAACTGACAAATTTTTCGTGCGTATCAATTTCAATTTTCATCGACCAATCTTTATAAAATCGACACAAAAAAATCATCTTTTGGGGGGTTTGGGTTTGAAATTTTTAAAAACCATAATTAATCATTCGAATAATATTAATAATAAAATGTTAAGTGTCAACCCGACGAATAGCAAAGTTATTTTAATTTGAGAACATCGAATAATAGTCGATCGAAATATCGACGATAAATATTAAACGATTTTAATATTACATCACTGAACAAATTTGTATTCGATCAAATCGAGAGAATTTTGATAATTAAACGCTTCGACAACGTATAATTTGTCGAATCGCGCAATTAAAACTGTTCCACGATCGTTTTACCCCCAAACGAATAAATCCATTTTTTCGCAATGATTTTTATGGCTCGTCGACACAGTCAGCCGCCAAGTTTCTACTCAAGTGCCAGAAAATTCTGTTTAAATTCGGACTACTTACTCCCGTTATAAAAAGAAAGTGATATAAAAGAGAAAAAAAAAACAACAACAACAAAAAGATCTTGGCTCGCGCATTCGACTTTGCACAAACGCGCGAGATGTTTGCCGCCTTTTCCGCGTTATAAATCCCCCCCATTCCTCTCCAAAACGACTCGTCGTATACATCGTTGCTCGTAAGAATGCGAACGCGAAATCCTTCATGCTCTCCACTTCCCGAAATAAATCTTTGAAAAGTAACTGACCGAGGGAATAAGAGGGAGAGAGAGAGAGAGAGAAAGCGAAAGAGAGAAACGTAGTAAGAGTGATTCCACGAGTAATTTAATCGACATAGAAAGTGCGCTTCGAACATGCGCGAGCGACGTACACCTCCTATGAATATTCGAGACTCTCGCGATCCAACGACAAAAATTAACAACGCAACGCACTGAAGAAAAATTTTCCAAAAAATTCGTAACAACCCTAATATTGTTGTTCATACGAAGGAAAAATAATGGTGAACACGCGTTGCGTTTGATTTTCGCGCGTGGTTTGTTTTCGTACGCTACCGCACGCTCAGCGCCACTGTCGAGAATGCATTTTTCGTAACTTTATATAGAGACGTGTTCCGAGTTTACTTCACTACCTTTTTTATTCTTCCAAGACTGCAAGTTCGCACAATACAAGTTTCGTTAAGCATTATCATTGCTTTTAATTTGTTTATTGAAGGCGTCCTACCTCATCCTGACCAACAAATATAAAAACTAGTATTTTTATCATTAACAAAAATCATCCGATCCAATTTTTATCGTCCTCGTTCACAATTCACCGACTTCCATATTCCCCCGTTTTATCACGTACGTCGCGTCGATGAACGAGGCAAAAGTGAAAATTCAACGTTCTATCGAATAAAAATTAAATTAATTGGTTTCGTGGGAGGAAGAGGGGCGCGGGGGTGGGTGGCAGGGGGTGGTAGCGATAAAGAGCGAAAGAGAATATCGTTGTCGTTGAATTTGATCGGAAAATATTGGCCGGAAGTACATAGGACGACGAGACTGGAAATATATATATGGAAATCGGATAAAACTCTTGGGGAAGCTTAATGATCAATTAATCATAGCGAACAAGCTCGCGGTGACGTCGTCGGTCCGCTCGGGCCGAGGAAGTAAAACCTCCTCGCCTACAGCTCGATGCACCTCGATATCGATCGGTGCGCGGGCGAATATCCGCATCGCCCTTCGCGCGTTATAGCGCCAACGATGAATCTCGTTTCTTTTTATCCCCCCGCCCACCTTTTATCGTTTCACGACCGCGAACGCCGAAACGAGAAATTCTTTTTTTTTATTTGTTTTCAAACGATCGCAAACACAATTCGCCTTTTTTACATCGCGCGATATAAAAAGTCTCGCGCCGTTCGTACCAGCCGAGTGTCGAGAGCGAGGGGGAAGAATAATTTTGGGTCATGCAATTTTACGAATTCGAGTCGAATCGTCCCGATAAGAAAAAAAAACAAGATACTCTCCAACGATTTTATTCTTCAAGAAAGAAAGAAAGAATGAAAATAAAATTTTAAATAAATAAACAAAAATTCATCGCTGGATATTCGTTGAAATTAATTATCGATAATATTTATTTGTCCTTCTTCAAATTCTTGTTTTCTTTTTTATTTTATTTCTCTCTTTTTTTTTAAATTCTTATTCCTCGCTATCTCGTAACGTCGCGTCTCTCGAAAAACGTTGATGACGTCACCGCGTTGCACGCGTTCGCCCGAGGATTCTTCCCGAGGCACGGACCACGTCCTTTCTTTATAATCTTCGATAGCGCGGGCGCCCCCTGTGGGTATAGCGGCACGCACACGATTACACTTTGATTAGACGGTAACGCGATCGATCGGCGTTCATACAACAAACGCCGCGCGAGTATCGAATTTTTTGCTTCGGTAAATCGTAGTCGTTTTACTCTCTCGCCCCACTCCCGGTATTAAATAAATATCAACTACATAGTTCGTTATCGCGTCTTTCGGTACGAGCTCAAATTTCAAAACGCGAATTACAAATGTAAAACACCATCGCGCGCGATAAAACAAATTACTTATGCCAAACATTTCTATCCCTCCTTATTGCCGACTTGCAAACCCGCGTTTCGACGTAATTTCTCACGTATCGTACAATTTCCGGATTACAATCGAATTTATTAATGAAAAATAATTTTTAAAAAATTATCTCTACAATTTTTTTTTTTTTATTAAAAATTCTTTTTTTTTAACTTTTATTAACTCTTCCAATCATCGCGTAACTTATCACGCAAGAATCCATCCTCTTTCGACTCTACGTAACATCTTTGTCGCAACTCTCGTTATCGCGCCGACGAAATTTTCTCTCTCTCTCTCCCTCGACGATTTTGTCCACGAGGAATTCTTACGCTCGTTAAAAAAATGTCGCGCAAGCAAATTCATCAACGCTCGTCCTCGACGCCGACTCGCGATTGACTTCCCACGCGTCTTTACGAACGTCGATAAAATTTAAACCGGTCGCGTAACGCGGATTAGTAAGTCGGGGCTGCGTACACGGCGGGTAGAGGAGAGGTGGGGGAGTGGTCGGAGACCGGGGGGGGGGGGGGGGGGGGGGGGGGGGGTAAATATACAATTCGTAGACGCGATATTATGATATTACGATGACGCATTACTCGACTCTGAACCTTCTCCTTTTTCCCCTCCAACCCCGCCACCCCCCCCCCCCCCCACCCACTCTTTCTCCTGCCGCAAGGAAGATCCGAAGCTTTGCGTCACTCGAGCGGAAAAAGCCAGCTAGCGCGATATACGATCCACGGCGGTTGGTGAGAAAACGAGAGAAAAAAAAAAGAACGGTGACAAAAACCGGGACGAACGAGAGGGAAAAAAAGAGAGAAACAAAAAGTAAAAAAACAAGAAAAAGAGACATGGACCGAGAAACGCAAAATTTCGTTCCGCTACGCGGGGAATAATGCACGAGCGCGCAATACCGTATTGAAGAAACCGCGATAAGTCTTGTTTTATAATATCGTGAAACTCGCGAAGGAAGCTCGCGCGCGCTTGTAACGATCGTGTACAGGACGAAAGAAGGAGCGAGCGAGTGCGAGAGAGAAAAACAGAGATAGAAAGAGAGAAAGAGAGAGAGAGAGAGAAAAAGGAGCGAAAAGATAGATTCGCGACGCAACGATTGCTGCAGCAACGAAGAGCGAATTCATCGCGGCACGTACCGCGCGCTGTGCAATGTGCATGGTACGCTGATACCGATACCGCTTATATGACATACGGTATATATGTATATGTATGTAGCGCGGGGAGGTTCGAGATAAAGAGAGACGAAGAGAGTATGAAGCGTGATGCGAAAGAGAGAGCGAGACTGTGACTGTGTCTTCTCCCACCGCGCAGCCCCCGCCCCCCTGCCGCAACCATCCCCTCTCGGACACCACAATCGTTTCAACCAGACCACCAGTGTGTGTGTGTGTCACGTGACTTTCACATATTCTTAAGGCGACGGCCGTTGCTGGACCGACGAGATCCCGCACAGCGGTTTTCACGTCGGGAATTTGATCCGGTGTATAACTCCAGAGCATTGATATATATATGTGTGTGTGGGGGGGGGGGGGGGGGTGAATGTGTGTGTGTTTGTGTAGCTCGAAGCAATGCCTCGAGAATACTTTGATAGTGAATAAATTGAAATTTTTTAATCCGACGATTCACAAAGTAGAGCGGATTTTTTTTTTTGTAACGATTTTATCACATTAATTATATGGGCAGCTACGATTTTCAATCGTCGAGAGCCATTAATGTCGCGAACGTTGTTAAACAAATAATTCGAGTGAAAATACGAGAGTCGTTCCATACGGTGGAAAACAAAAACAAGAACAACAACGAGAAGATATTATCCAGCGGTAAATAAATTCGAGTCTTGTTTTTTTCCTGTTTGTTTTGTCGTTATCTCGATCCCTCTCTGTTATTGCGGCATCTGTAAAGCTCGTTATATTTCGACCGTAGCCCAACAAGAGACCCGTCTTATGTGACTCACCAGATTTTTTGTTTTTTTTTCTCAAGAGTGTCGTATTTGAACTACTGTCACTCCGATACCACAAGTAGTGGGGAAAATATTGGACGGGGGATGGGGAGGGGAAGGGAGAATCGACACATGCACATAATTATCGGGCCGACGGAGCAAGACGTTAATTATCGAACGTGTATTACAATGGCACTAGTGAAACAGTTGGCAGATTCTCGACTATAAATATAACCAGACGCGAAGTCTGGATAACTACATCTATGTGTGTGTGTGTATGTTTATATACATATATATATTCATGGCTATTCATACATATATATATATATATATATATGTGTGTGTGTGTGTATATATGTATAACATCGACCTTGTTGGCTCGAATGAGTCAGGGGCGGTGCACGAGAATTCTCTCTTCGATAATACATCGAGTGTTTTGTATTCCTATGGCCATCGAGGAGGATACAAAGGCAAATAAATAAGGAGGGAAGTGGGATTTTAGCTCGGCACCGCCGGGAACCCGGCGTTCGTTCGAAAAAATTATTGGACGCGTCGTTTAATAGCCTCGAGCCGCGAAGACGGGGTAAGATATCTCGAGATGGAATTATTTCCGCGGCGTGTGTTATGCGTTTTTTGTTGTTGTTATTATTATTCTTTTTTTTCTTATCACTTCGTCCCACACGCGCATAAATTAATCGTCGTAAGGCGTAACGAAGATTTAATAAACGAGGCCGATAACGTAAAACGCGTCGTTGCGAGGGTCGCGTATGTTGAAAAATCGCGTGAACGAGAATTAATTCGAGTAAAATGTTTTCGTGGGAAAATTTGACGAATTATCGTGATTGAATATTTTTTTTGTTATTTTTAGTTTTTTTTTTCACTCTTTTAGCGAACCGAAAAAATTGATTTATCCAAATATCAATGATAAATATATTAGCGATAAAAAAATTGATCGAACCCGCAAATTTTTCAAATGGGTAAATAAATTTGTATTCGTTGAGATAAGTTTTGAGACACGAGACAAAATAAAATCGTTCTTTGTGAAAAATCGAGTAAAAATATTTTTTTTTTCATTGGATAATGAGGGGGAGGGGTGGGGGATGATTCGAATGAAACAAAACGGGAAAAACGATCGACTACTTGGTGACAAAAGTATAATAAATAAATGAACGACACACAGTTTTTTCGTTTTGTCGTGAGAATTGATGTAATCGATTTTTACTTTTTAATACTCCTCCCAACAATCTCTTCGTTATACACAGGATCAAACGCTCTCGAGTCGAGCGTTCGAATGTCGGTAAGTATATATACATATATATATATATATATATATGTATATACGTAAGTTATATCGTTATAATTGGACGAGTCTTTGTCTGCTGCTGACGCTTTCCCTCATATATATATATATTTTTGTTTTTTTTAAATGTTTTTATTCTTTTTCCTTCGTCCTTCTCACCTCTCATCATCGTTTCCATACATCTCACAATCTTTCACCCTCCCGTATTATCAACATCATCACCCAAAGTTTTTGTTGTTGTTGTTGGTTTTTTTTACGTTTTTTGTTTTGTTTAAGTTACTTACGATCTATTCGAGATTCACGGTAAATTGACTAGCACGCTAATAAGCCGGTATAGAAACGAGGGGAGTTAATTATCCATACGTAATATGATAATATTAACAATGCTCGCATTATGAACGATAATAATAATAATAATAATAATAATCGAAATAATAATAATAATAATAATAATAATAATAATAATAATAATGACGACAATGACAGTAACACTAATCGAGCAAGGACATTTTTTATTCATCTTCTGTTCTTCTTTTTTGTTAAGCGCATAGTCAGATCAATACTGGTTTCTTCTTTTTTTTCTTTTTTTATACAGCAATTACCACATAGTAAACGTGTCGAATATAATTCACGCAGGCTTTCGCGAACACACGTACATACGCACACCCCGTTGTAATTATTTAAAAAAAATAATAATCAAAAAAACCAAAACAAAAATCAAAAAACAAATTTTACTCTTTGCTAATAAAACGAGATCATCGCGGCTAGGCAAATCTCGACTGCTAGTTTTATATAGATTGGCCACGTTTTGGTTTTTCTTTTCTTTTCGGTGTGTGTGTGTGTGTTTTTTTCCCTTTTTTTCGTCTTTTTGTGTGTTTTGTTCGTGTAATTTGTTTCACATTTCACAACCCACGATAATTTAATCTCTTTCTCGCTCTTAAAAGCCACGATATATCTTCGTAACCGATGACTATCGTCGCTCGCTAGTGCAACAAGTGTATCGCGAAATTGATGAGAAAAAAATAAAAAATAAAAAAAAAAACAGCCAAAAATATCTCGACGAGGTCAAACGATATTTCAATTCTCGTCGCGAGGTACGTTTTTTTATGAATTATCAAGACGCGAGCGTGCTCCATTTTTATTTTAATAGTCGTTTTTACATTTATACTTTTTGTTTTTTATTTTAGGTTTGTTTTTTTGTTTTCTTCGTTTTTTGTTTTGTTTCGTGTTTCTTGTCCTTATGTGATAATTATACTATCTTTCGTATCTTCGTCGGGCACCCGTTGCATTTTTGTCTTTGTTCCCCCAGTACGAGCACGACTCGCGTCTCACGTCAAACAACGATAAAGAAAACAAAAGAAACAAAAAAAATTCTATAAAACATGTCTTTTCTTTTAATTTTAATTTTTTTGAATAAATTCGCAATGCTTATAGTATAACGAAGTTTGATTTAAAAAAAAAACAAAAAAGAACAACTTCGTGACCGCAGTCGAGAGGCAATAAGACATATCTGTACACACACACACACACACGCACACACACACACACATTTTCATAACATTCATACTCGCGCAAATTACTCTCACAATCGAAACTTTTAGCCAAACGATCGTGTCACCGATCGAACGAATGAAATCGTTCAGAACAATTTTTCAACGAAATAATTACAGATAAAAAAATATTAATATCACGGTATAAAAAAAAACTGTTTATCTCAAATGATTCGTTAAAATTATTTCGAAGGGAAAAAGTCGTCGGTTTGTATTTAAAATAAATGATTCGTCGTAATTATTTCATCGTTAAATAATATTGAACGATTTTTTTATACCTATATTATTCTTCCTCTTCTGTTGTTTTGTTCTCATCGTTTATCATTTTTTATATATTTGTTTCAATTCGAACGACCTCCGGTTCATTTTGTTCTATCCTAAGCGAGACTCGATCGATCGCAGTTAATTTTAATAATTACATCCTCCGTCGTTCTCGAATGGTAAACCATCGATTTTTCTTCTCGATATATATATATATTCACTCGAGTTTCTTTTTTCTCTCTCTCGTTTTTTAATTTTTCTTTTTATGTATATTTTTACAGTGTTTTATTCGATTTCATTTTTGTTTTCTTACTTGCTTCTTTTTCTCATTTCTTTTTATACATAAGTCAACGTAGCAAAGTTTTTTTGTCGTCGTTTTTTTTTCTTTTTTTAAATCTCAACGTACCGTTCGATTTTCTTCTTGTTTTATGTTTTTCTGTTTTCTTTTTTCTCCTCCGTTTCTCGTAACGATTCGTAACGAACCGATGTCTATACAACGCTCATAACGCGTATCGGCTTGTATATCTTGTCGATACGCCTAGGGAGATACGAAAATTGCTACGATCGTTCATTCATGATTATGTACAATGCGAGATTTAGAATGGATATTTATTTAAATAATTTTTTTTTCTTTCTCTTTCAACGATTTTATTTTTATTCTCTTCTTCTTTGTTCGCACATTCACACTCGAAAAAGAGCTATTCGAAAACGAAAAGCTCGACGCTGCCCAACACGTTTGAAAAGCAACAGCAAAGTATTGTATCCTTTAATAAAACAAAAAAGCAAAAATATCAAATTTTCACTGATTTTCCGTTTCGAACGAAGAAATCAAAATATCAAAAATTAACCGCTAATCTCATATCCGTCTCGTTTTTAATGAACAAAAAGAACAAACAAAAAATTAGACAACCTTTCTTAATTTTCATAATAATAATATTTTTCTCTTTTTCTCCCCAAAAATAATTCTGACTTTTTTTTGTTCGTTTCTTTTTCGAACACTACCAATCGTCTCTCGTCACTAACCTACGGGGGAGGAAGCGAGGGGCTGCGCAGAGCGAAGTCGATTGATTCGCGAGATTATTCCTCGCACGATATTCGAATCGCGAGCCTCGCGGCACAGCCAGTAAGAGACCAAAAGAGAGAGAGACAGAGAGAGAGAGGAGGGAGATTCGTCGAGTCGACAGTCGCGATTATATATGTGCTCGGGCATGTCGGGGCACGCGCTTTATCATTCAGCTAATGGTGTGCAATTACGTACGGAGGGCGAACGAAAGAGCTATAGATAGAGAGCGAAAGAGAGAGAGAGAGAGAACAAGAGAGCACGAGGAGTGTTTCGTCCGAGTGTAAGTTACGCTCGCATTTTGTAAGTGCAAATATACACACACACGCGCACGATATAAACACCTAAACAACGTACCGAATCTTTTGGTATTGGTCGCTCGCGATCGTTCGGCCTCTTCGGTAAGTTCACAAAGAGGCTACGCGGCTCGCTTACTAATCGGTCCAACGACGCTAAACGCGTATTCGAGTCTCGAATCGGCTCTTTAGTATTTTTATTTTTTTTTATTTTCATTTATTTTCTTTTTTCTTCTTCCTCTTCGATATACTCGTGTCATTTCTTCATTCTCGCCACGAACGCTACGTTAACACTCGATCTGCGAACGATGAGTTCGTTTTTCAGTGTTTTTGGGTTTAAAAAAAAATTTTTTTTTGGCAAAATATTTATGACTATCCTTGGTCAAAAAATGGAAAAAACTTCGTCGTATTTGAGGATCGATTGGATTTTGTGTGTGTGTGTGTGTTTTTTTTGTCGACGAAACTTCGATGCGTGAGCGAGATTTTTTGTGGTTTTTTTGTTGTTTTTTTCTTTGACATATTAACGCGTACGCGCGATTTTATCCGTCGAAAAATTGCGCTCGCCGTCTATTTTCAGCGATACGTCGTTGACAAATTTGCGCGTTTCATCGCTTATCGCATTTCCGGGAAAATGTCGAGAGAAAGAGTAGAAACGAGCGAGCGACTCGCGGTGAAAATAAAAACGAAAAATAAAAACATAAAAAAAAAATACAAAGCTTTTTGCGTGTAATCGCCCGGGACAATCGAGACAGAGATCGGCGTGGATTAATCGAGCTTCGCGTAAAATTTTACAATGTCGTTCGCGCGACCCGGTACGATCGGCACGAGAACGAAATTTTTACGTTCTTTTTTTCTCTCTTTTTTTACGGCCTTTCGTGACTATCACGTGATCAAACGAAAAAAAAACGACTCGACTAGCCTTGAGAAAACGACGAAAATTTTACGGCGCTCCGCCCGCGAAATTTCGTACACGGATTCGAACGTATCGCAAGATTTTACCCGCGTTTTTTATTTTTTTGTTTTTAGCAAGGGGAAGTTTTTTCAAAATTTTCTTTTTCTCTGTTTTTTCATTACCATTATTTTGTCGAAAAAAACGTCACGTTTCGTGGAACGACGAACGAACACGACGATGTGTTCGCGACGAAAAAAACAAAGAAAAAAACAATAATAATAATAGCAACAAAACGATTATACGAAACGCGTCAATATTTCTTATTGCTAATGAGATTCTCTCGATCCCACCCCCCTCCCTCTTATCGATTTATCATTATTAATTTATTACTTGTTTTTGAGCTCGAAATTTCAACGTTTCTTCATTTGAAAAATAAACAATCTATATTTTTCTACGACTCTTTAAAGCTTATCGTGTCTGTACATGATACGTTTTTTAATCTTGCTTTTTGTCTTTTCTTTTCTATTCTTTTTTCGTATTTTTTTGTTTGTTTTATTGTATTTTTGTATTTCTCTAATCAACCCGTTACGTGAAAGTTAAATATCTCGCGGTTCTTTTCTCACGCACGCACACACACCGAGAGACAACGAACAAAAATTTTCTTCTCTCGTGTGTGTGCCTGTGTGTGTGTGCAAATTTGTCTTTCTCGTTAATTTTCTTTTTGTACGCGTCAGTGATTACGTGTACGCGAGGATGATGAAACGACGATAATGACATTGATAATGATAATGATAACAATGATGATGATGATGATGACGATGATTCGCAGGTAATATTTTCAACGTTTGGTCTATATTTACAACGTTTCGCGCGCATCCGTTATATAAATATCCCGGCTAAAAGCGCTTTACTCGACGTTCTACCTATGTACATATACTTTACAGGTATATATGTATGAACATACACGGAGACGCATGAGATTGTGTGTGTGTGTGTGTGTGTAGGAGCTTAACGCGACGCCACTCGAGCTCGCTTATACGTCGACCCTTTTTACGCCTCGCGGTCTCTTTTACCTTTTATCGGCAATTTTTAGCGTAAGCGTCCTCGTCGCCACGTGTTTAAGGACAATCGCCTTTTAATCGTAAGTAACGAGACCTAAATTATTAAATACCGCGACCTTCTGGCTTTTACTTCATTTTTTTCTCTCTTAAATATAAAAGAAACATATTTTTACAATCGACGAATTGTTCAATACGATATTTTTTCATAATGTTTTATAAAAAATTTAAAAAAAGGCAAAGACAAATAAATAAATAATTTATCAACGTGGTTTGTTGTCTTTTGGTTGAATAGTTCGATCAATATTTAGCGATGATTTTTCATTCAGGAATATGGTAAAGAATGTTTAATCAATTCGACATTTTTGCGACCCCAACTTTGTGCAAAACGACGAAGAATGAGGAATATACGCGAGCTGTTAATATTGCGCAATGGCGGGAGACTTTTTAATATCAAACAGGAAAATTACGAGCGTAAGAGAGCAGGAAGTTACGAGGAGTTCGCGGAACAATGTCGAAAAAGGGAGGGGATAATGAACCGAGAGGGTGGAAAAAAGCGTTTTTTTTCTTTTAAACGACGCAGGCGTTTCTATTTTCTGGGACTGGGGAGGGGGTTTCGTTTCCAAGAGCTCTCCTGTATGAATATTTACCGAAGGAACTATTATCGTCTGATTGCAGGTCCCTCTCACCCCCCTCCCTCGCGCACTCTCTCTCTCTCTCTCTCTCCCTTGGGTTTGGCACGAAACCACCGCGGGGAATAAACTACCAGAACCCCGATTTTTATATCAAGAGATGAAGAAGAGCCCGAAAAAAACTTTCGAGACGCGAGGGAATACGCGAAACTGAACGAAAAAATTTAATTTTTTTTTATTTCACCGACCAAACGAAATTAGACCAGTACGAGAACGAAACCGAGCTCCTGTTCTCTTGGTTAATTTAAGTAGCTACTATTGTTTTTCATGCGTCATATATATTTTAATTGCAAATCTCAATTTAATTCGCGTTCGGATGAATCGAAATTTGCAATTCTAATAATTATTTCCTACATCAATTATCATAGTCGGGGCACGTACCGAAGGGCAAACAAGCATATCGTATCGCTATTTATTTATTTATGGCGTTCGATGGAAAAAAAATAAAGAAAATTTCAACTTTTCCTACGAACCGTGTCGAGATAGTGAGTTTTCTACGTAATCTCGAACTTCCGAGAAATCAAAATACGTTCGCAACCGTATTAACACGAAAATTATATCGAAATTGTTAAATTTACTTTATTTTTGTTGCTATTTTTTGGGGAAAAAACGTCTATCTTTGTTTTTTCTCGAATTTCCGGCTTAACGTCAAACGTCAAACTTGAATTTTCACTTATAATCGTAGCTCGCTCGCAAGTGCGAAGGATTTCCGTGCTAATGTTTTTTTTCTCGCTCGTCTTCGTTTGGAGAGAAACTCCCGAGGAGGTGTGAAAATTACACACACGGCGTACACAATGCGAAGAACGTTCTCAAGGCTTTCTAGAAAAATCGCGGAAAAACGTATAATATTCGACTTTCGTAATCGAGTTTAGAACAAAAAAATTCGATGATTTCTATTCTTCCTTCGTGACGATAATAATTATCATATAATTATAATAATTTTGATTAATTATTATCATCGTCATCGTCGATTATAATCGTTACAGGTAATACGACGTTTAACGCTAGAAAATGATACAAATTCTTATTATCATCGCCATTATTATCGTCGAGCGCTAAAATTATAATTATATTACACTCGTACCGAATTTAACTTCCGCGATATTTTCTATTCCTGTACGAAGGCCAAGAGCGAGAATGATTTTTAGCGGGTTGATCTCACGCGTCTAACATATACGAATTGGACACAACGAACGAGTGCCAAACTCGGTATAACTCCCGTCGTTTATAACGCGCGCGACAATGAACGTAGACGTGAAATTTTAGCGGAAATAAAAAAGCGAATCGGCGGCGACGATTTCTCGAATTTGCGAAAAAAGATCCTCGTGTTGGCAGTTTTTCAAGTGTAAGAATAAAAACGAGATTAAAAAAAGAGAAAGAAAGAAAAAAACAAGTGGGCGTGCGCGACGTCGACCTCGAACTTTTTCAGTTTCGTCGTGAAATTATCATTTTTTTGTTGTTTTTTGTAAAATAAAAATAAAAAAATATGGTCGAACGAAACGAAAAATAAATTCACGAAATTAGTAAACGTCGAATTGATTTAAAGTAATATATTTAAAAAAAACCCCGGGGTTATACAATTTGTTGTTTATGTGAACGAAAAAAAGAGTGAAAACTGTCGTAAAATGAATGAGAAAAATAAAAATCAATTTATCCAACGCGACGTTGATGAAGAGAAATTAATAATTGCAAACTAAAATTTGATTCATAAAAATGAAGACAGAATTTGAATTAATATCCGTTCGAATATCGTTAAATTGCAAATTTTGCGAATAATTTCCAACTTATTTTTGATTGATTTTTATTTCTCAATGAAACCGTGTCTATCACTGATTGTCACACATGGCCCGAGAAACACTAAAGTGTCTCCCTCTCACTCTCCCGCTACGGTCGAGAAGAAAAGTATATTTAGAAACGTGGTGAAAAGATCGCGTCACCTTCGCGAGGCCACGAGATCTTTCGCAAAGAGAAAGAGAGAGAAAAAAAGTAAAAAAGAAAAAGAAAGGCAAGTCCGGTCTCCGTCCCTCGCATTGTTCGCGAAAGAGCGCCGTACAAAGTCAATGCCAAATTTTTATACAAAAACGGAAATTCAGTTACCATTTTTGTACAAACGACTCTGTTACTTACGCCCCCTTGTTTTATTTTCATTTTTTTTTATTCACCGACGTAATTTCTGATTTTTTATATTTTTTTTCATCTTTTATCGTCAATTTTTTCGTTCTCGGGACAATTTATGTTTTTGTACGTTTTTCCTCCAATTTTTTTTTCAACCCTCGATGACGCCACAACGTGTTTGTACTTTTCTCTCTCGCTCTCAGTTTGCCCAAATCTGGCAAATACACCGCCCTCTCACGACGAAACATCGATCCGACCAGACGAAAAGGGGGATAACGGTAGGAGTGGGGGGTGGTAAACGAGAAGCGGCAGCATCATCGCGCACGATCACCTCAAATCCAAGCAGAGAGACCTCTCGTCGTGTCCTAGCCCCGCACAAACCCACCTCTAATTAATATCGAACTAGACACGTCCCTGATTTATTCAATCCACGGTTTTAATCGGGCTATAACAATTCCCAAATTTAACCCACGATTTATAGTTTTTTGTACGAAAATTCACCTCGTTGATTCAATTATTTATTCACTCTAAATTAATCAAAATAATATAGTGATATATTACAAAAAACGAGAATAACGAATTAAAAAAATTAAAACTTGGTTGAATTTAATTTTGATAAAACATTTCGTTTTCCATTGTGATAAAAAGAAATAATAATTAAATTTGTTGTTGTTGTTTTGTTTTTGTTTTCATTAAAAAGAAATATATATATATTGTTCGCTATTCCGGAAGTCTTTTGTTAAAATCGTTTCGCAACGGAATGTCGAGAGTCTACTTTGCATTGTGGGTTTTTCCTTTTCTTTTATTTTCTCACCGTGTATCATTTCCATTCAACGTTACACGACAGACGCGCCGGAATGTTTCCGAGCCGTTTTCAACAGTCAGTCCACTCGCGACGGCTCAATTATTTTCTTTTTTCCTAGTGAGACGCGCGTGCTCGTCCGATATCGAAAAAAATTCGTCGCGCTTCTCAATAGACTCGCGGACACCTACACGTCGTCGAACGGGGATCGATTTTTATTTATCAATGAAAAATAAAAACGAACGATTCGCTCGAAATATTCGTTATCAAAAATCTGCGAAATAAAGAAGCAAAATTCGTCGAGACGCGCTTAACGACGATCGAGCGAAAAACAAAAAAGTCGTTTTAAAATTCGTGACGAAAAAGAAAAAAAAACAACGTTCCTCGGGCTAGAAAATATTTTGACGCTCGACGTTCGGCTGGAATATTAATCGAACCGGAATAATCTTAAAAAAAAAAAAAAAAAAAAAAAAACGTGTACCGAGTGACGAAGACCGGGACATGGCTATCGAAGTTTATCCACCAGATGTCACGGCGAAAGCGTGATTAATTGCCAAAAATAGAACGGGTACATAAATTTTTGATAAGCTTTGAAACACGAACAGTTGTTCCCATTCATCCATTTAAGTATATTGCGATGTGTCTTGGAAGTTAATTCGATATTGTTTGTTATTAAACGTTCCAGTTGATAAGTTCAAGGGGCCTGACTGTTCCGTATTTGTTTTTGTCCTTTTCTCGATTATCGCCTCGTCCTCCATTAATTATCAAATTCATATCGTCAAATTAAAAAATAAAAATAAAAATTCGAATGAAATTTGAGGCAAAATTATATCTGAATTTTTATACAAAAAGAAAAACAATCCCTCAAGTCCGAAGTTAAATACTCGAAGAAACAATAAACCTTAGATGTCGTTATTAAAATCTCAAAGCAAAATAATTTAAAAAATCATAATATGAAAAATATTAAAACAAATTTTCTTGAAACAATTTTTTCAAAATATTTTCAATTCCTCGAAGTACTTTCTTTCGAAATTTCGAGTCGAACGTGACAATAATACAAAAAAATGTTTTTTTTTAAACCGTGAGCTATTTTTTTATGTCTGAAAAGATGCGAGAATTTGAACGAAGGAATGTACCTTAAAAAACCTTTTTTTTAACGCACGCGCGTGTAGATACGGTTCTATTCGAGAAGCTCCCGCTCTCACCCTTCCGGGTCCACACTCGCGTTATCGCTCTACTATTTTCACTCTCGGTTCGCGCGAACTGTGTTACTATACGGAGCAAGGCTATACTACCCGTGCTCTAGAGGGAACCCTCTCTAGGGGCACTTCGATCTCGTTGAGCCAGGCACGCGCGTTCGCTCGTTCGTTTTACACCCGGCGCGTCTCGAATGCCGGTCAAGAGCGAAGGTAGTAAAAGAGTTTATTTTCCGACCGCGGTGAGAGTGCGTTGGCCAACGTACACGAGGCATAACTCTCCTCGCGATTGCGAAGCCAACGATGGCTCGAACGCGCGAACCTCGTGCCACGTTGAGAACGAATGACAAATAAAATAATAAATAATGACTCGTCTCGCGAAAACAGAAAAATCGGTTGGTTCGATGAATAAAAATTAATTAAAAAATTAATATTCCATCGATATTAATTATTCTCTAGAACATTATTTCCCTTCAAAATAAAGATCCACCAATTTTTATTCTCATCGCGTTTCGATTATTAATTAATGAAACAAATTATCAATATATTTAAGCAAATGGACAGAAATTTTAGCAACTTTTTACGATGATTAATTTTGAAGATAATCGCTTCTGAGACTAGTCGGAACCGAAACGAGTTTTTCCTTATCATTTACATCTCTCTCTTCCTCCTCCCCCCTCTCTCTCTCTCTTCCCCTCTTATCACGATATTTTTCGCATCGTTACGCTCGTCAAGCTGACCAGAAACAACATTTTACTAATTTAGTAGTTGCGTTACTTCCGACGAAATATTGCACGATTATTCACCAACTCCCTCGTGTTACTCTCTCATTCCCCCGAAAAAAAAGAATAAAAAAAAACCCTGAACAAAGCTCACCGATCAATCTTATTGATCTCGACTTACGCGACAAACACGTTCCGCACACGCTCTGTACACAGGGGCGCTGTTATTCTTTCTCAATGTACATATATATATATAGGTATATACGTAGGTACGGTAACGAATACCGGATATAGCGGAATGCGCATACGCATCGGGACGATTTGGATTTCTCTGGTCGACTTCCGGCAACGATACGAAATTTTTTTTTATCGTTATTTTTATTTTTCCTGTTATTTTATTTTATTTTTTTCACTAACTATAATCATTCTTCATGCCTCGTTTTTTCCCTATCTAACTACCTATGTGACTACGTTAATCTAGGTAAGTATATACTCGCTATAATAATAAACCGGGAACTTTCGTTTTGCATGTTATTCAGCATTTTTCAATTAAGATGATATTCTCATCGGCCGCCTCTTCTATACTCTTGAAATTTGCCTTCACCCCTCTTCTTTCGTTTCTTTTTGTTTAGTTTGTTTTTGACTCGATCATAGGTTCGTTTTAATCCTCTACGTGGAGAAAAAAAGAATGTTTTTCGAGAGACGTGGAATGAGAAATATCAGACGATTCGAGCTTTTCATCGTTCGAAACGCCAATTGGCTCTCTCTCTCTCTCTCTCTCTCTCTCTCTCTCTCTGACTCACTTGGTTTCACGTCTGACCTTATTCTTTTCAAGGATGCTCCGACTATACAGCGTTTCAAGCCAAAGTTGGACCCGATGAGAATTTTGATTGTCACGAAAAGATGAAAATCGGGCCGAGGATGAAAAATTGAAATAAAAATGACAAACTAGTCAATTTGGAGACGAATACGATACGGAAAATACACCCGATGCGTTTTGAAAACAAAAAGATGCTTCTTTTTTCCTACGACCCAATCGTTAATCTCTTTTAAAAAATTTAATACAAATGTAAGTCTCCCGAAGTAAAAAAAAAAAAAACTATGAAGAATCCAAGACCGAGTATCACGTTTCTCATGGAATCCGCCTTTTTGTTTCAAGATCACTGTCAAGACCGCGTAGGTAGAGCACCCTTAAATACAACAAGTCGTACCTAACGTAGGTAAAACCAAATGACACAAACCGATCAAGGTTCGTCCGCAATTAACGGTATACGAGGGTTTTCCTTGAGCATGTAATCACGCTCGTATACCGAAATGGCTCTATTTCTAACGAATCGTCTAGCGCGACATCCATTCGAACATACAGACCCACACCCATGATCGTTTCGTTCATTCGTACTTATTTTGTTGTTGTGTATAATATATACATACACATGTAACATAAACATAACGTTCATCCCCTTATTAATTCTCAATCACATACGTGGTCATAATTATATCCTATTTATAATAATCAGAGCATCGAGATTTCAGTCGAAACGGGAGAGATTGGCTAATATTTAACTTTTGCCTTGACCTCTTCAGCGACACCGCCCCATCTCAGCTTGTAAACCCTCGATCTCCATTGTATTATAGGATCGAGGACGGCCTGCAGAAAGAGGTAAGGCCTCGTTATTTCGCTGAGCAGCCAGCCGCAAACGAATTCCAATTTGTTCAACGGCAATGGACTGTTCTGTACGACGCACAGTAGGGCCCAATCGAACATGAACCAAAGTAATATGTGTACGAGATAAAATACTAGGGAGTCCCAGTCGAATAGTACACTGGCCGCCCACGAGGCGCAAGCACCTAGTACGAAACACTCGCTCAATGGCTCGAGTACGATCGTAAGTGGAAGCATGGCGACGCGAAGTTTCGCCCATCTCTTGAGCCTCGCTTGAAACGAATTCATCTCGCAATGTCCGCTGTTCTGTAATGCTGGTTGGGAACATACGGTGATCCTCCATCCACGGTCGGTCAACGATTTAGCGTAGAAAAAATCCTCGGCCAGATAAACCCCAAAGGTCTTGAGACCACCGACTTCCTCGAGTGGTGCTTTTCTCAATAGGGCCGACATACCGGTGTGACAATTTATTCTTAATACATCCGCGGTTAGATACATCCTAGATTGTACCGTGCCGAAATAAATCTTTTCGTAAGCTGCGGCGAAACCTTCCCGATCGGAGGTAAACGGTAATTGATGTACCAGAGCTACTTTGTCGGTCATGTAGTCGACCATGTCGAGCAAAGTGTCCTCTTTCATTCTTATACCACTGTCGCTTATCAGTATGAGTTCGTGTTTGGCCGATTCGTACGCCGGATGCATATTATTTATTTTAGGATTGACACCGACCCTCGAGCCACCTACGAACAGTCTCGCATCTATCTGAGGATATTGTCCCATCAATTTGTGCACCAGCATCAACGCCGGATCGGACTCGTCCTCGACGCAAAACAGTAACTCGTACACCGGATAATCCATGGTAAAGAAAGTCTCGAGATTGCTGAATAGATTAACGTCGACACCCATCAATGGTTTTATCACCGAAACACCCGGCAACGGTATCTCGTACGTTGGTGACGTAGGTGTTTTACGATGTAACTTCCAACGGCTCGCTACTAACGCTAATACGTGCACGATCCACATACCAAGCCAGAATATCATGAAGAATATAGCAAACCCGTACAGGGTGTACAGCATGGAGCTCATCTTCGCTCGGACAAAACTTGTATGTGCGAATATGTTTAGCGCGGCGTTTGCTCTCCCGCCGATCGCTTTTGAATATGGAACGCCACCGATGGTGCTGCCACCACCTCCTCCACCTCCCGCCCCGGCGCCACGGTCGGTCCAGCACGCCGAACGCGTAAACGCGTCGACGACTATTCCTCTCTTTTAACACTTTATCACCGTCCCCCCTCTTGTGTTTACTTATTCTTCTTTATCTTCTTTTGCTGTTACTCGCTGTGAAAACGAGCCAATCCTTTTTTTATATATTATAAAAATATCTTCACTCCGAGGTACGAACGCCTGTGCGTCACGCGAAACGCCGGTTGCTCGGGGGTTCCCGGCTTCGTGTCCTGAGCGAGGGCGCGTAACGCGCCCGTGCTCTACGAATCTCTCTAATTTCTATAGATGTGTGTGTGTGTGTGTGTGTATATATATAGAGAGAGAGAGCCGCGTTCGGTCGGTAAAAGTCGATCCAGCGCTTGGGGGGGCCCCGCGACTTTGACTTTATTTGTATCTCGTCGTTTCGGGACCCTTCAACCGGCTCGAGCAAAACTTTAGCACTTGCATGACGACAGAATTTCTCTTAATCTCGCGTTTAACGCTACCCGTACACCTCCTCGTCGTACTACGTCGGTACGACGTACGGGGCGGTGAATAACGACGAAACGTCGTTTTGATCGTTGATATAGACACTGTCAACAACGACGTTGACCGGCACGACTTTGACCCCTCCTTCTCTTCTTCCACACCGCTAACACGCCGCGTCTTCCTCCTCCTCGATGTCACCAACCGGCACATTCACGCGATTTTTACACGCTACCTTTTTTTTCACTAATACACGCACACGCGGCACACACGCACGCGCACGCACACGCGCGCGTACCTGTCGTCCCGGACGCAACCCTGCTTTACGCCGCCCCCCCCCCCTTTGCCGCGGCACCACCTCGCTCTGCTTCGATCAACGAGACGAGGGAGATTCTCGACTCGGTCGATAATAAAAACAGCTTCGTTGCTGGTTTTATTACGAGGATTTTCTTGTTTTCACTTTATTATCGATGATTGTTCGATACGTTCGAAACAACGGCCAAGACCCACCCCGATTCGTAGAATTCGAGATCTTTCTCGGGAGATCCGTTCTTCTCCCCGACTTCCGCGCCACTATTGCACACCTACCGCTCTTGTCAAACGGACGTAGAATGCACGAGACACTAATTTCCCTGTCATCGGAACTTCCTCGTATTCGCACTTTATTTATATTACGCGAAGATTCTCGCTTACGTTACGTTTAAACGGGCGTGATACGTTTTTGTTTTATTCCTCTCGTTATTAAGGTTTCCCGTACGACGAAACCGGAGGTAAAGTCGTTCGCGTTCCCGCAGATCGATCACTGTGCCTCGCACGACGCTCCTCGCGTGGCCGACGAGTTCCATCGACACCGGTCGCACGACGGTAGCACACTCCACACACTGAGCGTTAAACGCGAAACACCGAGTACGTAACAGAGAGAATGTGTGTGTGTGTGTGAGAGAGAGAGAGAGAGAGAGAGCAAGGCAGGGCACTACGATCTTAAACTCGTGCTGTATAATATAACTTTTCCCTCTCCCCACTCTTTCATCTCGGCACGACGAGAACCGCGCTAGTGATGCTGCTACACGACTCTGTGACTCGCCCTACCTGAACTGCTCTCTTTCCCTTTAGAGCCCGCGCGTACGTATGCGCTCACCTCACCGCTGATCGAGAGACCGGAACGCTACGTGTACGTGTATGTGGTGTAGATGTGCGCCGGCGTGTCTATGTATAAAACCCGCACCGCGCAAACTTGTAGCAAACGTTCTTCTCACTTATTTCATATTTCATATATAAAAACTATAGAAAATTCTCGTTTGTTCGATTCGAATTCTTTTCTCTTTCGTTCTACCACTGCACTCGTCACTTTTTTGCGTCGAGACCACCGTTTTATCTCCTCACGTCTTAGGGATGCGATAGATGGATGTATCTTGCTTTTTTTTTGTTCACTCGCGGGATCTCGTAGTTTCACCACACACGAAGGTGGGCGAAAAATTGCACGATTCTTGGCCGCGTTCGTTACTTTTTTTTTCACACGCGTCGTGTGTCACTCGGGCGACGTTGTTTTTTCACACTTTGCACTCACTCTTCGAATATTTATCACACGAACATGGCCACTGCGCGAAATTACGCGTTTCTTTTTTATTTCGTTGTCCCGCCGCGTACATGAGAATTCAGACGACCGACTTTATTCTCTCATCTCATGGGGAAAGAAGAATGTTTTTAACGTTAGAGACGCATAGTACGGACGGCGTCGTCGACGACGGGATGCAACTGACACATGTGACAGCCGGTAGGAGAGTGCAAGAGTCGAGAAGTATCGAACTCAACGATTCGACGCTTCTTTCACTCCGAAGGCCATTCCTCCGCCAGCGCGACGGCGACGACGCCGAAGTAGTAATGTCGGCGCTCAACCGCCCGCAGCTTCACTATGCTCCCGCACCGTACTGTACGGCCTTCCACCAACTGTATACTCCCCGGAAAATTGCTACGAGATACCACTAACGCCATCTATCGTTGCAAATGCCAACACTCCGTCTATACATGGCAACGAGCGTACCAATCTAACCGCAAAATTACCGCCGTTCAATTTTACGATTCTCACAAAAATATGTTGTCGGGAGAGCTTTCAAAGTTTATGAAACTTTACGTGCAATTATGCACAACGACTAATGTGGCATAACTCTTACATCGAAGAGTTTTTCATTTGATTGCGGATGCGTTTTCAGTGTACACGATGAAAGTTTATTACTCACCTAATTGAATTCCGCGGTACATCTGCCTCATTTTTCCAATATCCTCTTTTACACAACGCCGTTTCGTACGACGATTCGTGTCTCCCAAACTGAATCGTCGTGAAATATACATTGGCGAAACGAACACCGAAGCGAACGCCGCGTAATTGAAATATAACTTCACGTTGCATGTTGGATGCCTTCGTAGTTCGTTTGTTCACCGTCCTACGCGTACCACCTGTAATTGGCGCTGTGGCGCAGTTGGGAAATACCAAGGAAGCTCCTCTCTAGTTCGAGAATTTTCCGGAAATCGATATTGCGAGATACACATACACGATATATCGAAACATTCTTTATTTAATACTTTCATTGCGCAATCGAGGGAAAATTATATGTCAGATTTATACCATTCGCATGCAATACTGAAATTTCAACTTTCGAATGTACATAGAGAATAATTACTCGCGAACGTACATAATGAAAATATGTATTAGAAAAAAGAAAAAAAAAACACTAAAATTGCCGACGAATGTAACATTTGGTACGTTAGGCACGAAATTTTTTGAATAATGGATGTTTATTGGCCGTCGACGACGAGGCTGATTTTTTGTACTCGTAGTATACAGCATCGTCCGCTCCTGACATCGAAGCCAAGTTTCCAGCTCTACGCACAATCTGAGAGAAACAAATTTATTATTTTTGTTTTATCAAACAGAAACGATTAACGGACTTAAAACACTCGAGGTACACTCGCTACCGTCGGTATATTTGAACAGACCGCGATATCTACGAGTCAATATTATGCTTTCGAGACCGAGTACAATAAACTCGAGAGATAAATATGCCGTATTAGTCATAACAGTAGTGGGACGGTGCTCCACCGGAGCTCGCTTGACTCAGGAGATAACAGGTATCTCCTATCGAGAAGGGAGATCTCAAGATGACGAACTATTTTAAGGACGTTCACGCGTTATCCATTCGTTAGACGAATTCCAAGTTTAATTGTTTAAAATTCGTACGAACCTTCTTAACAATAATACTCAACCGTGGGTAAAATTTGAGAAATTTTTACCGTCTAGGGATCGAGTTTGGGTTTTTAACACTGAATATTTCGATTACTAGACGGTGAAACCTTCTCAAATTTCTTACCCATTATAATTCGATGCTCAAGAAGATTCACGCAAATTTTCAAAAAATTATCTTGGAAAAAATTGTATCTGATGATTTTGCCGTTACTTCGTATATACTATTATGATTATGGCGCGTCAACCTCCTTAAATATATCAAAGAATACGAATTTTTGCAAATATTTCGGTTTAATATCAATGGCACATTGTTGTTAATGAAATCTGACCGAAAGATAATAAAACATTTTAAATTACCGATGAAATTACAAAATTTCTCGATTACCATAAATTTCTGAATTTATTTCGTAATTAGAGAGCAAATTTTGAATGCTTACTTTATTATTTATTTCTCTGTAAAATTGTTCACGATCTCGAGACGATATTACGATATAGACAAAACGTACCTGTCGAGGTCCTTCGCCAGGAATTCTCTCCTCCTCGGCGTCCATATCACTCGCCGATAATACCTGTTGTAACAATTGTCCTTGTTCCTCGCGGGTTTTGTACATCATGTCCTGTTCCTCGTCCATACCAGCCAGTTTTGTAATAACTTTGTAGGCATATCCCTGATTGACGAGGAAACGCTGACGTTTGCGCGAATAATTCATCTCCATCGTGTCTTGCGACACGAGCGTGTAGAAAAAAGCATTGTATTCCTCGGCGATCGCGCCTGAGTAGAAACAAAAAATCCAAAATAAAAAAATAAATTTCATCTTTTTCACAAATCTTCTTGACATTTTTTCCACGAGAATCACCTTTCTTGGCTCGGAGAATACGACCCAATCTCTGAGCTTCCTGTCGTCTCGAACCACCATGAGACGAAATTTGTATCAATACGTTGGCTTCCGGTAAATCGAACGACGTGTCCGCAACTTTACTCACAAAAATCGTATTGACTTTCATGTTGAATTTGAAATTTTGCAATATTTGAATTCTCTCGCTCTGTACGATACGACACACATATTTTTATTAACGCGTCGGTTATTTCGGGATTTAATGTTTTTTAATTATAGATTCGAGAAGATTACCTGACTAGTCGGACCATAAATGTAAGGTTTGTTCATTTTTATCGCATAATGTTTCAGTGCGAACACATTGTCCGAGAAAACGATAGTTTTATCGCCTCTTCTCTCGTGATAACGAACGAGATATTGACACGCTCGAAATTTGTTAGGATTCATGACGTACAGTAACTGAAACATGGAAAATACCAAATTGTTATCATCGATTAATGCAAAATTACATCGAGAAACGATCGTTTTACTCACGAGTTTTCGACTCATTTTGCACGAACGACTCAGATATTCTCGATAAAATTCTGGCGTCATAGGACACCAAACTTCCGCGCACTGGACACGTGCGATAAATCCTCGTTTCTGAAGCTCGAGCCAATTGGCTTCGTAGAGTTTCGGACCGATGAGAAAATTCAAATCGGCTATTTTGTCGTCCTCTCGCAAGAGCGTGGCGGTAAGACCGAGTTTACAATGAGATTGAACGATCGTTAAAACTCGACGGAACATTTTCGCCGGAATAGTATGAACCTCTATCGAGGACAAAAAACATTAAAGAATTTTTTCGAAAATTTACAATATTTAATTAACAATTATTTTATTAAAATTTTACTAACCATCCAAAACCATAATTCCCCATTCCTGATCCTGCAGCCATTTCATCGTTTGTTCAGCCTCCCAAGAACGTTTCTGCGTATGAGTGATCATGGAGTAAGTCGTGACTAAAATACCGCAATTCATCGGTTTGTCTTTTGCCTCGCTCGTAAATCGGCAAATCATCGAATCGTCGGCCGTCGACCACATTTTAAACTGTTGTTTCCATTGTTCCACCGATACGCCAGAGTTGCAAAGCACGAGAGCTCGTTTACGTACGGTACAACAAGCTGTTACGCCGACCAAACTTTTACCAGCACCTTCGACAGAATTACCGAATGAAAATTTTGTTCGTTGTAGATTTTTTTTGTTTTAATGTATTTATTATTGATTAATTATAATACCGCAGGGAAGAACGATAACTCCGGATCTTGCACGTCCATTGCCAAACATTTTTCTCAGACTTTTCTCTTGATACGGTCTCAAAACGGCGGATGGTTTTAAATCGATGCTGAAATATAATCGAAACATGAAAATCACCGTGATCGACGGATAGATCGAAAGTTCGTTATTTTCAGTTTTACGTACTTAATGTCTGGATTTACGGTATCGTTTCTAAAGTCGTATTCTGCCAGTAGAGGGTGCTCCAGCTCGATGCAACGTTTCTGTATGACTTCGATTTTTTCTTGATTTACTTCGAAGCTTACCGTCTTCAATTCTTGCTCTTCCTCCTCGTCCTCGTCCTCTTTGTCGATTTTATTCAAATACGTCGTTATGTCGTTCGGCACGGCGACAGTTTCGACGGGTGCTTGAATATCGGTTGCGCCTTCCGGTGCTGTTGACGAACCGGCAACCGCCGGCGCGTTCATCGGTTTTGCGCCGAACTGTAAAGAAACTTTGTTAAATAAAAAATTCAACCGCAATCACTTTTTCTTTATCGTTTTACCTGCATTGCTTTTGTTTTTGCCTGGATATTCGTTATAAAACCATCTTTTTCCACAGTTTCGTCGACGGCTTTGCGCAATCTGCATTCTTGAATAATCGGATCTTTCAATAATTTTTGCAGCACTTCTGGATAAGGCGATTCGACGAAATATTTATTGTGTTTTAAAACCAGTTTGACCTGAGACAAATTTATGAATTTATGAATAAAACGATCGATCGTAGCTCGTTATCGTCGAATTTTGTATTCTTTCATTTTTTCGAAACTTACTTTTCCATACGACAATGTACACAATTTTATGAACTCCACTATACCGTCCGGAATACTCGTTTTACTCAGTCTCTTCAGATACTCTATTATATCGTGAGTTTGCAATCCAACGCTTACCGCCGCGTACAAAGAATACGCAGTCAGTTTGTACTACGAGAAAAAAAATGTTATCGAATTATTTGGTAAATTTTTAACATTAAGGTTTTCTAGCGACGATACTCACTTCGTGAATATACTCGGGCCTGCAAACGGGTTCCGATATGGCTATGAGAAAATCATGAGCATGCTTGTAGACTGGAGAAAAAGATTCTAAAAATATGTGTCCATTGGGCGCCTGAGAAATAAATTTTGGTTTAAGTAAGAAATAGCGATGAAAAGGAAATAACGATGAAAAGGAAATAACAAAGAAAAGGTATACGAAAGAAACTTACAACCCACAATGGTCTTGTACTATTATCGGGCTTCAGGATCATCTGCGATCTATAATCTTTTGCTCCGAATTCGTCCTCCACGACACCTTCGTCCTGCTTTTCAACATCATTTTTCGCCGCATCCGGTATACCATCGGTTTCGTTACCTTCGCCGTAATCATCTTCGATATATTCGTCCTGATCTTCTTTGCGCTTTTTCCACTTGCCACGATCTAAATATACGGGGAATTATTATAACAATCGACGATATCGAAAATATTTTTGTTTTAGGTTATGTACCATTATCCTTTTTGACACGTTTCGGTGGTCCCATATTTCTGGAATGTTTTTTTTTTATCGTGAAGGATTAAGGTCATTTGCGTATTTATTAGTATTTGTATTTATAAGATAACGCGAGAAGTATTATTTTGCTTGTGTAAGGACTACGCGAATTGCACAACGATCTTAATCAGATGACATCGCAACGGACATTGAATACTCAACGTACTGCGCGGTGCGCGTATGATTGAACGGGCCGGTGCGGATTACATCGACATAACCTAAAAAGACAAATAAACTCCACGCAACAAAATCGATACAACTCTGAATAAAACGTGTATAAATAGACTTAACGAAATTGTCATTATCTAAAAACTTTGATAATTCGAAAGTTTCGAAATATCAATGATTAAAAATGTCAGAACCCATGGAGACCTCGATCTCTTCGACCGACCAGGTCGAATCGCCGGAAATTATTGCAAATCCATTAGATGACAGCGAAATAAACAAACTCAAAGTAAACAGTGCGGAAGATACAACAATTATCAGTGTTGAGACTGTCGAACAAAGTGAAGAGATACCTGCTAACGATACAAGTACAAATAATTTAAACGAAATTCCCGATCTTTCGATCGATACTCAAACTCAAACCCAAATTACTGAAAGTGAATCAAACATCGACGAGTATGACGATAATAAAGATAAAAAACAAAACGACGTATCAAAAGTGCCCGAGAAAACCCCCGTGACTGCGGAAACCCAAAAATTTTATTACGATTGGACGACTCCTCCGAAACTTCTGTGCGCGGCTATTCAAGATTATATTCCCATGCAGAGTAATGAAAACTTCACGAAAGGTTGCCAATGGTCACCCGACGGAACTTGTCTTCTTGTGCCTGCCGAAGATTTTAGAATACGCATTTACGAACTTCCTCGAGAAATGTATTCCGGCGCAATTCCCTCGGAATTACCTCTGCCCCATTTCAAGCCCGCTCTGTCCGTAAAAGAGGGAGGTTTGGTCTACGATAGTTGCTGGTATCCTCTCATGAACTCTTGGGACCCTGCGACCTGCTGTTTTCTCAGTACGAGCCGAGAGAGTCCGCTTCATCTTTGGGATGCTTTTACCGGAGAACTAAGAGCCACGTATCGTCCTTACAATCAGTACGAACCTCTTAATATTTTTTATACCAAACAAAAAAAACATCTTAAAGTCTCTCGTGTCTACGCAGCTACGAACTTTTCACTCGCATTTTCCCAGAGTCGACGAAGTCGAGGCTGCAATAAGCGTTCGATTTATCGACGATGGTCGCGAGGTCTGGTGCGGATTCAAAGGCGCCATGAGAATATTCGATACGAATCGTCCAGGACGCCAAAAACATACGATTTCGTTTAAAACAGATTTTCCCAACGTCACTGGCCTCGTTTCTTGCATACGAGAAAATCCAGTAATGCCAGGATTGATCGCTTTCGGAACTTACTCAAAATGCATCGGTAAGATGATTGCAAGAAGCAATCGCGTGGGAGAAAAATTTATTTACAAGATATCTATGTTATCGTTTCTTTTTTTTTTAGGCCTATACAAGGATGGTCCTCTATGTTCATTAAAGACGGACAGTGGTGTGACCCAAATTGAGTTTAGTCCATGCGGAACGAAATTGTACTCGGCGTTGCGTCGTAGCGACGAATTTTTGTGCTGGGATCTACGAAATCCCGGTGTAGTTTTAAACTCGATGCAAAATCGACGATCCAACACGAATCAGAGAATTCAATTTGCCATTTCGAACGACGGCAATGAAATAGTATCGGGTAAATATACAAAAACTGATTTGGTTGAATTTTTTCTTGTTACGATCTTACGATTTTTCGCTTCGTTCGTTTTAGGAGGAACGGATGGTTTCGTGAGCGTATGGCGACCGTCCGGTATGTCCAGCGAGGACGAAAATCTCGATACAATTTCGCGTATTCGTTTGTCCAAGGATTGTATAAACGGTGTTAGCATGCATAAAAGTTTGCCAATATTAGCGACCGCTTCCGGTCAAAGACTGTGCGACGATGAAGAAAATTATCGCGATAATAGTGTACGATTGTGGTTTTTTCAGCCTGAACGATAAAACATACGATTAATTATTTTTACTTTGTGCCAGGGAGTTGAAATTTATTAAATCTTCACTGCTGATGGGAATTGTCAAATTTCCTGGGCTATCTACTAGTAAAGTTATTATTTTATTTCTATATTGCTGCAGCATCGGTGTTTATAGGGATTTCCCTGTATCCACGCAAGCTGAACGATCATCGGTTTCTAAAAGAGAGCTATTTGTTCGCTTTTAGAAGAATACATAATAATAATAATAATTTATTAAAATTGGAGGGTCGATCGTTAATTAAAAATGGAAGATAGAGATGAAAAAGAGAAAAGCGATTTTCGGAAAAACGCTACGGAAAAACGCCTCGTTGCAAAAAGAAACGCTACCTTCAGATCGTTCAGATTGTGGAGAAATGCACAACCAGATGGTAAAGGCGAACTCGGTGTGTGAAGGCGGTATCACACCGACGCCACGGTAAGACGATTGAACGGTGCTGCCACGCTCACTCGATAAAAGAATTTTCTAGCTGATTTCTTTTCGAGCGTTCGGCAAAGTAGAGAGCGACGGTAAGTTGATGTAAGTAAGCAAGTAATTTGCCAATAATTCGCGAAAAACGTTTAATATATTGTAATTGCAGTAGAACCTCGATTATCCGAAGCAATTAGGACCGAGGCTAGTTCGGATAATCAAAAGTTCGGATAATTGAAACGTGGGGTTTTTGGGACGAGATTATAAATAACACCTCGTCACATAAAAACTGTACATACATATTTATTAAAAATTTTGACATAAGTATTAACGTTTTCTCGTTAATATGTATGTCGCGGCAATGTATCTCGCGATTCCCGCAAAGATACATTGTTGCTCACGGCGGTGGCAGCGAGCAACAATGTATCTTCGGATAATTGAGCGTTCGGATAAACTAAGTCATCGTTCGGATAATTGAGGATTCGGATAATCGAGGTTCTACTGTAGATACAATGTTGAAAGCTATTGAGATTTATCAAAGGTAATGTATTAGAAACATTATATCGTTTGAAAAAACTGCTATGAGAGTAAATAATCCTTTACGTTACGTGAATTACAAAAATTCATTGATACCAAATTATAAATTTTTGAATTTTATCTAGACGCACATAATATAACGTATTTCCTTTTTTTTCGCGTGAAAGTCGCGCATTCGTTTCGAGTATCGGGTACCCTTTGTTCACCGACAGATGTCGCCATGCGCGCGCTTGAGGCGACGCGGTGAGTTGCTACATCCAGACGCGTAATAACCGGCACAGACGAGTGCAGTGCTAAAGTTCGTGTTGCTGATAAAAGTGTGTTTAACGCCAGTGTTTTCGACGTGTTTTCACCTGTAAATCCTGTCCTGAGAGGTGAGTAAGAAGCTTTTGTGCACGTTTAATCCATTAGTCTCGACGACGAGACAATAATTCATTGTGATATTATCATACTTCAATCGTGATCTCGAATTAACGAAATATGGCGTGTCAGGCTATGTTGGACGCCGGTTCCCTGCGCGACATTCGCTTGTGGCGATACATTGCACGTGTATCTGTCGCAAATTCGTACGAAAAAAAATCTGTGCTCGCGAATAATTCTCGCAATCTCCCCCGGGACCGACAGCTCGTCTCGCTTACACGTTCTCTTTCTTGATAAATGTGCGACGAAAAAAAAAAGTAATTATACATAAATGCCGGCGTCGCGTCGCCTTCCCCGGGCAAAATCCTCCGGGCAATTATCCTCCGGGGGAGTTCGCGAGAATAGGCGTGTCGATCGAATTCAACAGGAATCCTTGTCGCGAATTCATCATAACCTCCAAATCGTGAGTAAATTCTTTTTCTTCCTAACGTCACGTCTGATGCCGCATACGGCCGCGCATAATTCATCACGAAAACCGGGTGCGAGATATATATATATATACACACATTGCAATCGAGGTTTTTATTCGAGGAATCTGACTTTATTCTTCGAAAATAATCAGGGTGAAAATAGATTCAATGTCTATTATTCTCTCACCTACTCGGAAAAATCTGTCGAATTATGTCGATTGTCCTTTTGTTTCGCACGATATCCCCTTTTCAATTACAATGTAAAGTATGTAACAAAAAAATGACCGACTCTCTCATACGATCGATAAAATTGTATACAATGTTGCCATTTTTTCTCGTCAACAACAAATTCATCCTCGCACGTAGCATGTTTATTATAATATTCTCGACGTGCGAGTAATATCTTCGAGCCAAGGTTTTCAATCTTCTTTTATCTCGCTATACTACATTATCGCAAAAATTCGAACCATCTTGGAATTATGCCGATAACATTAGCTTCTTGCGAGAGTACGTATGCAATATTTTTTTTTCTTCGACGTTTTCTCTCGTTCGTCGTAATATTTGGATCGTATTCGCCCGAAGGAAGGGAAATCAATGGTTCGAAGATATAACCTCGGGACGATCCGAGGCCCTCGGCGTTTCGAGACGAATAAAAGTAAAGCTATATATACGACGCGAGGACGACGACTGCCACTGTATAGTACAGCGAGTACTCGTGGATTTGGTAGCGACTGTACGATTCGGTATGCAAGACCGTGATGTCGAATAGCCGATTCTGCGCACGGAACTCGGGAGTTCCGGTTCCTACTGGAGAGTGTGCGAGAGATGTATATAGATCCTTAGCTTCTCGGGCTTGCTCGCCGGTGCGTAGTGGAGGGGGGAGAGCGGCGTAGGGGTCTATCGTCGTCGCCGCGCTATAGATATACACACATATGGGGACTTCTCCGTCGAGTTAACCACTTCTTTTCCGAACTTCGCAGACGTTTCCCATACTCTACCAATTTTTTTTTCTTCACCGTACGAAAGTGTTTCCTATAATTTTTTTTTTTAACAAATCTTTTATTCATCGTTTTCCGAGTTACGTTTCTGTTTTTTTTTTCTTTTTTTTTTCGCGTGCATTTTTGAAAAAGGGTCGAATTTAAAAAATCTTTTTTTGTTTGTTTTGAATTCGTTAAACGTTAACCCGGTCGACGCGCGTTCCGGAGGAATTCTTAACGGGATCGCGAGTAGTAGCGAGGCGAGGAAAAAAATATATATTACGACCGGAAGTTGTTCGACGATGCTCGTTGGATTCTAATGGTCGATATTTTTTTTTGTTCATAACTGACGAAGTAAATATTTAAAAAATAGGGAATAATTGTTATTTTATTACGAGATTATTTCGTATGATAATTCGATCTTTTATTTTTTCTTTCGAAATACGAGGCTTCCGTTTATTAAACGATTCGATTTATTCCACGAACTGTCGTTACTCACAATTAATACGCGCTCGAGAGTAATTACCGGCGCAAGTTCGAGTCCGAGCTGATAAATCAATTTCCTCGTACAACGTGATGAGTCAACACATCTTCGTCTCGAATGAATTGGAATTCCTAGACCGTTTGCGTTACACCAGAGAGAGAGAGAGAGAGAGAGAGAGAGAGAGAGTACATAATTTGAATAGAGCATTCCGGATCGATGACTGACGAATTCGCGATATTCGTGTGATTACTTAAGTCAATTATTCACGACACGAAGATGCTTTTATTTCTCAATTATATCCTTATCGATAATTCAACGTCGTTCTTTCAACGTTCGATAATTTAGAAAAAAATCCTTCCTACGTTTCTCGTAAGAGTCGATTCTCATGTAAAACGATAAAAATCGTTGGATAAAAAATGGCAATTAACAAAAAAAAAATGTTTAATTAATTTTCACGGTCATCTCACAATTTCAAGATGCGAATCATTATTTTCATTGAAAAAAAACGCTTCGACAAAATCGTCGATTCGGAAATAAAAAGAAACAAAAAAAAAATGCGAAAAATCCTCAAACTTCTCGGTTCTCTCGGTTCTCGTTCGCGGGATTGAAGTTTCTACGATCGAGAGGGAAAAAGGTATAGTAACGCGATTCGTTATTAGTTCTCCGGGTTGGTACCCTTGCCGGCTCATTTTGCGTGTTGGTGCCGATGTGTATAAATATATATATATATATACATATATAAAAAGATATATGTGTATAAATATATATATATATATATATATGCATATATAAAAAAATATATGTGTATAAATATATTCACACACAACACCATCGAGGAGGCTCGGGCAGCAGCCGTTCTCGCAACGGGGACCGAGTCCGAAAGAAAAGAAAAGAAAAAAAAGAAAAGAAAAAGAACGCAACGATACGAAAAAGAAGAGAGAGAGAACAAAAAAAAAGAAGTTTCATTTCGTCCAGTGGCGCTCATCGCGCTCAGTCCTCGTAGTTTCGATGCGCTTGCCCTCCGTATAATTATCCTAGCAAGATACCGGGGCGTTATTCTTCGATGCGTGAGAACCGTCCATTTAACGCGAGAACTGGTTCTCTTCTCTGCGTGGCGGACACGCGGAGGTTGCGGGCGTCTCTCTCTCTCCCCCTCCCTCTCTCACTCTTTTTTCTTCTCCTCATCGTAGCCAAGGCCCCTGTGCAGGCGTGCGCGATCCTCTTCTCTTCTTCCTTTTTCGTCCTTTTTTTTTCTTCTTCTTCTTTATATCCTCTCTTTCTCGCTCTTTTCTTGGCGGCTTTTCTCGTCCTCGTCTCTCGTAACGCTACCCCCCCCCCCCCCCCCCCCCCCCAGCCCTCAACCCTCCCACCGCCACCAATCTCTTCCTCTCGCTCTCTGTCGCTCGGTGGCGCGCGCGATGTTATAAGGTACTGGACCGTCTGAAATTAACGTGGGGACAAGAAGCGAGGATCCCCAGGGGGCTCGACCACGAGAGTATTATACTATAGTTATACACCTATCTATCTATCTATCTATCTATCTATCTCTTTCTCTCTCTCTCTCTATACATACATACTACACATAGTATATATATGTATGTGTATATATAACCATAGTACTGTAATATCTATCTATATAGATAGAAAGATAAATGGATAGATATATGTATATATATATATATATATATATAAGCAGCCATAGTACTGTAATATCTATCTATATAGATAGAAAGATAAATAGATAGATATTAGAGTACTATGGCTTTCTCGCAATCTTCTTTTTGCCACTCCTTGTATACATTTTTCTACGTTTTATTTTTGCTTTTTAATCTTTCGCCGTTTGACTTTGAATTCCCTCACGATCCCCTCCCCATCCTTCTCGCGACTCGCCCGGCTATCCTTCTTTTTTTCTTTATCTAGTCCTCGACGAGAGGAGTCGCGATCGTTCTTTCGTGCGCAACGAGCACGTTTATACGAATATCGTTCGCGTCTCCGTAGGGTGTATTAGGGATGTCGAAAGTTAAAAAAGTATCGATATATATCGTATCGATATTTAAAAAAAGTATCAATATCGATATTGATATATCGGCAAAAAAATATCGATATATCGGTGAAATTTTGTAAAATACGAAAATAATATTTAAATAAGTAAAAAATATGTAAAATAGGTAAAAAAAATGTTTTTTTATTAAGGTAGTCCTATCGTTACAGCGTTTTCATTAGATTTCACTGAAAATTTGCAGAAGCGTTCTACGATGTCATATGTACACGTGTGTAAAATTTCGGGGGCCTTTATCGACTCAAAAATCAAGATATTTATTCTTGAAAATCGTCATTTTTCGTAACCTCCCATAAGAGCCCGTGTTAAATATCGCAATATTATACAACGAGTATCTCGATTTTTTGGTCGGTGAAGCCTGTTGAAATTTTACACACATTTTTATATGACATCAAAGAAGCTTCGAGTAGTTTTTCATAACAATCATATGGAAAAAAATTTCATGCCTTCGGTTATTATATAACAAGTAAACTTTGCGTAGGATCAATTTGAATTTTCAGTATGTTCTTCTTTAGTCGATTTGCAACAACTTTTCTAAATGGATTTAAACGCTCGGTCCACTTGGAATTTGAAAAAAAAAAACGGGAATAAAATTGTACTTCCCGCACCCACGATAGGACTACCTTAAGTCAGGTAGATGATCGGCCACACATTTTTTTAAACAAAAAAATGTGTGGCTATTTGTTTAAACATTTGTGTGGACTATTTGTGTGGATTTTTTTAAACAAAAAAATGTGTGGCTATTGGAAAAAATATCGTTTTTAATACCTTTTCGATACTTGAAATTTTATATCGATATATCGATATATCGGAATAAAAAATATCGCATGAAAATATCGATATATCGAACGAAAATATCGATATATCGATATATCGATATTTTTTCGACATCCCTAGGGTGTATACGTGTACGTGTACGCGTGTATTCCCCGACTATCTCGTGGTTTCCGGGTCGCGAGTTCGTTAAAGACGTTACGACGTTACGTTAAATTTTGAATTGAATTTTTCGCACGATTTCGAACGAGGTTTGGAGCTAGAGTTTCGTACGGGGGTAAAAAATATACGCGAGTATTTCCGAGAATTACGACGAGGGTTGAGCTGCTTTTGGTCTTTGTCGAACGACGGACTCGGGTCTGGACTTGAAGAATTGTTTTTATCATTTTGTTTTATTTATTTTTTACTGCGTTTCTCGTTTTTTTATTTTTATTTATTTTTTCTTCATTTCGCGTATCGATTTTTTTTCAAGCGTTTGAAGAGGGCGGGTTTCTTTTTTTTCTAGTTTCTTTTTCGTTCGTTTCTTTTTTTCCTCGGCTCGGGTTTTTTTTTAAAGACGTCGCTTATCGCGAGCGACGTAACGAGCGAGCTACCGATATCTTCTCGCGTTACGACAATGCGTCGAGCGATCGAGCTCGAACGACAACACAGACGGGATTCTCGCTGGCACGCTCGAGAAATACTTTTTCATCCCCGTGCGTACGCGAATGTATGGGGTGGTTCAACGAAAAATGATTCTTGCGTTTGACGATTTTTTTGGAAAAATTTTCTACCCGATCTTTTGGTCCGATTGAAAGAAAATTGAACGATCGAAATAAATTAATTGTAAAAAATCTCGACCAGTTGGATTTAGTCGTATAAAATTGAAAAAAAGAAACGATAAATATTTCAAGGTTGTAGGTACGATATAAAAAAATGTCGGGTATGAATTCCATTGGTTAAAGGGTCATGTGAAGGTCACGAGTCGAGTCAGAACGCCCCGTACGTCGCTTGGTCCTTCTAAGGCGTTCTCACCCCTCGTTCATCCCCTTTCTTCCACCACAAAGTGCATCGTCTCCGTTGTATTCCATTTTAACTCAACCACGAAATATTTCATAATTTATCATAACGCAAAAATATTTTCTACCGAGCGTGTCTGCTTTTCTTTTTTATCACATTTAGCGTTTTCTTCGAGTGAGGAAAAAAATGACCGTGAAGACTCTTTTAACCAAGTGGAAAAAAATATCGTGCTCGACGAAAATACACAAATTTGCCTCGCTTTGGCTCGAGGGATGTTTTTTTTTGCTTTTTCTTTCGTGGACGAGGGTGAGAGAAAAAGCAAATGGGATCGTTATCCTCGTACAGGAAAAGGTACTCTCTCTCTTCTGGTCGCCACGAAGATGCTCTTGGTGTTCGGTCTTGTCTAGGGTGGTGAAAATGCTACCTACGTGACGTTCTCGTGTATACATAGAAGAATATATATTCTCCCTCTCTCTCTCTCTCTCTCTCTCTCTCTCTCTCTCTCTCTATATATATATATATATATATATATATATATATATATATATATATATATATATATATATATATATCGCAATTTCACGTGGAGCGAAAAATCGCGAAGCTTCTTCGAAAAGAGCGTAAATGCTTTCCTGAGATTTCTTCGTCGTTTTTTTACTCCCCTAAAACGACCTTTCCACCCTTGTACGCTCGCGCCTGCTCTTTTTTTCCTCGCTCGCTCTCTTTCTCGCTTACTTTCTTTCTTTCTTCCTTCATCGTTCATTATTCTTTTCTCTCGCTGCACTTTACCAAGGTTCTTCTCTTTTTCCACCCTCTCTCTCTCTCTCTCTCTCTCTATCTCTTTCTCACTTACGTCACTCGCAGTTAGCGTACTTTAGGGCGAGATAAAAAAATTGCCTCGTCCAGTCCAACGAAATGAATGATAACGGTTTTCTTCCTCGCGTATTTTGCCCCCGTGCCATTAGACGATTAGTTCCTGCAACGTTCCTTTCCCAATGGATCTTTCTCTTTCTTCGATTTTTTTTTCTTTTCTGTTTCGAGACCCGAGAAGAAAATTGTAAACGATTAAATTAAGAGCTTTCGTCAAATCGATAATTATTTTTTAATCATTTATCAACTAATGATTTTTTTTCAAATTATTTATCAAACGATGAAAAATTTAATTGAAATTTAACATTGAACAAATTTCTCGAAAAAAAAATTGTATTTTTCAATGACGAAAATATTCAAACATTTCCATCCCCTCGACGTTAAATTGTTCTCGTAACGCGGAAGTCCGCGAGCGTTCGTCCATTGGAGAACTCAAGAGCGTCGGTCGAAAACGAGGGAAAAAAACGTTCGTAAGAAATTCCCTCCTCGTTCCTCATAGCCGCCACGTTTCTTTAAACCCTTTCTCGTCCTTCCTTTTGTCTTTGCCGTTGAGACGAGATAGACCCGGTCCCTGTCCTCTTTCTCTCTCTCTCCCTCTCCCTCTCTATCTCGCGGCCACGGGTACCAGCAGAAAAGATCGTGAAAGACCGCGCCGCGCCTAGAAATAGTGGTCGGGGCACGTCGTACCATGTAGCACGGAAGAGAAGGTCGACGGGCGTATTAATTGGTTCTCGGAACGAATTCAACATTGAACGATCGAACGGGACGGAGGATCTTGTTGTCTACACGCTATACATATATAATAGACGATAAACGCCCGTGAATATTATCGAGATTGTTGCGAGATTTCACAAGGCGAGAAAAACGGATCAGGTTCGACTCGTTGTCAGTTTGCGATTAAAAATCAATTTTTTCCATTTTATAAATTAATCATCAATTATTTCTTACCGATCGTTCCTTTTTTGATCGTTCATTCGACTCAATCGCTAATTTTACAACAAATAACAATATGATTTATTAATATTTCGTAAATTTATCAAAATTTTTTATAACGTTTGAAATTTTTATTGACATTGTGGACAAATTAAATTCTCATACTTTTGTCTCGGAAAATAATTAATAAAAGAATAATCAAAATACAAATTTTCAAATAATATTATTAATATTATTTTGTGGTTGGATTATTTTTTTTTTATCCTATGTCGACGAAAAAAAAATCCCTCGAATTTTCCATTGATCCGCCCAATGCTGAAGCGTCTTTGAAATATTATATAAAAAATTCTCGACATAGTTCTCGTTGCTCCTCGTTCGACTATATAATAGACGAGATTTTCGACTCGATCGGACGTGCAGATTACATGGGTCGTTTCACCATAGTTTCGCCATTGCAAGCTTGCTATATACATCATATATATATATATATAAAGTACGAAAACCAAGTGTATAGTTAGTCACGAGACGAGAGCCGCGCGCCTCTTTATTTGACCAGAGCGACGAGGGTGGCGAACGACCGGATGGTTCGGCCATTGGCATGGAGGTTATGGGGCCAAACGGAACTTCTATTCGAGGCAAAACCATAACTAGAGAGAGGAACCTCCACGCCATTGCTCATCGGCAGCTGCTCACCATCCGTGCCCAACTATACGCCTTTCTCTCTCTCTCTCTCTCTCTCTCTCTCTCTCTCTCTTTCTCTCTTTTCTTTCGCCCTTACGAATTTTTCTCTCCCTCGTTCCATCTCGCTCCATTCTTCTTTCTCCCCCGCATTCCACGCTCCCTTCTCTCCCAGCCCCTGCCTTCAGTACTACTCTCGTTTCTTCGTCTCTCTCTCTCTCTCTCTCTCTCTCTCTCTCTCTCCATCGTTCGGGGTTGAATTCACCAAAAACTGGAAATTCACGAACTACGTTGGTTCTCGTAATTTTTTGCAATTTATTATTTTCCTTCCTCGTTCCTATAAAGCTAATTAATTTCTCATTAGGGTGAACACGATTAATTAATTAGTCGTTAGAAAATCGTATTTCGTTGTTTCGATTAAAACTCGATGTGTTTAATTATGTAGGAAGTAGGAGAGTCAAAAATTCAATGATTGTTATTTTCTGTACGATTTAATTAATCGATTGATTAATTAATCGCGGGTGAATTCCATCGTTCAATTTTCGACTCGATAACACGAAGCACTTTCGACAATGTAAATGATAGAATCGACTTAATAAAATAGTATATTATAACAATCTTGACCAATTAATCGTTCGATCATTTAATTAATCAATCGTTCACGCAAGAATCTCATCGTTCAATTTCTATCTCTATTATTTTTTTTACATTTTCTTATCGACAAATATTTCAACGACCCGATGAAAATTTCTATTACCATTCTCAACTCGATCCTCGAGCACACGGAGGAGCAGAGTGGTCCACCTAGTGGTGAAGTACTTGGCCGGTTGCACTCGACTGCAATATTCCCGACGTAAGACACGAGACTCGAGTGTAACTTTACTCGACTCGTCTTCCAATTTTTCAAGATGTTGAAATTATTATTCTCCTTTCGTTCTTAAAACAGCATCCCATTCCCTCTCTCTCTCTCTCTCTATCTCTATCTTTCTCTCGTGTGTGCCAGAATCGAGGGCAGACAGGGTGAACAAGATAAAACTCGAGACACAGAAACACATACGAACGTATGCGTTTCCTTGTACGAAAACTAGAACGTATATTTGTGAAATATGTAAATTCCCAGCAGCTTACTTTTCTTCCCTCGCCTTTTGTCATGGATCTCTTCTCGCTTCCATGATTCTTCGCCATTATGAATTTGTACATGACTTACGACGTGCCTGTACGTCGTCAGCGAGATAGAAATGCACGTTCAACGATTTTCGTACATTGTACACCGGCTTCTCATTTCTCTTCCTACTCTCCTTCCTCCCCTTCTTCTTCTTCTTCTTCTTCTTCTTCTTCTTCTTCTTCTTCTTCTTGTTCGTCCTCTTCTTCTTCTTCGACCGTTCAAGTTCTCGCTTCGTGAACCGTGACGCGAAACGCTTCGCTCCCAAACAGCGCGAAACACGAAGCAAAAGCAGGAAGAGAGGACGTAGAAAGTTCTCGGGCACGAATCGCTACCACCGATGATGCTGCTGGTGGTGTTACTGCTGCGCTTGCACTCTACACTCCTCGTCTCGTTCCTGGGCTCGTTACACCAGCCGCGATTACCGGCCCGAGAACCGAGGCTTCCTGAAAAGCTCGTCGCCAGATCCTCTTCCGCGTCTCTCTCTCTCTCTCTCTCTCTCTCTCTCTCTCTCTCTCTCTCTCTCTCTCTCTCTCTCTCTCTCTCTCTCTCTCTCTCTCTCTCTCTCTCTCCTTCTTTCTCTCTCTCTCTCTCTGTCTCTCTCTCTCTCTCTCTCTCTCTCTCTCTCTCTCTCCTTCTTTCTCTCTTTCTCTCTAATAGTCCACGTTACTATTTTCATTCTTTTTATTTTCTTCCTCTTTTCTTTTCTTTTTTTTCTCGTTTTTCTACCCCTCCTCTCAGTCTCCCCGATTCCTCCGGGAGTGAACGAACGACGGACTCCGCACATAATGGATTACCTCAGGGATTCTCAACTTTTTTCTCGTTATTATCGATTATTTATTTTTCATCTCTCTCCGTCGAGAGGAACGAAAAGCGAGGATTTATTTTGTCGGTAAATAGAAAATTTAACAAATTTGATATTATCAATAATTAACATTGTTATTCTTCATTATTCAATTTTATTACTTAATCGATCACAAAAATTATCGTATACAATTTCTTTTTTCTAATTTATTTCAAATATTTTTCCTTAATTGTTTACACGACATGATTCGATGTACGATAATGATAATTAATTACAAAAAGAACAAAATTATTATAAATTTGTTCTTAATTTATTTTTCATTAATTAATTTATTGCTTTTTCTTTGTTTAAATATATTTTTAATTCGCACCAAGAACTCGAACAAGCCACACCACCCGAGGTGGTCACAACGGTTCGGTCGGCGAGGTCTTCGTCGGATTTAATTCGTGCTCGAGACCATCGAACTCCTCGATACATCGTCGATGCGAGCCAATCGTTGGCCTCCTTCGTTCGACGGTTAATTAGCTTCGCGCGCTTTTGCTCCATCGAACACCGAGAAAACGTATCGGGAGCGTGCGTTAAGGGCTCGCGAGGGCGCTTCCGACGAGGATAGAGCGCACCTCTCGTCGGTCAATATCGCGTAACGACGGGTACGTTCGTTCTTTCACGGTGGTTTGTTTGCAAACCGCCCGCCGGCAGCGTCGGCCAAGTGGACAACGAGTTCTCTCTCTCTCTCTCTCTCTCTCTCTCTCTCTCTCTCTCTCTCTCTCGCCCGCGTTCGTTCACTCACTCCCTCTCGTATGGCGCAACCTCTTGGCCTCTAATTAATTGCAGTTAATTGCGTTAATTGGCGCAACTAATGCGATCTCTCTCGATGGCAAACTGAGTGACGAGCCTGCGCGCATTTTCCTCTTGCTCTTCCGATTATCTTCCTCTATAAATACATTTCTTTTAATCACACACACACACACACACACACACACACACACACACACTCGGGCGATGTTTTGTGCGAGGTCGATCGGCCATTGTCACAAAAAATTCCAGAATTCAAATTTTCTTTTCGATCTATATATTTGTTTACAATTTATACAATTTTGTTTCCTTATTATTGTCATTATTATTACTATTCAATAATTAATTAATTAAATATCACGATCGTATATAAATCTTAGGTAAGAAAATTTTCAAGCAATAATTTATCTAACTTTTCGATCGGATTTCAAATTAATTAATCGTAGATAAATATAATGAAAACGATAATAAAACAAAAAATTATAGAGTTCGAGACGCTAAAGAATTTCCAGCTCTTAGCTGGATAGAAAATAAGGAAGAGATCGTAAATAACCCGTGCGATCGTCAATTAGCCCCGGTTTGACCCAGGGCTCGTTAAAACGATCTTTAACTGCGTATTTTCACTTGACTCTCCTAGCGAACCCTCGTTCGGTTCCTATCGAGCAACGATCGACGATGAAAATTTCCCAGAATCATGATTTCTATGAATTCGTGTATTATCCGACGCAAGATAAAAGTACACAAAACGTCGAGTGCTCGTTCTCGATGATATGCGACTCGGGATGACCTATATTACGATATTAAAATAAAATCGTACTCTGAACGTCCTTTCGTGATGCATTGAAGAAGAGAGAGAGAGAGAAAAATAATAAAAATAAAACATAAATATGTGTTTGTGCGCGTGTGTACGAGATTGCACCGGAAGTGTCGGGACCACTCGCTCGTCGCACTCGTCAAGGCTGTTTCTCATTCGCTACGTCACCGCATGGACGATCGTGATATGGCCCCTGCCCCCTCCTCCCCGATCGTACTACTCTTTCCCCCACTCTCGAACCGGATAGCACACGGATGTTATGCGCTCTCGATGAGAAATTCCGATAATTTTGTGTGATAGCCGGCCATGCCGCTACGATGCGGGGGAGTTTCTCTTTTAGCGAACTGGCGAAGTAGCTAGCTAGCTAGCGGCTATCTAGCTCTTTCTCTCTCTCGATTCAGCCCTCGGCCTCGTCTTGCGCCTGTCGATTTTTCTCTCTCACCGTTCCTTTTTGTTTATTTTTCCTCGAACCGATAGAACGCCGCTGAGAGATTCTTTATTATGTTTCATTATATATATACAGGTTGAATCTCTTAAAGTATAGCACCCTTTATTCTGGGGTAGACGGGACCATTACAAACAAAAGTTGCAAATAAACATTAGGGATATTTTTAATAGTTTACGAGATATCAATTTTTCAAGTTTATCCAATCAGCGCGGCGAGAAGCGTTGGAGCGACCCACTCCCCGCCCTATCCGTAGATATAGCACAGTGTAGGGCGCTACATTTGGGATCGCAAAATTCAGAGCAGTCAATTATTATTATTTTATTAGGCAGTCATTTTTATTTGTCGGGCATTGACTGGCTAGGCTACGGCTAGGGCGGAGAGTGGGCGGCTCCAACGCTTCTCGGCAAAATTCAGAGCAGTCAATGACCGACAAATAAAAATGACTGCCTAATAAAATAATAATAATTGACTGCTCTGAATTTTGCGATTCCAAATATAGCGACCTACACTGTGCTATATCTACGGATAGGGTGGAGAGTGGGCGGCTCCAACGCTTCTTGTCGCGCTCTAATTTGACGAACTTAAAAAATTCATATCTCGTAAACTATTAGACATATCCCTAATGTATATTTGCAACTTTTGTTTGTAATGGTCCCATCTACCCCAGAATAAATTGTGCTATACTTTAAGAGATTCACCCTGTATATATATATATTGAATGGTTTATTTGTATAGATGTATGTATAGGGGAAGAAGGGAGAGGAGGAGGGGGGAGTCCACATCCTGGCGAAAACAATCCTCTATCCGTTGACACGACGTTCTCGAGGGGCTCGACCAGACGAGACGTCCGATATAGCTGCAATGACATCGACTACAATATAGTTCGCCCTTTCGACAATAGTGGTCAACGAATCGAAACACGATTTATGTAACTATCGGTTGTAATTTATTTCACTTCTTAATTTTGATTTTTTTTAGCAAAAAATTTACTTAATATCTTTATATTTCTGTTTTAAAAAATTCTCATTTTATTTACGGATTTGACTAGTCGTGAAATGCAGGACGATTGATAATTACGTGATAAATATTAGAAGCATTTTCTGAAAGATCAGTCGAGATTAGGAAAATTTATGAGAATTTTTCGACAATTCTTTATTACGTTTTGATTTGATTTTAACGACCCGGAGTCGTTAGCGTGATTTTCTCGATTACCAACGCGAACGAGGATAATTAACCGTGACGCGTATTTAAAATTGTTGAAATATTTTTACGAGGTCAATTAGTTTTTTTTTTTTTTTTTTTTTTTTTTTTTTTTTTAATAAAAATTGTCTCGGCTCTACTTTAATGTACATGGAATAAAATATCTGTAATCGAGCGCAAAAAAATCATTAAGAAAATTAAAAAAAAATTCATGAAAAAAAGATTATTTTTCTGGCCGTCATAGTGGACTCCACTTTAAGACGGCGAGGGATGAGAAATAGAGCTTTACGCACGAGCGGATGAATCAACAAGAGACGTTCGATAATCTCGCAGCGTATATTAGCACTAAGTTAATCCCCGGATTACGTTTCCGAGTATAAACGATAGCAAAACAGAAGCGTAAATTCTTCGACGATGATTCATCGCAGCGTATCTTAAAAACAAAAAAAGATATATACGCGAGAAGACGTCACAACGATGCTTCCACGATTAGAAATTATTTACATTAGGGGGCGAGAAAGAAAGAGAGAGAGAGAGAGAGATTGATATTAATCAAAATAACAAAAATATTACAATTTGATCGTTCGATCGTCATCGGGATTTTATCGTTCGATCCCCGATAAAGCGACGATTTCATCCCTCGTGCCGAAAATTCCAACGATCGTAAACACAAGACCCGGAGTGTCTCGAAGGGAACAGCCGAGAATAAATAAAGTCGCGCGCGTTGCTTCCCCGCGAGAAAGAACGAGAGAGAGAGAGAAAGAGGAAAAAGAGGGAGGGGGGAAAGAGTATCGGTGAGTTTATCCAACCCCGGTGGGATTTACGACGGATGAACTCGGGGTTGCGTAAATATTTGGGCGAAGATAAGAACCATTCTTGCTTGGATGTTTTGGGGCAGAAGAAAGTAAGATAGAGAGCGAGTAGGAGGGAAGGAGAAGGGACGAACCAAAAGGAACGTGTAAATTCCGGCTTTTTGTTATTATTATTATTATTCCTAGCGTTTCGGTTTCTTTTCCATTTTTTTTTCGTTCGTGCGGTTTTTCGTTCATCTTCTTCTTCTACGTGCACTTCCGTTTCTGGATCGTCGACCCCTTTCGTTTATAGTTTTAAAGTATACAAGGGCGCGAAGACCCTCGGATAGTAAAAAAAAACCCTTCTATCTTTTTATCCCTCTTTTCGACGTTGCTTAATTTTTTTACGCTCGAACATATGGCGTCCGGGGAAGGAAGAACATTTATTAGAAAAACGAAAAACAAATCGATCATATTTAATCCGTGTTAAAAAATTGACAAATCGGAATAAAAACTGTAAGCAAATAATGAATAAATTTAATTTTCAACAATTAATCGATCGATTAATTATTCTATTATTTTTCTAATTAATTATAATAACGACAATATTATTTCTATAATTATCACATCGATCTTATCAAAGATAATAAATTTATCAACCTACGAAAAAAAAAATAATAAAGATAAATATAAAAACAGATTTATCACAAGGAGATCGTTCACCAGTTGCCGTTCGTTACACCGGTCGGCCAACCCTATTATCTGCGTATAAAGCGGTGCGTGCATTAAAAAAAAAATTAAAAAATTAAAAAAAGGAGAGCGTTTCGCTATTTCCGAGCGCATTACGTGGGACGTGTCGGTCCAGGGACAACGACTGGTTCGTTCGATCGTGGGACGTACCCCACCACTCGCCCTATAACTATACCTACGATAAAAGCCGGTAGTTTATACACACGTACGCGAGCAACATTTTCCTTTTTCTTTTTATCCCCGAGGAGCGATCTCTCGTGTGTCGCCTCGTCGACTTTAAAGTTTCTCGGTGTGCAACGTCGCGGTACGTACCAAGGCGTTATTACTAAATTCGTGTGTGTTTGTATTCGTACAATATGGCGAACACGCCCCTCTCTTTCTCTCTCTCTCTCTCTCTCTCTCTCTCTCTCTCTCTCTCTCTCTCTCTCTCTCTCATTCTCGTTTCTCGAGAGTGGATAAACGACCGACTGTTGTGCTAATACAATGGGACGATTATGGAGCGACACTTGCGTGTCTTTGTCCTCTGGTTTAACTCGATCAACTGGTCCTCGTCTACGTCGACGTCGGTCCAAGACGTGAAACGACAACGACAACGTCGTCTTCGTCGTCGACGACTATAACGTGTCAAGATTGGAGCAACGAGCTTCGACTCTCTTCGTAGTGTTCCAACTATATGCCTCGCTTCGTACGGCACATACTCCTTTCCACGTTGCTCGATATAGTTAGAGCGGTTGGTGTATATTCGCTATATATATACTTGTACACATACATCCCTATATATATATATATATAGAGGGTGAGGGAGAGGGAGAGAGAGAGAGAGAATATATATATGCATAGGTATGTGTGTGTACACGTATACCAAACAGAGAACAGTCTGCGGTGACTCCGAGGCATTCACCGTCACTTTGGCTTTCCCGTGCCCTAAACGCGTCTGGCTTGGATCGAGCGATGCCTCAAAATAGTTCTCTCGGTTTCTCTCTCTCTCTCTCTTCCTCTCTTCCTCTCTATCCTTGGCTTTCTTTGGTGTATTCAACTGGCTTATAGAGACAGTTATGGTAGATAGAGACGAAGGTTAAGGCCGTGTTGTTTACGAGACGACAACGACGAGAAACCTCGCGAAGGGAGATAGAGGAGACGCGATGCAGCAGCCACCCCGGGAGCGATGACGAACGGAAAACGCTCGTGCCCGGTTAGCGAGGCACGCGCGCGTTTCCGTTGCACTTTTCGACCCCTGCGAGCAAATAAATTATATTGGAAGATCATGATTTTTTTTCTCGCTCCGTCATAATGTTTAGAGATTTTTGTCCTTTTTTTTTTTTTTTTTTTATTTAAATTATTTTGCTGAATTAACAAAAATTATTTTATTCAAATTGTTAGTCAAAAGCATTGATTTATTTTTTCGTGATTTTTCGCTATAAAAAAATGAAAAATAGAACTCAATATCGATCGAACGAATCGACTTAATTATCGAGTCGAATCTCATTGATCGAATTATCGATTCCACCGTCTCATTAACTCGTCGGGAATTCATGCAGATTTATTCGCACGACATTTAAACACACGTTCTTTATTTATCTATTTTTTCTATCTTTTCTTTTAATATCCAGTTACCAACGGTGTACCGAGTTCTCGTTTTAATAAGCCTGGATTTGTCCCAACGGTAGCGAAATGGTTCAAAGGGTAAAAACAGTACGCGATATAATCGATCCCAATCGATTATCAATTATTCTCCATTCGTTTCTTCGTCGATCCTCGATCCGCGATAATACCCAGTTGGGCAATTCTCCTCGAGATGAGAGAAAACGAGAGAGAGAGAGAGAGAGAGTCCTTGAGATTATTCAAAGTGCACACAGGGATATCGTTTCGTAGTACGAGGCAGTCGGCGGATAGCTGTTATAATGGGAACGTAGCGGTCTTTTATTTCAACGCCGAGATATAGACAAAAGATCGTCAGCCCGAATCGATTATATCGCGTTCTCGCGGTCCGTTTCTCCGTTCGCTCGGCTTTTCTTCAAGCTACCGACTTATATATATATATATATATGTATAAGTATAATACAACACTTTTTTTTTGTTACCGCGAGAGTGCAGGTCGTGCACAGCGCTGGCAAGTACGCGGTACAGTTTGCACCGAGACGAGTGAGTCATACCGCAACGCGAGAGTGCAATAATCCCTCGGATTCTTTCTTCCCTCGTTTTCTCATTTTATTCTTTTCTTCTTTTTTTGTTTGTTTTATTGTTTATTTTGTTTTTCATCTTTATTTCATCGCTCTTTTCTTTCTTCTGCCTCTTACCCTCGCTTTGCGCGTATCGCGTTGTATCTCGTCTCTATTCGTCTCTCGGCTTGTTCTCTCTTTGGCAGTGAAAAATACTCGAGCCGAGCGCGAACAGAAGGTACGACGCAGATCCTAGGACACGCGTACAGTAGACGTTTGGATAAGTTTGAAAACTAGGGTCCCTCGAGGCTGATCGAAGTTCCCGCCTTCCCCCACTCTCGTGCGCGCGCTCGCTTCCCCCCCACTCTGGCACACACACGTGGCTTCCCCCACTCTCGCGCACGACTCCCGGGCGTTCGCGCATGCGCGAGCGTTGTAGTGGGGGGAGGGAGCATTTTATATTCAAACGAAGGTTAATAAAAGTCGAGTCAGGCGAATATTATTAAACTAATACCTTTATAATTATTTAACAACGTAATATATACAAAAATTACCCCTTTTACTCGGGGGAGAAGAAACTAAATTCGATAATTTTTTACTTATGAAAAGACGAACTGTATAAAATCTCGTAACATTATTATACTTATAGCTCGCGGCGTAAAAAGAGTAATGCTCGATCCTACATCTGTGTATGTGCTTTCTCTATGATCGCTCTTCCGTGGCTAATGTTCATCGGCCGTAGAGCGAGAAACGGCTAGGCGGCAGTGAAAGGTAAAGATAGCGAGAGACAGAGAGAGAGAGTGAGAGGGAGCGAGTAAACGACGAGGGGGAAGGGATAGAAAAAAAACATCGCGGCAAGAAACGGTAAAGTGAACCGCGGGATCCGGTGGTGGACAAAAAAAAGCTGCGCTGCAGCGTGTGTTCCGGCGTCTTCGACGCGGTCGAACTTCTCTTGTCACTTCGCCCGATTTTATCCGTCCGAATAATTTTATTCAAATCGTTATCCTCGATTCTTATCGTTTTTTTTTGGTTTGTTTTTAATACGAAACGTAGGGAGAAAAAATTTGTTATCGATTTTTTGTTTTCGATAAAAATCAACGTCACGATAAGAGCGAAAATTGTTGACTCTCCGCGGTTCTTCTTTCGTGTCTCGTTGTTCGTTTTCCTTCCACCTCGTCCTCGGTAATTAAGGCGTTTCGTGAAACGGTTATCCTTGCCGAGAAAACCGGTTGGTCCTGCTCCTTCGTTCGTGAGTTCGACTCTCCCTTCTCTCTCTCTCTCTCTTTCTCTCTCGCTTTTCGCTCGCTATATTTGTAACATCCCTGTAATATCGTCTTCTCGTCTCGCTGTATCGAAAATCCCTGGCAGAACAGAACTGTATACCTTGAGAATCGGCAAAATAAAACAAGAATAATCCTTCTCCTAAAAATCGTTAAAAAAAAATTTTTCGAATAAGATTATTTTTCATAAATAAATTTAAACAAACACTTTGAAAATATTAAAATATTTTCTCATTATTATTACCTATTGTTGTCGCATTAAATTCGAATTAATGTTTAACCGAATAAATATTATCAGTTTTTTAAATATTTTTTTATCAACAAAAAAAATAATAATAACGTTGGAATAATTATATATATATATATATATTACCATCCGTTATCCTGCGAAGATTTTTTGCACCAGTACACAGAAGCAACAGGATAAAATTGTCGGGGTAAAAAGGGCGGCGGAGATAAAGTGAACGCGGGTAGAAGAGCAAAGCCTCGTTACGTGCCGAGCAGGAAGTATCGAATTAACGCCTTATCTCCGTCGCGGAGATGGTTAGTTCTCTCATTTCTCCTCCCCGTATCACGTACTACCAAATCTGAGCGGATAGTCCCGGTGCCCTCGAGGGAGCAATGTCCCCTCTTCGAAATTCGAACGAATCAACGGCGCTTATACTTATCAATTCTCGATCGGATTTTTTAAAGCGACGATCGTATTCGATTTATATATTTTTTTGTTTTTGTTTTGTTTTTTCCAACTCGATCGAATTTACGATAAGCGTTGGTCGGACTTCGGTCTTTGATTTTTAGACGGACCCGAACGAGAGATGTTCCACCGACGCGGACTCATTCTCGTTCCTAGAAGCTCCGAAGGTGAGCGAGATTAGATAATGACTCGGGGCAAAAGAAGGCCGGGGTGTTTCTTTTCATTTGAATATTAAAAAACAAAAAGAATTGTTCTTTTTTTCAATCTTTTTTGGACCTTTCGTGGTCGAAATATTTTGAGAATGTTTGTAGTTTTTTTTACAACTGTAGGAGGAAATTGCAAAAATTCGAAATTACGTTTAATAATATTTTCTTTAATTTTACCAATTTTTTAACTGCTAATTTGTTCGATACTCGACGAAAAAAAAATCGTACGCCCAGACGAACGTGGTCTTTTTCGCGGTTATGTTCGCAAAACTTCGACACGCTGACCACCTTTCCTGCCACCGTAATGTAATACCGAAGAAGAAGCCAAAAGAAATACCGGAACCAGCGAGAACGATATCGAGTCCTTCGCAAAGCGCGCACGTCGTGCGTATCGCGAGACACTCGCTCGCCCGAGACGGTTTCGGGGACGTTTTTTTCAAAATTTTTTTTTCTTTCTTTCTTCTCATCGTCCCACGTAGTTTTGATCGGTCGAACTGGCGAGTTGGTCTGTGAGAACGACGCAATGCCAGAGAAATCTTCTTGGTCGGCCGTTTTTCCTTATGATTATTTTTTCTTTGTCGGTTATTTTTCTCTCTCTCTCTCTCTCTCTTTCTGATTCGGGTCTGTTCTAGGCGAGACGCTTGGGAAATCAAGATCGACCCTTTTATCATTTTTTTCCTACTTTTTTTTCTCTCTCTCTCTCTCTCTTTCTCTTCTCTCTACGCCCTTTTAACATCGAAGTCGAGGCTTGAGAAAAATTTCTTTCTCATCTTTTGTTTTTTTTGTTCTCCTCTCATGAAAATCACAGAGGTCACGTTCGTTTTCTCCTTTGATCCTCTCGGACGTTCTTTTCATCCTCCGATGCTTCTCTCTCTCTCTGGTACAAATAACCCTTCGCCCCGTATCAAAAATAAATATAATTACGATAATAAAAATAATAAAATATTTTTTTTAAATTTATAACATTAAAGATAAAATAATAAATAAGTAAGTAATAAAAATAGAAACAAGCGTATGACAATCGAGTAAATAAATTTTCTTTTTCTCGCACGAACGATTCGATTAATCAAATTCATTCCTGCGTCGAGCAATTAAATTCGTTTCTCTCGCTGCCTGCGACCTTATCTGTTCTGAATCTCTGAATGACGCTACGGTATGGTCGAGGAAGCAGGAAATGCGAATAAAGTGGTAAAAGTGACTGTGCACGCTGCGTTCTCTCTCTCTCTCTCTCTCTGTTTCGCTCTCTCACTGTCTCTCGGCACAAAGTAACCTTAGTCATTGACCCAGCTCGGAGCACATATATAATACGCGAGCATATACATGTAATCTATAAAATGGACTTTGAAAATATACGCACCAATACGGACACGTCACAAATACGCTCATCGTACGTTCCACCTATAGTGTCATTGTCAGTTGTACATAATCATGCTGAGTGGTCACGATATAACGTAGAAGTGGCAGTAATCACGGTTTCCTGAATCATCGTTGTGCATACGCAGAGGAAGAAAGGGACAAAGAGAGAGAGAGAGAGAAAGAGAGAGAAAACAAAAGAGAGTGACACTCGCTGTTGTCATCTCGTGTTCCGCGAGAGTTCGTGCCAAGTCGAGCGGGGGCTGTCCATTATGGTCCTCTTTGTCTTCTTTCCCTATGTTCGTACATTATTTACTAAAGGCGAGAATGATCGATCATAAATATAATAATATAAAATAAATAAAAGATAAAAAAAAATTTTATTTCATATCTTTAAATTTTCTACATATTATTATTATTGTTATTATACTATTTGCAATAATTAACAAACACGTTTCTTTTTTAATCGCGTACGATTGATTGAATTTAGAATTTTTGAAAAAATTTCGAGAAAAAAAGATCCAAATTGTTGCAATTTATTGTCACTGTTTTTTTTTCATCCCCGACAAATCGTGCATCTTTCTCTCAGTCTCTCGTTGTCCCCGCTTGGCTTTATTCTCGGACGCGAAATGCCGGGGGGTCTACTCGACCTTCGTTCGAATTTTTAAACACCTGACTCTGTATCCCACCCCCCAACGTCTATGCAGCAACGTCGCTCCTCATTTGGACCCCCTACCCCCTCGTCCAGCGGGTCGCTACGTCATTTTGATTCCCTCTTCTTCCTCTTATCTCTTTCACTTCATCTTGCAGAGGCCGACGGTAGGGCTTTGCCTCGTCGCGGTCTTTTGCCCGCTGCTCACTTTTCTCACTCCCCCGTAATAAAGTTATAAATAACGCATCGAACTGTGCGAGCGGGAGCTCGCACTCGCGGCCTTGGAATATGACGGCTACTGCTGTTTTTCTCCCAGTTCTCGTATGCATTTATATTCATATATATATTCGCATATGAATAGCAATTACACACACACACACACATATATATATATATATATATATATATATATATATATATATATATATGTAATCTGCACTATATGTATATATAGTACATATTGCTCATATGCGTGAATACGTGCGCATACGTTGCATTCTGTGCAGCGCAGGGGATAGAATAGTATAGCTTACGGAGAAGTTGATCGGCCGGCCTTGAATACGGCGGCCAGATGTTACTGCTCGAGTACCTACAACGTGTACTGCAATCGAACACCAGTATCGACCCTCTCACCGCCCCACCCCGCTCTCTCTCTCTCTCTTTCTCTTGGCTCTCGACGTGTGCGTTTCCACGATTCACGCCTCCGAGAAATTCTCCATCGCCCTTGGAGACACTACTTCTTTTTTGTCTTTTAATTTTGTTACCCTTCTTTTTTTTTAATATAAAAAAAGAGCCGATCGATCTTTCATCCCTTATGGAGAAAAATCGAATGATTCGATTTTGAAAAATTTCCATAATTTTTTTTTTAAGAAGATAAAATAAAAATGATCTTCGATCGTGATTTGTTTGAGAACGCTGGCTCGAAGCTTAATAATGGTTAACCAAAGACGACAATTATATTCGAAACTTGAAGAATGCGAAGAAGGAAAATCTATAAAAAAAAATTTGCCAATAAATTTGAACGATCAATGTCAAGAATCGTTTATCTTCGACGCAAAATCGCTTTGTCCTCGTTATAGCTATTTTCGGGCCCTGTGTACAATTTTGTATAAAAAGAAGAATGGGGGAGGGAGACGATGAAATGGAGGGTGAAAACGAGCGCGAGGAAAGAGCCTTTTGCATTTCTGGAATTGTAAAAATAGCGCTCTCTCTCGCGCGAGAGGCGCCTCGTTCTTCTTATCTCGTTTTCTTTCTTCTCGACTCTCATCTCCTTTTCCATCTCTTTCCCTCTCTCTCTCTGTTCGCTTTCACGACGCGCGAGGGGTGCAAGTGAGATCCGAAAAGCCGAGGCGCTCGCGGCCTCGAGCACTGGTTTCGCGAGTCTCGTCGGTTTTATCGGCCGTGTCAGAGTTCTAATATGTCCGTGTACGTGCGCGCGAGCGAACGACAGGAAATATAAAACCGATTCTCAAGAAGAAACAACTAACGGAGCAAAGAAGCGACAGCCATAAAGAAAAAGAGGAGAGGACGAGGTAGTCTTTATCGCGAAAACGAGCGCGCGCGCGATTAATCGTTAAACGTCGCGGGGGCGTTTAATTACCGCGAAACGATGCGACGGGAAAGGCTTTAACGAGGAGTAAAAATAATATGGAAAACCGATGCGCCGCGATACGTACGTACGGTTGAAAAATATGACGAACGATCGGGACGAGAGAGAGAGAGAGAAGCTCAATGAAATATTCTTCGTTGACCCTCCGTTTACCGACCGGTTGGCCAATTTTTCGCTGCCGTGACGGGTTTTTGCTTTTTTATTCATCTTTGCATTTTTTTTTCTTTTTATTATTTTCTTCTCAACTCGACGACCTGTCTCAACATCTCGCGAGAACGAAAGTCACGAAGGACGGCACTACAGCTGGCAATTTATTAGGAAATTAATTTTAGTCGCGAGGACTCTCTTTCGCCTCGAGGGGCCTCTGGTCGTCGTCGTCGTCGTCATCGTCGTCGTCGTCGTAGTCGTTGCAGTCTTAAACTTCCTTCAGCCCCTTGTAACTTCGGCCGAGAATTTTTATTTTATTTTATTTTTTCGTTTATTTTCGTCCCTCTACGTGTTAGAAATTCGCGATAACGCCGACAGGCCTTTTGTACGTTATTTAGTCAAAATAAAATAATGAAAAATAATGAAGAAACAAAACAAAAATATATATATATATATATAGTGAGCATGGAGAAAAATCGGGATTGGAGACTTTTGATCGTCGTAAAGGGAGAGGCAGCTGTGCGAAATGTTCTAAAAATATTGAGTGACCAGGACCTGTCCCGATGGCAGGTGCAAGCGATGCAGATACTGCAGCCTGTGTAGGTCTCTCTCTCTCTCTCTCTCTCCCCTTCTTCGTTCCTCGCAATTTTCTGTATGCCGAACAGCATCGCCATCACGGCTCGAGAGAACTCTTTTCATTCGCTTCATATTTGTGTGTGTGTGTGTGTGTGTGTGTGTGTTCTGGTAACTCGAGAGCCGGTTGCGGTCTGGCTAATCGATCGATTCCCGAAGCCTTATCGAACTGAGGTATATCTATGTATATTTTATACATACGTAAAAAAAAGTTATATATATATGTAGTTACGATAAATAATCTACGATACATAGAACGTCGTACCAGTAGAAGTAAAAGAAAAAATTAAATTTAAAAAGAGAATCTAGCCTCCACTCTAAATTATTCATAGAAAGGAGCTTTTGCGACTTTAAATTCATCGATAGAGCGTGCGAAAATGCGAAATCTCAAATACGTTTGCGAGAATTTTCCTCGATGTCGAATTACCAAATTAAAAAAAAAAACAGTCAAATAATAATAAACGAAAATATCGATAAAAACAAACATATTTTATTAATTTATATATTTATTCATTCTTATCAAAGAAATTTTTCTATCGGTGCTAAAAACATGTATTATATGCAATATCGAAAATCAATTTATCGCGAAATACTTTTTACGAAATTTTTTTTCTCGTCTCCCATTTTTCGTTCGTTCGCTTTTCTTTTCGTCTCGACGCGAAATCGGCACGTGACTCACCTCTTAACGCGATTATCGAGAAGGAGCTGCGTGGAAAGTGTCGGAGGAGGGGCGAGAGAGAAAAGCGAGTATGCACGTGCTATATATATATATATATATATATATCGCCATTTTCTCCAGAGTCGATCGTTTCTCTTCGATGTTGAGCAAGATTTTCCGTCTTTGTCTCTATCGATTCGAGTGCACAGGAGATATCTCTCCAGCCCTTCGTCCTCTCTCTCTCTCTCTCTCTCTCTCTCTCTCTCTCTCTGCCTCTTTCTCTTTCTCTCTCTCACTTACACACACATACACTCACACACACACGTTTTCTACCCTCCGTTCGTGAACTCGATTCCCATTGCTGCATTCGTAATATTAGTTACGGCAAATTGGTTTCGCCAATTGAGCGTGCCCCTGGGCCATTCCGTCCCTTTCTCTCACTCGCTCGTCTTGCATCGTTGCGGAAGCGACCTGCGATGAAAGAAAGACCGAGAAACATAGATACACGTGTATACATATATACATATAGTTAAATCTGGAATTACAACTACAAAATCTCAGTACGAAGAGTGGAAAAGGATTTTCGCACGGTGCTTCTCTCACGTTGCGAACGAGACCCGGGAGAGAGGGCGCTGCAATCGCTGCGATTTCGACAAAGTAACCAATGATGTTTTTTTTTCTTTATTTATCGCGAAATCATTTTAAATTTCGATTTTTCTTTTTTCCTTTTATTATAATTGTAAAATCACGATTTTATTATTTCTACGAACGAATTTTTTTATTCGACGATCGAAATATAATTTTCGTCGTTCTATAATTGCGATTAAAGTGTTCTTTCGCTTTCGACTGTGTCGTTAGTTTACCAGTTCGCATCGAGTATCCTCCCATAATGTTATATATTGTATTATATATATACTTTATATACTTCACTTTACTTATATATATATATATATATATATATATATACAGGGTGAATTCTGTAAGGTTTCTCAAACGGGATTTTGGTGCAGATGGGATCATTACAAACAAAAGTTGCAAATATACATTAGGGATATTTTTAATAGTTTACGAGATATGAATATTTAAAGTTGATCCTATCAGAGCGCGCCGTGAAGCGTTGGAGCCGCCCACTCTCCGCCCTAGCCGTAGATATAGCACAGTTTAGAGCGTTACATTTGGGATTGCAAAATTCAGAGCAATCAATTATTATTATTTTATTAGGCAGTCATTTTTATTTGTCGGGCATTGACTGCTCTGAATTTTGCCGAGCGCGCCAAATAAAAATGGCTGCGTAATAAAATAATAATAATTGACTGCTCTGAATTTTGCGATCCCAAATGTAACGCTCTAAACTGTGCTATATCTACGGCTAGGGCGGAGAGTGGGCGGCTCCAACGCTTCACGGCGCGCTCTGATAGGATCAACTTTAAATATTCATATCTCGTAAACTATTAAAAATATCCCTAATGTATATTTGCAACTTTTGTTTGTAATGATCCCATCTGCCCCAAAATCCCGTTTGAGACACCTTACAGAATTCACCCTGTATAAGTAAAGTATATACTTATATAATATATACTTTATATAGTGTATACTCGTTTTCTCCTTTCTCGAAGACGTTCTCTAGTGGACTTTTGAGCTCGAGGGACAGCGAGATGTAAAGAGGGAGAGAGAGTGAGAGAGAGTGAGACGAGGGAGGGGGTTAGACGCTTTTTCGCGTAACGGTGAGCGATAAGCCGCGTATTTACGAGGTGAGTAAACTAGCAAAAATGAGATAGCGCACGATTCGACGAGCTTACACGTAAGAACGATGAAAAGTATCGAGGATGTTTCGTATATTAAGCTCGTATCCTTATCGCTCGACCGTGCGATAAATCTCGACGCCTGTGTTAATATTTTTATTATTGAAAAAAAATTTATATTAAATATTTAATTCAAACGTTATTACACGAGCGATAAATGTATCAATTGCTCGAATTTTTCGAACTTTTCGAAGTGGAAAATAATTCGTCTATTTTAAACGAATCTGAATTTATCCGAAAGTTCGAGACCGAAGACCGAGACCTTGCTTATTTTCAAAGTCTCTCGTTCGATCACCGTCGAGCCGGCCCCGCACGTGCTCAATGACTCATACTACTCGGTTACTATAATGCATTGCACGCTTCGAAACCCGGCAAACAGGGGTTTGGTCGTGTATGGGACGAAACGAAGGTGGAGAGAAACGAGCGAGAATGGGGAGAGATCGGAGTAAATGATGAGGAATTTTTTTTTTATCTCGTTGATTTCCGGTGCTCCCACGAGTATCGATAATGACGACGTTGATGACTCCTCGCGATCCCCACGCTTCATCGATAATTATTGTATTTCTGTATCGTGAGCCAATCGATTCATGACGAATATCGTAATGATAAGAATAATAACAATAATAATAATAATAATATCTCACGAAGCTCGAATCGAGCGTGTGACCGGATTAATTTCACATTATAAGTGACGGTTTAATGAGACGGAGAAAGCGAGGGAGTTCCGATGTTCGAGCCTGACAATTTACGTCTGGGGGCTCGGTTTATCGAGGTGGACTCGATCACACGTGTAATACACTCGTTTACTTCGTCATGGGAAACGATCGCGACGGTAGGAATTTTTGCAACATTCGGATTTTTTGGTATAGGAGAGATTTTGTTATTGGGAATGAAAATTAAATTATGCCGAGGATTAAAATTAAATTTGTATTTTGGAAAAATCGTACGAATGTAATATTTTGATACTTATCGTAGAATTATAATTATTTGTATTAATAATTAATTTTTAATTTATTTCAATGATTCGATCAATCACGTGTCAAAATCATTTTAGATTCGCACGATAATCGTATTTTGACCTTGAGCCAACCCTCGAACATTGATACATCTTCATCCTTCGAATCCTCGATAGATACATAAGCGTCTGTCTAGCCCCGGTCGTACGTGTCGAAAATGTTCGGCAATCCAGTTGGGGACGTACACTTCTACGAGTCTCTCTTCGGACTCCGATGATTCTACGTATCTGTGTGCGGTTCGGCGTTGCAGACGACCACAGGCCGTGGCTGGCAGCTCCCGATATCTCACCCCTCAGCTGTAGCGAGAGAGAGTCGAGGGTATATATGCGCGCGCGCGGCACTGTTTCTGTGCTGGGGTTGCCCCATGATCGCCTATAACGCAAAGTGGGGCAATATGGACCACCGAAATAAAAACTACCCTTTTACCCTAATAAAAAAATGCCAATAGCAAAAATCATTAATTATCACAATAACGATTCTCACAATCTTTTCCAAAAACCTGTAAACATTTTTCAAAAAAATTTCAAATTTGATTAATTTCAAAATTTTTATTTTTCAATCCTCCCAACCACCGAAACATATTTAAATAATGAAAGAAATCAACATTTACGTCTTTTGTTTATTTCGTTATTATCAAAAACAACAAATTTCATCGTACATTTGAAAATGTCTAGGTTCATCTTGGACAGGGTGGTCCATATTAGCTGGCATTAGTTCATAAGCCATAGGCAGCCTTCGTGGCAGCCTGTGCGCCAGCATAGGGCAGGACATAAGCCCCCGCGTGCTCGAAGGGGTGCACTATATCTCTTTCTCTCTGGCTCGCTTAGAATATTGCCGAGGCGGGGGTGGTCGTGGTAGCGGTGGCGTCGGTGGCGGCTCGAGACCCCATGAATCATCCGACGGGGTGCAATCAATACACGAATCCCGACCCTCGTCCACCCACAGCGGCAGCTCCTCGACTCGCTTTCCAACCACCATGAGCTGTCGCATGGGGCTCCTCACCTCCTATCTCTATATACGCGTATGAATATATATATATATATATATTGTTTGCAAAATTTACCGTACAGAGCATACACGTCATGACTGTACACCCAGGCGTCCTATATATTGCATGACTGTACGAAGGAGACCCTCGGCTTTACACACGGGGCAAAACGCGCCAGCCTGTCGCGCCGTAAGACTCGCGTGGGCATGAATTTTCACGTTGTTTCGCAGAAACGAATCGACCCTGTCTCGGCCTACTACAACGTTACCTGGACGGAAAAGAGCACAAACGATCGTTACTTTCTTCTTATTGCCCTTATTACAAGTTGAACGTTGTCATTATCCGCACGCGCGTGATTCTCATCTTTGGCGTAAAACAAAAAGAAAGTATAACGGCCAACGATTTATACCGTAGACTTTTTCATTACCCGAACGTGATGATTTTTATCGCGAAAGTTCGAGGGTTGGATAATCGTCAACTTTCAATAAATTTAAAATTTTTCTTTTTGAGGAAATCACTTTTTTCATAATCGATTTTATTTGTATTAATTTTTCGACTTTTTTTTCTTTTGTTCGGTTAATTTTGAGATTTATAATTTGTTGATTAGAAATTTAGAACCCTCGAGCCGTTGCTCCCTCGTCGTCGTCCCATCGTCGTTCGTTACTTCGACGAATTTCTTCTTTTTTTTTTCTTCTCTTTATTTATCGTTCGGTCTATAAAACGTTACCACTGTACGATGTCCAATGGCGATATAAAAGCGATGCCACGGATAGTTACGGCGCGGGATATTGTCCCTTCGGCATATCCCATGGGCGGAACGCGTCCGATCGATGAACAAGCACCGCGCGAAAAAAGTTCTTTTTATCGCTCGTCTACGATCGTTCTTCGCGAAGTTTGCCCGTGAAAGAAAATCGCCCAGGGACAAAACAGGACTCGTGAGAGAACTCGACTCGGGTAGATTGCTGAACAGTGAAAATTCCACGTCGGCGAAAAAATTTCTTACAATTTTGAGAAAATATTTTCGATGTAAATTATCGTTAATTATTTCGTTCGAGGAATTAACGAACGATTCACTCGCTATCGAAACCCTGATTGAAAATTCCCCCACGGGAAATTGTGAAAAATAAATTTTTCTGTTTTTTATTTGTATTTTTCCTATTTAAAAAAAATTGTAACCGTCTTTGACGAAATTGCGAATTGAAACTCGAAAAAAATGCATTCATGCTTGTTAAAAATAATAAAACGTAACATAATTTTGGATATTTTGCTATTTTTTTTTCAGAAAATTCGTTATAGGAAAGACGAACTCGAAGGTTCGCTCGAGAAAAATTCCCTCGTATCAAACTTCCGTGTCTCGCGTGCCGTCACATCCGTCCGTCGGGCTTGACGCGCTTGGATAACCGGCTTCTGACGACGGGTAAGTGGCACGTGACTTCTTTTATATCTCTTGCGCCTCTCTCGCACGAGAGAGCCAAACAACTCGCGAGCAGAAAACGGGATCAAAGACTCCAGAGAATTATGACCCGAGCGATCTCTGTATCTTTTTTTCCAGCGAGTCGCGCATTTAATGTAGCCTTATAGGAATTTTATACACTGCGAAAAATGTCGTTTACAAAAAAATGAGACGAACTGAAACGGGTCGATAAATTGTCCCGAATGAGTATCAACCGTTCAAATCGATCGATATATTTTACAATATTACGCCCAAACAATTTTATTTATAAATAAATTTTCGTATTTTCATTTTCGATGTAAAAAATACGAATTTGTTTTCACCAAAAAACAAAAATCACTCTACTACGAATGAAAAAGAGAGAATGAAGAAAGAGAAACGAATTTTTTTGTTCTTTATTAAAAAAAAAAAGAATTGATCCGATCGATCGATCGATCGTAATATCGAAAATGTAATTGAGACGTATAAATCTTTGTGAACGACACGTAGGCTCGAATGTGTGTTCAAAATGGAAAATATAAAATCTCATCGGGTCTCGAATCGCGTCTCATCGCAAAAGTGAACGACCCTTTTACGTGCCGCGCCCTTCGAAGGTTCGATCGCGGCTTCCTCTCACCCATCGTATATTCCCTCGTGCTTCGACAATAGAAAGAGGACTTCCCGGGTAGATACACGAACGCGCCTTACACCACCGAGCTTTTAAAGTATCGGGGCAATAAAGTCCGTCGGGTCCGACGACGAAACGAGAGAGGAAGACGAAGGAGAGTTCGTCGGTCACGCTCGCCCACGTGACTCGGTACAGGACGGATGGACGGAGGTAAAAGAGTCAAAAAAGAAGGGAAAAAGAAAATAAAGCTCGTGTGTCAAAAAGCTCGAGAGACAGAGAGAAGACGGACGAACCAACGGACGTGGTATTACGTCGGAGTCGCGAAAACCTGTTCCTCCACCTCCCATCCTCAGTGATCGGCCATATCCCAAGGCGTGTGGGTGAAGGGTTAATCGCTACTTCCGGTTCCAGCGCCAGTGGCGCGAGAGATCCCGAGGACCGAGAACATCGAGAAAACTCGGTTCAACTTTACTCAGTGGCTTCCCTCCGCACGATTTCGTGCGAATCGACCGTAAAAATCGTTTAAACGAAACTTTCGCATTTCTCGCGACTAAAGAAACATTGTACTTTCGAATATTTACCATTGTTTCGTTGATATTCGCACAGCGGCGATGTAATTCGCGAACGATTTCAACGAAGCGACGTTGACGAGACGAGGACTCGCGTTAGAACGATTTGAATTTGGCGCGGTTCGTCGCCACCTGGTGGTCGTGGCGCGCGCTCGACAAAATGGCCGCTCTAAGGCCATTGCTCGAAATGCCTTTCGAGGACCGAATAATCGATAACAATCGTTCAACTAAACGGAAATGAAAGCAAAAAAAAATATATATCTCTCAAATATCGCGTCGATATTAAGAATACAAAATAAAAAACTGAAAAGAAAAAAACATATTTTTAATCAGAAAAAAAATCAAGTACTATTCTTAGCCCAAACGAACAAATACACTTTTCATTCGTCGCGCAAAGTATGAATGATTCGAGTGCGGTGCTTGATAAGTCGTAATCGTCGCGAGTGTCTCCTCCTTGGTTTTTTTTTTTTCGTCGTCGTGTCTCGTCCGTCTTTTTCTCGCTTCGCACGATCCTCGTCGCGGTGGAAGCGAGCAGTCCTCTCGCTTTCCATATCGCTCGTATAAATGGCTGCATTTACATCTGTCGCTCACGCCGATTGTAGAGGGCGTGCGCTGTCGAGAACCCCGTTGAATTGACTCGGTAGCAAGGTATATATATATATATATACTTTTATTTTTCGCATTTATTTTTTTTCGTCCGTTTCGTACTACACGCTCATTTATATGCCCTCTGCACCGTAACGATGTACAAAACACGAGCCAGTATCGCGTTCTCGTACCATCGCGGTGAATTCACTTCGCGATGGTTATAAATGGACCCGGAACGTAGAAATTCATGTACACCCATTACATATCCATTTCTTGTCTGCCGAACACATCAGGGTCAAAACCTCTGTCACGTTTCGTATCCAAGTTCGCAATCGCTCGTGTATCCAACAAGATTTTCAATCGAGATTACGTCAAAATTACTTTTTCTTCATTTTTTCAAAATAAATAACAACAGCAAGAAAAAAACACAAAAAATAATTGCTTTCTTGTAAAACGTACTTTATTCGATCGAAATTAATAATTTAATTCCCGATCGTTAATTCATTACGTTTTCACGACGAGTCGTTATCGTCGATAAAAGTAAAAATTGTTTGACGATCGATTAAAGATTCTTAATTATAGAAATTATCTTAGCGATTGATAAATAATAAATTATCGTCGATTAAACTGTCTCGGGACGAGGAACGTTTGCTTTTGCCGAGAAGTCTCGAGCGTGCCGTTAGTCGCGCGACTAACGGAGCGTGTACGGTGCGGAGGACGAGGACAACTTCGCGCGGATTATGCGTTCCATTTTCCTCTCCGATTTCTTTCCCTAATGGAATTCTCTCACTCCGATTCATCCGATGGATTAAATTTTATTCGTCGCTTCTTCTGTACGTCTTTGCAGCTTCGACGGGGATTGACACGTAGTCGTCTCTCGGTATACCTGTTGATGAACGACAACAACAAAAAAACAACGAAAAAAAACAAGAAAAAAACAACGTTTCCTCGCGTAAGACGAGATCGAGTTTCTGTAACGGGGTGAATGCGGGATTATGCATTTATATCGCCCAATTCGTAAAAAACCTCATTCTGCGATATCGAACGTGTGTTCGATTCGACTGGAATCTGATTGACTCGATCGATGTAAAAAATAAAAAAAATACGTTCACGTTTATGTCGCAAGTCGTCGAAAACATCAAATTTATCATTAATGGATATAAGGTAAACGGCCTAGTTACTGACACTTTAAGAGCACCGGTATCGAATTTTTACTATTCATTGACGCGTGATATAGCTAAAATGAAAAGTAACGGTTTTTACACGTGCGTTAAGATCCCCTGAATGAGATTTGCCTATTAAACAAGTGAAAAAATTAATATTTATTAATATAATAATTGTTTTAATATCGCTTCTCTGCTGCCGGGGTTCCTGACACTAGAGAAACATTCATGTCGTACTTTGTGACCCCTACGAAGACCCAAATCATGACCCCCTTGACGCAGTTTGTGACCCCTACGTGTACCCGATTTATGACCCCCTTGGCGCAATTCATGACACCTATGCGTACCCACTTCCTGACCCTTCTGAATATTCCCATGAAACCAGATAGATTTCCACAAATTTTAATAATTTGTTAATAATTCAATAATAATAAATAATGAAATGATTGTTAATAATTTAATTAATTTGTTATGTCACGGCAAATTAGAATAAATAACCAAAAAAATGGTTCGACGCAGCAGTTGACAAGTCGAGGGTCAACAACTGCGGCGTAACCTCAATTATGTGACGTAGTTATTGACACTACGGATTTAACTAAATATCTAACCAAAAGTTAAATTATTTTTCATCTCATCGATAGTCTGGTTCATGCTGAATATGTCGATACCATTTTTATGTCGTTTTATACTTACAGTACGGACAAATTTCCGATTTACGTAGATCGTCGCACTTACTATCAACGTCTAGCACGGACGCTGCGGAGCCAGTGAGACGCGCGTTGCACTGTTCACTGGTCAATTTCTATTATAAAATATTTCATTAAAAAAAGTCTGTTTGTCAAATAATTAAAAGTGAAAAACGCTCTTTAATTAGCCGATAATTTAATTATTATTCGGCAAAAACTACATGTACGGCAGTCAAAACTTTGCCGTCGGGGTCACAATCTGGGACAGGGTCAGAAACTGGGCCGTTTACCTTAAAACAAAGAAAAAATAGGAAAAAAATAAAAACTGTTTTCAAAAGAAATCAAAAAATTTGAAAAAATCGAATCGATAGAAGAAAATCAAATTGATTATTGTTCTTCTTTTGGACACTGTCAACGACATCTCGTTCGCGACATCGATCCAGCAGAGAGGTCAAGATTTTCTCGTGAAACGATTTAACTCTCTTTATCGTTGAATTCTATCAAGAATCCTGACGACGAGGCCTAATTGAAGGTTAATTGATCGCGTTCTGGGTCTTCTTCTCCCGTTCGCGTTGATTCCGCGGTAGTGATTTACCGTCGAGCTAAGAAAAAAGAAACCAAGAGGAACGACGTGGAGGAAAGAGAAGATTGATCCGTATGGAGTTCGCGAGGAATACAACGCCAAACCGTAAACCGAGAATCGTCAGTTACGACCGAACGAACCGACTCTCGAGGGACAATAGCGTCATTAGCATCCAACGATAATTCGGTCTTTACGACTCGGCTCTTATTCCCCGACAATCTCGTGGCTCGGACGTGTTTTCATCGGTCGCAAATAGTGGCGCATTGGAAATATTATTGTTGCGGATATTATCGAGACCCCTTTTGTTATTGCTCGGCAACGCACACCCCTCTCCCCTCTCTTTCAGTTTTGTCGTGATACAAGTTTTTTTTATGCATGCTAACGGTAAGCGCACGCGCGAGCGCGTCTGTGTGTGTGTGTGTGTGTGTGTGTGTGTGTGTGTGTGTGTGTGTGTGTGTGTGTGTTTGTGTGTGTGTGTGTGTGTGTGTGTGTGTGGGTGTGTGTGTGTGTGTGTGTGTGTGTGTGTGTGTGTGTGTGTGTGCGCGCGCGCGTGTGCGTGTGTGTGTGTGTGTGTTGGAGGAATTAAATGTCCGGATGAATAATCCGTTCTCGCCGTCTCGAGAAGAATCTCTCTGTGCGGGAGAGATAGAGAGAGGCTGCAAAACGCGTGGGGCACCCGATGTATAATGCGGGTACGCGCTATACTACGTGTTGTGTATTGTCGCGCAAATCCGTGAATACACAAGGCCATCGAGAACTCGATAAGATAATAAGTCGATAATAATTCATAAATAAGTCAATTGTAATGATAATATTAAAAATAATAATAGTCATAATAATAAATATTAATTAATAATAATAATAATAAATTAATAAATTTGTATAATTAATCGGTAGATCGCAATATGGAAAGAGAAGGAATTTTTTGTTTTCTTTTTATAGCAAAACACAAAAGCCGAAACGTGTACGAAAGAATCGATTTAATGATCGGTTTAACGTGCAGATCGGTGGGTTCGAAAAAGTTGACAAAAGTATCTCGATTCGTGCCGGAAGTGCGAATACGACGAGAGAGAGAGAGCGACCGGATTTTACGGTGCGGATGCGTGAATTCACAGCGACGGACCTCGCGCATCCGATTATAAATGTGGCAAAGTGCGTGAGCCGCCGAATAAACGGGTCGACGGTGGGGTTGGGGGGGGGGGCAGAAGGGCGAACGTAATTTGCCGCACATACACAAAGGACACACGTCGCGTCGCGTATAAATATATGGGCGGTGAAATTATGTACCAGAGAGAAATACATACGGTGTCGACAAATTTTTGCCTTTTGCCCCCCCCCCCCCCCTATCCAACCCGCTATCGTCGCTCGTTCTCCCTCGGACTCTCCCCGACCCTGGACCAAGTTACAAACGGGGACGTCGTGGTGGTACGCCGTGTACGAACGATAAAATTATTTCGGGCGCCAGCCTGCCACAGTTCCGACGGATATTCGCTGGAACACAGGGGGATACGCCGGATTTTTTGTTCTTTTTAATTCGGAAGTGGAAGTTTAACTCGGGACATTTTGCATCGGCCGTGGGGAGAACGCTTTTATTTTTCGGTGATGCGCAATTTAGGGACCGTCGAAACGATCGGAAAAGGGCTTTTGCGATGTAGGTATGCGATTTATATTTTTGTTTTATTTTGTTTAAAAAAAATTTTATCGTTATTTCACCGGAAACCGTCGACCTATTGTTTCGTCGATTAATTAATCGCTTTTATTAGATTTATTATACGTCGGTATATGTATATAGGTAGAGAGGTATTTATAAACTTACGACCACAACAGCCCTGACCCGCTCAATCTTATTTCTCTCGATCCAGTTCGCCCCCGCTTTTAATTATCCTTCACCCATTAACGCATATAAATAACAGCCAACAGTGGGAGAAACCACGACTTCCGGAAATGCGAGAGAAAATAAAAATAGATAGCGAGGGAGATTAGCGACGAGAAAAAGATTGAGAGCGTTGATAAGGAAGTGCTAAATTATTATTAAGATATAGATTTTTCCCTTTTTTTTACGAGTTAAAAGGAGTATCTTTATACACGTCTATAGTAAAAGGAGAATAAGCGACCGGACGTTGCCTAGTGGGCCCCCAGGGGTCGCGACGAGTACGAGAGAAACGTATAAAACGCGCTCCCCGATGGCCTTGTGCCCGATATATTTCGTCCTCTCGGTGGCCCCCTTAATTCTCTCCCTCTCTCTCTCTCTCTTCCTCTTCCTCATATCCTGCCTCGCTGCGTTGCTCCTCTCGCGAAACCTTCCTGAAGAAAACGTGCTAACGACCTCCTCGCCACGCGTTTCACTCGCGGTCGACGCGATTTCGAAGTTTCGAGGTGAATGTACCAGTACCGATCTTATAGGTATAGTAAGAACGTACCTATGTATTACGATTTATAGTGCCATGTGGCGTACACCAGGAGGGTGTATGTATCCGATGAAATGCAACTATGTGGGACTTTGCGTGGGTGTTTCTCGCGTTTCATTCACACGCGGATTCGCACACGAGGTCCTCACCAATACCACTGCTATGTGTTTAGCAACAGATTTTAGAGCGTGTTGTCACCATGATGGAGCAAAGTCTGCAATACTCGTTCGAACATTAATATTGTTGCTTTTGTTGTTTTGAGTGAAAAAAAATTACTTTTTCTGTCTGTTTTCTCACTTTTTGTCCGATTTATTGATCGAAAACGAGCGAACAAATAGCATATTCGTATTGTACGGGAAATTTGCGATTTCGCAAGAGCCTGACAAGTATTTTCGGCAAAAAAAGAAAATTTTCTCGTCAATTGTCCAAAGTCTAAAAAAATGTGAAAATTCACGTTTTTCTTTCAATTTTCTTGTAAACAAAAGTTCTCCAAAATCCTCCCTATCCCATCGAACTCTATAACCTACCCTCGCGGTTCTCGATCCTCATTGGCAAGTACGTGTTACACGATCTCGAGTCAGCTATATAAATACGAGAGTTTATTGCTGTCGAGGGTGGACAGAAAGAGAGCGAAGTTGGTGAGAGGGGTGGGGGTTGTACTACAAGCATATTTACACCGACCATTCATGCCAACGTTTCATTGTCTGGCGATCTTCCCATCGCTCCTTTTAACCATACACACAATTAAATATATACTCACAGAGATAAATATATATATAGACCTACGTACGTACTTCACACTCACACACACATACACACATATGTACAGTCAGAAACGTGCTGCAGACATCAGCAAAGCTACTCAACTCCCTACGTGTTACATCACGATCCTCTCGAGTTCATCACCTTCTAATGTATGTATATAGGTGACTCGACTGTGTCAAGAAGCAGGAACTAGCAAACGATTTGAACAAAAATAAATTTAAAAAAATTAGTCTCACTTTTATCCGTTAATTATTCAATTTTTACCGCCAAATTTTTAAATCTTCATAATTTTGCGTATATTTATAACGGTTGTGGTCTAAAATTGTTAAAAAATTAGTGGACAAAATGGCGATTTAAAAAAGCGAATGAGCATGAAACTAAAAAAATTATGAAAAAATTTTTTCGCTGGCTTTAGCTTTGTTGACATGACTCTTCTCTTCCCCCATCTCTTTCTCTCTCTCTATCTCACTGTTTCTCTTTGTCCGAGTGTCGAATTACCCAGTGAGTGCCAACTAAAGCTCCAATCATCACCAAACACCGACGAGGATTTGTATTTCATAACAATCGAGCCTCGTGAACGCTCGAGTTGTGACGGTTGATCGTTAAACTCGCATTCCACAAAAACCTTCCTTCCTCTCTCCTCGTCTTCGTTTCTTTTTTCTTCTTTCCCTCATGATCTACGACGCATCATTTTTTTCTTGTTGTTGTCTTCTCCCACTCCTCCTTTCTTTCTCTCTCGTCTCGTCGTTCGTGACGCCCGACGCGTATCTCTCGGCTCCTCGTCGTCATCCAGCTTTCTCTCGTACGATCATTTCTCATTTTTATTTTCATCCATTCTCGTCAATCATTTCTAGACACATATATATATATATATAATAACAAACGAGAAATGATTGACGAAGATGAAGGAATTTTTCTACATAACTCTATGTAACTATTTACAAGACAGGCATAAAATTCTCACTAGCTGGCCCTTGTATCGATAACCCCCCAGGTTTTTCGCATCCGGTTTATCAGTTTCGCCGCAACGACCGGTATTTATCTCGAGGGCGTGAAACCCGACCGATAAGAATTATTATTTCAAGACACTTGTAAATATAAATTGCGATAAATTTGATCCGTACTTATACGCAGAAATTTGCCGGCTCGGATCGGAATCTCGACCGGTGGAATTCGCGTCTGGTCCCTTTTTTGTTCGGTAGCGATTTTTCGCTCTTGCGTCAACAAACCTCCCGCGCGCATTCTTCGATCTTGGCCTGCGCGAGACGATGGAGACTCGTGCGCGGGCGTAATAGACTTTTCTCTCTCCCTCCCTCTCCCTCCCTCTTTCTCTTCGTCCGTTTCTTCGGCGAGTAACTGTGGTGGAACTGCTGTTGCTCGCTTCGAATAGGGTGGAGCTTCCGTTTCCGGTTACGAACGTGCCCGCTCTTCGACCGTAAGATCGCGAGGAACCTGAGAGAGTTAGCCGCGCAGGCCTAGCCACGACCACTCTCGCGTACAGTTTTCTTACGACTATTTACGTCCCGGGTCTATCGAACGGGAAATTCTCTCTTGACCCTGTGATCGACCGTTTATCAAATATGAAAATAAAAAAAAAGCAGGTATTTAATTTTTTTGTTTAATTAAACAAAAATTGTCACGTCGAATTGGACTCGAATTCATTTCGTTTGAAAATATAATCCTTGAATCCTTCGAACGCGTGTGTTAAATGATTTAATTGGTGATTAATGAAATTTGAAGTTTTAATGAATAATTTCTTTTTTTTTAATCGAGGGTCTTAATCTTTTATAATTTAATAAAATCCTTTTTTATTTTAAATATATCGTTACGGTTAGATTAAAACGAAACAAAAGAGAAATCTTTTTCTAATTACTCGTTGATAATAATTTAGTAATAAAAATCAAGGTCTCGGTAATTTGGACCCACGCGTTGATATTTTCAATGCACAATTAGATATAATTGAATTAGACGAAGGAATTTTACCGTCGTATATTTACCAACTCCCCGCCACTTCTCCGTCCGTCTCTCGAAGGAGCAACGTTCTCACAGAAAATCTTCGACGTTGACTTTCGTGCAACGAGTCATACATCCCGGATAAATACCAGAGGGATAACACAGGCGGGCTCACAAACACGCACACGCGTATCAGAAAATCTGATGCCACGTATATAACACACGCTTGACTCTTCGTTAGGGCTTTGGCTCGCTGACGTTTACACTCGGGTCTGAGAGAGAGAGAGAGAGAGAGAGAGAGAAAGAGAGCCGTGTGAGACTTTTTGCCTACCGTCTAAGAATCAAGAGAACCTTTATCCCTCGTTGACATCCAATTTATTAATTTACCAAGGGATAATGGAGACCGGAGGAGCCCAAAGACGCAACTTCTATTCTCGCATTCACTCCAGTTCAATGTTCTTCCTTTCGTCCTCGTGGGTACACCCATCTCTCTCTCTCTCTCTCTCTATATATATATATATATATATGAAAATTGAATAAAGACTTTTCTCAAATTTTAATTGATGTTTATGAAAATTTGAGAAACGTCTTTATTCGTCTTGATTTATTATTTGTTAAATTTAGAAGCCTTTTGGTGACTTTGACGTCGATAGAGAGATTTTTAAAGGGAACGTGACAAAATAACGTTTTTAAAAAAAACGTATGAAAATAAATGTTTTATTATTTTTTTTTCTTTTACGTTATTTCTCATTTGAAATAAAAATTGTTAAACGTCTTTATATCATTCTTGTCGCACATTATTGCTATAAATTGTAAGAGGGTTCGAGGGAATTTCACGTTCAATATACCGTGACACAGATAAATATATATCTCAATTTCATAAATCTTAATTAGACATCGACGAATAAAACGACGACAGTGAAAAGTCGTATCATTTATTAACGTCGATCTATTATAAGTGTACGAGAGTCATAGAAACGATTTGACAATAAGTGTTGCTTTCACCGATAAAGAACTTTTTTCTCTCTTTTCTTTTTTTTCTTTCTCTCTCTCTCTCTCTCTCTCTCTCACGGACTCCCCAGGGATAAAACACGGTGCCCGCATTCGATTTCTCGATGCAATAAACGGATACATGGTATTTTACCGTGGCGTGGCGCGGCTCGCTCGAATCGACAAGGGGGAAAAGTCTGCCGGTCACATTTATTCTCGGAATTCACGAAATCCTCTTATTCCAGACTCTCGCGTGACTCACCATGACTCGATGTGAAACAGAAAAGAGCACTAGAGGAAAAATAATCTCTCTCTCTCTTCCCCCCCCCCCCCCTCCTCACCCTCCCTCTTTCTTTCCGCACTTGGGAAAAAAATTCAACTCGCGAGAGTTCGAGCGAAGCGTTCGAAACTTTTGTGAAAGATAAGAAGAGTTTCAAGAGTCCGAGAGAGAGAATGCGCCTCGACTCTTCTCGGCCTCTGACTAATCGCCGTCGCTTATCGATCGCGATAACGCAATTCAAATATTTTACCTATACGTCGATATAGTTATATACATTTATATTCTTTGTGGTGTACAGTAGTACACGGTGCTGTAATAACTGTAAACGTTGCACCGAACGTGGCCGACTTCACGAGAGGAAGAAAAAAGGAGGGGTGGATGGAGTTCGCTAAGTCCATATCGCAAAAATCGCCTCGCTTCTCGCTAGCCATATGCTCCCGCCACGCGCCTGGTACCGTTTCCCGAACTCCAACTATACATTCTCACAATTTATACCACGCGCAACACCTTATCGTTGCATCGGTTTGATTTTTAATAGCATTTTAAGTTTTATAAACGAGACGGTTTTTTTTTTGAAATTTTACTTTTTTTATAATCTTTGCAGGTCGAATCTCGATCTACTTAAAATTGCGTCAGGCAACGATTGAATCGTTGTATCGTGCATCGATTTGATATTTTGTCATTATTTCGTTGGGTTCTAGATTCGAAATTCTTTTTTCATTTTTAAAAGTATATTTATTTATCGTGACTTTCTTTTTTCTTTCTTCTTCTAATTACGTCGATGCGTTGATTAATTATTATTTCGGAATTTTCGTTCGACTATCAAATTTTGTTTAATGAAAATTTCGTTCCAACGACGTTGTCTTCTTTTCTTTTTTTTTTGTTTCTCGATAACATTGAGTCGGGACGCAGTTGCGCGGAAATCGATAATTATCGTCGGACGTATCGAAAATGCATTAATACAATGAACTCGTTATCATCGTCTACTGGCGGTAGGGGGGGGGGGGGGGGGGGGGGGTATTAAATTCCGCGAACAACCTCATTGAATTTTCGCGTCGATTGTTTCGTCATTTTTTTTGTATTTCGCGTTTCATTCGTGATTTTTTTTATCATTTTGCTCGTAATAATCGCTTCGCGTTTTCCGCGGTGATAAAACTTTCCTTAACAACGAGCATTGGTAAATACAATAACAATGATAATGACGAGAGAGAGGGGGGGGGGGGAGGAGTCCTCGACGTCAACGACGTTGTCGCCGTTCTCGATGAGTAATAACGATTTGTGCTTGGCCATTGTACGCGCGCAACTCGAGCATCCGCGTGAGTAATCTCCTGCACCGCGAATTTCGCAGAATCAGCTCTCTCTCTCTCTCTCTCTTTCTCTCTCTTCATCCTTGCCCCGTTGAACTGCGCAAAACGTCGTCATTTTTATGGCCGGAAAGACACTCTTTTTTTTTACGTCTTTGCTCTCAATAGCCAACGTGATATATATATATATATAACAGAAAAGTTCACAGTTTACGGTCGTTTAATCGTTACCGCGTTCAAACCGAGTCCACCACCGATAAAGCCCAAACTCGTAGAAAAATTAGTAAATCGCGAAAGCAAACGTTAACTCTCACGACATCGAAGTTTTAATGATATACGTCATTTAGAAAAATGATTTTTTATATACCAATGAAAAAATAATCGAAAACAAATTCGAAATTAATCGAGTCATAAATTAGTTAATGAATTAGGTAATAAATTTTGTTGTGTTTGGTAATAATTTGTAATAAATTTCATATAAATTTTCCTTATTTTAAATTAATTACGAAATAATCAAAAATTTATTTAAAAAAAAAAAGAACTAATATTGAAAAAAATTTGAATTTTACTTTCAGATTTACTCGTCCACTTTTTATTTAAAATTCTTCGTCCATCGGTCGAGACAACTCAAACGTCACGCAGGACGCGTCGTCGGTTTGGAATTTTCCCGCGCGCGTTATGATATTTTCGCACGGACGAGCGACAATATCGCGCATTCATTTCCCCTCGAGAGGTCTATTAGCGTTCGAGTAACGCAGTTGCTATATATACACGTGCAACGCGTTACGAGGAAACGGAATTATATGCGCTAGGCTTTGCTCGGCTTGAATTCTTTCCAACGCTTGTTCGCACTTCGTGGACGAGACAAAACGTACACGAGCGAAAAGTCGACGACGGCGCAGTTGTCGCGAACGACGGATCTCGCTCATCCGTAACTAACGGACTTCCTAGTTAATGACGCGCTCACGAGAGAGAGAGTGAGAGAGGGAACAAACGAGAACGAGAATCGCGAACTACCGGTGCACGGACTCATAAACAAAAGACCTATCCAGCGCTACTCTTTAGCCACGAGATAGTGCGATATTGTTCGGTGATCGTCAGGGCGTAAATAATAGGAAACGAGAGACCGACTGTACGACGTTAGAGAGACGTAAAAAAATGTCCTCGATAAAAAATTCCAATTTTAACTTCTTCGTTAAATCGACTCAAATTTCTTTCTCATTAATTCTTCGTTCGTAAACTAAAAATTGACGGATGAAAATTTTTTGAATTTCCCGCCAAAATCATCTCTCGCGTTGAAAATCGATAAAGTTCCGACAAATTTCGAAAATGTTGGTCGATAATTTTTTCGTGATATAATGATTTTGTTTTTTTGGGGGAAATTACGAGGCATGATATGAAAAAATTTGAATTATTTTTAATAATGATAAAAATTGTCTGGAATTTGGGGGAAAAATTGGATATTTATAAATTGTTTTGTTTGTTTGTCGATGCTTAAAATTAATGCTGTTGAGAAATTTCGATATATTTTTGTAGCGCGAGGTTCTTAAGTGTCCGAGAAATCATCGAATGAGGCGATACGGCACGACATTAGCTCGTGAACGCGTCGATAAAGACAATACCGAGAATGTTTGACTGCGGTCGGGGCGGTGACAACAACGCACGGTGCGAGGGAAGCGTCGATGCGCCAAGCTCTCCCGTCGAGCGTGATAATAGGAGTTTGCGATAACGGCTGAATTTCCTGCGAGTAAATCGAAGCGAATGCGTTTCGCGGTGTCGAGAGTCGTAGCTAGACGAGAGAGCCGGCGATGGAAGGATAGATTAGCTACAGTTGGAAGAGATAGTCGAGGGAATCCAATGCGTCCGTCGTAGAACGAAGCACGCGCGTATTTTGATAAAGTGGGGCAATATGGACCATGATAATATTTTCGTCGATAAAAATTTCCACTCGACCTATGACTATCGTATCGAACACCGTTCGACTACAGAAAGTCCAAAGAAACTTGAAATTACGAAGAAAATCTAAAAGTTTATCATCCGGAATAAAAATTTACCGTGGTCCATATTACCCCAAAATCACGCGCGAGTGGTTCGGACTGTCCTTACTCCGCCATATCGGTATCAAATTTCACCATTTTGCTCAGAAACTCGACCGCGTCGTGCCACAAATCTCAAGCGCAAGCCAAAAAACAAGCGCCCAGAATTCCACGACTTCAGGGACAAAATCTAGAATGTCCACTTTCCAAAAACACTTCGTCCATGTAACTTTTTATACACCCTGCAAAGCTCGACGTTTTCATACCTGACTCGATTAATTATTGTCAAAATGAACGTATGTGACGAGGTTGAATTCTGTTTGCGTAGCGAAAATTCGACCACGCGCTCGCACTGGGCCATATTGCCCCCACTTAACCCAATACCGTCGATATATCTATATATATCGATTCGTAATATAATAAATACACACACATATATATATATAGGCATGAAAATTCAGCAGACAGGATTATCATTATCCGGCGATGCCTCTCTCGGATATCGAAGCGGGTAAGCGGTTTTGCATACATCGCCATTAAATATTGATAGGCCGATATATAGAACGTAGTAATATAATATAATATCCTCCCGTTCGAATATACATACAATCGTTAATGCACGTACCGAATGCGCAAAACATTTTCGTTCCTCGTCTCGATATCGCGCTCGCGTTTCGCTCTTAATGAACGTGTATCACTATACCATATGTCACAACAACAACAATAATAATATTAATAATAATAATGATAATAATGACAATAATAATAATGATGACTTTATCATCGTAATTCTCAGATCGATGACCTTATCGATCCCGTCGCACGTACGACGTGCAGTAGATTACGAAGCCCGTATAGCCGACCTATGGAGAAAGTACGTACACGTCGAAAGAACAAATAATAATAAAAAAAAAAAATTAAAAAAAATTATAAAAAATTAAAAAACACATTTAGACGAAAAATCTCCCGTCAACTTTGTCTTCTCGCTAAAATATCGTACACATCCGGATATTACGAGAATATTTGATAATATCCTGTAATTTAACGACGCGTTACGAGGACGTGCGTTTACTCTGACAACGAGGAGTATAAATACGCCGTTACGAAAACTTTCATAAAATTCGTTTTAGAAAACGGCGACGTTTAAAATTCGCGAATATCCCTCTTTGTCTATCTTTTTTTTTTCTTTTCGCGACTCTAGTATTATCCTGTCGCTTATCATCGGCTCGAGAGACTCGCTCGAGCGTATGTAGCAACGAAAAAGAAAAAAAAAAGAAAAAACAAACAGAACGACACGCGTATATCTATATACACGTCGTATATTTAAACACAGTCTCGAGCGATCGTTTGAGTCGCTCTCAGGTTGGGCTGATTTACTCGTGCAGCACGAAGGACCAATAGAGCTCCGCGGTGTTTGTTCGCTCGTACCTATGTACACTCTTGCAGTGTACACCAACACGGTGCTCGATATCTCGTCTATAACGTATATATATATTATGTATATACAGTATAGACGGGACAGATATATATACAGTATAGACGGGACATATATATTTATATATAGTTGGCACACCGGCCGAGCCGCTCTATAAACTCCACCGGGAGCGCGACCGTTGCCGGAGATCGCGAGCGGTGCAGCGAGAGTGCATGCGACCGCGGTAGATCGCGAGACTCTCTCGAGTTTACCGCAGAGTTGCAGCTCTCGGAGTTCTCGGTCGCGCGAGATGGAAGGGAATTAGTTGGTGAAACCGCGCATAATATTCACTCAATGTTACACACACAAACACACACATATAAATATATATATATATATATAGGTATAAATTCAACCTATATACAGGGCGATTTTCCTAAGGTATAGCACCATTTATTCTGGGGTAGATGGGACCATTACAAACAAAAATTGCAAATAAACATTAGGGATATTTTTTATAGTTTACGAGATATCAATTTTTGAAGTTTGTCCAATCAGATCCCGCCGAGAAGCGTTGGAGCCGCCCACTCTCCGCCCTAGCCGTAGATATAGCACAGTTTAGAGCGTTACATTTGGGATCGCAAAATTCAGAGCAGTCAATTATTATTATTTTATTACGCAGTCATTTGTTATTTGGCGCGCTCGGCAAAATTCAGAGCAGTCAATGCCCGACAAATAAAAATGACTGCGGAATAAAATAATAATAATTGACTGCTCTGAATTTTGCAATCCCAAATGTAACGCCCTAAACTGTGCTATATCTACGGCTAGGACGGAGAGTGGGCGGCTCCAACGCTTCTCGGCGCGCTCTGATTCGATCAACTTTAAATATTCATATCTCGTAAACTATTAAAAATATCCCTAATGTTTATTTGCAACTTTTGTTTGTAATGGTCCCATCTACCCCAGAATAAACGGTGCTATACCTTAGGAAAATCGCCCTGTATAGAGGAGCTTTAGATTTTCTCTCGTAAACAAATGATAAATGCGCGATCGCATGAAACTTTGTTTCTAATTTATTTGTTTTTTTTTCTTCTTTCCGTCAATTAAGGCGTCCGAGATCTCTCGGTACGAAGATTTATCCGATGTTCGTTAAGTGGAGCGATTATAAGTTTTTTTTTTCGTTTGTTTTTTTTTCAATGTTTTTGTAGAAAAGGAATTAAATAGAAGCGTTGTCTTCGGGGACGAGGTTTGAAATTCTTCGATACGTCGGGTGAGACAGGAGTCTTTGGGTACGAGACGAAGACGAGATATAGACGAGGGAAAGAGGATCGTTGTGGGCCGTGACGGGGTTGGTGAGGGGTAAGGGATCCTGGGGGAGGGAGACGAGAAAAGAGAGAGGGAAAGTTATGCGTAGGTGCGGCCTAAGCGCGCTCGTGTCCTTGAACGGGAAACGATGCACGCTCCTCTATGGCGCAGGTACATACGCTATTCTTTCCTTTCTTCGAGACTTCTCTCGCTGCGATGAACGAGAAACGTCGTCTGGAAAATATTAATTCGTATCGTCCAAAAAAAAAAAAATTTCGATCGAATTCGATAAATTTATCAATGTTTTCTTTTTTGTTATCGTTGTTGTTGTTATTGACAAATTGGAATTCGATGAGAAATAACGATATTTTATGTATAAATAAACAATAATAAATAATACTATTTATCGATATTTATCGAACGATTTATTCGCACTCGATATAAAACAAAAGGACGAAGATATTAGAGTTTTTCCTTCGTATTTCAATGAACGATAAAAAAAATATATTTCTCGCATAACGAAAAAAAGAAAATTCCCATCGAAACGTTTTTACGACATTTTCGATAAATTCACGTTTTAGTCTCGATTGAAAAGTATGGGAATACGTCGTAAAATAAAAGAATAAAATTGATAAATATTCTCGTATGTACGGAGATCGAGACGATAAAATTATTCCTTTTCCTGGTTTTCGCTCCTTTCTCTCCCTCCATCTCGTTCAATATGCGCCCAGGGCACGTTTAAACCGGAAGCGTACGCGCGTAGGCAAAGGTGGCACGATAATAGCGTCGTCGATCCCGTACGAAGTACACGCGACCGTTTTCACCTCTCGCTCTTTAGTTATCCTTCGTACAGGACGTGTAACTCCTTTATACAGGATATGCAGATCTCTCCCTCTGGAATATCGACTACGGTCGCTGCATAAATCCCGGGAGAGAATTTACCCCCTCCACTCTTCGGACGTGTCTCCCCTCCCCCCACCACCAGGCTACCAGGACACTCGCGTACCTCACGCGCGCAGATCCAACGTCGAGCGAAGGACGAATCGTAAAATTCTCGTGAAAGTCAAAGCACCTGTGAAACGTACTTTTCTTCGCTCGCTCGACTCTCGTACACGTTGCCTTTTAGGAGACTGCGGAATTGGCTCTCTCTCTCTCTCTCTCTCTCTATCTCTATCTCTATCTCTATCTCTCTCTCACCGCTGTTAGCGTACGAATTCTCGTCGTTGCGAAAGCACTACTTTTTTTTAATTTTTTTTATTTACACGACAGATATAATTTTGCATTAATTCGGTCGACTGTTGACGAGGAGGAATGTTTTATCGATTTATTTCTGAATTTGAAAAATTGTAATACCATTTTTACGCGTTGAAGAAAATTCGTGAAAATTGTTACATTGTTGTTTCTTTTTTCTTTTTTCTAGCTAAAATGAATTTTGCAACTATTCCATTTTAGTCATCAAACGACAATGTTGAGTTATTTATTTAAAAAAAATTCGTTTCGTAAAAAATTGTAACAAATATTTCTGTTTCTTTTTTTTCTTTTCAATCGTCGTTCAATATTGTAGAAACTACGAAGTAAAATTGTACGAAAGAAGAAAATCACTGGATTATAACGGCGCGGATCTATGTCAAATGCTCCATTTGATTTGATTTTTTTCATTATTTTATATTTTATATTTTTTTTTTAAATTTATTTTTATTTTTTTTATTTTCAACCGTATCGCACTCATCGAGCTGTATCGCGGTGGATTACGGTCGTGCCCGATTCGTGTATTAGTCATCGGCGTCTCCCGCTTCGGGGAAAGGCGAATATTCGCACAGTTCGCGGTCTCGCTTCGATGCCCCTATCGACTATCGACCCTGTTTAAATTCTTCTGTGCGAAACAAGATTTAAACTCGGCTCGTTCGCTGTATCGCCATTTACATTACACACGTAACATAGATATATTATTATAATATGAATCCAGAAAATTTCACATTCGCAAGAAAAACTTTGCGGGCGAAAATTTTGATTCAATTTTCGATACTCAACGACGCCATTTGTGTCATTCCTTGAGAGGCTTAAGATGACAAACATATTTATTTACTTACTTATTTATTTATTTACAACGAATAATTATGACCTTCTCAAACTGAAACAATTTTGATTTCACTTTTACGAGTAATTAATAAATGCGTTTTTATCGATCTTTATTGATCAATTAATTCATTTATTTATACGTGATTTAAAAACGATCGTTTCGACGGGACGTGTTGATCTTTAATCGACGCTATCGCATTACGAAATTTAATGGATAACGACGCGATAAAAAAAAAAAATAAAACGAAACCGTGAAAAGGAAAACAAACGTAACGACGCGATCGCGATCGTCGCAAAGGTATACTCTTGCACGTTATTCGCATCCTGTCATCGATATCGTTTCGCGCAAACACCGGGTTCTTGTTTAACGAGAGGGTGTACACGCGAGTCGATCTTTTTTTAGTTTTTGTTTATCGTTGCGTCCGTTATCAATCCGCGCAACGCGAACGAGCGTCTCGATGACGCTCTCGTTACGTCCGCGCATATATTCATCGAAGGGTATTCGATTAACGAGAATTTTAGATCGGCGACGATCGCTCGTGCTCCAATACCGATTGCTGCACGAATTTTTTTTTTTTCATCTCGTCCCTATCGTTATTTTCCTTTCGATCGATATTATTCAATCTCGTTATTTATCGAACAAATAAATGTGTCAATTCCTCGAAAAAAATAATGTTTTCAACGATTTATAACAATAAATAACAACTAATACCTAAAAACATTTAATAAAATTACTAATAAATAAATTTCTTTTATGTAATAAATATTATATAAATATTTACAATAAAATTTATAATAATAATTGAATAAATTTCTTCCATGAAACAAATAATAAATCAATTATAACAATAAAATAATAATAATCGTAATAATAAATGAGTGCATTTTTTATAAAACGAATATTACAAAAAAAAAGAAATGAAATTAAGTCAAACGACCGGGCTGGAAAATTTAGCTATAAGAGCACTCGAGCTACGAACGAGCGTTAATGGGCATTCGTTAAGCATCGAAGAAATCGTTTAAGCACAAGGATTCAAATACATATACACATATATTTCTGCGTGCGAATTAAAAAAAAATGGAGGAAAAAAAAACAATTTCACTCTAGTGATAAACCAGTTTTCGCAACGGGGCGAGATGATGAGCCTCCCAAGCGGGTTTGAGCCAACGTGCGAGAGCTTTTGCGCTCGACGAGAAACGCTTCATTAAAGACTCGTCTTTTTCGAGACGACTCCCTCCCTCTTTCTCTTCTTCCCTCTATCGATACGAACCACCTTGACTCTACGGACGTTCTTCTTCGAAGACTCTCAAAGACAAGACGCTCATTCTCATTCATGCGCGTCCAATGAAACGGAAGTGACGTTTTCCCACTACACGAAGAATCACAATGATAATAATGACGATAATCGTTAACAAGAGAGAGAGAGAGAGAGAAAGAAAATAAAAATAAAAATAAAAATAAGCGTTGGACAGTGTTGAAAAGAGCGTCGAAATTTTATTCTCGCTCCTCGTGTCAACCATTTTTTTTATTATTACGATTTACCCCAACCCCTTTGTAAACCACCAGCGAATAGCGGAGCGACCCTTAAAAATTTTGAAAAAATGACGAATCGTTTGTAAGGGATGAGAATTTTTTTTTGACTGTTCGTAAAAAAAAAAAATCGGCGTTGAAAGCGATCGATGAAAAACACGAAAGAGTGAGCGGTTTGAAAAACCGCGTGAACCGAGCTTCGCAGTCGGCGACGCGTCGACACTGTCGTGCCAAAGGCTCATCGTCTCTCTCTCTCTCTCTCTCTTTAGCACACTCTGTTGCATCTGTCCACAGCTGCATTCCACGGCTCGTTTCCCTTCTCGAATTTCACAGCCGCGAACGTATCGACGTTTAACGATTCCCCGCAGTGAAACAATTTTATCCGAGATAAAAAAAAAATCAAACATCCGAACCATCTTCCCTGGCATAGGAATTATTGTTTCTGTTTTTTTTCCCCGGCGGTATAAGAGCCACCGGATGGACAGGATCGATCGACAACTCGCGTTTCAATCGCGCGTGAAAGAAACAAAAAATCAACGACCAAATATCGCTGGAATTTGTTTTATTTTTATTTTCCTATTATTTATTTATTTTTCTATTTTCCTATTTTTGTAATACTTTGTACGAGCGTTAATCAGAAAAATCTGGGAATTATAATAGCTACATTTTATCCCTCGGTGCTACGTTTTTCCTCGTCACGCTGTTTTACGACTCACCATGTCGAATAAAGACCGTGATAATCACTCTCGATCCACGGCTTACAATATATATATATATGAGGTATTTTCTTTTAGTACCTAATACCGTATAAAAGTAGTAGTAATACGTTTCTCGAGTGGTTACCGAGCACGTGACCCCCCCCCCCCCCCCCCCCCCCGGATAAATTTGAGGATTTCGAATTATGCGCCACGGAGAAATGTCCTTGTACCGTAGATATGCTCGGGGTAAATCCCCCCTCTTCCCCTCCTTCGTACTTGGAACGTGCGCTTTTGCCAGATCGAGGGCAGGAAATCGTGGCTGAGCTCGCCCCTCATCGAGGACTACGAGGCACTCGACCATACTACGCTGTGCGTACGCGCGCGCACGCACACATAGTAGCGTATTTACGGATGCCAAAGCTAGCGCGTATAGATATATATACGTATGGGGGCTGAGGGGTGTACCGGTTCACGGTACGGAAAAGGGAGGGGGCCTCGCCCTGACCGGAGCGCAGTGCTGGCGATGCACGCGCAACGTCTCTCTCTCCCCCCTCTTCCTACTTTCCCTCTCCAACGAAACGTCGAGCATCGTGAACGTGTCCGCTAAGCAGCGCCACAGCTTCGCAGGGTTGCCACGATCGGCCGATGTTGAAAAAATTCTTGCTCGTCGGAGTAAAAAAAAAGATTTCGCTGGACTGCTCCCTGTTCGAAGAACGCGAAACGAAAGGGAAGAGCGAAACGCATACTACACGTACGCATGTATATTCGTAAGTATGCAAAGGAACAGGCGCACACACTGTCTCCCTTCTCTCATTCTTCTCTGAGACGTCGAAGGGTCCACGTCGTTTGGCACTCGGGACGACGTTTTGCCAGTGAGATTTTCAAGGTTGGGTTAGGAAAAAAAGACGTTTTTGTTTCGTTGCTCGTTTACGATAGACAAAAGTGCAGTTCGTTACGAAGTGTATCTGACGGAAATAACGGGTATACGAGTATCGAGTAAATATCGGAGCCCGAAAGTATAATAATACCGCGAGATGTTATCGGCGAATGTGTCGTACGTGCTTCTCGCTGAGAGCTACAGTTCTAAAGCCACCGCGCGTCGTTCGTGAAATATCGTTGGCGAATCGAACGTGAGATTCGAGGGATTATTCCTGAGAATAAAACGGTTAACGAGAGTCTAGTGAACCGTTGGTGTAGTAGAAAGGAAAGAGGAGAGAAGAAGAAAACAAAAAACGAAGCGGGAATATACATCGTACGGAGGTACACGAGCGATGCGCCAGTGACAGAAAGACGACAAGTAGACAGACAGACGGCGACCGAGGGAACCGGCACGAAGCGAAACAGACAGCGGTAGGGAAACAAGCGCGAGAGAGAAACGGAGAATTTGAACAAAACGGACGAGAAGCGTGAAGGAGAGTAGCGGCGAAGGAGGAGGACGACGCCACGGCCACCGCCGCAACGCGCGCTGCCTGTCGTTCTTAAAGCCGCCGCCGCCGCCGCCGCCACTTCACCAGGCTTCCCCACTACCCAGGGTTCCATCGGCTCGCCAGTCGCTCGCGCGTTACCAAGCCAAGTGGATGAGTTCGTGAATGTGCTCCGGCCAAAAGAAAAAAGAAAAAGAGAAAAGTAAAAACCCTCGCGTCGCGCCTAAAGTTCAACGGAGACGTCTTTTTACTTTTTTAAAACCTCGAAAAACGAAAACACGATTATTACGCGAATATACTATTTTGTGTGAGCGTATTTAATATTTCACAAGGATACATTTTATACACATCGAAATACCTCGCGTGCTTCGTTACAAGGGTTTTCTTTTTATTTAATAATAATATAAAAACAAACGTATTTCGTCGCTACCAGTGGTGTAAACTCGTGCACGACATTGATATATATATATATATTTATATATATTTTATTAACGGGGTTAATATCCCTGTGGTACAAACTCAAGCGAGATCTCAGGATAGCTGCACGCTTTTGTGGTTTCCCAAAGGAAGCCAAAGGATCTCCTCGCCGTTTGGTGAGTAACAGTTAGTCTCTACGTTAGACGGTGCGCGACGAAGATTTATCGATGGTGTCGTCGACGAGGATCTTTTTTTTTCGCTTGTGAAGAATCGTGGATTATCGTAGTGGTGCGGAATGTCGCGAGTGAAAACTATTCAATATGACGAAAATCGATGGAAACTCCCGGCGTCGTATCGGTTTTTTTCAAAAATTGTTTTTAGGTTATGCCGTCTCGCGGGAGGCTCGTACGCCAAAAACTCGCGATTCCCACGAGGGCGGCCTGGGTCCCTCGTACGAGCGGACATTTTTTGTTTCTTCGTTTCGACGTAACAAAGTGCAAAACGTATCCTCACGTCGTGATTTCGTTACGAATGCGTCGATGCCAGTGGCGTATATTTCTTTTTTGTCTCGTTTCTTTTCGCGTCGGATCCGCGCGAAGAGCCTCGGCGAACTATCGTTTACCGGCTTTCTCTCGTCGTTGCGCACGCGCTCTCGGCGACGGCCGAGACATCGGAGACCCTTCGAACCGGTGCGTGTGCGCCCGAATCTCGCCATTTTGGAAATGGACAGTAATCGATATAGCGGCGGGCGCGCACGCGAAGGGAACTCTCTCTTTCTCTCGAACTCTGTTGGAAACGGGCGGTGAGCACGAAACGGAAGAGGACAAAAAAAAACGAAAAAAGAAAAGAAAAAAAGAGATCGAAATTCAAGCTCCGAACGAGACTGGCATCGATCGCGTCCATCACGCTCTCGCTTCGGGGTCCTTTTGTCTCGGATGCTTTTCTATACTCTCTCTCCCCCACACTCTCGTTTTCACTCTTGTCTTTCGGGAAACTTTCGCGGAACCGGAAGTTTCGCCGGTTTTTTTTGTTTCTTCCGTTTTCTCGCGTCGATCGAACGTTCGACATTTTGTGAGTGTTCTCGTTCGTGCGAGATCGGTATTCACGAGTTATCTCGTCATCGTTACGCGCAGTTCGAGACGCGGATGAACATTTTTGTACGATCGATCCCTCGTGCTCGGATTATCCGGGCCCGGCGGCCGGTTACGCCATCTTGATGTGCTTCCCCCCTCTTTCACATCGCCCATCCCGCACTTCCGTTTCGCACGACTAGTCCCCCCCCCCCCCACATTCCAAAATTTCGCGCACATTTTTTAAATCGTGACACGTCGCTCTTACAAATAATTCTTTCAACGAAATATAATTTTTTCAATATTAAATATGAATTTATTCGAGAGACACGCTTAGTTGAAACAATTACTTTTATCACTCGGTAAGCATTAAATGTTCAAAAATAATAATTTTTATTTAATAAAATATCGTTAAAAAAAGGTTTCTTTGTTAAATCCAAAAAAGTATGAATCTTTGACGATAAAAATTAAATTAATAACGATTTATTCCCTCCAAGACAAAACGCGCAAATTTTAATATTCTTATAATTTATTAAATATTCGATAGCTTACGATTCATAATAAAATTTTATTTTTCAACGTTCGAATAATGACGATTACGATACCCGCGCGTTACATCCTTGTCGGATCTCGTAAAATCGTCCTTTCTTTTTCTTTCAACCACGTGGAGAGCTGGCAGAAGTTTAACTCCATCCCCAAACTACAAACAAAACGGTAACGTTCGGTTAACGCACCCGAGGGGCGCGAACAAGAGAATTTTCTCGTCCTTACACACGAAGCTTCGCATAGAACGAGAGCGATAAAAACTGAAGTTTCTTCGTCGTATTTCCACGCTGCGAAACGCACGCTCGGCAATAAGCCAGAACGAGGGGTGTTTCTCTTTTACTCCTTGCGCGTGTAAACGGGCTAGTCCCATGGCAGTCACTATCTCGCTCCTCGACCAAGGAAATTTTCCTCTCTCGCGTCCTTTGTGTGCATACGTGTGTTTGTACAATATCTTAAAATCTCTCGTCGTTGCGTCCGTCTAGAATCTTTCGAAGGCTTTGTTCGAATTCGTTCAACTCGATAGGGGCGCAACAGTTAATTCTTCCACGCCCGAGGAAAATTACATTTTTTTTCTTACAAACACGATTTACCAGTTTTCTTCACAAATAAATAAAAAATACAATTAATAATAAATTTTGTTAAACTTTTTTTTCGTCAAAATTTCGTATATTTTTATAAAATATTTCTAGCTTGGTTTACGAGGTGATCTTTGTTTTTCGTATGAGAATCAAGACAAACACCCCTGGGACAGTCTTCGATAGAAAATATTTCATCCGTCGGACGATTTTTCGTCCTGGGTCGAATTCGAATAGACCAGCATGGCCGAAACGTCTTTGTGCGCGAATATACGCGTGTATCTTGTACGAGGGCACGTAACAGAAGTGCCCCGGGGAACGACGCGCGCGGGATTTGCTCTTTACAGTTAGCTTTAACAGAGGCTGCCCGGGGTCGCCTAGAGTTTCTATAGAAGTCGAAGCGAAAAGATAGAGAGAGAGAGAGAGAGAGAGAGAGAGAGAGAGAAAGACGAACGACGGTAGTAAGGGAAAGAGAGGCTAAAGACGGCCAGTAGTGCGGGGCCCTGGGCTGTGCCTGCCTTCGCAGCCACCACCGGGGCACGAGAGGGAATACACACCGTGTACCGGACGAGCCGCTGAGACTCTCTCGCAGCCTTTTTTCTTCTTTATTTCTTTCTTGCTTGTACAAGCAACAGCCAAGAGAGAGAGAAAGAGAGAGAGAGAGAGGCTGTGGAAAAAAGCAAAAACCCGTGGGGCCTTTCCTTCGCTGACGGGCGAGGAGAGATACCTGCGCGCACGAAGCTTCTCTCTCTCTTTTTTTTCTTGCCCGGGCGAGAGATTCTCTTTGTGCGAAGCACGATATTTTGCATAGCGAAGACATACACACGGGACGAGAGAAGAAGAGAAGAAGAGACACCGTGTGCCTTTTTCTCTACCTGCTGCTGCTTTGCTGACCACACACTGGTCATTGAAAAATCGGGTCCGAGGACCCAACTCTTTCTCTCTCTCTCTCTCTCTCTCTCTCTCTCTCTCTCTCTCTCTCTCTCTCGTTCTTTCCACTTCTTCGTCGTCTCCAGAAACAGATTATTGTGTCGTACGATATAAAGACTGCTCTTTTTTTCTCTTCTCTTTCTCTCTCGCACATAAACAGGCTTGTGGTAGTGTCGAGCATGGGAATGAGGCAACAAAAATATTTCTGCGGTCGATTTATTTTCCCTTCGTCGCTCATATTTTTCCATTTATTTCACGCGATTCTCCAGGTTATCGATATTTTTTTATTATTTTACATTATTCACAATTTCATTCTCACGAACTAATAATAATTTATCATTTTTTTTATCAACATTCACATTATAATTATATTTATATAATTTTCATAACTCATCGATTTTCACCAAATTTCTAATTATTCATTTACGAACGATTAATTAAATCGTTCGTACAAATTCGTTTAACCCAAGATTTTTCGTTTCTCGCGATAAAAAAAAAGAAGAGAAGAAAAAATAGAGAGAACAAGAACCAAGCCCTTGCCTGGGTTATTTTCTAAGGAGAACGCCACGCGGGTTATCAACGGAGAGACGAAAAGCTCGTTTCGTTTAACCGTTAAACTCGTTAAGCTTTTACAATAAGAGGCACGGCGTTAATGGTTTTTTGTGTAGTTAAGAACCGATGGTGAGGAGATTGATTGAGATTGGATCGTTGGGGCGCGCGTTGCTCGATTACCTTTGCTTTCTACGAACGTATATACGCGCGATGAGGTGGACTACGGAATTGACGTCGGATTACAACGCCGCGTTCTCACATATTCGGTGCCTCTTTCTCTCCTTCCCTCCGCCTTAAAACTCGTTCCATTTTTCTCCAACTCACGGCCAACCCTCGATAAACTGTCGTATCATTCATCTTCCACATGTATTATTATCTATTCGTCTTCTCCATTCATTTCTCTTAATTTACAAAATTAAAATTTAAAAAAAAAAGAAATTATTCGAAAACGTTTCGAATTATTTTATACAAAATTAATTCCCAATGAATTATTTTCTAAAGCATAATTTTACAAATAATAAACCAAAAGTACTAATCGAACGAAATAAATAAAAAACTATACCAATGTTAAACAAGAAATAATTAAATTTTAGTGCTTTTTATTATTTCATTTTTTAATATTCGTGAAAATTGTCTTCGACAGTTTTCAAGATGGAGATTTTTCCTTGTTTTCTTTTGTCTCGTCTCACGAAGCAACGCGGTAAGCAGCTCGAGAGAGATGAGAGCGAGAGAGAGAAAGGAGATTGACAGGTCGCTCGAGGTCCCGGACGATTAGCTCCGCTCCTTTAGCCCCGTTCCGTCTTCCTCGTTTCACGGCGAGAGAGTATCGAACTCTCTTTGAATTCACGACGGCTCGAGCACAACGCGCGCGTATACAACATTCGCGAGAAGTTCTTCAACAGACGCTTCTCCCTCTCCCTCTCTCTCTCGTTTTCTTCTCTTTTTTTATTCTCTCTCGTTTTAACGCAATTGACAGCGACACACACGATAGCGGGTCGTTAACTTGCCCACATCTTCGCCGATGCCGAGAGCCTTTCTCTCGACGTCGCGAACCGCGGTGCACCACAGAAAAAAAAATACACAGAGAGAGAGAGAGAAATTACAACGTGAAATACACGAAGAAGAAAAAAAGAGAGAGAAAGACGCGAGATATATATATATATATTTCTTGGTGTGTTGCGTATAATTTAATCTTTCTCTCTCTCTCTCTCTTTCTGTTTTTTTTTCTTTTTTTCTTTTTCATCCCCCTCCACTCATCGAGACAGTCTCGACGCAACGACGTAAGAGCGCGTTGTATCGCTCACTCGTATTAAAGACACACGGTTATGCACGTGAAGAACGCAGGCGGAAAAATATTTTGACGAGTTCCGAGCCGAGGGGAAAACGTACTTTTTTTTAACGTCTCTTATCTGCCAAAACAATTGATTATTATTTACTCACCAATCGATCGTGCTTAATGCCGATTTATCGCGGACTACGCCTTATCACGTCTACTGTAATTCGCTATTTTTAGAATCGTGTAGTAATCATTTAGAATCAGGTAGATTATATATATAGAAGAAAAAATATGGCGAGATGTATATGGGCGAATATACAAAAGTTGGGCCACTTTTGGCCAAATTTTGTTGATATAGTTTTCAACCACATCTTATATATATTTTGGCTTGAGTACATAGTTTGTACCATCAATATACTATCCTATGACGGGCCAGTCACTTTTTTAAATATTTTGCGAGTTATTTGTATTTTTTTAAATTTCACTGCCAACGGACTGACGAGGATGGCACAGTACTGATTAAGAACACTATTTCGTATGAAATATAAGGTTTACTGTAACTTTGAGTATTTTGAAATACAAATATCTTACAATGTAATAAAGGCGCATATTTAATGAATTAAATCACATTAGTTAGTGTTAATATTACCTCTAAAACTATGTAATACTGTAAATATGAACTACAACAGTGTTCAAAACAGCCTTTTCATTTTATAATGCTCAGTATCACTTTGAAGTAGTTGCCTTAACATTAGACAATTCTGAGAAATTAAAATTAAAGCAAAAACGAAGTTGCCTAAGCAGTAAGGTATTTTCCATCACTAGGTAAAAATTGCGAAATATAATGACCATTTGTTAAAAATAAACAAAAATAAATTAAAATTTCTCAATGGTGGGCAGTGATGAGCAAATTGATCGCAATATTTTGAGCCCAGAAAAGATTCCGGTCGTACTTGGATAACTTAGAAATCGTCAAATTAGTGTTTGTTATGAAATTGTTTAATAACTTTTTTTTTAATAATTGCTACCGCTAGAGCAATTTTATATTCTTGATGAGCAAATTGCGAGCAATTTTTTGAGATATAATTCATTGAAATTGCTTCTAGTTCGGCGCTAACTTGACTCATGTTACAAATTTTGAGAAAAGTTACTCTCAATTCACCATCTTCATTATCAACAGAAGAACAGATCCCTGAATAAGGATATTCTGCTCTTCGTGCTACATATTTAATCAAAATATAGGCACCACAGTTATAATCATTTCGCAAACAACTGATTGCACACTATAACAAGTAATAAACTCGATCAGAAATAAATAAATCATCAGTTCCCTGGTAAGACGGCAGTCCTTTGGTGCAATCTCAGACAGCGGACTGACGACAAAGTACTGACGAATAGGACATTAATTTGAGATTATACTAAAAACTTATGTGTTTATCAGTATTTTTAATTATAAAGATGGTATATTTTTACAAATTACATGTAATCATGCATAAATTTAAAGAAAACATAGGTACTAGAGGAAATAAAGGATTACCAGAGTACTGACAATTTGACTGAATCAGCATGTGCACACGCGGTAACAACGACGCTAGCACTTGCCTCGACATGGCTGCCGTCAATATGGTGCGCTTTGCAGTTAACTTTAGTACCAACATTCAACACTGAACAATGAGTTGATCGTAGTTCGGCAATATTTTGGGGGAATTTCAAATTTCAACTTGGCACAAAGGACTGATGGGTAAAAGTGATGACAAAGTTTGTAAATTTTTTAAAAATAGCTTTTTACAGATTCTATAAATAAACGTGTGAATTATATTAATAAATGTTTTACAGAATATATAATAATAATCAGATTAACAATAAACACGGAATATTTTGTTATACAAGCTCCTGATTAAGCGTTTTTGTGATTATGACACGCCAGGGTACTGATGTTTTGAGCATTCATTGCGTTATTTTACTAATTAGCTTTTGAAGTATGTAATTCAAATTGAATGGATACATGGCGAGGATCTAGGAATTTCATAATATATTGTCGCAGAATAAAGTGCATAAATATTTTCGTATTTATTGGCCGATGACAGCGAGTTGCCCAATTTTTGTATATTCACCCATATATATATACGTCTTGCCATGTTTTTTTTATATACGTATAATACGTAGAAATTGATTTCGTCATGCAATTATGATAAAGTCGGTAATTCGACGTAACATTAAAAATTCTTATCGATGTTCTCATCCTATTCTCTTTCGTGAATCAGCCGATCGATCGATTAGACCAACAGGAAGTTTAATCGAACGAAAAAAATGGAGCCGTGTTTCATTAAGTCGAAAATTTATCGATCATCGGTACAATTTAATTAATTTTTTTTTCTAATTCAATTAACCGATCGATTAATCATCGAATGAGAAATAAAAAAATTCTTTTCTGTCTTTATTCTTCATTCAATTAAACCAATCGATCAAAAAAAGATTATTTTCGATTATTATTTTGTCTAATCTCTAATTTATTATTTATTTATCGCTGTTTTTATTATTACTCGAAGTTCCAACGAACGAGATTTTCCAATAAAAACAAATCCTCGTTTTTTCGTCTCTCTCAGACACTCTCCGGGTACATAATGGAGATAATAGTCCCCATTGAAAGTCTCGCGGGGAAGGACTGTTTGAAATATCGATGCGTCGATCGGGGAACGCTCGCGAAGCTTCTGGCAATGCGGCCTAGGAGGGTGAGAAGAAAAAAAAACGAAAGTTGAAAAAAAAGGACGTTTATTCGACGAGACAGGAAGGGGGTCGTGCACTCGTGCGTTTCCGTTTTTTCGTAGACTCCCTCCCCCGTAAAGTTCACCCTGCATATACAAAAATACATTCGTACGTATATAAAATACTCGCGTAATTTTTCCTCGTCCTGTGGCATTTTTCATTCTAACTCGTCGGGTCGTGAAACACGTGCGCAAACTCTCCTCGTATTCCAACACACATTGAGATACTTCACCGCTGTGTGAAATATCGTACTACTGTATAACACACTATCCTATATTATAATATGCGGGCACAGCGAAACGCCAGAGAAAGAGAGAAGGATGAGGAGAAGGGTAGACGGGGTATAGCGTAGTGGCGGCATTCGCTCTACATTACGCTCGGCCGAGCAGCATTATAATAAATTTTCATTTTCGAGGAGCTCCAGAGAGAGAGAGAGAGAGAGAGAGAGAGAGACTTCACGCTCGAGAGGCGAGCAGATGTGTGCCTTGGTCTCTACCACCATATACACAGAACATACACATTGGGTTATCGTATAGAACGTACGCTTCGCTCTATACACATGAACACCGTTAGAAACCAACGTATCGAATTCGGTCTCGAAACTTCCCGATAACTTCACCTCGAGGACTCTTCGCAACCTCCTTCATCTCGTCTTTTATACTTTGAGAAAAAGAGCGAAGTCTTCGTAAATGGGACAATGAAGGATTTGATCACGAATTTTGTATTTTTTTATTTCTTGCGTAGGAAGCAAAAAAAGAAATTGGACAGTAAATGAATTTTTCAGAATAAATAAATGAAAGGTTTGAAAATATTATAATTTACGTAATTAAAGATCGTATCATTAGTACAACGTCTCGTAAATGAGACAGTGAACGATTTTATCGCGATTTTTGTTTTTATTTTTAATTTTTCATTGAAAATAAATTATAAATTTGGAATTTTTATAATTTATGTAATTGAAGATTGTTTCATTAGGAGCAAATTAAATCGATCAATTTTGAGTAATTGTCGTTCATTGATTTTTCATTGGAACAATTAAATTAAGTACTCGGACTTAATTAAATAGAAAAAAAAACGTTATCGTGTTCCGCTTCGTCGAGAAGTTGGCATACATGCGAATGAAAGTTCTCATGGCGAGTCAACGGTTTAATGTCATTGCCTCTAACTATAGACACCGCGGTAAAGTACGAGACACCTATGTGTACATATACCGGCTTAGTTTAATATTGTACATAATTTATATGTACTCATGTACTTGATCCTTCGTACGTTACTTGTATTTTATACATTTATATATATACCGTTGGTAGGGAGGATATACGCGTCGCGCGCTTTGAGGGTCTCGAGTCTAGCGCGACGAGATAGTATCATTATATAGTTCGTCCGGACTCAATGGCCTGTGAGACGAAATGACGGCAGTGACCCCTCCGACTCGGTGAGAATGATCTCGTTAATCTATTTAGCCGTCATGATAAAACGAAATCGCACCCGTTCGTATTCCTGCGTAAGAACAAAAGTCGGGGGTAATATGGACCACCAAGATTTTTTTATTAGCCAAATTTATCGTCGAAATTCCGATTTGTGTGTTTATCAATGTTTTTTCTCGTTATTTTCTCATAATTACTTCAATTCGTTTTAATCGATACGGCTTTTTGATTGGATGACGAAATTAATATCGAATTTATTAAATTCTATGATAACTCGTCGTTGCTTAATTCGATTAGAATAAAATTTCTTCCAGTCGATATAATTGATTTATTAGTTAAAATTCGTTTATATAGTTTACAAAATATTTCCGTTTGCGTAAATGTGACAAATAAAATTTCTTTATGAAAAAAAAATCAGCCTGGTCCATATTGTCTGGCATTATCGCTTTTTTACCGTACTACCGTCATATCGGTGTCGTACTTCGGTGTAAAAGTTCTCGAGAGCGAGTTAACAAGTGCATATCGAGTACAAGCGCGAATACATAATTAATGAAAAACGACGAGGTGCGCTTGAACCCACGGGGTCGAAATCTCCGGTGACCGAGTAGTCGTCGTACACACGTTTCCCCCGACTTTATTTTCCTCGTGCAACATTTTCCCTGAACAAAAAGATTGAAACTAGGGCGTATAATTCGATACGCATTACTAAAAAAACATTTCTTTTTAATTACAAAATTTCGTCGATCGAATATTTATTTATCGTCATTTTAATTCTCATTGTTCGCGATGCACATTGGTACGATGCACTTCTAAATATAGTCACTCAGACGTACGAAACGAGAGAGAATGAGTGATACACTCGGGGTTTGACCTTCTCTCGCCCGCGCGTACCGGAAATCCGAGCGCCAATTATAGTCTCGCGAGAACTCACTTTGTAACATCGTCGTTGCACTTCGTAGCTTTGTACAGCGAAAACGCACACATACACACATACGGGCGAGTGTACTCGACCGCGTTAATGTGCAACTCTCTCGAGTAAACAGAGAAGTGACGAGAGATAAAAAAAAAGGAGCTAGTTGTCGATGCATCGCGAGAGATACGACGAACTTTCTCACGTCTGCCGAGCACAAGAATTTTAAAAACAGGACGAGAATCATCGTTTCCACAAGGGTGAAAAAAAAACATTTTTCTTTTTTCAAATGATAAAAATAAAACAAAATTATTCGTTCAATAATTATTTTTGGTCAACACTAATTCCATCAATTATATTTTACATCGTCCTATAAAATCAAGAGGTTCAAGAACGTTTATTAACGAATTTAAAAAAAATATTTACAATCAAAATTTCTCGTAATTCTATCATTCGTTTAATGTCAATGGCTCGTGCGTCGAACTCACGAGCGCAATTCGCGGTTCTTGTCTCTTGGTCTAATAATGCGGGTACGACGAGGTTGAGCAACCCGTCGGTGTATGTACTTTTGCGTAATAGCGAGAGAGAGAGAGAAGGGAAGACAGGTACTGCGACCCACCGACACGACCACCATCGTGCGCGCACGTTTCACGTCGTTGCTGTAGTCGTTAGTGCAATGCACCGTGAATAGGCCGCTTAGAGACAAATGTGACTATTCATCGACCGCTGCTTGTATATCCCTGTGTCCGTGTTTGACCTATAGATATACACGACGCTTTGTATGCAGAGAGCTCGAAATCGCTTCTATTTTTGCCTATACTTATATATAATTCTCCCTTGGTTGTCCGTTGGTATATACAACTATATAAATATATATATATATATATACATGGTGCATAAGCGAGTGGAGTATAAAATTGTGTCCAAAGTATGTACCGAGTAGAGTTGGTAGCGAAACGCGTGCGAGGCGAAAACTCAGCGACAAACGAGCGAAACGAGGCGTCACGTAGCTCGTAAATTTTCCATTCACCCTTCTTTCACTATCACGCTCTCTCGTTCTCACACACTTTTACGTCTACTGTCGTATGTGTGTGTGTCTCTTTCTCTCTCTCTATATATATATCTATCCCTACTTTAACCACGATTGTTTCTCGCCCACTTCCCTCTCTCGATGGTACAGACGTTCGTCTTTTTCCCTTTTTTTCGAACCATACGGATTTTAACACCCTACGTGTTCACCGAGGTCACATTTACTCCATCTCGATCGACTATATACACGTTTGTATAGATATTTAGTTATATATGTAAACGTGGGACTTGGGTGGAGTGTGAAATGTTAGAAAGGGATACAAGGTGGGTGATGAGACAACGACTTACCGAGGAAAGACACGTTTTTCTTTTTCTAGTAAATACTAAAAAAAAAAATAGATAAAATTGTATAATTATTAGAAGAAGAAAAAATGACGATCGAGGAAGGAATTAAAAAATTGAAAGTCAAAAAATGACATTAATAAACGAATTAAAAATTGTATGATTTGAGAAAGACGATAATTTGGGATTTAAATCGAATTAATAAATTTAAATAAAAGCGATCGAAAAGTTGGCTACGGTTTACTCGTCGTACGTTAGGTTTCTTTTTTTTCTCTCCCTCGTATGTTTTACGACGGGCAAAAAAAAAAGAGACGAGATCCAGAACGAATCGAAGGGAGAGCAAAACGGGTTCATTGATCCGTCGGAACGTTACTAACCGACCAAAAAGCAACACGTGCGTGCCATTAAATTCGCCTCATCTCAAGACAGTTCGAGCTCGAATAACTCTCTCGAGAATATTATACATAGAGAGGTCGGTACATAAATTCTTATGTTCGCCGAATCCTCGGCAGGGAGAACGAGAACGAAATGGACTTAACGACTTATTAATGATAAAGACGTGCTATCATTTTTTATAAAGTTGTCGCGTTAAACATGTGAACGAAGAAAAGAGAAAGAGCGAGAGAGAGAGAGAACATGGAATTAATTCCGGTTTTCGTTTAATACTAAACTCCGTGTCTATTCGACTATTTAAACCGACTTCAACACCTTGTCAATTTTGCTCGTTCATTTTTCTTACATTTGGACCTTGTCCAACTCATTCATTCTTCGTGCAATTAATTTTGTAAGATAGAAATTAAATTTATACAAATCTGATCGTGTTCTTACGAAAAAACAAATATAATTATTCGATAAATCGAGATAAATAACGAAAAGTTGTTGCCGATTTATACAAATTAAATTCTTTTCTTTTCGATTAATTAACGATTAATTCGAAATTTTTCTAATAGTCGATTGATATCTCGGCCATAAATTCTTTCGCATACTTTCACGTTCTTACAACGCGAATTTCTCATCGAAACTGAATAACCCGTAAGAAATTTCTCTCTTTCTTCGATTCTAACGGAATTTCAGAGATCCAGCCTCGTCTTGTCGTTCGAGCTACATCTCTTTTTTTTTCTTCCTTTCTCTCCCTCTCTCGAACCCCAGGGTTGTTCCTCGTTCCCAAGGGACGTATAGACCATCTCCTCATCGAGAGAGAGAGAGAGGAGAAACGAGATACGCGTTTGTCGCGACAACATCACCGCGATCTTGGAACTGGTCGAGTGGCCGACTTAATAATATCTCTTTGCTCTTGTCATCCTTCTTCTCGTGTACGTCTCATATAAATTTACGATGAGAATCACAATTCTCTCTTTCTCTCTCTCTCTCTCTTTTACTCTGTAACTACAACGAGAAAACGATGATAACGATCTTCCCTCAAGACTCCATCCTCGTCATCTTCGTCGTGTCACTTTTTTTTTCTTTCTTCTTTTTATTGATTTTTTGTTTCTCGTTTGTCTCATCTCGCGTCTACTTTTCTCGCGGTCGTCGAACACAGATGTTCGTCGATTCCTCGTCTCGTCAGCTGTCCGAGGAAACTAAGATCGTAAAACCCGTAAGAGAATTTTCTCTCTCTCTCTCTCTTTCTCACTCTGTGGGTTAACGGTGAGTAAGCTCGTCGTACGCACGCACCGAGAGAAAAATCATTACACGTGGATTACTGTCTACTATTTCTTAGGTTTAAATGCGAACCAGTATAAAATCGTGTATATAGATATTTATACGAAGGAGCGAGCACCGTAGAAACAAGCCTTCTCGTTTTCTCGTTTCTACGTGTATAACTCGAACAATGCTTCGCTGTGAATCTTCAACCCGAGGGTATATCCTGCTTTACGCACTTGTGTAGATACGTTACGGACCTCTTGCTCGTACTACCGTTATTTAGGCCAACGGATACGACGTAGAGGTATTAAAGGGCTCTTCGTTGTAACGGAGGAATGCGAGAAAATACGGGAAGTTCCTTCGCGTAATCGACTTACGCACTTAATTTATTCCTCGTGGGGGTGTTTTTTTTTTAGAAATAGAAGTTTTTTTAAAAATCGGCTTAAAGATTAATCCGATTTAGGAGAATTTGTATTATTAATGGAGATATTTATAACGAAAGTATTTGTGAGATACGAGAAATGTAAAAATGTGTTAGTTTGTAATTTATTGATAATTCCATGGATAATTAATGTATTATTGTTTTATTCGTTTGTTGCAGTTCCCATATTGATATAGGCGCGTTCGTTTCGATAACACGCCAAGAGAATACCGTGTCATCGGTAAAAATCGAAGAAACCAGAGAGAGATAGAGAAAGAGAGAGAGAGATATACGTGTATATTTAAATAAATAAAGAGAGTTAATATAAGAGTGAGAAAGATGGGAGCGCGACAGAGCAAAAGATCCGTGGATATAACGACGACGCCGAAGAAGGACGGACTTCCGGTCGAGGGCGTCGTAGGAGACGCGGCAGCGCCGGGCGATGGAAAACTCGAAAAAATCGAGGAAACCGACGCCAAACCGACCACCAACGGCGTAGCTCCACACACGGACGCAACGCCCGAGGATAAGGACAAAGATAAGGACGAGGCTACGGAGAAAGAAAATGATAAGGTTAGTGATCATTTCGTATTGATTTATTCCATAGTTTTAGGTAAAAATTAAAAAAAAAATTGAATTTTCACGTTTTTTTTTTCACTTTTGAGAAAAAAAATGATAATAAACGCGTGATTTTCGTGTTGTACGAGAAATTTTTGATTTTCTGACTTACCAATAAACTCTTTTTGGACAAAAGAAAATTTCAAAGCCCTCGAGGAATCGAAGGTCGAAATTCATGATTAACTTCAGAGTCTTCGGGTCGATAATAAAATAGAAAATTTTATTTTCCATCCAACAATAAATTTTGCACAAATAAAAAATTTCCCATACAACACGAACATCCCTCTTTTATTCCCAATCTCGAAATTCCTCCCTAGGAAATGAAACAAATCTGCCAAAAAATAATTTCGTATTTTTATTTCTCGACCAATTACGAATTATCGTCACAATTTGACTTGCCACGGACGCGATAAGGCACAGTGTCCAATGAGATTAAATAAATTCCTCGCGTGTTCTCTCGCTTCCAACAATGTCAAGTTCTCTCCCCGTTGTGTGAATTAGCTCTGCCGTGACGAGAGTGACTTTGCCATCGTGTTGTACATATACGCGTTAAACTCTCTCGTGGCCTGTGAAAAAGTATCGTTAAAAGCCGACATTCTTTCTTTGCAAGTTTCCTTCTCCCATCTCCCACAAGCGATTCAACATTTTTTCTCTCCTTTCTCTCTCTCTCTCTCTCTCTCTCTCTCTTTCTACCCTAGACAGTAGTTGCCAGTAGTAGTGGTACGAGCAATTCCACGGAAAATTTTCTCGTTAACTTTGGTGCCTGCGTGCCGTCACCAATTCACTTCCACTTTGGATTCGAGCTGCTCTCGGTTACGTGAAGGTATTTTTTCTCGATGCACGCGATCCATCGAGGCCGCAATCGCGTTACTCCTAAGCCCCACCTGATGCAACGGTTATCTCGAGCGAAGCGGGTTTTACACGCGATAAAAGAATAAAAATAATAATTTTATTAAAATTGACAAATTTTGATTATTCTTTATTTATTTCTAAAATAAAATTTTCCAATGTATTTGCTCGTAAATTGAAATAGGAAAAATTGTTGTTTATCATGGATCAATTTATATTTTTGTATTCTTAACGTGAATGAATAATTGACAAGGGATCGATCGGAATTGTCGTTCTCGTGGATAAAATTGCAAAGTGCTATTGTTGCACGAGCTACGACCTCGCTCGCTCGTTCGAACGAGCGAGATACGAGCTTTTCTGAATACTCAATTCCGTCGTTCTTTATCCTCGCGAATAAAGAACACCAATGGTCCATTGATATTATTTTCCTGCGTACGATCGAGAGAATTGTCATGCTACTCGAGCGTCGAGGAAATTTAAATTTATCGCAAGAATTTAAATTTGTCGCATTCCAATGTCGTGAATTATCGAAAAAAATTTCCTATCTATACGAATGGGATATTTATCGATCGGATCGATGATGATTTATTCGATGGACAGCGATTATTTAAGTCTAACGATAATTTTTATACAATTTTTTATTTTTATTACTATAATAAATTATTTCCAACCAGAATTCCCTCGGACGACCAAATAAACGGAAATTTTAACGTCAATGCAGACAGACAGATAGATATAGATATATATATAATTCGATAGAGACGAGAGTCTTAAGCGAGACAATTTCGTTTCCAACCACGTACGAAATAGTCGATGTGTATCTTCGTGGAAGGGAGAGAAATCTCCCATTCTCCCAAAGGCATTTCATCTCGCACAGTTTCCAACTCGAGCGTGTCCACTGTTCGACAGTATCCAATATCCCCTTAACTTACATCCGATAAATTCAACGAAAAAAAAAAAAAGATTTGCTCCACCGGTAGTACATTTTATTTTTTTGCTCGTTTCACTCGTTTCCTCTGGCTAGAGAAAACAAGATAAAGAAAGAGACAGAAATGGAAACCCAATATCGACGTTGCCCCGGGCTCTGCTCGAGATGAAACAGTTCCTTTCATTTTATTCCACGCTACAAACATCTCTATCTATTTTCCACCCTTGATAAATAAAAATATGACCTTATTATCAATAACCATAGAATTAATTGCCTGAAATAAATTAAGATAAATAATATTTATCGCTTTTTATTTTTAACTATGAAAGAATGTTGAAAATTTTGAAAATTATGTAAAAAATATTGTTTTATCTTCGTTTCATTTTTTTCTTCTTGATTTTTGTCGAATCTTCAACCCTGCCGGCTGTATTAGAAAAGTGACGATAAATAAACAAAATAGTCCGTGTACCTCGAACTTTTCTAATAAAAGGATATTACGCTCCGGCAAAAAAAAACAACCCCACGTCACAACATACACGTTAGAGAAGTTAAACGCGTCGAGTAGCGTCGGTTTTCTTCATTCTCGTTCCTTCAACCCGTCGTTGTACCTCGTACACACCGTACACACGTTGGTACGGTTCGCGGTGAAACTCGATATTTCCTCGATTGAGCAACCTCCTCCGCAGCTGTCGCGCATCGTATAGCGTGACACGCGGAAAAATAACACGGTAGGCGAAGAGAGTAGGGGAGGAAGATGAGGAATGTTGCAGAAGAGATGAAACGAGAAAAGTGAAAAATGGCGCAATGAGAAGAAAAAGAAGAAAATAAACTCGTTCCTTTTACGTCTCTTCTCATTTTCCGCAAGACCATTATTCTTTATCGAACTGCCACCTTTCGTTTCCTCCTTATCGACAATTCCTCTTCGACTTTTCAATTTTCTCATTTTCCGTTTTTTTCTTCCTTTTTTCAACGTTTTTCTTTTCGCTTCTTTGTCGCAACGTGAATTCGTCACTAGGTTTCTTCGTCGTGAATTTTGTCCAACAGGTGCGTTTAAGAATCGACAGTACACACGAGGCTGAAGCCTCGAGTCTCGCGAAACTGGACGTGCACCTGGCACGAAAAATCTTTTTACTTGTGCCACGAGGTCGAAATCGAGTTTTTTCTCTCGTTTCGACTTTTTTTTAATCAAGAATATCCCCCTCTCATTCTCGACGGAAACGTTCGTATTATTCGTTTTTCAATTAAAATTCAACGACTCTTGAGAAAAAAAAGAATTTGCAAAAAATGAGTGGATTAAAAAGGAAGAAAAAAAAGAATAGTAATAAAAAAGAGACAGTGCGATCGCTGGAACAGGTGTTGAGAGAGGAGTTTGCGGTTGTGGTGGTTCCTCCTTCTTTTCTTTCCCTCTCCTCCGTGGCCTTGACCGCGGATGACTGCGATATACATAGATATATATCGAACAGAACGAAGCAATATATATAGATATATATTGTATTTCACTCCTGCACCGCAGGTCGAACATGATTCGCCATCGTCGAATTTGGCAAGATTTATGATTTTTTTAAAGTCGATGAACTTTTGAAAATATTTATAAAGTCCAAATTTGATTTATTTCCATTCAAAAAAAAAATTTGTTCAGGTAATTAAATTTAAAAAAAAATTTTATTGCGTAATGATAATAACGGGGAGATGGAAGCGTCAGGGAACGACGCAATTTCGCGTTACACTTGTTTTTATCATACGCCAAGTGGAAACGGAAGGGCGAGTCTCTCGTTGCGTCTACAAGCGATTTTCATGCTTCGCTTGATGCGTCATAGAGCGTATTTTAACGATCTGTGTATACATATATATATATATATTGCGGGCAAGTCAAACTTCGCGGTTCTTATCGGTAGTCAGTGAGCTTGTATAGCTCCCTGGCTCGAGAGATAAGAAGCGCTCGAATGGAAAAATTTATTCGAAACAATTTTTTAATGTTATTACTATTATTATCGATAAACATTAACCGTAATAATAATAATAAATAAATAAATTAGTCAAATTAATAAAAATTAATTATCGTAACTAATAATTATAACAATTATTAATTTAATAATTTTTAATATATAAAAAAAAAAGAAAATTACTTCGTTATCGCAAAAACGAATAATTAATTACAAAAAATTCATATTTTTTTATTTTATTTTATATTCTCGTATTTACGCTCTTCTTTATTTCACCTCTTCTCGTTTCTCCAAGAATTCAAGACATTTTCTTCAATTAATACGAGACTCTTGACCCATCCCGCGACAGGTCACTTCCATCCGGGCAATTAAAGCCGAGCAAACCCGACGAGCGAATTCCATCGTTCAATTTTCTCTCACACTCTCGTTTCACGTCACGTTTCTCGGCCGTCTCTCTTCGTCGTTAAGCCAATCCCCGTTAACTCTTAGCTCGATCTTACCGGCGGATATAAAACTCGAGCCTAAGTCGTTTCTACGTCAGCGTACGCGAATTCTTTTCGCTCGAAATACTTTTATCGATTAAATTTTTTTGATTTTTTTGTTTATTTTATTTTTTTCTTATCCGGCTTTACCTCCGACATTTATTTTTTTATTTTATTTTTCTCACACACAAATCTCGTCGATTCTCGAGTCTCACGAAAAAAATACGAAACTCCCTCCGTTTATCCGCACGAAACGAGACTGTTTCGTTTCTTCCCCGTTTCTCTTTTTTTTTCTCCTTCGCAGACACAAAAGTTAAATTTTCGTACTGCCAAGTTTCTCTTGTTCGCGTGTGTGCCTCGTCTTTAAATTCTTCTCTAACTGCACCGGATGTCGAGTCGATTTTTTTTTACATATTATATCAGCCTGGCCAAAAAGTCATTGCGTTTCTAACACACGCTCTTGCACGACGATCTAGAGGGAACGAAAACGCAGTTACTTTTTGGCCAGATCGATAAAAACGTTATCTTTCGTGTTTAGGAATTTTTTCTGCCCTCCATATTTCCAGGCTGAAAACGTCGGTCCCTATACGTTCTTCTCGAATATCTCATTCTTCTCTACAAAACAAAAAAAGAGAGAGTAAATAAAATTAAAAAAAAAAAATACAAACGGAGGAAAAAAAAATTCCACAACTCGCACCGCGTCTCTAATCGTTCTATTTCGCTCTCGTTTATCTCGACCTCGACGCCACCCGAAATACGCCGCGAGTGTAAAATTCCAGCACGCTCGTCGCGTGAATGGCTCCGGTGTTTAATCATCGTCTCGGTGTGTTCCATGATTCATCGGACTCGGTTATTCGTCACGCGATTAATATCCGAGTAATAAAGCGCTTCGTACACTCGTTCGTCATTGACACCTGCGAGCTTCGTTATTTCGTCGACGAATAAAACGATTCTTCATTTCATTCCCACGATTTATCGATTATTCTACGAGTATCTAGCGAGTCAATATTTGGGAAAAAAATTAGTCAAAAAAAGTCGAGAGAACATCGTTTTTTTTCTTTTCTGTTTTTTTTTGTTTTTTTTTCAGACCGGTGAACGACGCGATGAAATCCGAGACACCACGGTTTATTATCCGCGTATCACTAGCCGCAGATCGCGCGGCGGTGTGTATATATCGAGAGCGGAAATGTTCCACCAAGATGTGTTTACGATACATTAAAAAAATAAATAAATAAAAAATTGGACGTACGACTTACGCACGCGTGTGTCGACTCGACGACGTCGTGTTTTAAACGAGACGACAACCGAGAACACGTGTTCAAAAATAATACTACTCGCGATAATTTTCGATAATATTAAAGAGACATGAAATTATTGTTTTACCGAAAATATCGACTTCGACCAATCGTTTTAATAATGATTTACAGTTGGACAATAAATTGCGTTTAAAACGTAAATTCAACGCAAACGATATATTGGCGAATAATTTTTCAATATTTCTTTTTTCTCATTTTCCACAAAGGAATTAATTACACGGAAAGAATAATCGATAATTAATTTTTTTTTAATCAAGTAATTTTCGAATTTTTGTAAATAATTATTTTGTCACGTGGACAAGAATGAAATTCTTTTCTTTTTTGCTTTATTTTTTTTGTAAAGAAGCTAATTCGAGGATAGTAAATCGTAAAGATAATAATCGATGTTATCTCATCGGAAATATCGGTTGGTTGATCGGTAACGGCGAATCAAAAGGTCAACCCGATCGTGAATTCATCGTTGAATTCACTTTCCCCGATAATCTTTCATTTCCTCTCGTCTTCGTGAGAGTTCATCGGGTGGAAAGAGAAAGAGAGAGAGTGAGTGAGGGAGGGAGTGAGCTTACTCCTCGCAAAGTTCGATCGAACGAAGGAAGAAAATTGAAAAGGACGAGATAGAGGCAAAGAGAGAAGGGAATCCTTGGATAAAAGCCAAAAAGACTCGGAGATGAGCGATCCTCGTCACAAAGGAGCGAGAGAGAATTGATCATCCCTCTCGCTCTCTCTCTCTCTCTCCCTCGTTCTTTCTCTCCTCTCTCGAAGGAGCTGAGACGCTCTCATCCTTCTCGTCTTTCTTCTTTTTTTGTATCCAAGCTATTCAACGTTTTTGGTTACATACAGACCGTGCCACGGACTGGCGATTAAGACCCCAAGCACTTCATCCCTTCATTTTCCTCTTTTTCCATCATTCATCTTCTCCCCTTTCTTCCTCATTCAGCTTATCCGCGAGTAAAGAATTATCGAATTTTCGTTCCTCTTGTTGCGCGTTTTAACGAACACTCTCTGTACGATAAGAGCATTATTTATTTGTATATTATTAATTACGAGAACGTCGGACGAAAATGAAGTTTTTAGAAATTATGAGAAATTTATTTTTTGTATTTTGAGGTAAAATTAATAAAGCTTGTCGTTATTGGGGAAAAATTAATCGTATTTTTATTTCAACGACAAAATAAGAATTAACTTTGATCCCCTAAGCATAAATTATTATCATTCTTTCTAAAAATTCGGAATTTTTTTTTAAACGTTCGAAAAATATTATTCCAGGGAAATATTTATTTTGTTATTTAGATTTAAAACAAAAAATGCATTTTTCTCCGCTAACCACGAATTCCTAGCACGTTTTGCTCCGAAAATAAAAAATTTCGTGAAAATTCTCGTATTCTTGGAAGAATTTTCCGGCGTTCGTAAAGCGTCTGGAGAATAAAGGGAAAAAGAAACGGGGTGGAGTCTCCCGTTACTTTCCAAATCTTCTCGAGCGCGTTTTCTCTCCCACGGTTTTGGATCGTCACTCCGCGAAATGAAATAAACTCAAGGAAAACAATATCGTCTGCGAGACACAATGGGACTCTGACGTATTGACAACCGGCAGAAGAAGCTTTATTGTTTCAGCTTTTTCGTCTTTTTTATTTTTCTTCTGTTTTTTTTATATTTTTTTTTACGATTATTTACTCTTTTCTTATTTTCCTCCCTCCGACCAACTGACGCTCGGGACATTGCGATGAATATAAAAAGGCGAGAGAAACAAAAAATTTGGAACAAAAGAATTCGTCGTTGTCGAGAGTCCGGCACGTGATCCTTGCCCCTTCTTATTTCCACTCTCCGTCTCACTTTGTTTATTTTTCTTTTATCACGAGACTTTACGAACGCGAATCATAAAAATTCGCATTTTCGACTTTCTCGTTATCCACCAAAAAATCGCACCACGAACAAAGAAGCCGATCCAATTTTTATTTTTATAAAAAAGAAGAAATTTTGAAATTAAAAAAATCGTTTAAAAAAAAAAAGAAACATTGATTCAATGGAAATAAATTCGAACAATAGAATCGAATAAGTCGTAGGTTAGCTAGCTCAAGGGAAAAAGCGTCGTCTTCGTAGTCGTGGTCGCCGAACGACGAAATTCGAATTGCAAAACGCTCGCGAGGGCTTCTTCGTACGATTTTGTTCGTCGGGCGACCAACGAATTGGACAAATCCGGTTTCGTCCCCGTTTGCCGGAAGTTCGAAATGGCATGCTCTATATCCCTGCCTCTTTTTTTTATTCTTCTCTCGATGGAGCCACAGCCGGCCTGCCGGGTCGTTGCACCTGCGGATGAGAAATGCCTTTTGCCAGACGTAATTTAATTTGCGGTTCTCCCTTAATTCGGTATTTTGCAAGGATTTCTCGACGTTGGCTATTTTTTTTCTCACTCTCTCGCTCTCTCTTTTCTCCCCATTTTTCTTTCTTTCTTCCTTTCTATCTTTTTTTTCGCCTCGTTTTCTTTCTTTCTTCGGAGTTCACGTCTAGCTAGGGAAACTAACGCTCATTAAAGTCGAGAGCGATGTTTTCTACTCTCATTCCCGTTAGTTTCGTGGCCTTAATGAATAGCTCCTTCAGCTCTTGCGTCTCCCTCTCTTGCTTTCTCTCTCTCTCTTTCTCTCATTCGTCGTCACAAATTCGTTCTACCATTGAATTTTTTTTACTCCTTTTTTTTCTTTCTCCGCTATTTTCACATTGTCGCCCTACACGAGGTTGTCCCATTGCCCTCGCGGTAACATTTTAATTAGCACGGTATTCGGGCCGAGTCAATTGAAACGAGAGCGACTCTCGTCTTCGTAGAGAATTGGACGAAATTAAATTCACAATTTCCATCGTGCGTGTGAAATTTAATTTGTTTATTCTTTTTTTTTTCAAAGGAGGAAGATGCAAAGGCGGAGGAGGTCAAGGTAGAATCACCTACGACCGAAACTCCGGCGGAAGGTACCGGTGAAGTCACGACACCTACCGAGGGCACGCCAGCCAGTCCCACCACTGCCACGTCTCCCGATAGCAAAGAAACGAAAAAGAAGGACAAGGTAAATATTCGAATAATTTATTTTTATTTCTTGAAAATTCATTTTTTTTTATATTTAGAAAATAATTGAACTATGATTTTTCTTAAAAATTATTTATATTTGGGACAATTGGGACATTTGGGACAAATTTGGCTTTAAAAAAATAATATTCACAAATGTTTTCTCAGTTTTCTCGTCACAATTGCTTTTTTTATATATCTCATTCGTTACAGCTGAAGAAAAAATGGTCCTTCAGATCAATCAGTTTCGGCAAGAAGGACAAGAGCAAGCCAGCCCGCGAGGATGCGCCCAAGAACGGTGATGTCACCAAGGAGGAGCCTCTGACGGAGGTGAGTCGAGATAAATCTTTGAATTTACTTGAAAAAAAAAACATTCGCAAATATTTCAATCAAATTAAATTCGTCGAGCCAGCGCGTTGAAACCCAGACTCGGTTAGAATAAAATTTCATGAAGAAACATTCGTTCGCTCGAATATTTCACGCGAAAAAAAAATCCCCAAAACATGACGAATAATATCGTTAAAATAAAACAGTATTTTCTTCTTTTCAAAAGGAATCTTCCTTTAGCCAAGTCCGAGTCTCTCTCTCGGTCCAAAAATTTGAATTTCGAACGGTAAAGTTTCATCTCCGGACCGTAACGTCACTCGCCTTGTCCCCGAAGTGACGAACCGAGGTAACACGGTCGTCAAAGCTACAACCGCTGATCTATCTTCGTTCCCGATCGTTTACTCCGGACAATACCGAGAGAGGATCTTTTACGATCGTCGACCGATCTAAAATACCGACAGTTTTTCCCCGAAACACAAAGGGGGTGGGGTTCCCCATAGACTTTGTTTGCACCTTGTTCACTAGTTTCCTCTCGTCACCAATCGCACTTTTACGACCGTAGTTTCTCCTCCGACCGGTAAACTACGGTAAACTCTGCGCTGGGTGAATATCGTGCATATTGCTCGCACGACAATGAGACAGTGTAACATAAATTTTGTTATTACTCTCTGGGAGCAATTTTCAACGTTCAATTTCAGAAATAATACAAAAAGAAAAAGTAAATCGTAAGTACATTGGTATCAAAATTGAGAAAATTAAAAAAAAACCAAATAAGCTCGTCCTTTTTTTATTTCTCATCGATTAAACGATTTTCCTTCGGGATGAAATAAATTCGGGCAGTCGATAAATTTGGCACAACAACCGGAAATAATTTAATAAGCCTTCGAGGGATTTCTTAGGCTCTTTCCCAACGTATTATTTTCTTCTGCCACTCGCGCGTTACTTCGAGATTGGCGTAGGCGCCGAATCGTACCTTTCGAGTTGCCTCGATCCGAAATCCTACGAGAAGAGACGAAGGAATGGTAGGCAGGCCGCTCCTTTCATCGAGCTTTCGCGCACGAGTGTAAAACTCCCTTGTGCCATGGACCGAGAGGGAGAAACTCTGTGGGAGAGATTAAGAGAGAGAGAGAGAGAGAGAATGTACACGAAGAGCGAAAAGGATTTCAGCATCGTCCATGACTCATCCTTCTTCTCGTTCCTCGGTTTCTACTCGCTTGATCGTACCACGCGACGAAGAATAAGACGAAGGAGAGAGGAAGCAAAGTCGTCGTGCCTTTCGTGGCACCGCCACGGATAAACGAGGGAGGAAGCCACGGAAAACCGGCTTCGCTCTTGAATTATCCTCGTAACATCGATCTTATTGCCCAGGGACGTTATTTCGGATCTGCTTATACGGATATCTCCTCGAGTAGTAGAGAAAGAAAGAGTGAGAGGGAGAGGGAGGGAGAGAGAATATCGAGTACAAACAATTCTCAGCACCGTTATCGCCCGGCGGGCCTTCGGTTTCTCGATATCAGGGACACATCGCCATCGATTCCACGTCATTTTTCTCGTTACATTATCGAGAATTATTGCACTCAAGATTTATCGTTCACGCTGAAAAAAACAAAAACAAAAATTCATCGCTCTCGATTTAACTCGAGAATTCTCGACTTGTATTCAATTTTATTTCATTTCCATACAAAAATTTGCTACATTCGTGGAAAATAAAGTAACATTCTATTAACCCTTAAACTGCACACTTCGGCTGCCGATCTATAACTGCATATGGGATCATATTGACCCCTGGCGTTTTTCAAATCGTTGTATCTCGGTAAATATGTATTTTTTCAATTTCTTTGTAGAGACATTTTTTGCAGTACATGATCCATATTTTATGGGCCAAAAGTTATTTTTGGCCGAAACTAAAAATTAAATGCCAAAACATTCGTCCGAAATGGGGCAGATACGATCGACGAAAGAAAACGCGCCGGGTCATATTGACCCGAAATGCAGTTTAAGGGTTAATATCGATGGGAATACAATCGATTTTATTTCGATTACATTTTTATTAAAACAAGAAACGAAAAATTGATTTTGTTCTATTAATCTTTTAATTTCCTCTCGATTTCAATGTGATCGAGTTCATCGATGGAAACGTTCCAGGTGACCCTGGAACTTTCATCCATTGAAATTCGTCCAATTTCACTCGGCAGGGTGTATCGTCCCTCGACGTCTCACAGTCGTATTCCTCCATCGTCTTAGACGTTGAAAATCCTCGAAGACCACTGTTTAATTGTTATCGTACAAACGAAAGATCGAAAGACTGATGAGATTCGCGAGTAATTCTCTCATCTGGTCTATCCAAGCTTTTCATTCTCTCTCTCTCTCTCTCTCCTCTCTCTTGCTCTCTTAACTCTCCGTTGTTAGTCACTCGAATGATTGCTTGCCTCTGTCCCGTCGCAGTCTCTCGGGACTTTCCACGTTTCTCCTACGTCGCGGCAATTAATTTCCGTCTGTGTTCTCCCTCCCCTCTCTCCATCTCTACTTCGGGTCTGGCCAAAAACGTTTTCAAGCTTTTGGAAACTATCGCGAGCACATGGAAACTTTGTTCGGTTCTCTCTCGTTACTCTTTCTCCTCTGTCTTCGGCCTCGAGTTCATTCTCGGCTCGAGTTCGCCGCAGCGCTAATCGCAAATTTCATTTGCATTCCCCCTGACGACGGATGTGTACACCGTCGAGAACGTTGGACAGGAGGAGGGGAAAGAGCCAAGAAGCAGAAGAGGGAAAAGAGAGAGAAGGAAAATTGCGGAGGCGACGACCGCGCGTGGCCACCATCGCCGTCCTATCGGTGAATCGCGTGTGCGGACATTTTCTTTTTCCTCTTTTCTTTCCTCGCGTTCTTTTTTCGTTTTGCGTCCAGACATTGTCGAACGCGAGACGTCTACCTGTGTTCGTCTCGATAGGTTTTTCTTTTTTATTCTTGTTGTCCTTCTTCCCATTTCTCTCTACCGTTTTTCTTTCTGAGACTCTCTCTCTCTCTTTCTCTCACGGTTTACCGAGTCTCCCGGAGTCGAACGGAGTTCCTCTCCACCTCTGTAAGTACGCCAACACGTGGAATAAAACTGGGAGTGGTTCTCGACGTCTACTCCAAGTCTCTTGCTTTCTCTCATCCTCTCTCTCTGTCTCTCATTCTTACTTGCCTCGTTTTTTTCCCATCTCGCTCTTTGTCGACAAGACTTCGTACTCGTTGCACTTGGCAGCTCTCGTGAACGAGACCTGCCTCAATTACACGAGATGTATCATCGATATAGTGTTTGCTCAGTTTAATTTTTAATTTCACGTCTATGTCTATTTTTTACATTTATTAATGTAACTCTCTCGCAATAATTCCCCCAGTCGCGATTCTTTCCTCGCGACATCGATCGCGCTGGCTTCCGATTTGAGACAACTTTTCTTTTATCAAAGGAAAAAAAAGGCAAATATATATGAAAATTATCAAATATAAAAAAATTTGAAAATTTCAAATTAATAATTAAAAATCAATCGAACAACTTTTTTTTCTTCTAATTTTCGTGTTAGTTAAATCTTGTTTTTGTTTATACGAAAATTATATGGAGAGAAAGAAACTTGACCCATTTTTTTTACAAAACGAGTCGTTTAGCCGTGCACAAAACTCAACACGTCCTCGCTGCGATTTAACTCTTGTGCATATCATATCAATATTTCCTTACAATAATATCGATCAAATTTTATCGAATCGATAAAAAATATCGAATTAAAAATAATGTAAGTCGTTGACTTTCGTGTGCTCGAGATGGTGTTAATCAAATTTTCACGTATCCAGAATTAACGATGCTTAACGCTAGTTTTCATTTTTATTTCACTCTTTTATTTCTAAATTTATACTCCCTTCACCGTCCGGTTACCCTTTTAAACAATTCCCCCGGTGAAAAATCGTAACCCTCGCCCCGGTCGTCGTTGCGGACACGCTTCAACGGCCCAAACTTCCCGGATATACTTACCTGTTGTACGATTATTCTCTGTTGCCGGAAAAAAGAAAGAAAAAAAAATTAAACACGAGGGTCTTTTGAACTCGACTCGTTCGCACAGAACGAAGTACGTCGGTGGTCGGGTTCGTCCCCTTTGCTATTCGTACATACGTCCCTTTATTTTTTACCTCGTTCGACGAGCCAGCACCTCGTCCCACCTTTCATTCGATCAGCGTAAACAAAAAAATCCTAATCACACCGTGACGTAAAATTGTATTTAAAATTATGAAAATCCAAAAATAACCAAATCTTCAAATTACCATTAAAACACACACACACAAATCGTTCATTTCCCAACTCGTACGTAGTGAAATAAAATTCTGAACTCGCGTCGATTTACAAAATCATAAATAATGATAAATAATTATTTTTATTTTCAAATTAAATTAAGTTATTCGATTATTGAATCAACGATCGTCAAACGAGAAGGTGGTTTGTTTGATCGTTCGAATAAAATCGTCACACCTAAGAACGTGAATTAATTAATAACCATTCGGTCACAGAGCGACTGGCTCGATTGTCGCAGCATGAATGAACGCGAGAAACACGGAGATACGATAATATCGTAGTATTTCACGCATGTGACTCGGACAACTTGCATTTTCCGTCGATGCGTGACAAAAAGTCTCTCCTGAGCGAGAAAGAGAGAACGGCGTCGAGGAATTCCCAGAGAGTTTTAAAACCGTGTGGTTTTTTTTCCTCTTTCTTTCTTACGTGCTCTCGTGCGAATCATACGAAACATTATGTCACGCGAGGATCTCGCTCGAGCGTGCGTTTATTATGCCTTAGTTATAGTGGAATCGCTAGTGAAGATAGTGAAAACGTTTTATTAGAGCGAAAGAAATAATCTGCTGGACGGGAAGAAGCAGGGAGTTTTAGCCTCTTCTTCTTCTTTTTTTTCTCACACGCCATCAACGTCGGTTCTCATTTTATTGGTCGGTGAATTTGTTTTCTTCGTTCTTCTTTTATTTTTAATTTTGTTTCTTTTTTTTTATGTTTCTTCTCCGGTCGTCGGCATTCTTTAACACACGATTCTCGTCTCGTTTTACATGGTCGACAACGATGATGGAATAATTGTCACGTTGCTTGGTATCGTCTGTCATCGTTAAGATGCTTTTTCACTCCTCTCTCTTTCTCTCTTTCTCAAACATCCGAGTATCAATTCCTCCGGACGAATTATTCTCACAACGCAATGTGACACGCGAGTACAGGATAAATTTATCGTGTTTGAATTCTCGCGTTAACAAAGAAAAAAAAAGAATTCGTTTCCGATGAATTGCGTCATATTAGATTTTGTTGACAGTCTTATATGACAATGGCAATTTATGAAAATTAATATTGTACTTTAGACGTTCGCTATTTTTTTTCAATTTTTTTAGATAAATAGGTAAATCATAATGTGCTCGGTTGAGAAAATTGCACAGAGTCACAATAGTGGCTTTAGCGAGAGACTGCGGTGTGAGTAGATTAAAATATACGATTTTGCAAAGAAATTTTATTCTTGAGAAAAAAAAACTATCACGCTTTATTTCTTTGGGCTCGGTGATTACGATTTAGATGACAAAATTCCAGTACCTGTCAACTGCCAAAATCGCTGTCAAAGATTTTTAGTACAATGTACAATGGACATATTTATAAATACAAAATAAATGATTTTTTTGGTGAATTTTGAAATTAAATGCAAAACCAATTTAGTGGTTTTAGCGACATAATCTAAAAATTAATTCTTTCTTATCGCCCAATATTAACGTTTAAAAATATTATCTATTAATCAACTTGAAACAATGAATAATTATAATAATATTAAACTCATTATTAAATCAAATTTTTTTAAATTTATTTGCAATGTGAAAAATTCGATTTTACTAAAAATCTTTAATCTGGATAGAATTCGTGGGGAAATAAATACCGTTCTCGTGCAAATAACAGTGAGTCATCGAATTTGCGAAAAGTTTCGTAGGCTCGTGTTACATGAAAAAAAAACCGCGAGCGTAAAAGAGAAAGAGAGAAAGCGAGAGGGAGAGAAAAAGATACGCTAGACTCGCTATCGTGTCCGCTCGTAGTAATCACGTAGCGATAAGGGCGTGGTATGTTTATGCTCATACATAATACCATATCTATATCTAGAAATTGTTCTATCTTCGAGAGAGATCCTCTTTATTCGCATTCGTTATGTATATCAACGTCTCTAAATATAAAACGAGAGTTTTACGATTTATCGAGACACTCGATGCATAAATCAACGCCATACCAACCAACACACACACACACTAAATAAATTCCATTTAATCGTACTTCTCTATCGTCTCTCTGCTCTCCCGCTATCTCCATCTTACATACATAAATATATATATATATATATATATATATATATATATATACATTCGTATAAATCGAACGTACATATGCGTGTAAAAGACCATTTTCATTTGTTCAAAGGTGCTTCGCGACTTTTTCTTTTCTTTTTTTTTTCTTTTTTACTCTTTTCTCATTCGTCTCGCCGTTTCGCCGCCAATACGAGCTTTCTAGCCAGGCGCGTTTTCTTTCAATAATAATAAGGGGATAACCGCGGCGAAAAAAAGACCGAGGGGAAACTAACCGACGACGTTTTACTCCGAACGTATCGGACACGTTTTATGCGATCGTAAATAAGACGTGTAACGGTCCAGACGCCCATACGGACGAAGATGTTGCGGTCGAAAATATATATATGTATGAATATATATAATTTATAATACATTGGCTATAGAACTTTATATGTGTATATTTCGCAGGATGTCAATTGAAAATATTAGAGCTCAGTGGGTCAATCCGATGGACACTTGGTCACTTATTCGATCGTCTCTCGAAACGATTTTATGAAATAATAACGTCTTTCGTTCGATCGCCCGTGAATAATAATGGCGAGAATAATAACGATGTACTCGAAACTTGTTCTTATTGATCAATAAATGTCACGATAAATCTATGACGATCGATTTATCGGATTCGTCGTGTATCGGGGTCGATGGTCTGCGAGACGATGTACTATATATAGACGTATATGTGATATTCACGGTATATACTCGTACGTAAAATAAAAACAAAAACGTTCACGAGTTGCAGGATTTTATCTCGATAAATCCAAAGAGACGATCTCAATGATCGATATTTAAATTATATTTGATTTTACGTGATATAAAAGAGTGTCAGGTACGTGAAAAAATTTGTTTGCTTGCACTTTTTGAGGAAACATTGACCGTGCCAAGTTTGATATTTAATCAGACAAATTTATTCGAACGTAATCAATTTCTGATCGACAATTTTTTATTCGGTTAATTAAGTAATAATCATTTTTGTAAAGTTGTGATATTGCAAATGAGTGATTATTTATTAATTCGATTATTTGAATACACGTACAGAAACATATATATATTTTTAATTTCGACAAAAACCCGCTTAGTAATTTTTGGACTGCTTGTTAAGCGTGAATGCTCCGTAGCTCCTTCCTTCTTCACTCGGGACATTTTATTTTATTATCAACTATACAGTTATACCGCCGACACGTATACCAATATTATCGTACAAAAGTTCGGCAATGGCAAATAATTTCATCAAATAGCATATTATTTGGACGTTCGTGAAATCAATACTCATTTAGTACATACGATTATCATAATATAATTGATAATACAGAAAGTCAAGATTATCTCTGAAGATGTTGACGGTAGTCGATGTCCGCAGGGTTTCATTGACACGTGGCATGTGGTGACATTGACCATGTGATTATAAAAATTGTCAATACACGCTCCGAATATTCGCTTATCTTCCATCCGTATGTATTTTCCTGAAAAGTATATGTTCGTTCTTTATTCATAGTCTTACAGGTTGATGATCACGCATCTCATGATTTGGAACATAATGCATATTACTTACAAATGGCGAACCTAATTAAATTATTAATTGGACGTTATTTCATCATAACCTGTTCGGTTCATCGCAGGTGTGGTAAATATCATCACCGATGTATCTCGGTATGTATTCTTTCTCCACGCCCACGCACTTTGTCTTCTGACAAATCTAAAACATTGGTGCAACCCATTAACGGTTTTCGAACTACCCTATGTTCTACAATTTTAGCTCTGACACGATTACGGATGTATGACCATAATTAGTAAGAAGCCCTTTTGGGAATTAGAAGCTGGCGATAGTTACGTTTCTCGAAGGAAAAAACATTCATGAAGCATTAAATCACATACGGGAGGTACTTACGCGAGATTCACCGCACGATGTTCCGGATGCTGTAAGAACTCGTAGGCCTGCATACGTTTGTGTGGGATGCTTAATATAATATCCAGTAAGCGTCTTATAACCGCAGTGTATGTAGTGACACCCACCATTGGGAGTTCGTTGTTCGTCCTAAAATGTTCCAAAGTCATATGTACTGTAGAAGAATAATTTCGACCGAGAATCACATTAGTTAGTACGTTGAAAGATAATTAGCCTCACTTCGCATGCAACATCGTACCCATGGTCTTTGCATTGCTCGTGGCGCGTTTTTATTGAATCCATCGATTGTACATTCCGCTATGGCATAGATACATTTACACGTCAAACAATTTGTTGACAATACAATATGCAGGCAAAGTATTTCGGCGATATAAGTCAAGTCGATACGCTTTGAAAATATCTTTTCTGATTAGTGCCCTGTATTCTATAATATAATATTAGATGTAAATATACGTCGTGTATTATTACATACGCGCTTGGATATAGTATATCACTCGTAAGAAATATCGGAGTCGGTACGAACTGTACAAAATACTCGTATTAAAATAGATGCTCGCCAGAAAACTCTTCGATCTTACCCGATTTTGCTCATGTATATCTTGGAGAGAAGCCTGGTACCCCACCTACTCGCATACTTACGGTAGTCCTATCGCTACAGCGTTTCCGTTAGATTTCACTGAAAATTTGCAGAAGCGTTCTTTGATGTCATATGTACATGTGTGTTAAATTTCAGGGGCCTTTATCGACTCAAAAATCAAGATATTTATTCTTGAAAATCGTCATTTTTCGTCACCTCCCATAAGAGCCCGTGTTAAATATCGCAATATTAACAACGAGTTTCTCGATTTTTTGGTCAATGAAGCCTGTTGAAATGTTACACACATTTTTATGTGACATAAAAGAAGCTACAAGTAATTTTTTATAACAATCTTATGGACAAAAATTTCATGATTTCGTTTATTATATAACAAGTAAACTTTACGTAGGATCAATTTGAATTTTCAGTATGTTCTTCTTTAGTCGATTTGCAACGACTGTTCTAAATGGATTTAAACGCTAAGTCCACTTGGAATTTGAGAAAAAACGGGAATAAAATTTTAATTCCCCCACCCACGATAGGACTACCTTAGGTGATCCAGGACCTACATGTGCATGAGCTATGTGGAACTATGCGCCGTTGAGTCACTATTCGGGCTCTTAGACAATCATTAACCTATGAACAATACTATATTCTACAAAGATTTACGTACGATGACACAACGGTGAACGTCTTCCCCGCCTATTTCTAATGGCATCTCTCCGACGACATTGACACACTCCCGATTTATGCAGATCTAGAACATAAATGTAGAATAATGTGGAATAATTTCCGACTACTTGAAGATTACATGAAATAGAATGTTATAAACGGCACGTACTCCGTTTTCGCCACACTTCGTTCCGATATCAGTACCCCAGAGGGGTATTACTTTCTGCAGAGAATAATAGGAAGGACGTCGATGAGCACAGTGTAAAACTTCGCATGAAGTAGACGCGCTCTATTGAAAGTACGATTCCCAAAAACCAAGTGTATAGAAAAAATTGATAAGCCGATTAGTTCGATTAGTTTTTGCGAGTAAAGCGATGCTTACAAATAATATTACCTTACAAGCACCAGCGAATCCACGGCGTTTGCATTGTTCAGTCCGAGTATATGCCAGTATTAATGGTTGTGTCTATGAAAATGAAACGAAAACGAAATGCCGTTTTTTCTGTTAAAGTTGGATATTCAATATATCCATGGAATATTCTATCTTCATGGGCAATAAATTCCGATACTGTCGCGGATCAAGTTTAAAATAAGATTTTGTACGGACGCTGGAATATTTTTGACGCTTATATTAGTGGACTATCCGCGCCACCTTAACACCGTGCGACTTATAAGGCCTTGCCTCATAAAAAAATTGCAAACTATGTTTAATGCGTTGCTGAGGCGCGGTATCCCTTATGAGGCCGTCATTAATCTACGTACAACTTTATATATAGATTGACTTACCGGCCTGCACTCGCTGAAAATATCATGACCGATGGTGCATGACGGGACCATAGGATTTGCAGCAACGCATTTCTTTTTTATGCAGATCTGGAACATTAACGCAAGGCGTCGTAAATAATTGTTCTGTCATTAGGTCGAGTAATCAAGATAATTTTCTATCCTTGGCAATGTCGGCTACTGAGAGCTCGAATGGATGATTTTTTAATAATTACAAGATTCCGCGAAATAAAGTGTAACATACGATGCTTACTTTGCCTTCACCACATTTCGTTCCTTGGGCAACGCCCCCTGGAGGTTTTGTTACAACCGGCATAAAATGGCCATCGGGTGTTAGCCGACCGCATTTTAATTCTGTGCATGAATCGGAGGTGGCTTCGTCAAACTAGCGATAAATTCATGAAAAGTCAAATTATTAGAAAAACTAATTGAACAGAAATACATACAACCCCGGTAGCTTACTCTAGAAAAGTGATCATTACAAATTATCGTACCGAACATGCAGTGTCGAATCCGCGGTGTTGGCATTGCCGATGTCGCGTAGGCATCATGTCTATTCCTTGTACCTATAAACATTGGACGGAAGTAAAGCGACATTAAAATAAAATAACTATCCACTTTTTGAATATCCAATTACTTGATAGTCATATTCTAATCATATACAGGGTGTACCATTTTAATTCATCGATGGAAATAAGTCGCGAAAGTTAGTAAATCGCGCGAAAAAGGTATCTCTCGAAAGTGTTATAACTGCGAGGGTGATACACACACGATGCTCAAATCAAGAAGTTTTCCATCGGTTCGTTAAATATAAATCGATAATTTCTTCGCACGTCGAAATCGTAAATGAAATCGTTACAGATACTGCGAAAAACAAATGGTGCTAGCCTCAAAAACGGTGGACTTGTGGTACTTTGAGTTTTCGATAATAGCGCACATCTTCCGAAGACGGAAGGGATGTTGAATGTCGCGAAATCAACCAGCTCCATCTCAGGAACGTATTTTCATCGATAAATAAAAGTGGGACACCCACTGTTCATACGTACACGTCGCTTCTAGGAGTGCATTTTAGTATACATATTTGTCAACAACGCAAGTTCGTACATTTATCAAATATTCTATTGAATGTTATATATTTAACAGAGATATACGACATCTTTTACCCGTACTAGTAAAAGTTTCACTTTACCTTAAATCTGATTGTAAAAGATGACGCCCACATCACGATAACCGCTGCCACGTACATACGAGATGATATACTTTGGTACATGGTGATGAAAATGTGATTTAATGGGCACAAAAGTCGTCCTGAGCACTTATAGTAGAAACTACTCCGAACTCTGGAGAAAAAACAAAGTGGCGTCGTAAAAATTAGACTTCCATATGTTGAGCAGACCGTCGCGGCCACGACTTTTATACTTTGCATCGTATCGAAGACACACATGTGCACGCCTCGCAATCACATTCGAAGTTGAAAAAAATGCGGCATTCGACTATTGGCTGTGGGAAATGTCGTTTTGCAAATTTTCTATCGTGTATGTTTGTTTCATTGGTCTAAGGAGGAAACGGTAAAACGGAATAAAGCGTAGTTCCACGATGCTCCCCGTGTGACTCATCCTTCTCCTTGAATGTTAGCTCCGTCGCGAAAATAAAAGCAGTTTATACGTTCGAACAAACCGGAACATAAATTTTTATCTCTCGGGAACAAGCGTACTCGCTTATAAAAAAAATATTTCTTCCCGATCAAGTGTTAGCGGAATTGTAAACAATGAAATATGTTGGAAATTCTTTCACGCTTTAATGACAATTTTTCAAAACTATGTACCAACAGCCATAATTTTGTATTTGTTTCATGATATTTGAGGTATTCTATTGGTACGTTTTTAAAAATGCGATCAAAAGAGTATGCATTGATATTTTTTATTAATTTTGTTGTTGTTGTAAAGCTTAAAGTATCCCCGTCAAGAATGAAAAACGATTTCGTTCATGTGGCTCCCTCTACTGGCCTTACAGTATGCCATTCGGTCACCCCAATTAGTGATGACATTCTGAACTACCTCGGCGCCAATTTCACTCAAAACAGTCGTAATGTTGTTTTTCAAAGCTGGAATTGTCTCTGGATTATCCGCATAACATCGGTCTTTAACGGCACCCCACAGGAAGAAGTCCAGCGGTGTCAAATCGCAGCTACGCGCAGGCCAATTGACATCTCCGGAACGGCTGATTATGCGGTTGTTAAACTTGGTGCGCAGAAGGTCGATCGTAAGTCGGCTTGTATGGCATGTGGCGCCATCTTGTTGAAACCAAAGGTCGTCCACATTCATAGCGTCGATTTTAGGCCATAAAAAGTTGGTCAACATGGCTCTGTAGCGTTCGCCATTGACGGTAACGGCGTTGCCAGCATCATTTTCGAAAAAAATGGGCCAATTATGCCACCACTCCAAAATCCACACCAAACTGTGACTCTTGGAGGATGCATTGGTCTCTCTACGATTGCGTGTGGCTGTTCCGAACCCCAAATCCGGCAGTTTTGCTTGTTCACATATCCGCCGAGATGGAAATGCGCTTCGTCCGAAAAGATGATTTTTCGACCAAAATCGACGTCATTATTGAGCTGGTCTATGACCCACACAGCGAACTGATATCGAAGCGGATGGTCATTTGCTTTCAACTCCTGAGTCATCTGGATCTTGTAGGCGAATAATCCGAGGTCTTTGTGCAGTATTCTCCTCAGGCTGGTGCGACTAATGCTCAGTTGCTGCGATCGGCGTCGAGTTGAGGTCGTCGGATTCTGTCTCACACTTTGGGCCACAGCCTCAATATTCTCGGGTGTGCGCACTGTCCGAGCTCTGGGACCACTTCTGTCATCCACTAACATCCCTTTCTCACGAACTTTCTTCACCAATTTGCGTATAGCGCCTTCGGTGGGTGCTTTATCACGACCCATATTTCTTTTCAAAATTCGCACGGTTTCGGCGACACAGCACTGACTTTGAAAATAAGTTTTTAAAATTTCAAAACGCTCTTCAAGAGAAAACATGTTGTTTCGTGCTGCGGACAGTATGGCTAATGAACTGTAAAAATTTCGGGTCTGTAGCTCGTTTGCCGTTGTCATACGACGAAATTCAAAAACGTACCAACAGATGGCCCACCCTGTACCTATCAATTTCTGATCGACGATTGCTTATTCGGTTAATTAATTAATAATAATTTTTCTACAGTTGTGATATTGCGAATGAGTGATTATTTATTAATTCGATTATTTGGATACACGTACAGAAACATCTTTTTTTTTAAATTTCGATTAAAAACGCTTAGTACTTTTTGGGCTGCTTGTTAAGCGTGGGTGCTCCGTAGCTCCTTCCTTCTTCGCTTGGGATATTTTATTTTATTATCAACTGTACAGTTATACCGCCGACACGTATACCAATATTATCGTACAAAATTTCGGCGGATTATCATAATATAATTAATAATACACAAAGTCACGATTATCCCCGAAGATGTTGAATGGAGCCGATGTCCGCAGGGTCTCATTGACATGTGGCATGTGGTGACATTGACCATGTGATTATAAAAATTGACAATATACGCTCCGAATATTTGCTTAGCTTTCATCCGTACGTATTTTCCTGAAAAGTATATGTTCGTTCTTTATTCATCGTCTTATAGGTTGGTGATCACACATCTTATGATTTGGAACATATTGCATATTACTTACAAATGGCGAACCTAATGAAATTATTAATTGGACGTTATTTTATCATAAAATGTTCGGTTCATCGCAGGTGTGGTAAATATCATCACCGATGTATCTCGGAACGTTTTCTTCCTCCACAACCACGCACTTTCTCTTAAGACAAATCTAAAACATTGGTGCATCGCATTAACATTTTTTGAACTACCCTATGTTCTACAATTTTAGCTCTGACACGATTACGGATGTATGACCATAATTAGTAAGAAGCCCTTTTGGCAATTAGAAGCTGGCGATAGTTAGGTTTTACGATGGAAAAAACATTCATGAAACATTAAATCACATACGGTAGGTACTTACGCGAGATTTACCGCACGATGTTCCGGATGCTGTAAGAACTCGTAGGCTTGGATACAATTGTTTGGGATGCTTAATATAATATCCAGTAAGCGTCTTATAACCGCAGTGTGTGTACTGACACCGAGCATTGGGAATTCGTTGTTCGTCCTAAAATGTGCCAGTCATATGTACTGTAGAATAATTTCGACCGAGAATCACATTAGTTAGTACGTTGAAAGATAATTAGCCTCACTTTGCATGCAACATCGTACCCATGGTCTTTGCATTGCTCGTGGCGCGTTTTTACTGGATCCATCGATTGTACATTCCGCTATGGCATAGATACATTTACACGTCAAACAATTTGTTGACAATACAATATGCAGGCAAAGTATTTCGGCGATATAAACTGAGTCAGTACGCTTTGAAAATATGTTGTCTGATTAGTGCCCTATATACTATTCTATAATATAATATTAGATGTAAATATACGTCCTGTATTATTACATACGCGCTTGGATATAGTATACCACTCGTAAGAAATATCGGAGTCGGTACGAACTGTACAAAATACTCGTATTAAAATAGATGCTCGCCAGAAAACTCTTCGATCTTACCCGATTTTGCTCATGTATATCTTGGAGAGAAGCCTGGTACCCCACCTACTCGCATACTTACGGTAGTCCTATCGCTACAGCGTTTCCGTTAGATTTCACTGAAAATTTGCAGAAGCGTTCTTTGATGTCATATGTACATGTGTGTTAAATTTCAGGGGCCTTTATCGACTCAAAAATCAAGATATTTATTCTTGAAAATCGTCATTTTTCGTCAACTCCCATAAGAGCCCGTGTTAAATATCGCAATATTATACAACGAGTTTCTCGATTTTTTGGTCAATGAAGCCTGTTGAAATGTTACACACATTTTTATATGACATAAAAGAAGCTACAAGTAATTTTTTATAACAATCTTATGGACAAAAATTTCATGATTTCGTTTATTATATAACAAGTAAACTTTACGTAGGATCAATTTGAATTTTGAGTATGTTGTTGTTTAGTCGATTTGCAATGACTGTTCTAAATGGATTTAAACGCTAAGTCCACTTGGAATTTGAGAAAAAACGGGAATAAAATTTCAATTCCCCCACCCACGATAGGACTACCTTAGGTGATCCAGGACCTACATGTGCATGAGCTATGTGGATCTATGCGCCGTTGAGTCACTATTCGGGCTCTTAGACAATCATTAACCTATGAACAATACTATATTCTACAAAGATTTACGTACGATGCTACAATGGTGAACGTCTTCCCCGCCTATTTCTAATGGCATCTCTCCGACGACATTGACACACTCCCGATTTATGCAGATCTAGAACATAAATGTAGAATAATGTGGAATAATTTCCGACTACTTGAAGATTACATGAAATAAAATGTTATAAACGGCACGTACTCTGTTTTCGCCACACTTCGTTCCGATATCAGTACCCCAGAGAGGTATTACTTTCTGAAGAGAATAATAGGAAGGACGTCGATGAGCACAGTGTAAAACTTCGCATGAAGTAGACGCGCTCTATTGAAAGTACGATTCCCAAAAGCCAAGTGTATAGAAAAAATTGATAAGCCGATTAGTTCGATTTGTTTTTGCGAGTAAAGCGATGCTTAAAAATAATATTACCTTACAAGCACCAGCGAATCCACGGCGTTTGCATTGTTCAGTCCGAGTATATGCCAGTATTAATGGTTGTGTCTATGAAAATGAAACGAAAACGAAATGCCTTTTTTTCTGTTAAAGTTGGATATTCAATATATCCATGGAATATTCTATCTTCATGGGCAATAAATTCCGATACTGTCGCGGATCAAGTTTAAAATAAGATTTTGTACGGACGCTGGAATATTTTTGACGCTTATATTAGTGGACTATCCGCGCCACCTTAACACCGTGTGACTTATAAGGCCTTGCCTCATAAAAAAATTGCAAACTATGTTTAATGCGTTGCTGAGGCGCGGTATCCCTTATGAGGCCGTCATTAATCTACGTACAACTTTATATATAGATTGACTTACCGGCCTGCACTCGCTGAAAATATCATGACCGATGGTGCATGCCGGGACCATAGGATTTGCAGCAACGCATTTCTTTTTTATGCAGATCTGGAACATTAACGCAAGGCGTCGTAAATAATTGTTCTGTCATTAGGTCGAGTAATCAAGATAATTTTCTATCCTTGGCATTGTCGGCTACTGAGAGCTCGAATGGATAATTTTTTAATAATTACAAGATTCCGTGAAATAAAGTGTAACATACGATGCTTACTTTGCCTTCACCACATTTCGTTCCTTTGGCAACGCCCCCTGGAGGTTTTGTTACAACCGGCATAAAATGGCCATCGGGTGTTGACCGACCGCATTTTAATTCTCTGCATGAATCGGAGGTGGCTTCTTCAAACTAGCGATAAAATTCATGAAAAGTCAAATTATTAGAAAAACTAATTGAACAAAAAAACATATAACCCCGGTAGCTTACTCTAGAAAAGTGATCATTACAAATTATCGTACCGAACATGCAGTGTCGAATCCGCGGTGTTGGCATTGCCGATGTCGCGTAGGCATCATGTCTATTCCTTGTACCTATAAACATTGGACGGAAGTAAAGCGACATTAAAATAAAATAACTATCCACTTTTTGAATATCCAATTACTTGATAGTCATATTCTAATCATATACAGGGTGTACCATTTTAATTCATCGATGGAAATAAGTCGCGAAAGTTAGTAAATCGCGCGAAAAAGGTATCTCTCGAAAGTGTTATAACTGCGAGGGTGATACACACACGATGCTCAAATCAAGAAGTTTTCCATCGGTTCGTTAAATATAAATCGATAATTTCTTCGCACGTCGAAATTGTAAATGAAATCGTTACAGATACTGCGAAAAACAAATGGTGCTAGCCTCAAAAACGGTGGACTTGTGGTACTTTGAGTTTTCGATAATAGCGCACATCTTCCGAAGACGGAAGGGATGTTGAATATCGCGAAATCAACCAGCTCCATCTCAGGAACGTATTTTCATCGATAAATAAAAGTGGGACACCCACTGTTCATACGTACCTACACGTCGCTTCTAGGAGTGCATTTTAGTATACATATTTGTCAACAACGCAAGTTCGTACATTTATCAAATATTCTATTGAATGTTATATATTTAACAGAGATATACGACATCTCTTACCCGTACTAGTAAAAGTTTCACTTTACCTTAAATCTGATTGTAAAAGATGACGCCCACATCACGATAACCGCTGCCACGTACATACGAGATGATATACTTTGGTACATGGCGATGAAAATGTGATTTAATGGGCACAAAAGTCGTCCTGAGCACTTATAGTAGAATCTACTCCGAACAGTTAATTCACAAACGAGAGGACGGATAATTCCTCTTGAAAAATAATAACTATGGAGAAGATACAAAGTGGCGTCGTGAAAATTAGACTTCTATATGTTGAGCAGGCAGTCGTGGCCACGACTTTTATTCTTTGCATCGTATCGAGGACACGTATGTCCACGCCTTGCAATTACATTTGATGATGAAAAATGCGGCATTCGCCGATTGGCTGCGAGAAATTTCGTTTTGCAAATTTTCTATCGAGTATTCTTGTTTCATTGGCCTTAGGAAAAAATGATAAAACGGAATAAAGCGTAGTTCCACGAGGCTCCCCGTGTGACTCATCCTTCTCCTTGAATGTTAGCTCCGTCGCTAAAATAAAAGCAGTTTATACGTTCGAACAAGCGGAAACATAAATTTGTATCTCTCGGTAAGAAGCGTACTCGCTTATAAAAAAATATTTCTTCCCGATCAAGTGTTAGCGGAATTTTAAACAATGAAATATGTTGGGAATTCTTTCACGCTTTAATAACAATTTTTCAAAAGTATGTACCAACAGTCCTAATTTTGTATGTGTTTCATGCTATTTGAGGTATTATGATATAACCATCATTTTCATTTATCAATTTACAATTTTTAATAGCTTCGAAAAAAATCTAAAAGTTTCAGTTATTTATTGGAAAAAAAATCCACACCGATCTACCGTTTCGTCAAGTTTTCTCGTCTCGATACGTCGTCCTCGATCCTCCTCTCGTTCTCGGAAGTAACCTTACGAATATATATCCATAAACATGACCGAAATCCATAACTTCATGGTACAAAATTATGTCGAATGATTTCGTTCCATTTACGAGGTAAACGCTCTGCATAAAGAGATATGCCTCCCAACAGCTGATCGGCTATGAAACGCCGATTCCTTCTTTTTTGCCCTTTGGGCAATCGGGGGTTAAAAAATGGTCGAACAGATCGAGGACAAAAGTGTTCTCCACTACTTATCGAGAATCTCGAACGGTGCTCTGTCGTTCGATGTAATCGAGGAATATCCATCGAGTCGCGACGATTCAACGAGACAGACACGCTCGGTCGAGCTCGGCCGATGCCCGACGCGGTCGATCGAGCGAGCAAGTGGCGAGATACGCGCTCTCCTCGCGGGTATAATCCTTGTCGTAGCACCACCGCTGCATGCATCGTGCCGTTGCACATGCGATCGGCCCGGTTGAACGAGAAATGTATATGTATATCTGTGGGTGTGTGTGTGTGTGTTTGTGTTTCGGGGTGCAGTGAGACGTGGTTCACGCGGCGAAGAGAGGTCCGTCCGAATGTTCCGCCATTTGTGTACGCAGTTATATATACACGTATATATAATATTGCATGCATGCATGCATACACACACACACACACACACACACACACACACACACACACACACACACACACACACACACACACACACACACACACACACACACACATATATATATATATATATATAACATACGTTGTTAGGAGACACACGTTACAGGGGTGACGCTCAAACCGGTTTTATTCAACGCGCATTGCTTCTTGAGAAGGCGTACCACCTTAAGCTCTTCGCTCGTCCATTTCCACCGCTCAGGATCTCGATTTCATTCCCCTAATGGTCCTCTCGAGATTAAACTTGTCCGCTCATGAAAAATTCCGACTCATTCGCAGTCAGGAAAAAAAAGAGATTCGCTCTAGTACAAATTTCTTCATCTGTTCGATCGCAGGTGTTCTAGTTTGTGTTCGAACCTGGTATACATTTGCTTTAGAAATAAAATGAAATATCACACTCTTGTTCAAATGACCCTGTTACTGTTGTTCGCATGTTTCACGTAGTATACACAGATTTATGTATATCACGCTGCGCACGGCGACTCCTTTTAGGATGCTTATATTTCTTCATATATATATACAATACAATTCTCTATACTTGATAAAAAGCTTCCTTTCTCACTACCCCAATCCCCTCAGATTTTACATGTATATAAATATCGGTAAATTCGCATTCTCCAATATTTATAAACTGCATAAAATTATACATAGGATATTCGTCAACTGTCAGGACACAGAAAATATCTAGGTAGTTGGCCTCGGTACAAAGAAAATAATTTAATTCTGGGTTGAAAATTGCTAGTGATATGAATTCGCATAGTTTCAAAGTTTGAGCTACGAGCCAACAATGCTATCGAGCTCCCTGCGGGTTCAATGATAAAAGAAACATTATTCTCTTTTATCGTGTCGACTCGTCGTTCGCTTTTAATAGTTATTTTGTCAAGATCTACAAAAAAAAATAAAAAAAAAACTATTAAAAAAATTGTCCGGAGCGGGACTCGAACCCGCGACCCCTGCATTTATAGATGGGGCGTTCGATCGGATTTTGAGGTTATGTCTCAAACTTGCAAACTTTGCGAATTAATATCTCGGCCAATTTTCATCGCAGGACAATGAAAAAAAGTGTCAATTTTGTTCGTATTAAAGACAAGTTCATAAATATTTTCCGTGTCCGAATAGTTTGCAAACACCCTATAAACATAACGTACGTTTCTCTTGGTGACACACCACACACGCCCTCACCTGTCTAGTCGATGCGGCAGCCGCAACGACAATCCGCAATGTTTCAACCACACGCGCATCCTCGCACCCATCAACTTCTCTCTAACCGGCGGTACCCACAAACCGATATCGCAACACGATGAGAGACACGCATACCAGTCGGCATTCGGCGTAAAAGCTTCGCACTATTGGATTTCCGTACTTCGAGCACGAATACCGGATTTCACGCTTTTCCGTCGCTGACACTCGTCTCTTTCTCCATACACAGACACACACGTGGGCATAGAAATAATTCAATGCTGCATCGACTCGGGAGAAAACTCTCGCTGTGTTCAAATTTCCATTTGTACCTCGTACTCGGGCAAATTTCTCTGGTTAAATTTTCCTCCCTCCCTCCCGATCAAAACCGCTCTCGTTTCCTCCCTTGCCATGATGCTTCTGACTAGCGAATCGGAATTTCGCATACGCGCTGTCGATTTGTTCGAATACGTAGAGATAAAAATGATGAAAAGTAGTGGCGTATATCGGTCACGTGATTCGTAGACTGGTTGGCGTCAGGGTTGGGCTATATGGGGTTTGGCGGGGTGGAGGTAATGAAGTCTCGAATGAGATGAGAATGAGATTTATACGTACGTGTATCGAGCGCTGAAAAATCACAAGGGCGTAACCCCGCCACACCGGACCTTCCCCTCCTTTTTGTTCGAATTCGCTTTTTCCCTTTGTCTTTACTTCCTCCTATCCCTCCTTCGCGAGTTTACTAATCACCGCGAACGGTAATTTATCACCCTGAAAATTTCACCGACCCGATTTATATTCTCGCTTTCATCGATCGTTACACCCGAACGAACGATTCTCACGTATTCGCGCGAATTCGATCGAAGGATAAGCGTGAGCTTCTTTTCTTCTTTTTTCCCGTTTTATTATTATGTTAATTTTACGTAGCCTTTTTTTGGCCGAGCGATAACGGAACGCCACGGAAATTTGTCGATTATGAAAACGCGCGCGAGCACGGTCGCGGAAAAGAGATGAGGGTGTTATGATTTATTCGAGGGCTGCTCGCTCGCTCTCTCTCTCTCTCTCTCTCTCTCTCTCTCTCTCTCTCTCTCTCTCTCTCTCTCTCTCTTTATATATATACTTTGCCCGCACTCGCTGGAGTGAAGAAGATGCGCGTTAGAGAGATCACTAACGAATGTAACAGCCGGTCCTTAACGAGACTGGAGAGCGAGAGGCGACTCAGGACCACGAACACGGTTCCTCTAACCTCTAACGATCACTTCTTTTGTTTCTTCTTTTTTTTTACTTCGTTTCTCTCTCTCTCTCTCTCTTCATTTGCCAGGGTGAACTTGCGAACGTGACGTACCGTGGCCCATCGTGGTCTGCTTGAGAGAGAGAAAGAGAGAGAGAGAGAGGGCACGATACGCGAAAATGTGTGAGACGAAGCGAGTGGAATAAATATTTCGCCCGAGGCCCGAGTCGCCGGCTCACGCGTATAAAAGAAAATTTCGTTCAAGTTCAAAGGGCGACGTAGCAGGGCTTCCGTCCTCTTTCGACCACCCTCTCAATCTTTCGTCTGACTCTCGTCACGTATCCCGGGAGTGTCTCGCACTATCCGGCTTAGCCTTCCGAGCTGCCTGTGTCGGATTTATCTTTTTTTTTTCTTTTTTCTTTTTTAGTTTCTGGTCAGTTCGAAGATAATCTCACGAGAATTGAGATTATATTACTTGAAGGGTAAAAAAGGAAAAGTTTGAAAGAAAATTTATTCACCGACGATGGTCGGGTAATCCGGAGAGGAAAAAATCAAATAAATTGTAACAAGTTTTGGGATTAAGCCGGCAAGATAGGCAAAGACCTGAAGACTGAGCCAAGGATCTTCCGGATAGCTCAATTTTTGTGCCCGTGGCGGCACTTGGAAAATTGCGATTTTCAGGACCCATCATAGGTTGGGATACGTGAAAAAAATTACCCAGGATGGGGTCAATTTTTTTTGCTCCAAATCGTCTTTAAATCATCATATTTCTGTTAAGTGGGAAATTTCCGATTCCGAAATAACCCAACAAAGTATTTTTGGGCGAACAAAAATTTTAACCTTCCCCACCCGCAAAGTCAGAAGATAATTCAAAATTAATAAGTGAAATCTCGAAAAAACTGTGCGATCGACTTTTCACCTATCAAATTTCAAGCGAGAGGAAAACTACCACGATATTCGTTATCAGGGGCAAATTTCCGATCGACATAGATCCTCTGAAAGTACAGGCTGAGGCGAAGGGTTACAGAGGGCGATTGTGATTGATTTAATGAATGTGATTTTACTACAGGAGCAGGGGCTCGGATCCGAAGATTAATTTTTATTTATTTATTCATTATTTATCGCCAAGTTATAAATTATCTCGTATTATTATTTTCGAAGCCGAGAGATAGAGAGAGAAAAAAAGATGCATTAATTGCGTCGAAAATCCTCATAAGCGGCGAAAGGGGGTGGTGGGTAGACACGTCGATGCGTTGACCCCGTTTCATCAACCTCGGACTTTGTTCGCGTCGCTCGAAGGTCTCGGGTCGGTTTTTCTTCTTTTTCTTTGATGCATTTTTTTTGTTTTGTTTCGTCCCTCGAATAAAACGCGAATATCGCAGTCTCGGCACACGGATGATGTCTTTTACAATGGACGCTCGCTATCTCCCCTCTATAAATATATTTTCGTAGAAAAAAAAGAAAGATTCACGAAAGAGAGAGGCATTTTTCTCTAACGACGTCTTACTCTCGAGTCACGCGGACGGACGAGAGACAGAGAGACTCTCGTCGAGGGTAAAACAATACGCAATTATGGACTCATCAGTCTCGAGGAGAATGAGAAAGAGAGCGAGAGGAGAGATCTTGGCCCGCGGCCAGAACTGTTGAACGCTAAGTTCGAACCACTGCTTGCTGATATCTACATATATTTACGTACGTCTGTACACTAGACAATGTACAGACCCTTCCAAAATTAACTTCTCAAACGCATAAATTTTTATCTAAAAAGAAAAAAAAGAAAAAGAATAATTAATATCCCAAAACAAAAATAAAAAAGATCCATACCACAATATAATTTCATAAAGCAACCAACAATTTTTATCTCCCAGAAGAAATAAAAAACAAAGATAACAAAATTTCTCAATAAAAAAAAAGAACGAAACAATATTCTCAGTTTCCGATCCGGCTCGACGATCCGTATTCTTTTCGTGCGAAAGCATCGAGAACGAAAAGGAAAAAAATACCTCGATAACCGCCGCGGTTCACTTCATTTCCCAAGCACGTTAGGATAAATTTCACCAAGTTTTCAGTAAAATTCTCGACGTTGTATCGGCACGCCGGAAAAACCTCTCACCGTTCGTCCGTCGACGTCGCGTGTTATCCTCACACCCTTGTGGCATTAGTCGGATTATCCTGGCTTTCGGTATCGCCAGGAAAATTCGTACGATCTCACCGAGCCCCTTCCGATACACACCTTTATTTGTGTATACGTGTCTGTGTGTGTTCATATAGATCCTTGATCCTTTCAGCTCGTTTGCAGAATCCTGCGAAGCTGCAAACTTCTCTCTCTCTCTCTCTCTCTCCTTCTTTCCGACCGATCGTGTCCAATCTCTGTCTCGAGGCTGCAACGAGACGAGGATCGACCTTCCCCCCCTCTCTTTTTCACTCCTTCGTCGCTCACGGGCAATGAAAAGGAGTGAAAAGGTCCGATCCATAGTCCGTTTTCTGCCTGAGGCGAGTCGATCGTAGTGAGGTGGCAGAGGAGGGAAGCTTGCGTTATCGGCACACACCGACTCTGGGCGTATATACGGGACTATCGACTCGCCGTTTGGATTAAATGGATCGAGACGACGTTACGGAGAGAGAGAAAGCGTTACCAAACGGTGGATCGTGTCGAGCTTCGTTGCTCCCTTTCTCCCTCCTTCGTACAGCAGCTAAATCGATTAGTACTGTTTTTTACACACACACACACACATCTGTGTATGTGTATGTGTGTGGGTAGAGGACGATATCTCACAGGACGATCACAATTTTCTGCCGATGGCCTCGACAATCGAACCGAAATCGCCGATATTACTGTGTAACTTAACCGGAGAGGCTTATGGTAGCAATCGCTCGGCGATCCGGTCGGTCGATTGCCCGAGATCGGACAAGATTACAAATTGCGCTCAAACGGTTTATTTCCTTCCTCGAAGCGATTCGCCGGTTCCGCATTTGCCCCGGATAAATCGCATCTCGTGGGTTTTTTTTTGTTGTAATCAATTTTTGTTTTTCTATTTTTTATTTATTTTTAAATATTTTATTCTCGATACAAGATCGAACGTAAAACTCGAACGCGACACGGTTTTTGTGCGTTTTTATCGGTAATTTCCTCCCACCGCGATTAAACACTCGCCGCAGTAAAGTTAATCGGGGGAAGATGAGCGAGAAACGCGATATAGGATATGTATATAGTTATGGTTAACTGTGTGTATTAGGAGCGCGTTAACGAATTATGGCATTCGGCTTCGTTCGCATCGACGGGTCCGAGTCTTCTCGGGTTCCTCGCTTCGTTTCGAATTACCTTGGGCTCGTTTAACCGCCGGAACAACTGAACAACGACGTGTTCGGTTCGATCCGCTTTCTCTCTCTCTTCTCTCTCTCTCTCTCTCTCTCTCTCTCTCTCTCTCTCTCTCTCTCTCTCTCTCTCTCTCTCTCTTGTTCTCTCGTGTACAAAAATCGTTGGCTCCTCCGCGCTTACGCTGATAATTCTTCGGCTCGTCTTCACTCTCTCTCTCTCTCTCTCTCTCTCTCTCTCTCTCTCTCTCTCTCTCTCTCTCTCTCTCTCTCTCTCTTGGACAACATTCACGGAAGACTATACAATCCGAGCACTCGCAGTCATGTTTCAAATGACTCGATAAGCCTCGCGACGATAATCGACGATGGAAAAAATTCGACGTCTGAACAGTAAAAAAAAGAATTAAAATACTCGATCGAGAAATGAACAAAAAAAACGCAATTTTTATAAATTTTGTATGAAAATTAAAGGGACATCAGTGAGTTGAAAATCTGATCCTCGCGCTAGAGTTTATCGCTCGGAAACTTTAAACTTTGCTTACTTTATCGTTTGAAAAATAACACAAATAGTAAGAAAAAGTAAACTGTAGTTGGTAAGCCGGCGTTGCCTGAAAAAGTTACGCAATGTAAACGAGCAATTTTGTCGAAATTACGGGTTTGATGCACATCCGGAAATAAGCCGGTTGTGATAATGAACCTACTAACGAAGACTTCAAATTAGAAGAAATAGTTTGACCGTTTTTAGGTTTTCGTTCTTTTTTTAAAAGTTTAAAAATTTTTTTGATTAATTTCAATTACACGGAAGAGAATTTCGCGATGTCGGTAAACTTGCGAGTTTCGGGACGCTCCAGGGTGAGAGAGGCGAGGCAGAGTCCTGGCGGATTTGGGCGTCGTCTAGTATCGAGCGTCGAGACGCCGGGACGCGAGCAGAGCTGTTGCCATGCCAACCGGCCAACTCCGGCTCGCTCTTTCGGTCCTTCTCTCGCTTATAACTGTCCGCGCGCGCACGCGAGAGAGAAAACGCACCAGCATCGATGCAAGAAAGCTACCTTTACACGCTTCCGGAAAACAAAAAAATAGTCAAAACTTCGAGAAAAAAAGACCCGACAATGGCGATTTTTTTCTCGCGGAATTAAAAAAAAAAGTTGAGATAATGTCTTAAAATTTCGACCGAAGAAAAATAATTTCTTTTTCTTCTGTTTTTCGTTTTCTAAATTATTGAATAATAAAAAAAGGACAATTCTTCATAATATTTTTGGATATTTTCAAACGCGACGATAAATTTTCGAAAATACCCGTAAGCTCGATTCTCGCGTCACAAAAAAAAATGCACAGTAACAGCGGAAAAATTTCCGAACGACTTTCTCGAATAATTTACGTTTGTAAAGGGGTAGTAAGAATAAAAAAAATGAAACGTCGAAACGAGCCGCAATTTTTCCTCGCCTCGTGTGTGCGCACTCGCCGCCAAAGTGAGAGGTTCGCGGTCGAGTCAAAGTAAAAGAAGAAGAATGAACGAGGGATGTAAAAAAAGAGGGGGAGAGAGAGAGAGAGAAAGAACGAAGAGAGGGGAGGCTAGATCCTCAAGCAGTAGTTTCGCGAAAAGATATTATCTCCCCTTGGCCAATTAGGCGAACCGACGACCGAGAGAGAATGAAGAATAAGAGAAGAAGAAAAAAAAGACGAGAGCAAAGGTACTAACTTTTTTCCTTACGAGCTGGAAAAATTTAACCATCGAGTGAGTGTGGTGGAGGAGGAGGAGGAGAGAGGGAGGGAACAGTTCTCTCCTAGTACTCGGTCTACACTCGAGAATCTTCTTCTTCCTCTCTCCTCGGCAAACTCGAGTCAGAGTTCCAATATTTATCGAGTACTCGAGAGTGTTTTCTCCCCCGTACGTATAATCATTCGATACTGTATCCACTATCGGCTAACGGTGCTTATACAAGACGGATATATATATATATCATCCCCATATCCGGAATCGAGAAAAGATTAACTTTCTCTCGAGTCGAGATAGCTTGTGCCTCGCACACTCCCTCTCCAGTCATTCGATCTCCTCGTCCGATGTATTAAACCCTCGCGATCCTCGAAAGAGCAACGAGAGAGACATAAAAACAACCCTTTTCGCTCGTAGATCCTTAAATTATTTGATTTTTCTTCATTTTCACTTTAAAGCGAGCATCGATCGATCGATTCAATCTCGAACTAACCTTCCAAACAATCCGTTGGTAAACATCACATTAATAAATAACTGAATAAAATAAAATGGCGATTTATTAATTTCAATTAGTGAAAAAGAATTTATCGTTATTTCGCATTTTATCGTCCAAAGTTTTTCGACCTTTCCTTTTTTCTATTTAAATATCAGAAATAAAATGTCCCGAACGATAAAGAAAAATGAGATAAAACGAAGTTTTTCTCGAGGTTTTTCTTTTTGTTCGTGCCAGGTGGGGGTAAAAAAGCAACCACCGTGGAGTCGAGAGAAAAATAGGAGCCTCGTACGTAATCCCATTGTGACTTTGCCGGACCGTGAGGGTACTCGCGCGCATAATTTTGTCGTAATGTCCCATATATCTTCGACTACACCGGGCATAATTTTCTCGTCTGTTTGCGGCATGCAAACGAGAATTGTTTGTAGATAAACTTTAGGGGTTGAGGATAGACGTCCCTCTGACTTTTCTCCCTGTCCTTGGCGCCGAATCAGAAATATTTTTGCTGGTAAATAATGTGTATATATGTATATATAAATTTGCAATGTATATAAAAGATACAAGGAGGTCGAAGACTCGACCGAGCCGAGCCCTTGGTTCGAAGGGTGGTACGCGCACCGGTCGTGCCGTGGAATTCGCACACGCGAAAAGATAAAATCAATATTATCTCCCTCGCGTCGTCGTCGTTCTACGTCGACCGATAACCGTGACTACTGTCGGCCTCGCGTTGCGTTTCGCGCGACCCTTGCCGACTCACGTGTCGTAGGTGGAGGAACAACGAACGAAGAAGGGGTGAAAATTGGAAGCGAGGATAGGAACAAAATTGAAGTCTTACTGGAAACTACAATGAACCGGAGAAGGGGGAGGGAGTTATGCAGATTCTGCGTGAGGCGACACCATTGTCCCTCGTCTACTTCCGGTTTGCAAAAAAAAACATTTCGACGACTCTCGCTCAGCTGATAAGCGTCCTTTAAAAATTAACATCACCACCGATCGATCACGTAACTAGCTTCGTACGAAACATCGCTGAAAAAAGAAAAAAGTGAAATAAAAATGAGCAAAATAAGAATTTAATAAAAAAATCTGTTAAACTTATAAATATTAATTTCTTTCCCCGCAATTTTTGTTCAATCCGCTCTAATTAAAAGATACATTTGACAAATTGAGACGTGAATTACGTTGCGTGAAAAATCAAATTCGTCGTCACGCTTACTTTCAGCGGAAAAAAATTTAGAACTCTGTAAATATTCCCGTGAAGGAATAATTTTAACATTCAATACTTTCGAGGGACGAAAGGGATCGCGAATGGATCTACCGATCTCTCTAATCGGTCTCGCTTCCTCAATGTTCGAAATAAGAAAAACAATACTCGAATTTTCACAGTCGTTGTCAACACCCTGTGTACAAGTGCGGAAACAAAAAATCGTTCGTGAAATATTTCACGAGACCGAGAGAGGGATGAGAAGAATCGCACGAGTGGTCCAGCAATTTTTCTCTATTTTTTTTGTTTGTTTTCTCGCCCGTCGCGCTTTCGAAAGCTCTACCGACTCTCTGTATGATGTTCGAGTTTTAAATCACGCCCAACTTCAGTTTTACCGAAACACCGAGAGGTTTTACACACACGCTCTCATGAGTCATTCGTAGTGCATTGCCGGTTCGTATGCCAGTACCACCAGGTAACATGTTACGCGAATGATTTACCGAGCGATAACGGCTTCCCCCTTCGTCAACCGGGAGCACATTTGTCCCATACGTCGTTTGCTCGATTTCTCGCTCTCTCTCTCTCTCCCTTCCTCTCACTCCTTTACCTTTCTATTTGCTGGATTCACGTGAAATTTACGACTGCCACGCGACCACATGGAGAAAGTGACGATGAAATTGAGAGAGACAGAGAGAAAGAGGGAGAAGGGAAAAATAGAACAAAGGGAAAAAACGCGTTTGACGAAAAGAAAAAGAATAAAAAATAAATAAAACAAACTTCGTACGGTGTCCTGTGTTTCGCACGTTCGTTAGTGACAATCTGAGCCACGTTTATGCACATACTCTATGTGACTAGATTTTCTTCTCTTCAACCCCCTCCCCCTCTCGTCACTATGCACTTTGGCTTTGCGTGCATAATTAAAGGGTCGTTTCGTTGGGTTTAGTTCCTGTATATGGAACGAGGCAAGAGCGTATGGGCGGGGAGATGGAATTATCTACCTCGACCTCTAGCTTCGAATATACACACAAAATCGTTATCACCAGTTTCACTGCTGCCTTAACGAGTGCCTTTCATCGACGGTACTCGTCAGAAATTCCAAAAGTCAAATAGCGACACACACACGAACGAGTCATTCTTTTCCCACGAGTTTATCGTCCTTTTTCTCCCTCTCGCTTTTATCTTCGTTCCCTTTTTTTTATGCACAAACCTCGACACCAATCGCTCTTTCCGTCGAAAAAGAAAACCGACTATCGCTGCGAGTCAATTCTTTTTTTTTCTCTTATTTTGTAAAAATAAAAATAAAGGCTCACCCTTACTCTTGTCGGGGTAATTTATTCGTTGGGACAATAAACCTTTCGTATTTTCCATATTTCACGCGCAAAGACGCCTCGGCTTTACGTTAATAACGAACGATGCAACGATCTCGGAAAATATTTCGAGCGTTCACGAAAATTGAAAAGCTTTTTCTCCCCTCGATTGTTTTTAATAACGTAATTGGAACTAACGTTCGATGTTTCATGGTACACGATATATTCGTACACGTGAAACGCTGGAGGTTCGTTGCGTGTAACGGAATGCCTCGTTAGTTCTAATTATTAACAAATATTCGGATTTGTTTTTAACTTGTCGTGGATTTTGTAAATAAAAAAACTAGTCGAGATACTCCGGCTTTATATTGCTCTCTCTTTCTCTCTCTCTCCGTTACATCGATAAAGTCGCAACGTTCTGTTGCATATTTGGGCATGTCCATTACGATTGATTGTTGAATATTCTCGTCAACTTTATCCAAATAACCGTAACGAAAATATCGAATCGCGATTACGATGGCATAAATGTATAAATTGCAAATATCCAATATTTATACAATCATTGATATTCCGTATTTTGATTAAATAAATAAAATAAGAAAATAAAGACATTAAATTCAATCATGCAAAATGTACATTTTTCTGGTTTATTTTAATTAAAAAATTTGTCGTTAATCTTTAGACTTTCGTTGTTTTTGCACAAAAATGGTGATGCTTTATTTCAAAATTTGTTTGATAAATATATAAATCATAATGTGCCAAGTTAACAGCTGTCAATTGCCAAAACCGTAGTCAAAGAATTTTAGTACAATGTATAATCGAAATTCATAAATTTCTCAACTTCTAGGAAAGGGACACTTTTTAACGTCGAGCTACTAGCGAAAGCGTTTTTGATATATCTACGAGCGAGCGTTCGCTCTCTTTCACTCCACGGTGTCGGAGAAGACAATGGGGCTCTCTCGGTGTTTATACCGCGTCGCGCTTTTCTTCGTTAACTTCAATTACAACGACGACGGTAATTAAGCGGCTTCGCGCTGACGGACAAACCGGTTGCGGCCCAACAACCTTCCGAGCGGACTTTAAGTGCTCCGAGAGGATTGTTGAACTAATCTCCCTCGGGGCATTACGAGGGACCGGTCGTACGCACTGACACGCAACAAGACTCGGCATTGTTATATAAATATTTTTATTTTCTTAAAAGAACAATTTTTTATATTAATATAAAATATTATTACCCTATTATTAATTCAATTTTTACTATCTCGTTGTAGCGAGTGACAAAAATTCCTTATATTCGACACGTGCTACGAGCTTTTTTCCCCGATGGTAAGCTCGCGATCTCTACTTTCTCGTCGACGAATAATTCGATTCTCTGCCGCGGCACACATTGCTCCGGCTCCATTTTCACATTACGGTACGCGACGGGTGTAGGATGCTGCCATCGCTGCGGCGAAGTCTCGAACCCGGTAAAGCCTAGACGTTCTATACCCTCGCTCTTTCTCCCTCTCTCTCTCTCTTTCTCTCGATATATATATATATATATAGAGAGAGAGAGAGAGAAATATATGCATGGTTGTATGTACATAGAATTGTTATCACGCTTTATGAAAGCCAACCCAACTTTCCTGGCTTCATTTTCGCATGGCTCTTCAACTTCATAATTTCTGAGGTACTTCACTTCCTCTTTATTCTATTTCTAAACTTGTCTATATCCCCCCCCCCCCCCCCTCCCCCCTCTCGTACTTTCTCCTCACAGACACACGCACATTTCCACTCTTGCGAGCTTCGCAAACTCTCGAAACTCGGTTTCTCTCGAAGTATCAGCCGATTGTGCAGTATGCACAAGTCATTGAGAGCCGGAAGTACGCGAAAATGGATGAAAAGCTCTTTGTCCTCTTATATCTTCGCAACGAAACGAGAACCAACGCCTCGCGTTAACGAAGCGCGAGTTGGTGGTGAGGTGGATGAGACGGGGGCAGGGGGTGCGAAGTATAGCGCGAACCCCCTGGCGACGCGTCTCCAGTTTGCGTGAGCTTTAACCTTTCCTATGTACCTTCATAAATATGTGTGTGTGTGTGTGTGTGTGGGTGTGTGTGGGTGTGGGTGTGTGTGTGTGTGTGTGTGTGTGTGTGTGTGTGTGTGTGTGTGTGTGTGTGTGTGTGTGCGTGCGTGCGTGCGTGTGCATCGCTGCACCTACGTAGAAACGTGAAACAAAGTTCCTCCGTACCTTCCCTTCCTCGTTTTCGTCAGGCAATTCATTCTCCTTCACCCTCCCATCCCCCACGCGGAAAGACTCGCGGTACCGAAGGTCCCGTTTGTAATTAAGCGAAGAATTAATGACGATGGAAAATGACGCGTCGATGAAGGTCCTCCGGAAGTTAGTATAACACGTATCTCTCACGTACGAAAGACCAAGCGAGAGAGAGAGAGACATTGTTGAATTTCTCGGGTACGCGAAAGACGAGCTTATTGTCTTCGCGATCAGTTCGTAGATTGATCGTGAATAATACATGATCCTCGTACGAAAATTTGCATAATCCACGTGTACATTAAAGCTTCCAAGCGAGAATATTATTCGATGATATAGATATAGAGAGTGAGAGAGAGAGAGACACTCTGTAAATTGCATCGATGCGAAATAACAAATATCGATCATTTTTATTTCTTCGTACTATCTTATCAAAAATTTAAGACCTAAAAATTAATAATCAATTTCTATTTTGCTAAATTATTATTTTTGTTTTTATATAAAAAAAAATATTTTCTTTCCAACTTTATACACGTGTATATGTGTATATATTTCTTCGTTTTTTTTTTCACGTGACCGTGCACTTGCTAAAGCTAGTTTACACCGTGAATCATCACCCCACTTTCGAATCTTTGAGGACTTTCTACCCTATAGTTCTAATGTAAGAATACACACATATACATGTATGCGTAAAATACAGTGCTATATATTTCGCCTACCGTTCAAATCGTTCCACAGTCACCGCCGGCTGCGTAGTAGTGTCACATTCTCGTTATGTTTCGCAGTCCGAGAATAGAAACCCACGAGCCGTGAGTACACCACGTTGCGCTCACTCTGTAGCCGACGCGCGGTTTGCGGCGTGAACTTTTTTTCTTTCCTCTCCCACTGCGAGAAACTCACACATACGTATAATATCGTCGGTGCGTTGCACAGCTTGTCTCGAGGAGAGCTTGACCCCCCGCTACAGGCAAAAGTAAAAGCTCTCTACTCTGATTAATTATTTCCTAGCTCTCTCCCCTTTTTCTTTTTAATTTTATTTTTATCTCGTTTTTTTTTCTTCTTTTTATTAATTTATTTTTCACCCTCATCACCTGGAGTTTTATTCGAGATGGACGATACTTCCGAGTCTCGCCGATCTCTTTAGACCATGTGGCTGTTTTATTTTCTCTCGCTTCGTCGTCTTCGTTCTTCCTCTTCTTCTTCTTCGTCTTGTTCTTCGTCCTCTATGACGTGGGACGAAAGCTCGCTCAGACCGTCTCTATATAAACGAGCACCGAGTCTCGGTCGACTCCGAGTCGACGACGGTCAGCCCGTTCGTAACGTAATCTATATATTCCTATCGTTCATCGTCTCTATTTCGCATTCTCTCGTTCTCTTTCTCGCGCACAAGTGCGTGCACGGATTTATTTAAAGAGCGATACACAGCGAGCAGCGAGAGGCGTGCGTGTGTGTGAAAGAGAGAGAGAGAGAGAGAGTGACCCGATAGGAGATATAAAGTGCACGGAAGTATAGTATTGCATCGAGACGAGTGTGCGAACTCCGTGGGTGACTTTAGATTATTCCTCGTACGTCTGGATCGTTCGCTTCTCTTTTTATCCAGTTTCATCATTTTACCGGGGAAATTGTAAATTTCATACGATAAGAAAGAAAAATTTTAATCGTGTTACAAATTTCTCTCCGTAAGAAAATTTATACGGAAAAAAGCGTAATATCGGTTTTTTGATAATATTGGAGAAAATTTTGCGCGTTTGTGATTTGAAAAAAAGTAAATTGATTATAATAAATTAATTAAAGAAAAAGAAGGGGAAAAAAGGGATTATGGAATCGGTAATGAAGGTAGGTCGTAGTCTCGGAGGTGGAGTTTATCGTGCTGCGGGCGCGGTTGCCAGGGGTGCGCGTAGAATTTTGTCGGCGATACCGCTTTTGGGCATCGCGCCGCCCGAAGTCTACGACGATGCGGAAAATTACAAGGAGGACGATGTTGTCGAGGTACGATGGCTCATAAAAAAATTTGTTTTCAAGCTAAAACGAGAGTGACGATAATAACAATAATATTAATAATGATAATAATAGTGATAAGAAAAAATCGATGATTTTCCATAAGAATAATTTAATCGAAGATTCATTAATAATTTTTTTGTTCGATCCGCTTGATTTCCCAGTTCGTTATTTTCGTCGTGCGGAAATAATTATTTGCGTCTAGGCACGAATGGCTAGACGCGTCTACCTACGTATGACACACACAGTACGAGAGAGATAAAACCGGTCAGTTTGATCCGACGCGTGGGCAGGCGATTTCCTGCCAGACGACTTCCGGTCTAACTCGCGACTTTTCTCTTTATTTTGATTTTTTCATTTTTTTCTTTTGTTTATTTTTTGTTACTCTCGAACGTGAAAATCCCCCAGCTTCACTCTCGCCGTTTAAGCGGGATTAAGACGGTATTTTTCAACGTTACTATTATTCCTGCCTCGCAATTTATCTCGCATTTACCAAGATCTTTGGATTCTACGAAAATGTTGAAATATTTTTATCGAAATTTTCATGAATTTTTATCGATAGTTTTTTTTCTTCTTTTTTTTGTTTATATCGAGTCTAACTCGCGCGAAAATAATTCTCCTGCCGAGACTGACTTTTACGGTGGCCCGCTGGCGTAAGACGAGACTCGCGAAACATCGGAACGCACTTCTCGCTTGTTCCTCTGAGTTCTCTCCTCCTCTCGTTCGTATTCTTTCTCTCTCTCTCTCTCTCTTGCCGTTGGTGTAAAAATAGTCCCGGCGCCGAGAAGAAATTCTCTCTTCGACTTCTCGAACTCGAGGGGACATTGAGAAAGACAAAAAGAAAAAGAAACAGAGCGCTCATAAAAACTTGGAAATTTTATACTAAATTAAAACTCATCGACTCGATTTTTTTGTTCAAACCAAAAGAAAACAAAGGTAAATATCGATGAAAATAAAAATTCAACCGTGCTAAAAAATATATATTCCCTGCAAAATGAGAACATTTGAGAAACTTCGGAAATTCGAGGAAGAAACGAGACTCTCGTTGCAAACGGAAGGAAAATAAAAATAAAAACTGTCTTTTGTCTCAACGACTGACACAATGCGGAACTTCGTCGAACCGAGAGAGACAAAGAGAGAGAGAGAGAGAGAGACCCTTTGATTACTCGAGCGATGCGCCAAACTCGAGCCGGATGACAAGAAGCAAGACGCATTTGTTTCTTCGTCACTTCTCTGCCCCCGCTGCTCAAGAATGTTCATAGAACACTAAATGCACTCATACACACACACACACGCACACATATACATATTCATGCATCATTTCTCGTCCTTAGTCACCTATGTGCCATCCATCAAACTCCAAGAGGTTGAACGATCGCTATTCGCCGAGTGTAATAAAGTCCTCCGACGTTAATTACTTTTACTAAGGTAAACCCCCTCCTCTTTCCCTCTCACAAAAACCAACCAACGTCGAGTTTAATTCCGACCATGAATAGACTCGACGTTTAAACGAGCAAGAACAACCATGAATTTGCAACGTCGCGTTTATTTTCTCCCAACCTTTGTCCTTTTTCTAATTTTTCACCAACGCGCAATACGAATTAGTAAATTTTTCAGGATTAATCGTCGTCGATGTCCCATCGTTTCAAAGCTGGATTTTGAAAAATAAATGACTCAAAATAATTGTATTTTAGCGATGAATTTTTGTTTGTTCAATAGTCCATTCTCACGTATTTTTTTCGTATCAAATGGCGCGTGACACTTCGATACTCGTTTCGCGGGATTACATTATGCGCGATGATCGAGAATCCCATGGGGTTGGGCGCGGGCCCGGCCCAACGTACCGACGCCATGGGCGAATTAGCCTAATGCTTTTTTGATGTTCGAACGCGAATTGACGTTGGCGCGTAACGCCGTCTGTGCCACTGCTACTTCGTCTCTCTGTTTCTCTCTGTATCCCCGTCGGAATATTCCAACATCGACACGCATACGTTGTTTGGCCTATACGAGCGCAAACTCTGTGTTCATACTGGAACAATTTATTCAAACCTATCACGATCTTTGAAATTGTAGCAAATTGAACGAAATTTATTTTTTATTATTATTATTTTTTTTTGTACGTCGTTGAAAATTCGTAAAATTTGTTTTTATGTTTTTCTGGGCTCTAGTCAATACTGCAAAATTTTTGAAAATATTTTAATCATTATTTAGTCGTATATGAATTTATATTGAAATTGATTAGGCAAATTTATTCCAAAATATTTCTCTAATTATTAATTATAAGGCAAAGTTTATTCTCTTGTCAATTTCTTAATTGTGGATTTTAAGATTATTATTTAATCCGATTATAATTAATTACAAATTATTTTTCACGATATAATTGCGATTTGATTCTTAATAAAATAATAATTAAAATTCTTAATTCTTTTATTTCTTCGTCGCGAAATTTTCATCGATCGTTGTAGTCCAAAAATAAATCTTAAATGCTCAAACACGATCGCGTACAAAATTACATCGTGTTCTAGTTTCAAAAACAATTTTCCCAAAACTCGGAAATTCGCGATACCGCGCAGTGTTCTCGCATGTTTACACGAACCTACACACGTAAACAAAGTTTCAGTGACAAAACCAGAACGTACAAATGTCCGAGAGTAATCGTAAAATCCAGCTTTTCCATAGCGTCGTAAAAAAAATTCCCGTAACTCCCGTGGCGAAACGAACCCGCGAGCGCCACCACGCGGTAGTTCGATAAACAACCGCGAGGGTAAAACTCGTCTAGGCCTGCGAGAATAATCGGGTGCGTTCTACTTTCGGGGTCCCGGGCGAGAAAGCTCTCCGAAGACGGAAACGAGACGAGAACGTTGGTAACAACCACACTCAAGCTTCTCGTTCCGCGTCGTCAATGCAGAAATGCGGACGAATATTTTACCCTCGCGATACGCGCGCCCTCTATTCACGATCAATGGCGTCCGAGGGCGTTCGTTGACCGAGAGAAAAAAAAGTTTAGATACTTTTTTTCTCTGAATTTTAATCCCCTCCTGATTCCTAGCTCGGATCCTTCTTTAGACCGGAAATGCTTGTTTACGTTTTATCGCTGATCGGAAGTTTGTTAACTCTTGATATAACCGAAGTGAGAGAGAGGGAATGAGAGTGAGAGAATGCGTTTCAAACCGCACACCGGTGCGGACAATGGCCCGTGTTCGACAAGCCGGCACCTTCTGTTCTCTTCTCTCCTCCGTGCATATCTTTCCGCATGCACAGACACACGTGTATTTGGCCGTTCGCCAATTTTCGTTGAACACACTCGATTCACTCAGGTTTTTTTCCCTTTTTTTTGGAGATTTTTTTTAACGGTCCTTGGTCATCGGCCAACGACGCAATGAGTTTTACTGCGTTGGATATTTTTGGTCGTGCGCTTGCATTGAAAATCTACCCGATGATAAGAAGCTATTATCGTACTTGAAGGGAAAAAAAGAGAAGTTATTCCGAGTTTTCTGTTTTTAAATTTGAAAATTAATTGGTCCGGTGAAATTTAATTAAGCAAATTACGATTGTTCGAATTATGATAAAAGTATGATATTGAAAAGATGAAAAATAAAAGTTATCTTCGATCTCTTGCAAATTTAAACAAGTAGATCATTCGAATGAGCGCGATAACGTTTGAAAAATTGTTACAATTTTTATTCTCATAAATCGATGTAAAACAATCCCAATTTTTCAATCTCGATGATCATTCGTTCATGTTAAAATGATAAAGTGTCCCGAGCGATTCGGCCATTACGTCGTCGATTGTGGGTAAAAGTATACCGATAATAGCCCCAAAAAAAGAATATATATATATATATGAATATTCACCCCAAGTCACATTGTTTGGGTTCGCCCGTATGTCACGATGAAGAATTATCGAGAGGGTGGAGGAAGCCCCGTGGCTTCGATCGTCGAAATTGAAAGAGCTTCTGGTTTCAGTAGTCCACACTCCTGTAAAGTAGTAAATGGTACGAGGGACGAAAAATAGGGGTTGTCCTAATCTCGCTTACGAGTCTCTCTCATCCCTCTGTTGAACTAAGCATTATATCCTTGGAAAATTCCAAGCTCTTTTTTCTCTCATCAGCGTTGAAAAAAAAACTGCCAGGCCAAGTCTCGTGTGGATTTAGATGTTTTTTTTGTTCTCTCTCTCTCTCTCTCTCATCCCCCCAGTGGGACGTCGTGTAGAACGCGAACTAAGGAAACGAGAACGTCTCGTCTCGAGAGACACTTTTCAGTGTGACACAGTGACACGGTTGTCCAGACCCCGAAGGGTGCGGCTGTCTCTCTAACGCAACCCTTCGAGGTTGTTTCTTTTCCCTCTCTCTTCGTTTTCCTCTGAGCGAGCATTGAAGCGGAGAGAAAAAGCTCGGAACTCTTTCCTCCATCTCCGTCTATTTCTCTTTCTCTCCGAGTCGACACGAGTTTCGAGCCGTTGGTTCCTATTCACTCACCGAGAGCTCGTACGGAGCACCCAAAGCCCTTTCTCTCTCTCTCTCGAGTCTCGTACACGCTTCTCGTTTTGTTCAACCCTCGTTCGCCTATTCCAGTGACTCGACGCCGACGGGACAGAGCAAAAAAAAAGAAATGAAAAAGAGAGAGAGAGAGAGAGAAAGAGTGCCCCACCCTTACTGGCGACACTCGACGAGGGTGGCTCTCTCACTGGGCGAACCAAGCCTCTAGCCTCGACGCAAACCTCGCCATCGTCGTCGTCGTCGTCGTCGTCGAGTTCCCAAACGCGCTCTGGACAAAAAATAATATCATGCTCGACTGAACTAACGTTCCACACGTACGGACTTTCATCCTACGACCATTACGTGCCAACGGGACTAAGGGTTGGTCCGTAAAACTCGACGATAATTCTCCTCTCTCTTCGCTCCCTCTCACTTATTCGTCGCGTCACAATTGCCAAAATATACAAGGACGTTTCTCGCGTGCGAAAAGGGTGATGGCCGAATTAACGAGGCGACGATTTATCCCTTGGTTCATTTTTTTTTTAAACGCCGGCTCGATGAAAATATTTGCGAATGAAAATACATTCTTTATTTAAAAATTCGAGAACAAGAAAAATGATATTATTTATATGAAAATAATAATAATAATAATAATATGAAAATGTATCGTGTTATTAATCCGTTGATTTTTCGTCGTTGAAACAGGGTGGCGAGGAAGCCGAGAACGCGGAAGGTGGCGCGAGCAGTCCGACGGAGGAGAAATCGTTGAGCAGCCCAACGGAGAAGGAACAGAGCAGCGACGTAGCGGCCGAGAAAACAACGCCCGAGGCCGCCAAAGGAGAAGAGACGAAGACACCGGTAGAGTCAAGTCCCGTCGAGAAGGAGATGAAAGACGAAACCTCGACTCCCGTTCCAACTCCCGTTCCCGTCGTCGAAGCAAAGAACACCGTCGAGGATACGATCGAGAAACAGTGCGAGCCCGCGAGCGTCGTCGATAAAAAAGTCGAGGTCAGTCAAGTGCAGACCGTAATAGAAGCGTCCCCGGTAGAGGCCAACTCCCAATCCAAGCAAAAATCTACTGTCGCTACTACCACTACTACTACCAATTACGCTACTACAGCGCCGTCTATCATTGAGAGGAAAACCAGTGAGGATATCCCGTCCCAATTTCCATCGAGCCCACCGCCAACGCCTATCGATCCCTCGCCGTTGCAACAGGCTCAGCAAGTAGCTGCGAACGCCACGGCATTGGCCGAGGCGCTCAAGCTTCCTGCCGAGGCTGCTAACAAGGCTAACATTACGTACGCTTCCGGTAACAACGATGTCACTGGCACATTCGCGACATCGCAAATCCCAGCGTGGCCCAACGCAACCACAACCATTCCCATCGTCGCGAAACCCTTGACCACCCAAGATCATGACATAACCGTTCGTTCCATATCGTCAGAATCTCATGAGCAAACAGGCAAAGCATCCCCGATAAACGTCCTCGCGTCCGGCATCGATAACGCGACGGATATCGTCGATAAGACCGTACTTTTGGCTGCTGAGAATCTCACTGAACTTCCGGTATTGGAGAATCTCACGAAACTTCCGTTCGTCGAGAATGTCACGGAGCTTTCGGTCCCGAAGAAATTGATCGAGCTTCCGGCTGTGGAGAATATTACCGAGGTTCTCGTCGCGGACATAATAGCCGAGCTTCCAGTTGTCGAAAAAAATACCGAGCTTCCAGTTGACGAGAAGATAATCGAGCTTCCTGTTGCGGACGACATAACGGAATTTCCAATTGCGGAAAATATTACGGATCTTCCAGTTGTAGATAAAATCACGGAATTTCCAGTTGCTGAGAGTATCACGGAACTTCCAGTTGCAGAGAAAATAACAGAACTTCCGGTTGTGGAGAAAATCACGGAGCTTCCTATTCCTGAAAAAATTGAGGATTTACCGATTGCCGATGAAATTGCAGAACTTCCGGTTCCAGAGGAAATCCCGGAACTCGCGCTTGCAGAAAAAACGCCGGAACTTCCTGTCGCAGAAGAAATGATGGAAACGATCTCAACCGCGAAACCATGGGAGAACGATCTCGTCATACACACGGAGGAAGGACCGATCCCAATATCCGGCGACATTGTCTTCGAGGCAAAGCCGGCGATCGTCGTACCGGATAGTCCCGTCGAAGAGAGTAAAACCATTGAAATTTTGCTGGAAAAAGAAGAAAATCGTGAAAGCGTCGAATCGGTCAAAGTAGTCGTCGATTCGAGTCAAGAATCGCCGGTCGAGGAAAACGAGAAGAGCATCGAAGTCGTGAAAACTTTGAGCGAGCCTATCGTCCCTGTGAACCGCGACGAACCGAAGGAAGAAATTCTGGAGAAGGACGTCCCACCACCGCTTCCCGAATCGCCGATTCCCGTGCCAAAAGTGACGAGTCAACTGTTGAACTTCATCACGACTCAGATCGAAGATTCTTCCGATATCACAAAAATAATCGACGTCGAGAAAGATTTGCCCGTCTCGTCCGAGGATGCTGCCTGCCTCTTGTCCTGGCAGATTGTCGATCACTCGGAAACCATCCCGACGATCGAAAAAATTGAGAAAACGAACGAATCGGATTCGCACGCGGACGAGCAACTCGAGACTTTGAGTTCTCTGCCACCGCCCGAGGAAGTGCCTGGCTCGCGCCTCGACCAACTTTCACAAACCGTCGACGACACCGAACTGCTACCACCACCAGCGCCTCAGGAAATTACCCAAGACTGTCTCGTTTCGTTCGAGGAAGATCTTCCAGTTACGGATAACACGACAAACTCCACCCCCGTTTCAGCTCCAAGTCCAATCTCATCCGTTCCTCAGGTCCCAACGGAAATGACGCTTCTCACATCGCCACGAAGTCCTACCAGCAGCCACACGATCGAGAATCACTCGATCGAGGAACTCGCGACGAAAGAAATCTCGGAACTTTCGGACGAGTCTTGCAATCGCGAATTCAAGATGGAATCTGTGTCACAGAGTCTTAACTCGTTCAACGACTCGGAGCACGAGTTGAAGGAGAGATTAGCCGAGTCGACGGATGATAACACGAGCGAGCGAGATTGTCACTTGTCGCTTCGCAACGTACAGGACAACGACCAGGTGACTAACATGCAAAATCCTGGCATGAAACAACTAAACGGGGAGCCAAGTGTTTTCCTTCTTATGGCGATGCCCGAGTTACAATAAAAAATAAAATTGAAAAAAAAACATTTCTCGTCGTTGGGTCTGCCAAAATTAAAACAAAACAAACAAAAAAGAATGTAACATCAAATCTGCTCTCTTTGTGGTGTAGCCTCAAACATTCACACACACACGCCAACACACTTACACACATAAACCCGTTTCTCGAGCTCCTGATTTCATGTCGATCCACCACATACTTCATCATTCCCTCGAGTCGTCCGCGCTGTAAAAAAATCGTTCCTTGAGATATCCGAGAACGTGTCCCGGTTGTCCCAATGGACGACGAGAGAGAATTTCTCGCGTTCGTCTTTGTCCATTCATCTTTGTGCAGTGGACGAACGAACAAACGGACGACGAATCGAAGGATCGAAGTTCGTGAGGGAAGATAGCGCGTGGAGGTTCGAACGGATTATTTGACGTTCGTGGAATTTATCCCGATCGTGTCTCGACAACGATTTCCTTCGTTCTTCCCGAACAACGAAACCCGCACGACGCCTATCCGCCTGCATCGAAAACCAAACAAACAAAAATTCAACCTCTCTGCATAAATCCCACTACTGCAACAACTACTGTCTAATACCATCGCTACGTGACGTAAAAAAAAGAAACAAAAACATTGCTACCGTCCTGGCTGTTCCCTCTCGTACATGATTAACACTCACCACGCACAATTGTCTGTTTCGCTCGAGAAAAAAGAAAAAAAGAAAGCAACAATCGTCCCCAAAATCCTTTTACCCTCTCCCATTGCCCTGTGTTGTTTGCCTCTTGGTTTTCGCTGTAAAAACAACAAAAAACTATTTATCTGTTCTTGTACATAATGTTTATTAACATACGAATCTTAGACGTGCGCGACTTTCGCAGGTAGACACGAGAATCTAGATTATCATCACGATAGTGAATTTTCATTAGAATTCATTTAGAAACGAGGAGAGAGAGAAAGAGAGAGATATAAGTAGTGAGAATACCTCATTGATAGACGCTATGTTCGCTGGGTAACGAATTGAGCTTTGTAGCAGACGTAAAGTTGTTCAAACTATAACGTCTTCGAGTTTACAATTTATATTTGCCCGTTGGACAGTTGAGAAATCTCTCGTACGTTTTCTTTTTGTCACTCGTGCGATAATGCATCCGTTGTGTCGTCACAGCATCTTGTATGCAGCATGTCAATGGTCTTGTCCGAAATTAAGGGAAAGGAAAGAATTTTTTTCTACGTACGGGAGTGTTTCGTTTCTAACATAAACGCCGAGAGAAGTACGACGTTGTTCCGTTCTGGCCGGCCCCAGGAACAACGTAAAAAATTGTCAAAGAGAACAATTTTTGTGCGATCCCGTGCCAGGATGGAACGAGGTCTTGTACGAGGCGAAATCTTCGATCAGCATGCGTCGGGGCTCTCGAAATTCGATCCTATGAAAAAAATCTTGTAATTCGATCGTAAATGTGTTTTTTAAAATTTGTTTTCTTCCTTTCGCGTAGAGCAAAACCGAACCCGAAGCACCGGTCGAGAACAATGTTGTTCAGAACGATATCGGCACGACGGAAGACGAAGCTCCGATGAGTCCACCACCGGCAGTACCAGTCGATGCTCCAGCACCCATTCACGGACCGGCTATCACCGAGGACGTTGCCTCCGTGACCAAGGTAAGCAACATACGACACGAGAAATAAATTTCATACGAAAATTACTTTCTCGAGACGAAATGATGATCGCCCGATGATCGGGAAAGCTCGCTGAGCATTCCTGGTTCTGAAACTCGATTTTTTTTTAATAAAAATTCGTTCACGAAGACTTTTGAGCGAGGGGCCATCTGATCTTTTTTTCTCTCGTTAACTTATCGTCGCGATTAATATTTATGAGTATCCCGCTAATGCGTCTCTGTGTTACTTTGTTACAGGCCATTGAAGAAATCGACATTAACGAGAAGGCGGTTGCAGCGGCGGTCAACGAGAACATCGAAAGCATCAACACGAATGTAAGCCTTACAAAATTTTATTTCTTTAATTATTCAAATTTTTTATACTCCGACCTATCGATTTCTCTAACTAAACTAAAATCCTCCGAATTTCCTTTGTTTCAGGAGATTATCGCTGACATGAACCACCAAAACAACATGAACGAATAAACCGCCGCTAACCGAATTGTATTTTGGGAAGAAGAAAGTTCTTTTCTCTCGTTAAAACCAAAAAAGTATATTATATAGATATGTATATTTGGACCATTCCTGCAACTAAACTGAAAATAACGTTCTTTCGTTACGAGCAGCAGCAAAAAAAGAAAAGAGAAACGAAAAAAAAGAAAGAAAAAAAAACAAGAATGAAAACGGACATGAGGAAGAGGAAGAATGAAAGGATCAGAAAGAGAAAAAGATGGAAAATGAAATGAGCGACGACGATGTAACTGGTAAACATCGTGAGAAGGGGTGGTATGCGGACTTTTATAGTAGGCCTATTAATAATTATTAGACGGCAGAGGGGCGGGGGGGGGGGATGTGCGAAGAGATTTGAGAGATGGCGAAGGATCGAATTTTTTCAAGAACCGTAAAACCCAAGAGAAGAAGAAAATTCACATAAAATACAAGAAAAAAGAAAAGAATGAGAATGATGAAAAGAAAAACATAAATAAAAATAAAGGGGATGGCAATCCGACAACGATGATGAGTCGTGAGACCGTGTATCGCGAGGTCGCTCGAGTGGTGATTCATTATTTCGCGAAGCAACGGAATATTAATTACACGTACACACAGAGAAACTTATACACGCAAACACACGCACACACACACACATACAGACACACAAGCTCACATATGCATACATATAATACACACACATTACAAATCTTAAATCTTGGGCCGTGCCCAGGCGCAGGTCTTACGACGTTATCGTCAAAGGCCTGCGAGAATGTAGAAATTTTAAAGTGTCATTAATTGTTATTAAGATAAGTCTAAATGCGAGACCCCATTAACGTAGCGCGGACGAGCGACGATATTTCGTATGCGAAGATATCGAGGGGTTCGTCGTGTACTCCGAGGGAAATACTCAAAGGGTTGGCCCCCCTCCCGTTATAAACCTACACTACCTATATTGTACACTGAGAGAAAGAGAGAAAGAGAGAGAGAATTAAATGAAAAAAAGGGTAACGTAAAAAAGAGTGAGCGGGGGGAGAAAAAAAACATAACATAGAATGAAAATTCGAGCCGCGTGTGTATGAGAATAGGCAAAGAAAATGATCGAGAGATAGAGGCGGGCGTGCTTGTGTATGCTTGAGAATAGTCGAGACGAAGCGAGTATAACGAGCAACGAGTGTGTCTGCAATCGATGTTTATGAGAATGATAAAGAAAACAAAACGAAAGAGCTAAAGTGACAAACCAGAGTTGCGGTGCGAGAGTGAAAGAAACGAGAGAAGATAAAGATGATAAACCGTGAGAGAGAGAGAGAGAGAGTCATCGAGCGAAACTTGACGAAAAATTGAGTATAGAAGAGATTCGCGTCGCGATTCGATTATTTTCCTCGTATTTTCATTTTCGCGATCCTTGTTTTTTTCTTTGTGTTTGTACAATTAAAGTGTTTTTTTCTTTTCTTTTAAGTTGTAACGAGGAACTGCGCGCACACACACACAAACTCGCATACACACTCACACATAGCCAGATACACGATAACACCGAAACACACAGCAATCACTCAATTTCATTCGTGAGACGAGAAGACAAATGGAGGGTAAAAGAAAAAATAAGAAAATATATAAAAGACACACGCGAAATCGAAGTTACGTGTGTTTATGCACGCGTGCACCGTACCATGCCACGATCAAAAACAAGATAGAAAAAGAAAAACGAGATTAACCACACTGAAATAAAACACGACGAGAAAAAAGAAAAAAAGATACAGTAAGTCGAACAATTTAAGTGATATATAATCTAGACATAGAGAAAAACGCGTTTGTGTAAATTCGGCGTTATTTCGAAGGGGGGGGGGGGGGAAGAACTAAACTTTCTTTCTTCATACGAGAGAGAAGGGAACGACGAGCGACAAGAAGAAAGAAGAAGAAAAAAGATGAAGAACACTTACGACGAAAGCCTATCGTAATTTTTATGATAATCATTAAATATCGCCTAATTACCAATTACGAAGACCCGCACAACCACCGACCCCCATGAAAAAACAAAAAAACGAAAAAAAAAAACAAAAAAAACGAAACAAACGGTACCTTTTTCAAGTTTTTCATACGATGTTTCTACGTTTATACGGATCTCCAAGAAGTAAACAAGGATTTAAAAAGAAAAAAAAAGTAACTAATAATAATAATAATTGTCTACGAACGATTTTTGTTATTAAGGCCGTAGCATAGACGATAACGCTAAACGATTTAAACGCATATATGTATATGCTCTCCCCGGATCAGAATATTTCTAAGTGTTAGGAGACAAGAGCGAGAGAGAGAGAGTGAGCAGCGGTCACTTTGCCCGCGACTGGCATTGATTTTAAACGATATATTAATTATTAAGGAAGAGGAGGAGGAGGAGGGGAGGTAAAATTAAAAGTTGTATAGTAAACCCTATTCGTATGAAATTTAATTAGATATTGTCCGTAATAATATTTACAACGAAGGAAGATGACGAGAAAAAGATTGAAACGAGGAACGAAGCGAAAAGAGTTGAAGAAAAGGTGTAGTGGTGGGGGGGGGGGCGTAGAAAAAAAACTTGCCGTTTTCTCGAAATAAGATTTCACGACGAGAGCGGACTCATTATTTAATATTTCTCGGACACGACCGATCTCTGCACCATCACTCTATCAAAACGTCGCTCTGGGACGTCCCCGAGGCAAAAAAAAAGAAGTAAAAACAAAGAGACGCGAAAAGATATCTCGTTTAACCTCAATCTCATGCCCGTGCAGAAAAGGCATCAACAAGAAGAAGAAGAAGAAGAAGAAGAAAAAAAACAATATTTTAAAAAAAGCTTGTTTTTTTTTTTTTGAATCGGGGACATCTTGGCAACGGAAGTACAGTCTTCAGTATACTTCGATCAGCAGTTATAATAGTAACTAAACTATTCTACATTTATCTATAATCTATAATAAACTGTGAAACAAGTGTATCATTCATGTCCGTTGTCGTCCGACCATTTTTCTAGCTAAAGATGCACTTAATTCTTCACCAACTCCATCTCCCATTGTCGGCACACCCTCATTCATTCGTATATATATATATATATACAAACGTATATATTGTCTCGGGAGATTATGTCGAAGTGAAGAAGGAAAAAAACACATCACTTTCGTAAATCAGCAGGTTTTTTTATTTCATATATTTGACACTTTGTACAGAATTTATTCAAGAGTTTATCGTTTCCAGAGCGTTTATTAAGGAATCCAATTCTTCTCTATTCATTTCTAGTGCCAATATTCTCCGCTCCTTGTCCCTCTCAACCATGAGATCCAACTCCAACAGTGGCTCTCTCAGCGATGCCAATTTACTCGATCCCATTACCAGCTGAAAATAAGCCTCGTATTCACGTCCATTCAAAAAGTAAGTATAAATTATTTATATTTTATATACCTTTAGTCTGTAATCGAAGTCGGTCATGGTGGGGGCGTGTCGTTTCGAATATTCCCGCAAGAGGGCCGCGGTCAACTGTTTTTGTCTCACTCTCAAACACGTCATTACTTTGTCTTGCACTTGCTCAGGCAAGTCGTGATAATCGTGAGGCATCTAAGAGTGGAGATAATAATTTTCGTGAAATTTCAATTGTAATTATCATGCGATTGTCAAAATTTCGTCGTACTTTTTCTGTGTCTAAATACAGTGCACTAGGAGATCTCAATAGCGAGGAAAACAGTCCATAAGCATAATTATAATCGTTCTCTGTCCAATTCATATTGTTGGCTAATTGTTGATACGTCGGTCCAGGATAGCCGCATATTTCGTCAGCGCAGGAATGTAACAACTAAAAATGATAATTTGCCATTTTTTTTAACCGTAAGAAAGTAATTCTCCCGAGCCGTGCGTACCTGATTCAGAACGTTGCTGTTCGATTCTCTGAAGAGATTTGAATCTAAATTATGAACATTCATAATCTTGTGCTTATCCTTTTTACCTAAATATGCGAATACAAATTTAATGCTCCCAAACTGATTTAAATATTTTTACACCAGTTATTTTTCAATGTTATTCTCAAGAGGTTAAGAGATTTTGACACTTCAACAACTTCTGCCTTTCGTAAGCTAACGCCATCTTGAATGAACGCCATTTTGCGTGTTTTCGCGCAAGGTGGCGACACCGGGTGTATATAGTCGTGTGTAGTATTCGCAAAAGAGCCGGGTTTTCGTTTATTGGAGCCCGATACGTTATTTATCGTTAGTAAGAAATCTCTCTCGTGGTTATCAGAAATGACCTGGAACGACATATTTCACTCTATACGCGTAAAGTCGACATCTTGGACAATGAAAACGCGACGCCGGAGAAAAAAACGTCGGTAATTGCAGGAACCGACTCGTCACTATCGCGAGTGTCTCGCGCAGTCTCGCACCTTCAATCTTTACTGCTATCTCGCGGCCGGTCGCTACATTTCGTTAGTTCACATGCGTTCGATTTCCTTCCAGCACTTTACTTTGTTTGCGAGCTAAATAATAATGATAAAAAGTCTGTAAAGCATGTGATATTCACACAATTTCCGGTAAATCGTGTTTTCGTCCAAATATCACTGTGCTTAACACAAAAAACGATGTTTTCACGGTTCTGCAAACTATGCCACAAGAGTGCAGAATTTTCAGTGATTAACCTACGAAGATACAGGGTAAATATACTTTTACTTTTTTGCTGTTATTATACATTGTAATGTAAATATAACAAAGCTTTATAATGCATGAAATATCCAACTCGACGATTGTTAATTCAAAAAACAATAACAACGATCGCAACAATTTCAGACAGCACCAATTCTGCTCGAAAAAATTGTTGACGCCGCTACCGAAACATCTAAGAAAGATGAGCGTGTTCCAATTATCGTATGCAAACGAAAAGCTTTAAATTTTTACAAAGGCACAACTTACGGCAAATTTGACACAATTCCATTAGCTTCGGAGGGATGGCACAACAGCAAATCGGCCGGTGACTATTTCACCATATATCCGATCGTCGATGTAAGATTCTACATTCATCGACGCGACTAATTTCTCCAAATTATCATCATCGTGAGAAAAAAAATCCTTGCCATAATATTTCAGAAACCGGAACCTAACGAAGACGTTACGGAAGAACCGCAGGGTTTCGAACAATTCGGTCTACATCCGAAATTGATCGAAAACTTGTCGGTGAATAATATTCGCGTACCGACCGAAGTTCAGAAACTTGGAATACCAGAAATATCATCGGGACAACATACGATACTTTCTGCCGAAACCGGATGTGGAAAAACATTAGCTTATCTTTTGCCCATGCTGAACAAGATAATAAAATTGAAATCGCAGGAAGTATACCAATGCAGAAAACCAAACAATCCTATAGGTTTGATAATAACTCCTAGTCGCGAACTGGCCAAACAGTTAAAGGTAAGAAAAGCGTCGTTGATAATTAAGAATTTTCGAAAGTACAAATCGTTATTAAAAAAAACCATCTCCCGTTCGTCAGAAAGAGGCTAAACATATGGTCAAAGATCTGGATATAAAAATCCAGTGCGTAACCGGGGGTAAAACAAAGAGATTGATGATAAATCCTTTGGTTCGCGACGTCGATCTTTTGATCGGTTCATTCGGGGCGGTGAGCAAACTGGTCTCTACCCGAATCTACAAGTTGGATTACGTCAAGCATCTCGCGCTCGACGAGGCTCATGCTCTTTTCGATGAAACTTTCGACGACAAACTTGAAGTTTTTCTTCGCAGAATAAGCGTAAGTTTAAAAGCTAAAAAAAAACAATTTAATCGGTAAATCTTTTCGCGATCGTGTTTGATTTTATTAAGATAATTCTTACAGTTTAATTCGCCCGACGTATCGGACGATGGGGTTTCTCGATCGAGCTGCCAATTAACTTTGGTATCAGCGACGCAGCCGTCCGAGATGCCGGAGTATTTGAAAAACATTCTCGATGTATTATTTTTTTTTTATCGAAGCATTCGTTCTACCGTTCGTACGATATTAATAATAATTCGTCGTTTATTTTTTACAGACAAACTCGATGAACGATATCAAGACGAATAATTTTCATCGCATCATGGTACCCCAAAAATTCATGAGAATCAGCTGTATGGACAAGGCGATGACGCTTCTAGCATTGGTAAAGCCAAAAGCAATGAAGAAACGACCTTTAATTGTATTCAGCAACGACAGTACAACGTGCGACTGGATAAGCTTGTTTTTAAACGAATTTGGTGTATCTACGATACATCTGAACGGTCAAATGCCCATGGCGGTTAGAAAAGGACAGTTCACAGCTTTTCTGAGAGGCGAATACACGGTATTGTCGACTACGAATGCGGGAGCCCGCGGTTTGGATACCGTGAACGTCGACAACGTTATAAATTTCGATATGCCAATGGAAACTTCCGAATACATACACAGGTGAGATATAAATTATGAAATATGAAGAAATAACATTAAAGCGACTAAATAACGTTGGATTTTCGAAAGATGCGGAAGAACCGGTAGAATGGGTGCGAAAGGGGAGGGAAAAGTTACGAACTTGATCACTGCGCGTCTCGAAATCGAGCTAACGAAGAAGATCGAGCGAGCTGCGCGTCGTATGAGACCTTTGCCAATTTTGAGTATGTGGGACGTGGAAACAAGACAACAGGAAGCAGCTATAGAGGTGGCAAACGCGAGGAAGCCATCGGAAAAATCCAAAAGAAAAGTAAAACGTACGACGAGGACGAGGAAGGTGAAAAAAGCCAAGGCGTAAGATAAATTTAACTGTAAATAAAATTTTTGTCAATCAGCTACAAAATCCGAACGTAATTATCGAACCAACGCGCGAATTCCGAACTTATCATCAATTATCCTCAGTTTCAATCCGTTTCCTCGCCGTTTCGTTCTCATCCTCACGTGTTTAATGTCCGTTGCCACTCCCAGATTCGAAACTCCCACGCGAAATGTAAACAACGCATTGTCGTCACACTTTCTCCCGCGGAATAACCCGATCTTTACGATTCTCCTGAAACGAGGCGTCGAATAATTCGATAAAACGATATTCGTCCTCTATCGCTGATATTTCGATGCGAAAAAGCAGCCTCGACTATTTTTCCTCGTTGCGATAATGTACCTTCGAACTTTTCCCCTGGCTGGGTCTCGTAGCTTGATTCTTCTCGACCTCCTCTGAGCTAAAAACAAGCGCTATGTATTCCTCTTTGATTTTGAGACAATAATCACCCGATTTCTCAATTTTTTTTCTCATGGAAAAATTAATATCGTTTAAATCTTAATTTTTTCAGCCAAGAGTCTTAAATTCGATTCGTTTTAGTCACGATTTATTGCCGTAGATACGAAAAAAACGCATCTTGGCGCCTCTAATCGTATCGACGTTGCATTTCGCATTATCAGCAAGTTGATCGTTCAAAGGGATACTAATAATATCGCGACGCTTAACACGTGTAGCGATATCTCGTTCGAAGGGTGCGCCAATGTGTTTACCACACCCGAGGACGGTAATGTTCGCGTGACGCGTTTCGCTCCGCTTTAATTAACTAAATCCTCGAAGTCTCATTCGCCTTCTCTCTTCGTCCTCTTTTTTTTTTTCTCCCAACGAGGAAATGAGTAATGGAAAGTAGGTGCGCGTATTATAACGCCGATTGTACAAACGCCGTCGGGTGTGTGTAAACCCGGGAGAAATTATGTTTCGTAAATATTACCAACGAGAATAGATACTTCGATATCGCACTGCTGCGCCCTCTATCCATGTCCATTTCTTATCGCCAGTTCGTACATTTTATTCCTACGTTTTCTCACTATTTTCATTTCGAAGTCAGATTTTTTTTTAATATTCTCAAAGATTCGTTACTAAACGTCGTGCAACAATTTTCGGATGAAGTCGGATTGTTAGAATCCATTTGCGAAAATAAAGCAGACGACGATTGCGGTCAGGATTGTAACTAAAAAGGTGAAACAATCATTTTTACGCGGTAATGCACATTTCTGACAGAAAATAAAACTATGCAAGTCCCATTGTGCGAGGTATCACTCAATTACACAAGTATAATGGAGGAGGAAGAGATAATACAGGTATAGATGTAACAGTGATGAAATGAAGAAATCGTAAACAACGTCGTTTCTAATGGGACGCCGTTTTCCTCGCTGGATGAGTCAGGGTTTGCTTCGAACGACACGGGCGGTGTGGTATTTCTCTCGGACATGGCCAGATGGCTCTGAGATCGAGGTACGAGAATTCTATCTTGGTTAAATGTTCAAAATTGCCGGAAGTTCCGACGTTAAAATACGCAACGGACTATATACATACATAAATATACCTCGCGTTGCAACACAGGATAGAGCGATTTGACGCGAACCACCAAGCGTAAAAAAACATTCTTATTTCACTTTTTAATATTTAATATTTCCAGTTGCATAGATTAAAAGTTAGCAAGTAAACTATTTAATAAATGAAACATATAACAATAATACCAGCTGAGAACTTGTCCCAACCTCTTCAGAATTTCTAAAAATTATTACTATTTTATAAAAACTTAATGTGATAGAATTGCCGGGTGTAATTGTTGAAAAACATACAGAATTGTCAAATAATGATGATTCCAAAAAATATGGTTATTTCTTTAAACAAAATCATTTTTTTTGTAAATTTAATTTAATTTACCAAAAGGTTAAATTAAATTTGATCTTGATTAACAATTTAGTGCTAAATAGTTCGTTGATTAATCGTGAAATGAGTCATGTAGATTTCTACATATATAAACATATATATAAATATATATACATATATATCGTAGAGAAAAATAGATATATCGATATATCCAGTACCACAGCACGAGTAGATAGTTAGGTATCCTCTCACAGTATATACAGTGCGGAGTGGTGGTAGCGCTGGAGAGAGGGACATTGGTGGAGTTAGCTAGAGAGAGGGACGAGTGCTTCGGCTGCCGGCTCGGAGCGGTTAGTAGAACGGTGGCGCGCAACGTGCATGTACTGCATCATAAGTTCGTTCTACGCTCGCGTCAAACGTAACGCGATAGAGTTTCTCCTGTTGCGCGTGTGTTGACTCCTCGCACCGATCCTACGTAGTGACAAGCTTCGGAACCGCGAAAACGACCGAATTATTAATAATAATTGATAAATGTAATCGCGGAAAAGTTTCGTTTCTTATACAATTTTCACATCGAACTCTCGACATAAATCCTCGCGTACGCGGATGCGCGCGCGCGCTCGCTTGTATATTTTCCGTGTGTTCGAGCGGTTCGAACGCTCGCAAGAGACGCACGTCCTGTAACGTCCGGTTTGACGAGAAACACGCATGAACGTGACCGAGCGATCAAACGCTTCTATCGCATCTCGAATTCATGAGCTTTCTCGAAACAATCATAACCAAAAATAACGATCAACGTTGATACGCGAATGAAAGAAAGATTATTTTCAATACAATCGTGGAAATCGGTGGTACAAGAGTAAATTGCGAAATATGAGATCGCGTATCGTGATCGAAGGATCGAGCGTCCGATCGAAGGTGTTTTCGGCTCTCTGCTCGTACTCTTCGTCGGTCCGTTAGTTCGTTCGCTCGGCGATACGTGCGTGTGTATCGGTTACGTGTGTTATATACGTCCGTGAGTAAAGACAGAGAGAGAGAGAGAGGTAAACAAAACGGGGCGAAGCTGGGAAGCGAGCCAGCTAATCCTTGGCGTCTTTTCGTGCGTCGAAAAGACGTTCGTCAGGATATTCACGAAATATCGCGATCTACCGTGAGTCTAACCTCGAACCACGATTTATTCACGTTAACGTTATTATCATTATTATTATTGTTATACGATCTTCCTCGTTAATTCGTCGCGTCGAACGGTAGACAGTGTGAACAGTGTGACCGTGAAGTGAAGTGTCTCACCCCTCTCCCCACCTCTCCCCCGACGTACCGGAACACAGCTTCTCGTTACTTTTGGTACTGGAAGGCTCAACGATAGCCGCTATATTGGAGAGGAAGCGAGAAAGCGGCGTGCCGCTGTTCTGTGTGCCGCGACAGAGGCGCTCCACCCAGTCCGTAAACGTGAGTGTACTCGCATCTTTCGAACGATATATCTCTTTTTTTCATTCATTATCTTTTTTTTTTACAATTCAAACATAAAATTTTCTTCCAATTACTTTCGCTCCTATTTTTCATCTACGAATTAATTATACCTAACCTCGTTTTGAAAAATAAACCGTCGAAATGAATGAAGATTACAGTTTTATCCGATTAAAAACGCGTTTATTTAATTATTAACGTTATTTTTGTTTCGTTCGACCGTAAATTAAATTCCTCGTCATATCCTTCCTATAATTGATCGCGAATAGCTGGATAACGATGTTACTGGTATTTTCAACTCCCGCCAATGTAATAAACCGATCCGAACGGAATGCCGCGGCGACGTTACTTAATTATGCAAAAGAGCGCCTCGCGCATGCGCGAGAGGGCGAGGAAAAGTTATGCAAGCGTTTCCCGTATTTACTATGTAATACGTATAACGCGATTCGCTGAGAGACTCGCGCGGAACGTGTTCGCTCGGTCGGGATTTGTGTTTCCCAGCGTATACGTACGTACCGCGAAGCAAAACAAAGCGAGCGAAGGACGACGGGGTGAAACGTGGATAAAGGTATATGTAGGGAGAGAATATCGAGACGCGTTGCGTTACTACGATGGGTGACCGCATCACCGCGAAACCAATCTCTGATTCGTATTTAAAGCATTATAGTTTATATCACGATATTACAACAACAAAAAAAGAAATATAATATTCTTACGGGTCTCCCGGTCGGTAATACGAATCCTCGCTTCCAAGTCGTATTTTGCAGAATTATTACGCGCTTAGATTTTATCACAGGACAGATACGACTTTTAACGTTTGCACGTTTATTTTGAACGACAGTTACACGAGAGAAATATTTAATTATTTTCTCAATTAATTTCAAAATAAGATATTAAATAGTACGAATTAAAAATCTTTATTTTTCATTCGATAAATAATTTGTAACGTACGATTTTTATGTAATTTTTGGATTAATAAAATAAAATATTTTCGTCGAAACGAATCGTGAAATTGGTGGGTTAGCGTAAAATTACACGCTTTACGCGAATACTGGACGCAGCATGGTCGTACGTTTCGTCGATTAGTTCGCATGATTATAGTGAAATCGGCCGGGTAAATAGATTGGCGCATAGTCGAAAGTTGGTTTTAAATTGATGTCGGGTCATATACGGCGTTAACGCTCGACTCATTACTCCCGCTGTGCCGATCGTCTCGGGGGTACTCTCGTGTAGCCTCTCTTATACACCTCTCACGGACTAACCCATGATCCCGTGAGAGATGCATCACGGCTTTACACGCGCCTTTCGCGTTACCTATTCGCTGTAATGTATTTATCGAACTTCTCGCCGCTTCCACTCACGTCTATCGTTCACTCGCGTGCAACTCATCGCGCAAATATCGTTACCCATATATATAAACATATATTTGTAACGCTACGTGTGCTCTATTATATATACAGGGTGTCAGAAAATTAACCCGATACGGAAAATATTTGTGTAGTCGACGTTAGTACGAACAAAATGCTTTTTTTAAAATTGCTCTACGATCAAAATTGGCCGAGATATTAATTCGCAAAGTTTGAAAGTTTGAGCTATGAGCCAGCAATGTTATCGATTCCCTTGCGGTTGAGTGAACGGGAAAATTATTTTCTTTTAACGCGTCGACTCGTCGTTCGTTTATTAATAGTTAATTTGTCAAGATCTATAAAAAAAAATTGCTCAAAAAAATGTCCCGAGCGGGACTCGAACCCGCGACCCCGGCATTTATCGATAGTCCGTTAGATTGCACCGTTGGCTCATAGCTCAAACTTTCAAACTTTACGAATTAATATCTCGGCCAATTTTTGTCGTAGGATAATTTAAAAAAATACGTTTTGCTCGTATCGACGCCGACTATCTGAATATTATCCGTGTTTACGTTGTTACCTGACACCCCGTATATAACGTTTGAAACTTAATAAAGGTGTCCGAAGATGCGCGATGAACTTTAAAGATTGAACTCGCGCGTCTACCGGTTCGACATGAATTCACGAACGCTCGGCGCAACGTATGGATGTAAACAAACCGAGTGTGAATTCGGGTCGAACTCGTGGATACGCGAGCTTAAAGTTTAACGCGATAGTGAGAGAGAAGCAAAGGGGCGAGAGGGAGGATGAAGAGAGAGAGAGAGTGAGAGTGCAAGATGTGAAATTGACCTTTTCCTTCGAAATCGTTGAAACGCCGTCGCTTTCGTAACTCGCTCGATAAATGTATAATTGATATTATTTCACCTTCGCATTTTTCTCACGCGGTCATACGATCGATCTTACGATTCGTTCGTCGACGAGAATAAATATTTTTAATCAAGAACAAAAAAAATACATTTTTTGCACTTACATTCGTCGCATAGACGAATTAATTAATTAATTAATTAATCAAAATTAATTTTTTCTTCGTATTTTCGTTGAATTTTTAATTAATGCGTTAACGAACATGCTCCATGACTAATAATCCGGTGGACGACGATCGGATCGAGAATCACCGACGGGCGATTTCTCGTCCGTTTCAATCGTCCTGAGAGAGCGAGTCACGGCCGAGAGGTGACTGTAACGAGAAGACGGTGAGAGAGAGAGAAAAAGCGAGAAATAAGGAGGGAGCGTGTGTGCTCGAAGATTCGATGAATCACTCGAAAGTTATTCTCCAGGTGACCCCCACGTATAGTTCCGTCGGGCTGGTGTCTCGTTCACAAACGTGCGTAGAGTAAAGGAGAAAAAAAAATTAATAAAAAAAAAAAAAAAAGCCGACGGAAACATCGACAGAATTCCGCACGAGCGACTCGGTCGCCCTCGTGCCGCATTCGTCCCGAGCGCACGAGACGAGGAAGTTTTACTTATTTTTTCCTCGATTTCTTACGCCTATACGGGGCCAGATATTACGCGAGACTTCTCATGCAAGGCCGTGTACGCGCGAGCGACGGTAAACGATCTCCGTGTAAAATCATGAATCGATGAAAATTTCGTTATATAGCTACGATAGACGCGCGGGACTCGAATTGTGCATATATTTAAAGAGACGTAGGCAGACTCTCCAATTTATATATAATTTTGTGCCCGAGGCGATAAATTTATCGAATATTTAATCGATCGATTCTCGTCCCACTAACGAGTCATTAATGACCATTATATTAATAATTACGTATCGTTCTACGTGCGATTGATAATTCTTATCTTTATTTTGTATTATTTTTTATTATTTTAATCGTATAATTTTATACGTTTAATATAGGAAAAACAACAATTTTTTTTGTATATAATTTTTTTATTATAATACTGATGATAGTGTGGGAAGGAGACGGATTGAAAAAAATTTCGACCGCCCACGTGAGATTTAAACTCGTGACGTAAAAACGAAAAGGAAAAATATTTATGATAATTTTTTAATCAAATAATCGCGAGTACGTCGGTTTAAATTTATTCAAAATTGTTTGGGAAAGAAATGATTAGTGCAATTATAAGGTATGATCAAATTTTCGTCCAACCCACATGTCTCATGAAAGGTTAACTTGTAAGTTGAATAAAAAATAAACGATTCGGGATAATTTTCCGATTAAACGAAAACGAACAATTCATTATCAATTATTGTTAATTATTTATTCACTCGTTTATTGAAAAATTGTTTTCTCGTTTGTTTTCAATCGTTTAAAACTCTTTTTACTCAAATTATATTTACGAATTATCGAAAATAAAAATGAAATACAAATTTTCAAATTTCTTTCTCTTTGCTCAAACTCAAACGTCCCGCGGGTTTCATTTTTGTGCAACGAACATTTTTTTCCCCAGATTCGTTCGTCGTTTGAACATCGGTTACATAGTTTTTTGTTGTTTTCTCACAGTCTTTCGTCAAAGCGTAGTCAACGAAAAAAAAAAGAAAAAACAAAACAAAACGAAAGACACGCGTATCTCTCTCTAGAAAGTTTTCCCTCGTAGCACGTGTTTCACAGGCGTTCGTAGTGATTTTTTTTCGTGTCGTGGCGTTTAAGTCACGATGCGTAAACACGCCGAGTTCTCGAGTTAGCCTTTTTTTTTTCTTTGCCCGCCAAAAGGCGACGAGCGTTCGACGTTGTCGCGTTAAAAAATTCACGGTTAAAGTTTTCCTTCGACCCTCGCGAAGTCTTCAAAGTCCGGTGAGGCTCCTTCGCTGTTTCTTCGCTCGAAATACCAAGTCCCGACTCGACCGAGTTCAATCTCTCGCCGCCAGGTGGCGAGCGCCATCTTCAAAAAAATTAAAAGTGCCATAACTCCCTCGATTTTGAGACTAAAAAAAATTCTTTTTTTCCGTTATACTCGTCTCAATCCCATCTACGTCGTGACGATGAAAAAAATATAGGTTACCCTTTGAAAAATCAACGATGACCTTCACATGACCTCAGCGCCTCGATGGACAAAAATCGCAACGTGACTATCCCCTGCCCATTTCCAAAGTATACAATTTCCATAGAACACTATTTTTTCGTACGTTCTCACTTTCTCGACTTATTTCCATCTTGATTAATTAACCCCTTACCGCATACAAAGCCATTTATCGCTGCTAAAGTCTTTTCTTTTTTATCAGTATGTTAAAAGATTATTTTTTTTTCAATTGCTTCACTTTGCGATAAAAAAAATCGTTCAATTACACGAAGAAATTTACAATTAGGATTCAACGTTAATGTTAATTTATAATAATTTTTGTATAAAGTTTGTATGCGGTAAGGGAAACAAATAAAATAAGTTTGCTCTAGAAAAAAAAAACGTTTTATTCCATCTTCTTGATAATTTATGTAATTTATGATAATTTATATCGTATATAAATAAGGGGTTAAAATGGCACGCCCTGTACACGAGCCAACGGAGTTTGGGTTATTGCGGTTATTTCCGGCTGGCAAACGCTCGCGCCGCGAAACATCTCTGGTATCTCGAGTCTCGATCATACGAGAAACATACGGACGGATACGAATACACAAACTGCACTTCGACGATGCGGCGAGGACGCGACTATTTGGCCACAAAGCTCGGTGGGGAGCTTTTGCAAGCTTTATCGGTCCAAATCGTCGAATTGCAGTTGGAAACAAACAAGTCAGTTTTTCGAAAGACGAACGTATTTATAGGGGTGGTTCGCCGACTTTCTAGACGGTTCGCATCTGGCTTTCTCCCCGTTTTAATTTTCTCGGACTCGTAAAAATAATCTCGTCGACAGGAAAAAAGAAAATATCGCGAATATTTTTAGACCTTTTGACACGAGATCTCTCCCTTCGTTCAAAAATACAATCTTCATCCCTTCGTTTACCCGCTCGTAAATCAAATTCGTGAATTTACATTAGGGATAATTTTTTACAATTTTTCAAAAATTACGAAATAAAGAGATTAAAATTTAATTTTTCTATTTTTATTTTCTACGATGAAATATTGAAAATCGAATGATTTTTTTAAAATCCCGCATCTATTTTTCGTGCCAGTGTCCCTTGTGGAACGAGAAAATTTTTCGTTCTCTCGCGAAGCAACAAAATTCGTCCAACAAAAGCTCATCTGGTTGAGAAATGAGGGCGGTGGAAGGGGGATGAGGGTTGTCTTTTAATTCGCCCTCTACCAGCTGGAAACGGTCAGAACGTTACGGACCGTGCCCCCAGGAATTTATACTTTTCTTTTTTTTTCGTTCTCCTCTCTTTTCTTCTCTCGTCTGGACCCGAAACGTGAGGGCAAACGTAGCGCTCGCGCGGTATTATAGTAACACGTCGTTCGTGCAGTTGCACTTATATATAGGCGGTACTATTGCAACTCTCTCTCTCCCTCTCTCTCTCTCTCTCTATATATATATATATATATATATATATATATATATATAATATAAATTCAATTATATATATAAATATTACATAATTTATATGTATAAATTCAATATATTATATATAATATAAATATAAATTCTCTTTCTCTTTCTCTCTCTCTCTCTCCATATATATATATATATATATATATATATATATATATATATATATATATATGGAGAGAGAGAGAGAGAAAGAGAAAGAGAATTTTCTGAGGGAGCAACGTGCTGGTCGCAGATGACGCGGCCCGTTCCGGAGAAAAGAGAGAGAGACGGTAAATGCTTTCGGTGCATACCGTCCGCGTTATTTCGGTTCGTACCCCACCTAGTGCCTCGTACGCTCGCCACCAACGCGTCCGCGATATATATAGTCTTTCATACGCGATGGGAATAATATTTTCATAAAAATAAATATTAAGATATAAAAAAAAAATTTCGTTACGTTATCAGTAATTATTTCAGAATAAAATATATTTTTTATCTTTGATAAGTATTGATAATATAGCATAAATAATATTGTTAATATTTGTCGTTTGAGAGAAAGGTAAGAATGTTAAAGATTTTTTCAAATATAATTATAACGATATAAAATAAAATAAAACAATTATCAATAATTATTTGCGATTTATTCGACTTTAGATAGAAGATTGAATTTTCGTTTCTTCCCTTCTCAACACACTTGAAACTATCACTCGACTAAAATTGAAAACACGCATTCCCAAGTGTCCCATCGGAATTACAAATATTTGTCCAATAAATTTCGAATAAAGGATTAAATTCCTCCGGGTTCGAGAACCTTTAAGATTTTGCCCCAAATGTCTTTACCTCTGTATTATTGTTTTTATTTATTTTTTGTCTCCACCCTCGTTCCATTCGAATCTCCATCCATCCGTCGTGCACATCCCGTAGAAAAGATTTTGCTTTTTTCCTCCCGCTATCTCGCGTACTCGTTTGGTTTCACGAGATTTTTAACAATGAAAATCGGACAATCTGAGATTTCACCGTCGTTCGCCAGGTGGTACGAGTCGTTCGACTCGCGTCACGAACCTCCCTCTCCCTGTAGAAAAATTCTCGCGTTCGAACGAAAATCCTGTGCAAGGAGGAGAAAGAAGGATCCCTAAATTCGACCGATATATCTATATATATTTATATATATATATATATATACATATATGTATACACATATATATATATATATATACATATATGTATACACACATATATATATATATATACATATATGTATACACATATATGTATACAGCTATGATATATATATGTATATATACACGTGAGTAGCCCCCCTCTTTTCTCCCCTGCACGTCGTGCATACACAGTAAAGGGAACGTAGACGAGAAGCTGCTGAGCACCTCTGGAAACCTCGCATACCTGAGCGACGACAATGCCAATGCCTACGGGTTTGCCCTACGGCGAACGATCTGTTCCTTCGTACACTTTTTGTATACCTATATATATATATATAAGGTACGTGTACGTTTTCTTCGCGTGGCCCCCGGGCGAGAGAGGGCTCTGTTGCTCTCTATGTCCATGTGGTGCACGAGCCTCTCGACGACTACGTAGCTATATATATATATGTATTGTCGTATTTAGTCCTATATATATAATCGTATATAGTCTTATGTACTGTATAGGTATGTAGAAATGTATATATATATATATATATATAGGGGGGCGGGGCGAGAGAGAGAGAGGCGTATGGAGCGTGTTGCGTTTGCGGGGACAACGCGTCGAGCTCGTCACTGTAGTGCATTGACTTCTCTCTTGATAAACGTTAATGCGAGTCGCGCGCGCGCGACTCTCGTACACCATTCCTCGATTCGTCGTACTCACGCGACGTTTACGAACAGAGGTGGAAATGAGAGCGCGGTGGTAAAATGATCGCGAAAGAAGGAAATCCGTCCAGACGAGAAGGAAGGATTTGCGGTGAAAGAAAATGAAAAATTTCGACGAAATTGTTGTTTTTTTTTTTTAAATTTTAATTTTGTTTTTTTTTTTATTGGCAAATTTTATTAATTAGATTTTAAACGATTAATGAAAAATCGATTTGCGATCTGATTAAATTAGCTCCGATAACGATTAATCGAAAAATAAATAATATCGTAAGATTACTTTGATTTTTGTTTATTTACTTTTTCATTTCTCATTAATTTTCCATTCGTCGTGAAAACAAAAAAAAACAAATCTCTTGTCGATTTTTCTCGAATCGTCGTTTTTCCAATAAGTCTCGATAGGAGAGCGATGTGAATTAAAATTAAAAAGTCCTCGCTCTCCTTACGATGAATCGAGGAGTGGCAGTTGAACTCAGGGCCGGGGGGGGGGGGGTGGCAGGACAACGTTAACGTTGACTGTGGGAAGTTGAGCGAGAAGTCAAGTAATTTCGTATTAAAAGTCAGAATTAAAAGAACATAGGAAGTAAGACCAAGGAGGGTCTTGATGACGATGATGAGAGAAGAATTTCATAGCACGGATCTCCCGTTATTAAAAAAAATAAGATTTCGCCTTACCTCGTGGAGATGTTCGCACGACTTTGTCTCTCCCCCGTCGTTAATAAGCGACGAGAGCAACAGAGAGAGAGAGAGAGAGAGAAGAAATAAGACAAAGAATTAAAAAAAATGAAAAAAACTAAAGAAAGAAACGTAAGAAGAAAGACAGAATTCCCCGTGAAAGAAATTAGTAGGGCAGCCCTGAAAACGATCGGGGCCCAAAAGGGTTTGAATATGGATTCCCTACTAGGGATTTTCACAACACAATCCGACTAGGCCCCGACAGGGAAATAACAGGGTTGCCTTATTTATTTAAAAAAGGTCGTAGCGAGGTAAATGATAAAGGGCCTAATCGGGATTCATCAGGGCAGTAGTTATTACAGAGCATACAATATTTGCAAAGTTATTTACACCAATGTCTAGTTTTTATACTTATTTTCCATAGATGTGATGTACATATAAAGTTAATTTAAGCTTTTTAAGCGTTAATTTTACCTGCACGCATGAATATTATTAAAAAAAACTTTTTTTATATTGTGAAATTTATTTTCCAAATTTTCTCAATGTTTATAGAATAGAAATTTTACTATAGATAATTTGTATTCTATTATGAATATTATTATCTGTAGTAAAATTCTCAAATTATCTGTAGTAAAATTTGCATTCTATAAATATTTAGAATGTTTGGAAAATAAATTTCACAATATAAAAATAGTTTTTTTAAAAATAATATTCATGCGTGCAGGAATAACAGCACATGTACCTACGTACAACACCGTTTGGTTGTTGTATGTGCTCACCGCGCGACGAGTATGTAGTTCCGCCAGCGGCCGATGGGCGGCGCATGGGCGAGCGCTTTCTCGCACGCGTAGTCGTCGCCCGCTGGCATTATAAAGCGGCAAGCTGACCGATAATTTAACTCATTATCAATCTATGGATGTGTAACGAAAATTTAGATGCAAACATTGATTATAGAGGAATTCTATAAACAAAGGCACTAACTTTACATTTTTCACCATTTTTACTTATAAATTACCCCCGGGCGAAGCCGGGCCGGGTGGATAGTAATAAATAACCCTTTACCCGAAGAAAATTGTTTTCATTATTGCAAAACATCTCGCTTGATATGTATCCACTATTATTATTATTATTTGGTAGTTTTATTTGCACATCCTTGTCGCAAGGATTTTTACAAACTGATATGTATCCACTAATAAAGCTGGTAATTATAGGGCAGTAATAGGGTTGCTTCACGGCTTCGATTCGGTTCTGGCAGGGTTCTGTTGAGGCAACCAGCCGGGCCCTGATTTATAGGCCTCTTTAGGTCCTCACTGACAAAGTGTGACCGGCCACCAAGGGACCTAGTCAGGTGCCCTGTTAGGGCCTTTGTAAAGTGAGGGGAAAATAATCGGGACCTAGTCTAAGCCCTGGCAGAATTCTTACTTGGGTCCCGGACGTTAAGAGAATGCCACTTGACTCCGATCATTTTACCATCTTTCGTGTGAGAGAGCACGAAGAAAGAAAGAAAGAAAGAAAGAAAGAATGAATCGAGAGAAACTCCTCGCGGCTGTTTCCTAACCCCCGTAACTTTTTTTTTTTTTTTTTTTCATTTTTCCCCACCCATTTCACATTTCTCTACGTAATATACGACGTTCGTCTCTGGTTCTCCTCGACGTCAATATGGCGTCGGTCGCGAAGGGCTCGTATCTCTTTTAAGGGGATGAAAATATGCACCCCATGGAGACGAGCGATCGAGGAAGGGTGGGAGAGGGGAAAAGGGAAGAAATACTCGATGAAGGATAAGAAGAGGAGGGGAAGGGTGGGGGGGGCGAGGGTACTTTACCGCCTCGAGCCAAAAGCGACGACTACGTCGTTCTCGTCCTGGGTAGAGCACTTCATTTTCTCTCCAAGGACACACCCGGTCCTTTCGTTTTTCAGTCAAATTCTTCCCTCTTCGTACGACGCAATGGCGTCACCAGCGTTTCAAAGTCTCTCGCCTGGAGACTTTTTGTTTTTGTTTTTTATAGTCTTTTTGTTTTTCCTCGCGCAAACCCTCTTTCGGAACGTGAAAAGCGATCGTCACTGCTCCGTGAACCCTGTGCAAGGGAGAAAGGGCTTTCGCGCACCCTACACCGTGCCCTCAGGAATGTCCCTCATATTGCTCCTCGCTCGCCCTTTGTCCGGTTACTGTCCATTGACGCATAAACAATGCGCGAATATTGTAGTGGGTTCGTTTCGTACTGTGCGAACGTGTTGGTATACCTATATAAGAGCGTTGAATATGAAACAGCCGGTTAAAATGGACCGGTGACGGGAAGGAGGGAGGCGAAGGGGGAGGGGGTGCAGATTTTCCTGGAAAAAGTTTGATTTCGTAACAAACCCAAACCCAAAATAATGAAAACGTTATCCTCGTACGAATTATCGACATATTTTTATTTTACAATTTTGTTTTTTGATCTTACAAAAAAACAAATTGTTTATTTGTTATTTTTTAAATTATTTTTTCATACGTCGATTTACTTTTTTGTCGATTATTTCGAACGTTTTATAAACGTCACGATTGAAAAATCTTTCGAAAAATCGTCAAAATCGTCTTGCTACGTGCGGAGGGTTGAAATTTTTTTCATTGGAATAAATCATCGTTTCTTCTTTCCCATGTACCAAATTGCCCCACATTATACGTCGCATACTTTCGCGTATATCGTTCGCACAACGCGCACCACCACGTACGTGCTTCACAATGCGAACGACGTATACCGTAGTGGGCGGAAGTCTCTGTCTTCTGTTTTCCCTTCCTCGCTTCAGCCCCTCTACCCCGTCCCACTATACAGTTCCTCCGTTCACTACCGCCCGTGAAACGAAGGAAGCGAAGGGAACTGCCGCGTGAATTCTAATTTTCCGGTTCGTTCTTCTTTTTCCCCGTTTTTTTCTCTCTTTTCACATTCTTTTATTTTTATTTTTTATTATATAGTGCGGGATTACATCGGGGACGAGAAAAAAATTATAAAACCTCTGGGGTGTATGTCCCCCCCCCCCCTTCCACCCTCGTCTCCCTCATCCGCCACTCGTTTGTCAACCTTCCACCCCGCACAACCCCTCGGTCATCATGACGATCATGAGAGTCATTTTGTAGTCCCGAACGATTAATGATTTCCTCGGAGGTCAATCGTTCCGTCCGGCCCTAATTAATTAGTCGTGTTAGTAGTAAGTCCTCGGCGCTCTCTTTCTCTTTCAAAGAACTTTTATCCTACCCACGGTGCTCGATGCCCCCTCTACCACTCTTTCGTCGAGTTGCCGGTGACGATAACTTTGTCCGAGTCCCATACTCTTATATGTGTTATGAGTGTAGGTAGATACGTATGGCGAGATATATTTATATATATATTTGTGTATGTATGTATGTATGTATTCATAGTGTGTATGGTATGGTATAGTATAATATTAGGAGCGGTCGAAGAGGGTTATCTGGCAGGAAATGGTCGTTGTAACTCTCTCTCTCTCTCTCTCTCTCTCGCTCTCTCTCTCCCTCTGGTTCTCTTCGACAACCTCGGACAATTATAGGGCGCTGGTCGAGACGAGACTAAATTATTGGGTTGATTACTAAATAAATTAAAAAAACAAAATTAATATCGACTCGAAGAGAGGAGATTTTAAAGTTATTTTCAAGAATTTTGAAGCCTGGAAGGATTACAAGAACGAACGAGTAAAAATAATTAATTACGGTAGTTTAAAAAAAAATTAATTACATGATAAAAATTGGCAATGACCAATATTAATTTGATCCAAAAATAATGCACTTTTTTGATTTCTTGCTTTTTTTGTTTACAAAGCGTCTCACGTTACGAGACAAACGTTGATTCGAATGTGTAATAAATCCATCGTTAACTTTGTCGATACGTCGAGATTTCTCTTTTTTCAAATTTATTTTTCGTTCGTTTAGGAAAACAGGATTGTTCTCGTAGCTTTCTCACGATACGCAACGAAGTTTTCTTGTTGTTGTTGTTATTATTGCCGTTGTTTCTTTTTTCTTTATTTCCGGACGAGATAGAATTGGATTTATCGTTAGGTAGAAATTGTTACATTTTTTTGCGATCGTTTCCATTATAAAAGGATAGCGGGTATGGAAGGCAGGTTGGCAGGATACATCGTTGTGGAGCAGGTACGTTCGCGATGGATCACTTGAAAAACCGGTAATACTAAACGCGATATATATATAAATATACACAGAGAATGCCTCCAGCATCTCCGGTGCTATGGGAGAAGTCAATCGTGTAAAAACGTTGGTGTGCATCGACGTTCTCTAATTTTCGCCTTCTCTTCCCTCGCGCCATTTTCCACCGGACGAACGGAGTTTATCCGCGCCAACTTTGTACTTATAACGTATATTATGTGGAAAGAGTAACCAGTTCGCGTAATAACCCCATTCACCATCGATATGCCCACTTTTAATGGACCAATATATATACCGTACATTAAAAGTATACAGTATGTATACTTTGTATGTATACAGGGTGGTAGGCAGTTATGAATACACAGAAAATATCCAGGTAGTCGGGGTCGGTGCGAGCAAAACGGTTTTTTTAAAATTATCCTACGACAAAAATTGGCCGAGATATTAATTCGCAAAGTTTGAAAGTTTGAGCTATGAGCCAACGGTGCAATCGAACGCGCTCTCGATAAATGCCGGGGTCGCCGGTTCGAGACCCGCTCGGGACATTTTTTTTGAGCAATTTTTTTTTATAGATCTTGACAAATTAACTATTAATAAACGAACGACGAGTCGACGCGTTAAAAGAAAATAATTTTTCCGTTCACTCAAACGCAATGGAATCGATGACATTGCTGGCTCATAGCTCAAACTTTCAAACTTTGCGAATTTATATCTCGGCCAATTTTGATCGTAGAGCAATTTGAAAAAAAGCATTTTGTTCGTACTGACCTCAACTACACAAATATTTTCCGTGTGGGATAATTTTCAAACACCCTGTATATATCGCACATTAAAAGTGCACGTATAAACATATATAGAATGCATATAGTGTTATAATACCTCGAAATGTACATAAATATGCATTTATATACATCTATCCATGTATAAGTGGATGTGTAATATAGTTGAAAACGAGCAATTAGAGCTGGAATAGCGTGCTCCAGGGTGTTCACTCTCGGTTCATACTTTGCGTGCCTCTCGTTACGCCAGACACCGATGAGATGTGGAATCGATCAGTCTAACCAATTTTATAAATTCGTTCACCACGATATCTTCGAATCGTTCTGTACAAAAAATCGGCCACTCGTACGAGAAACGTGGTATGATTTTTTCTCGATAATAATTGCAAATTATCGTTTCGACTCATTATTATTGTTTCTAAAAAATAAAAATAAAAATACAAAATCAGAAAAGATTTTTACCCCAACTACACGTTGGAAAAAACGTCGTAATATTCAAACATTTTAATCACAACAGTTGAGAGATTGAGAATATTTAATTGCGCAATGTTTAATTAGCGCAAAGAAATCTTTTATGCGAAATAAATTAGCTCGTATTTTAACGAGCTTATTTAATTAACAACATTTCTTTTAATGAAATTAATTGAACGAATTTGGACGTAAATCCTAAAAACGATTGTTATCGAAATAATTCATTAATTAATCGTATATTAACGATCGATCCACAAAAAAAAACATCTGTTCGAACAATCGATTATCGATTAATCGAACGATTCGATTATTTATAAGAAAATCGCGATAACATTGACCCCGTGGGCTCGATTATCTCACCACCCTCGTTTCATCGAGCCCGATGTGTGCCGAAGTCATCTGCATATTCTTATTTTTCTTTTACTTAATATCTCTCTTTCTCTCTTTCTCTCTCTCTCTCTCTCTCTCTCTTTCACCGTCTTCGTCCCTCTCTTTTCATAAATCCTTTCTGAATCGAGTGACTCCGGTGTACTGTTAGGGCGCAGCATGTGGCTAACTGTAAAGCGTCAAGTTGCTCCGCGTGTTTGTGCGCGCGCTGCGCTTGGTCGCGTAGCCGGCGAGTTCGACTCTCGTTCCCTGAGTGGCGAGAGAGCGACGGCTCGGGGGTTGGCGGGAGAGGGGGGGGGGAGTTATATGAAAAACGTACGTAGTGGAAAGCGAGAGACAAAAAAGAATTACACTCGTAAAAAAAACAACAATAATAATAATAATAATAATAATAATAATAATAATAATAATAATAATGATAATAATAATATAAACGAGCCAAGCTGACTTTTGCATCGAAACAGAACGCGTCACCTGGCACGCAAGACGTGTACCCACTCTTTGATGGCGCGATGCAGCGCGAAGGAGCTTCCGTGCACTCGACAGTATACCCTAATTACGCACTTGGTTGAAGTTTCCGTATACGCATGCCTATATCTATATATTTATATATTTAAGTGCAAATCTATATATATATATATGCGTACGGGTAAATGTATGTGTATATATATATGGGTGTGTGTTTGTGTGTTTGTGTGTGTAAACTCAGAGTGGTTAATACGTACACACAGTTTTATTGCCCTCGTGCACAGGAACTCGACCATCATAGAACGAGCGTAAAACACGAAATCCGAGTTTGAACGCACAAGTTAAATAAAAAGTTCGACGATAATGATAATAATATTAAGTGAACGAAAAATAAATAAAATCTATAAAAAATACGTTATCATCCGCGCGACATGGCAATCTCCTCGTTAAATCGTGGATAAAACGGATTTACCGGTCATTGAACACGTAACACTTATGGATAAAACGAGAATAAAGAATTTCAAAAAAAAAAAAAAAAAAAAAAAAAAAGACATCACAGTGACACGATCTCGTTGCTCGAGCGTCGTTACCGAAACCCTTGTCGACGATTAATTTCGTTCGATATATCAAAATATTATATTGAAAATTTGCAATAAAAAAAAAAGATCGATAAAGTCGTGATAAGAAAATTGTTGATTTTTGATTTGGATCGAATAACAAAAATTCATATCGATCGAGATAATATATTTTTTAATCGGTAATTTTGTTGTTATCCTTGAATAATTTCCGCCCGAGCGATTAAAGATCTTTGTTGTTGACGGTCGTACTCGTAGCGTACAATGATTCTTGAACATAGAAGGCACGACGAGAGACGCTCATCGCGTCTTGTAATAGGTCAGTGGCACTCTCGGTCGAAGACTCGAGCGCTCTTCGAGTTTATGTTTTCGCGGTACGGAGCCGGTACATGCAAATATATATGTATGTATGTATAAATGTATATACATATGAGTATGAAAAAAGAAACGGTATTCGCGAGGATCTCGAAAGAGTCCCGTCGTATCATGGTGTGTGTGTGTGTTTGTGTGTGTGTGTGTGTGTGTGTAACGCAGCGTACGGGAGACAAGGTGAAAGAGAAGGACTCCGAAAGATATAAAGGGCGTACACGCGTTTGCCGGGTGCAGAGATCGGATCCATTCTCGAGCGATGTTTCTTTATTTTTTTATTTTTATTATTATTATTTTTTCTTTATTTTTATTTTCGTTCCTTCTTTCTTTCTTTCTTTCTTTCTTTCTTTCTTTCTTTCCTCTTTCTTCTGAAGTTGGGCTTGGTCCTCGACGAGAGGAAACATATGCATGTATACATGTGTGTATGTGCGTTTGTGTGTATATAAACAGCCGTGAGGCGGAGCGAGGAAAGAGAAAGAGGAAGATAGAGAAGACCGGAGTATAACGGAACCTCGTCGTGAAACGTCGTCCCCTCTCCCTCTCCCTCTCTCTCTCTCTCTCTCTCTCTCTCTGTGCTCACTTACTTTTGCCTCGTATACGCTTTTACTACTATACACTTACTATACACTCGCCGAGTTCCCCTTAGGCATAAGGCCTGCACAAGCCGTAGAGCGACTACGTCTCTCGTTCGTGGCATAAGTACCTATGTCTTTACCTATCTCGCCGTTTCCTATACTGGGGGACATCAACGAGCTTGTCGACTTGTCCTCTGCTTTCATCGACTATCTATCTCGTTAGATTGGCAAATAAATAAAAAATCAAAATATCTTTTATTAACGGTTATGATCATTATTATTACCGTTAAATATTATTATTATTGTTGGTGTTGTTATTATGGCGATTTAACGATATTGAAAAATGTTTCATTCGATAATTACGGTAATAATAATTATGATCAGTGTCACTAACGTCGAATCAATTATTTTTTTCATTTAATCAATTTGTAATAATAATGAATATTGATACTGTTGTTGATAATTAACTGAACGATCATTATCGCATATTTTAGCCAGAGTTCGTTTCAACATGTTATTTATAATAATCTTCATTGACATTAATTATACGATTTTGAATCATTTTTTGTTTATTTATCGTGTTATTATATTATTTTGTTTTATCTTACTTTTCATCGGTAAATCTGTATACCGAATAATTAATCATTGTTTCGATTCGATTATTAAATCGTAACGATCATTTTCTCCCCGAACGATCAAAAGAATAATTATTATGAATTTTTATTCATTTTCATTTAATTATTTTTTTTTATTTAATTAATTCTCACATTTAAAAATCAATATTTCTCCAATTATCTAGACACGAGCATCGAGACTTTTTACGCGAAATATATCCACCTGTACCCCGTGACATTACAGTAATCGTGTACTTATGACATTGCATAGAAATTCATCGATAGTCAAGTCCAAGGTAAAAACTTGAAAATTTGTCTGCCACTTTGCATTCGCCAAAACTTACGTTATACGAGACAAAACAATCTTAGCACGCAGTTTGAATGAATCCCTCGTCGGGTCATTAGAGCCTCGTTAATAGGGTAACCCGTTAATTAGAACATTAACCCGTCGCACCGCGAAATGATCTAATCACTTGATCACGTGCCGCACGATACTTTATTAACCGAGGTTACTCCTATTTTATACCAAAGTCAGTTTTCTTTTTATTTTCCTCACCGGATTAAAAGGCGAATTAAAAAGGTGCTGTACGAAGCTGAAGATTTATTTCTATAATCTCTCGCTTTCTCTCTCTCTCTCTTTCCTCAATCTCCCTCCTCCCTTTCCCTCTGTCCTTTGTATTATTTTTTTTCTCACTCGATCCTCCTCGTTCCTCCAACTCGCGTTTTATATGTATCGAATCCGTACGAGAGTCAGCCGGCCTAACGTAAACAGGGATTAAGTCCGTTTCTTTTTTCTTTTTCTTTTTCAATTCTGGGTCATCGATGTCGAGGTGAAAAGAAAGGCTTTGCACCCATTTGCTCCAGAAACTGAAACCCACATAATAATGCTTCGAATTAACGTTCTACGTATTTTATATACACCTCGCTCGCGTGTATAAAGCATTGTCGAAGAAACTAATACAAGGTCGTTAATTGCATTTCGAATTGATCGATTATCGATCCTCGTTGGTGAACGTTCGAGCTTGAATCCTTTCTAACGATTGTCGATGTGATCGAATGCTCGAGACGTTCGATAGAACAAGATGAAAAAAGAATTTTTCCGGACTGAAGAAACACTCGGATTTTGGTCTTTGTTTCACAGGCTGGGCGAAGGTTGAGACGTTCGGATTTTAACTTTTGTTTTTTTGTTTTTTTATCGTTGTTTTTTTTTCTTTCACGAGCGATAGGCGCACCTGCCTTCATCCTGAGGTCTTCTCGAGGGTCTCAGCTGCTCTCGTCGACGAAATCTCACGCAACGACGTAGCTTTTACTAAATACCTGTATTCATCGGTTTCGGAGGGTAAAATGTAAGATTTTGTTTCTTTTTTTTTTTTTTTTTTTTTTTAAGTTAAGTTTCTTCGTACATTCTCAGCCTTCGTGGCCGCACAAAAACGAGGTCGATCGTTCAATTATACATCCTCGTAGTGCTTCTCGTTCGTATTTCACGTTTCTTTTTCTCTCTTTGCCACACTAAAATGGCTTCGTATACTTTTGAGGTTATAGCGTATCGAGGAATATTTTGTACGGACGGATACAGGACACACGACTCGATCGCAAAATGTCAAGGTGAAAATCGAAAGAGGGAACAATCGACATCGATCGATTCGCGACGATCGATTCATTCATTAAAGTTTGTGGTAGGACGGTTGGTGAATCAAATTTATATTTGATATAAATGTTTGATTGTTACGCTCGATTTATTCGCAACGTTTAGGTCGAAAACTTAAAAACCCGTATTTCTAGATTTTTTCACGTTTTTAACGATAAATTAACACAAAACGGGATTGTAATCGTGATATTCGTGTTACCTGGGAAATTTCTGATTTTGTGATTAGCTTACAAAGTCTTTTTGGACGAAACAAAATTTTGACCCCCTCCAACCCTCCAAAGTCTCGAAAGTAAATTACGACTATATCGTCACGTTCCGAGGGTCCAGATTTTTTTTCCCCTCCAAAAAGGCTTTAATTGAAAATTACAGAATCGCAAATTTTCCGTACAACACGAATTTCACTTTAAAAATTATTTTTTGTTTCAATTTATCGGTCGAAAGACGAGGAACTAAATTTTCTCGTATTTTTCGTTATTCGATAAACACGACGTTAAAATGACCAATATAACGAACTTGGCGCGTACCCCGCCCGACTTAATCACCGGAAAACAAACATACACGCATCTAGCGTTCGCGAAGATAATTTTCTCATACGTGGCACAAAATCTCCCGAGCAATCTCGTTTCGTTCATCGTCTCGGTGTTCGGTATATCATGAATGATTCGTGATATCAAAATCTGATAAAACAAACCAGATAACGCGGAACCAATGAAAGAACAGAGAGAGCGAGAGAGAGAGAGAGCAAGAAAAAAAACAGCATCGACGAGAGTCGATTGCGTCGAGCGACCTCGAACGAGCGTCGAACGTCAGCGACGAATCGAGGAAAAGGGCTTTGTCGCGATCGTCTATCGTAATACGACGCAAGAAGCTCGCGTCATTTCCTCCCGTGACTAATCTCGCTAAGCAATCCGACGTAGAAAGAGAGAGTAATTAAAAAAAAAATATTTCGATAAAAATATCAATTTTATTATCGAATAATAACGGCAAAAATTGTAACGGTTCGTAAAATTTGCCAAGATTATGTTTTTATTTCATATTTATTCTTCGCTCCGACGCTCCGACAACCATTCGTGTCAAGGTATAATTCACCCGTTCTTTTTTTCTTTATTTTCTTACACATTCGTGAAAAAACAAAACGTGACTAAACAAATTATTTATTCACTCGTTTATTTTATTTCATTTATTCGTTGCACCGTTCGAAGCGTTAAATATATTTATCTTCTTTTATTTTTATTTATTTTTTTTATTTTTTAACGACCACGACAATACCGTGCAAACGTGTGCAACGCGTTCCAATGCAATCGTTAAAATGATCTGTGCGTGACGAGAAAAAAGAAACGGAAAAGAATCGGTCTCTTGACTCGTTGCTCCATTCTCAACTCTCGTTTAACATTAGGAACTCCCCAGTAGCTTCTCTCGTACGCCGACACGACTGTTGTACAATTCGTACCCGGCAGAGGGCGCCACTTGGCCATCGCCACCACGTTACTCTCTATTACAGAGAAAGTATGCGCATCGTTCTCGCTCGAGACTCGGAAGTACACCGACGAAATCGAATCCGTCATTACGTTATTACAACCACGGAAAACTCACAATAATAACCAATAAAAAATCATTAAAGCGACGCTAAAAGTCTACCGGCGACGACGATTTAAACGACGCTCTAATCACCTCGTAAATCGTGCTCTCGATTCGTGGCGGGAAATACGAAAGTCACGAACTTTACGACTCTCGATTCGACAATATAAAAAAAACAATTATGAAATAAACGATCTCGTGAAATAACAGGACTGACAATTTTTGTCCTCCGCCGACACACGTTCGACGTAAGTAGTTTTATGGGTGTCCAAATTTTTAATCGATTATTTACAAATGGAGAACGTTGAAAAAATGATAATTCGGAAAAAATTTCGAGGGGAAAAAATATATATTACAACCGGATGTTCGTATCTCGATAACGCAGTCTCTCTCTCTCTCTCTCTGTCTCGAGTCTCGCGCGCTCGCTGGACACGAATCGTTACGTCGAACGTAACATCGCGTTGTTCCAGAGCGCGGAATACGGCGCCGCCGTTACGGAGAGAACATCGGCATCGCGCGAGACTAGCGCAGAAGGATAGATCGAGCGTTGGCGATAAGGGAAAACGCGGCCGGGAGCCAACGGCGGAACGCATGAGCAAGCTGCGTACTTTTTTTAAAATACTTTTTCATTAATTCTTTTTTTCTTTAATTTTTTTTATTTATTTCCTTTATTTATCTCTCTCTGTTCCTTTTTCTTCTTATTCTCACGTCTTGCTCAACGCGATCGTCCAACGTAGTGTATACAACACACGGGAATTTGCATCGCGAGAGACCATCTCGCACGCTTCGCGGCTGCTTAGTTTTTCCGCTGTAAGTATATAGCAAAACCTCGGAATCGGGCCATTATAACTTTACGGTTAAGGAGCCCGACCGAGACTTGGAAAAATCTCGAACGTACGGAAATTCAGGCAAAATTTCAATATTATTATCGCGTCTCTAGATATTTTTTCAATTTTTTTTTACGTTCGTTTATCCAACCTGGTCAATTTTTAATAATTTTTGTCCAATTATTATTATTATTATTATTGCTATTATCGTTGTTGGGAAATAAGCATATTTCTACAGATAAATCGATAATTAATAATAATGATAATAAATAATAACAATAGTGCTCCATCTAGATAAATAATTAAAACACCGTCTCTCAACTAGACACGAATTCCCTCAAACATATAAAAAAAAAGAATGATTTTAATTAAGGATCGTCACGTAAAAAAAAGATTTGGTCCAATCGTAAATCGAAAACAATTGGTATCGCGTGTGACTAATCTCTCTATATATAAACGTGAGCCCGTCTCGTTCCGGTGATCGCGCGAGATTGGGGAAATAGTGTACCCACTACCTACTACTATAATCGCGTAGCCATCAGCTACCTAGTCTAACAATAAGGTTTATTGTACCTATAGGTATACTTACCTACGAGTAAGCCCCTCGTCGTGTACGCCCCGACGCGATGGTCAAGATCGCGAGAGCGTCGTTTCAAACGGGCGAAGGAGTAGAAAAATGCGAAATCCTGGTGAGACAGGACGACCTTCGAGCTTCGATCTATTAACACGCCACAACGATTACGGTATAGGCTGCAGTGAGTGACTACACACACACACACACACACACACACACTTACGCGCACACACACACACACACACACACACACACACACACACACACACACACACACACACACACACACACACACACACACACACACACACACACACACACTTACGCACACACACACACACACACACACTTACGCACACACACACACACACACACACACACACACACACACGCGCGCACACACACACACACACATCCTCTGTATGTGTGTATTTGTGCGTCGAGACTCGCGAGAAATTGCTAAGAGGGGAAGAACGTGAGGGGGGGGGGGGGAGAGTCGAACACGAGACGAGAAAGACGAGAGACAAACTCCTCCGGCCGTGGGAGAACACCTCGGGGCTCCTCTTGCCTGCCTCGACGCTTCGACGTACGCTCGGGCCTGCGGAGTTGTTGCACTGTTGCACTTTTGAAAAATCTACACGAGGAATGAAAATCGTGAGAAAAAAAAAATTGTTCTTTCTTATTGATGAACAAATGTTGGATGCAAGATCTTCGTTTTTTGAGTTTTATCGTACTTTAGAAAGAATTAAAAACGATTTTTGTGTAAAAATTATCGACTGGTGGGATTTGATTGAATTTTTTTGATTACAATTTTTTTTGTTAGGAATTGAAACGGAGAAATGAAAAAAAATATATTTGCAAGATATTCTCGTTACTTTTTCTTCTCGACTCGAGAGTACGATGGGATTTTACCTGCGATCCAAGTCTCGTATCTTGGAACCCTCGATCGCGTTTTCTCAGCACGATTTTCTTACGCACACTTCCTTCGCTAATTTGAATTACGTACGGCTCGTCAAGATCGAGTCGACACGACGCAAAATCCGCTGGGACGCCCCTCAAGTTTGCCAAGAGTGGAAAAAAAATACACACACACACACACATACACGCGTTAAGCGTTAAAGATCAGAAGGTAAAGAGAAAAAAAAATCAAAGTTGTAGTAGCGAAGAAGCCTCTCGTTTTTCCTCTTATCGTTCCTCGTCATCTCATCTGGAAGTGAGCAGTGAAATCGAGGTGGATGGGAAGACAAGGGAAGAGGCGTGGGAGAGTGAAGCGATTGGAAAGTGGTGAGGGTTGCAAGAGCGAGCTGAGAATCAGAAGAAGAAGAAGAAAAAGATGATGATGAAAGAAGAAAAAAAAATGAGCGCGCGACCCGTTGTCGACGGTCAAGGGGAGACTTCCGGTGGCCACGCGATGCGCCCCTCTTCTTCTTCTTCTTCTTCTTCTTCTTCTTCTTCATCTCGTGGTTTTTTTTTATTTCGTTGTGTGTGTATTTTTTTCTTACTTTTTTTTTTCATTCTTGTCTTCCACACAAAGAAGAATCCGACAACGTCTTCGTCGTGGAAAGAAGAGTGAGCGAGGGCAACGAAAGAGGAAGAACCGAGACGAGGAGACTGCGGGCTTCTCCCATTTTGCTTCCCCTCCCCTCCTTACGAGCTATAGTCGAGCTTGAGTATTGTAGCGACGAGATATATATAGTTTTATTGCTGTATAGTAAACTGCTGAATAGTAGCGCCTTACCTACCTTCGCTTCGTTTACCTCGCGTTTTCGCGGTGAAAGAAAACGACACGAAGAGTCAGATGGGGAGGATACAACGTATCTCGCGCGTTTGCCACTACGAAGCGAGTATAGTGCTCCGTTTCTTCTTTTTCTTTTGCCACTGCCACATGACGCCATCGTTACGGGACGAAACATTTCGCGGATAAATTTGTATACGAATTTTGAATTTTTCTTTGTTTTTTTTTTTTTGGAAATTTGAAACTTTTTGATTATTTATGGCGTTTATTTATTATGCAATATTTATTATCTTATTCTAATATTCTATAATGATATATACATAGCGTGACAAGGCCTCGGTTTCGACAAATAAATTAATCAGCAAAAAACTTATTCTCCGTTTCGATGAGAAACATAAATTTTCCATAAAATTTGTTCCATTTATTTACCGTAACAAATAAATTCTTAAATCGAATATAAATTTGCCAAAAACGATACAAAATTGTATCAATTTCTGCTCAATCTCGTCGTTATTGCTATTTCCTTTCAAAATTCGAAAAATCAACAATCTATAATTCACAATATATTTTCTTTCCTCGACGAAGAACAATCGTTCCAATCGTTTCGTTCGTAAAATCAAGATTGAAAGATTTATCTCTCTTTCTCTCTTTCTCTCTTTCGCAGTGGTGAAAATCAACTACGATATTAGTAGCAGGATCGGCGATAGCATTGCCGTGGGGGGTCGTTAAGAGTTCTCGTTAAGTACGAAGCCGTGCGTCGTTTCGTACGTACGCCCGTGCGTGTGTAAGTGTAAAAGCCCATCTGCGAGTCACTACGCAATGGTATACAACGAATCGCGCGAGTCAGAGGGTGGGTGGGAGGGGGTTGGCAAGGAAGAAGGGGGATGGCAAGTACCAGCTCGATGTACGTACCAGAGAGAAAGGTAGGAGCGAGGAGCGTGTAGAAGCCACAGTAGCTAAAGTAGCAAAGAGGCCTCCTCGCCGTGCTATCTTGGTGCGAATGCTTTTCTCCTCGTTCTCCCTCTCTCCCTCTCTCTCTCTCTCTCTCTCGTCTTTGTCACCGTTCTTTGCCTCTTCCGCCATACTCCTACTACACGTTTAACACTTCTGTTGGCTATAACTATATATTATAAATACTACTTCCACGGTTCTTCTACCACCCCATTTTCTATGCCATTTGCTGTATAAGACGCTCGGTAACGTTCTCTCGGAGCAGCATCCCGGCAGTTACAGAAGTGCTCGACTCTCGGTCCGGAGAGTGGCGTGGTGGCTTCGTTCGTTGCCGCCGCTTCTGACCTCGAAATGCTTCGCGGTTTTACGGAGTAGAGATAAACCTCGTTTTATAACTATCGAGTCGTGGCCAACGGCAAAATAACGCTGGGGAAAACGCCATGATAAAAACAAAAGAAAGAGACGGGGCGTTCCTTCTCCACCCACCCTCTCTCGACCACGACAACGACGACGACGACTGTCGCATCGCACTTTTCGAGCGAATGAATTCGTCGATCCGCGACACGTTTTGCAATTTTATAATTCGAGTCGTGTAAATTTTCATCGTACTGATTAATTGCAACCTTTTCATCACGAGAGACGAGACTTTATGGATATATTGAAAATTTGAAATTTTTAAGCAATTTCATTCTTTTTATGCGGAAATTAATTTTTTCTTTACCGTAGATTTGATATAAGATAATTTTATCATTTGTAACGATTCTTCCGTAATACAGAAAAAAATTTAATCGTATTTAAATTATTAAATATCATTTAATTCAATTTAATTATTAGACGTAAAGAACGAACGAATGATTGTTCGATCGATAATCAAATGATCCAAAATGCATTAATACATACAAATTATTTTCCCCTTTTTTTCTTTAGTTTTTCCATTTCTTACTTTTTCTTCCGTCCTACTCGTTAAAGTGAAACCAGGGTTCATCGTGCGTCGGTACGTAATTCGTCGCGATCGAAAGCCGTTGCATACACAACCGACAAACCATTTTCCATTTCTGGACTCACTTATATATATATATATATATATATATATATATAAGTGAGTCCATATATATATATATATATATATATACAAAATGTGCATCGAACGCTCCGCTTTCTTCTCCAGTTTCGGAACTCGTCCGTCCCGTCGCGTATCGCGCGTTCTTCCCGCGAATTTCCCCATTCGCGCAAAAATTCCTCCTTTACTTTCTACTCTGGTGGAAATAAAAGCGGTATTAGGCGTTGTAAATCAACGTCGTCGTGAGAAGAGACGAACGTCTCTCGTCTCTCTCTCTCTCTCTCACCCCTTGCCCTCTCGTCCTCTCTCTTTCTTTCCTCTCTCGTTCTCTCTCTCAGAACAATCGTCTTCGCCATCGTAGCCGAGTACAACGAAGAAACAACATCGTTTACGATCCGCGAGAGTCGAAGACTCGAAGTAACGTCCTACAGAGACAAAGCCTCGCTCTCGTCGAGACGGAATATATATATGACGAATTGACTGTGAATAGCAGAGGGAGGGGGGTGCTGAGGGGTGAAATTAAAAAACAACGAAAAAATGGACGGGAAGTCCGCATATGTTGTCGACATGTGAAACTCTCGTTGCTGGCATTATACGAGAATATTAACTATATATATATATATATATATATATATATAGTATACGTTTCCCAGATCTCACCACCGGTTTTTGATCGACAGCATGTGCTCCACCTCGTCGAGAGCCTCTTGATCTCTTCTCTCTCCTCCCCCCTTTTTTTCCTCTCCGTTTCTCCTCTCTCTCTCTCTCTCTCTCCCTCTGTCTCGTTCTTCGTGGCTCGACGTGCTCCGCGTTGTTGTCGACCCCGTAAAACTCATTAATAAATATGAGTGTAATACCGCATCAGAAACAGACGACGAGAAAATAATATAAAATGGTTTGAGGGAGGGGGAGTTGAAGAATTAACATAGCCTGTGTTTGTGTGTGTGTGTGTGTGTGGTCAAAGAGTCACGTGACCTCTTCTCTCCGGTATCGACGACACGAACCTCGTTTCACGGACGACATCTGTCGACTGGAAATCCAATTAAAAAGGAATGGGACTGTTTTTTTTCATGTTAGAGAGAAAAAAATTGTTTTTTGTTTCAAATTTTTTTTTTTAAATCGTGATCATAAGGAGCGAGAGCGACGAATATTTATCGTACGTTTAAATTCATCTCGTGCGCCAGGGAATCTTATCAATTTTTGACGTGGTTACAATCATTTTGTGAACGGATATTGGCTTTTTTCCTTTTTTTTTCTTTATTCAACGACGAACAAATCAGACACCATCGATCATTTTTTTTTTTTTTTGGCACGAGTCTAAAACAACGAGCGTGGATAATTAGCGCGAGTCGCAATTCTTAATCGTACGAAAACCCGTTGGGCGAGAACGGATGACGAATTGTCCATATCTATGTATAATATTTTTTTTCTTTTTCTTTCGTTTTGCGAAACTCTCGCGCCCACACACGATCGATCGTCGTAATTTGTTATGCGACACTATCGCTCCGGGGCATTATGGCAACGAGATATAAAATACGACAGAGATCTCTCGCTTGAAAAAAAAAAAAAAAAAAAAAAAAAAAAAAAAAAAAAAAACCTGCATACATATATGTATAACGTACGAGCGACGCGAAGACAGATTCGTCGCGAGGATGATTTTAACCGTGGAGGGGGGGGGGGGGGGGGCTCCTCGTACAAAATAGAAGCCAAAATAATTCGTTAATTACGAGAAAAAAAAATCACTCGACCTCGAAATATAAACGAGCGAATTAGCGACAATGTTAAAAAAAAAAAACAAAGTCCATTCTCGATTATTTCGAAAATTAAATTATTTTTTTTCCTTCATTTGTCTTTTATACACTAATGACTACTTCGTCGAAATATTTTTTTATTATTTCCTCTTTCTTTTTTTTTCTTAGTTTTTAATTACGACAAAAATTTCTAAATTTTCTTTTCGTCAAATTCCCTTCATCGAAATTTGGCTAGAACGTCAGAATTTTCGGATTATAATGTCGTACATGCGTAGTTGTGAATTTTTCGCCGCTAAGAGCGTTAGATACCGGTCTGCCAAGTATAGAATCGCTAATGGAACACCCCCTCTGGATAAAGCGTGCTCGTGCCCCCCCCCCCCCTCTCCTACAGGTCTATGATAGAGTATCCCCGGGTGTAATGCACCTCGTTTATGCCCGTGGTATATTAGTAGGTAGAAGGTTGTTTCCTATACACCATATTATACGTCTTTTTACATATATATATATGTATACACATACACACACCTATATATATATATATATATATATATATATATATATATATATATATATAGGTATATTACAGCAGGATATAGAAGCATACGGTTGGGCAGCTGTAACGCTGCCGAGCCGTAATCTAGGTTCTCCTTTGTTTAGTCTCACTTTAAGAGTCGGGATAGTAACGCGGCTCGCGGATTTATATTTACAGTATATCCCCATAATGAAACTGTACAGGACCTGTTTCGCCACACGTCTTGAAGAACGTTATTATTATTATTATTATTATTATTATTATTATTATTGTTGTATTTTTTTTTCTTCTTTCTCGTGCTCCCTCGTACTATTATACCATGAGCGCAATTACGCCTTTTTTAATGTCCACGAGCGTAAAAATTCCAAGGTGTATTAATCTTCGTTGTAGGTAAAGAATGAAAAAAAAATAGAAAACGGAAAATTATTCAAACGGAAGATTTGATTTATTGAAAAAAAAAAGAAAAAAATTGTTTATTTTCTTGTGATTGTGGAGAATTTTTTTAAACCGGATAACGAAAATGGTGCGATTTGTAAAGGGCTTGAAGAACGTAAGATTTCCGGTTTTGAGTAAATTTCGATATCTTTTTTTATCCTTTTTTATTCTTGTCACCGAGATAAATCGCACGAGGAATAAATTGACACAAGGACCAACTTTGTTCTTTTTATCGCTGTCCCCGCGTCCCTTCGACCCGGACAAATATCAAATCGTTATCGTACGTAGGTGCAAAGGAGTTCCGACGTAAAAAACGAAAAATTTGTTCGTCTCGTCGCTCCTCTCTCTAAACCATTTCGCGCTCTCTCTCTCTCTCTCTCTACGCACAAATACACGCACACTCATATATATATACAGTTGTTCGTAAAACTGTTCTGAGAGTGCTGAGAAACGAGCGGTTCGCGCGAAAGGGTAAAAATTTTATCGTCGCTGGTACACACCGTACTTACACAGATACACGTCTCTCGCTCTCTCTCTCTCTCTCTCTCTCCCTCTCTCTCTCTAAATATATATATATATGCAATGTACAGAATGTCTATACGGTTTTATGATATCGTATGTACAGTCAAGGGGACGAACGGGCGAGAATTTTGTACGGTGGCCCGTACCCTAATATAGTAGTCTCGTTACGAAAATGTCTCAGCTTCCCGTTATTACGACGAAGTCGAGAGTAGCACACCTGAAATCTTTTTTTTTTCTTTTATTTTCGTCTCGGTCAGTATCACGTTTTTGTCACGGTTCTAATGTCTATATGTACGTATATATATATTTCTAGCCCTCGTACGATCGTTACAAATCTCACATTTTTCTTTACATAGGCACATTTTTACGGGCTTTTTCTTCTCTTTAACGACCTCGAGACGATAACGTATATCCTTATTTATTTTCTTTTTTTTTTATATTCGTTTCTTCATTTTTTATTAATTCTTTAAGATATTGGTTAAAATTTAAACTTTTTATTTCCCGTACGTTTGGATTATTTTAATCGGAATAACTGATCAAAATTATGACACGTTTTTCATACTTTTGTCATTCGAATCCATACGACATTTATTATTTTAATTATTTAAAAATTGTTATTATTCGCCTCCGGATAATTCGTAACTGGACCATCCCTCACTTCTGATTGTATTTTGATTTTTTGTATGTTCTCCAATTCACTAAAAATTAATTTTTTTTTTCTAAATCAAAATGTTAATTTAATTTAATAGATTTTTTTTGTTTTCAAATATAAAATTTTTAATTAAAACACTCGAATTACCATACATCTCGGCAGGGTGAGTCTAGACTCAAGAGAGTCAGTGACCCGATACGTCAAGCGTTGCGCAACACCCGGACAACGCTGAGTCCCATGGTGAAAAGGTACTCGAGGCTGCTACGCATCTCGTGTATATATATATATATATATTTATCTCTCTCGCGACTCGGCAATAATACAAATGTACATATATATATATATATATATATATATATATATATATATATATATATATATATATATATATATATATACGTATATATGTACATTTGTATTATTGCCGAGTCGCAAGAGAGACCAAGAGGATGGATAAAAGAGTCTTAGAGGTTTTTGCTCCGACGTAAGCTCGCGTACACCACGGACGGCCCTCGGCGTAGACAAAAAAACGTATCTTTGAACACCTGGATCTCGTTCGGACGACGAAGCGAGCCCTTCTCCCCTCTCCTCTTTCTCGTTCCTACGTCTCGTATTTGTATCGGTTTCTCGCCCTTTCCTCTCACCCTTTTTCCTTTTAATACGAGACGTGCTTGCTCTCAGGACCGATAAAACAAAACAAGACAAAACCAAACAAAAAAAAAGGAAAACACATAGCACGAACTTTGCCTAATGGGTACAACACTTTTTTCTCTCTTTTTTCTTTGACCTCCGATAAATAGATTATAAAAAAAGACGAGAGGGTACAAAAAAACATCCCCAATCGTAGCCTTCGTTCGGCCCTACGTTCCGCCTGCTACCTTCGACTTACCCCCTCCCCTTCTCGCTTACTCTCATTTTTCTCTTCATCCCCCCTCCGACAAAGCCGCGTGTCCTTTCCCCACTTTCAAAATAAAACTTCCAACCGAAGGAAATCCGACTCTCTCGTAATATTTGCGAATACAAAACAAAGAATATAAAACAACCACGAAGCTCAGCCCGTAATTTTCGATATGTCGTAAAAAGAATTAATAAAAAAAGGGGGGTTAAAAAAAATAATCCACCGTATATCGTTTATCGCGATCTTCGTACACCTTCTTCGTGGTACACGGGTGAATGTGGGTGAGGAGAGAGGGGGGGAGATATTTTCTTGCCACACTTCCCACAGTTTCAAGGATGGAACGCGGATTCGTACTTACGATTTTTTTTCCTTCGTTGTTTTTTCCCTGAATTTTTTCTATTCTTGTTTTTTTTTTACGAACGCGAGAATAACTGGATTCTCCGCTGATTCTCAGCGTTTGTCCTATATACGTACACGTATATATATATATATATATATATATATATATCGAAGTTTCACATACATGTACATACATATATATATGTACATGTATGTGAAACTTCGAGCATACGAATACACGCTGCGTTGTAGGTACTTGATTATTTGCATATACGAACGATCGTTATACAAACTATATATATATAGTTTATATATAGTTTATGTATATATATATATATATATGTATATTTATATACGAGAGTTTCGCGTTTCTCTTCGTAACAGAGTACGATGCGCCGCATTCCTAACGTTTTACATTGTTCCGGGTATTTTACCGCTTCTATACCTACGAAACTTTGCGCACGATTGAGTTGGGAAAAAAATGAACCAACGAAACGATTCCATCTCGTCACACCCACCGTAGCCGCTCGAATTACGTTTAAAAAACAAAAATGTATTTTAAACATTTTCTTTTTAATTTTACAAAAATAAAAAATTGAAATAATCGTAGAACCGAGCATACGACATTTTTCCATACCAAAATTGACTTTTGACTCGAAAATTCTCGAAGAAGAAAAAAGAAAAAAAACGAAAGAAAGAAAAATGAATTCATCGACCCAAATTCCGCGTCGATTTTATTTCACGTCGGAATTTTTTTTTCTCACTTCATCCGGTGGCTAACTGGAAGGGGGTGGGGAGGGTGGAGAAGGGTAACGAGATCGTGGGAGATCGGTATCGTTGTACATATATCGGCCCGGATAATCTATTACACATCGTCGAATCTTTTTTTTTTTTACTTTTTATTTTTATTTTTATTTTTTTAAGTGCGGTGGGATCGTTCCGCTCGCTTCTGGTGCGGCTCGATCGTTCTCTCGGGCGCGCTCGTATGATCGCGGACAACCTGACCCAAATGCGATTACCCAGAAAGGGTCTTGGTTCTTCGGGATTGGAAAGAAAAAAAAAAGAAAAAAAAAAGAAAAGAAAGAAAAAAATTGAGTGAAAAAAAAATCCGTCGTCTCGTCTCTTATAATGTGTTTATAATGTACGTACAGCGGGAAAACGATGGAGTGTGCGTTATGTATCATATATATATAGCGAGAACGATACTCGTACGTGTGTATGTTGGTACGGATGTGCACAAAATGCCGGAGGAGGATGAGAGAAGAGACGAAGAGGGAAGAGGATGAGAGGAGGGCATATACGGGCCCCGGGACAGCTGGCGCCGCGATTACTTCCCCCCCCCCCCTCTTTCACTCTTCTCTCCAATGGCGTAACGAACGACCCTTTCGCACTCCCTCTCGCTATAACTTATCGAACATTATAGCGCATAAGCCGTATAACGCTTAAACGCATATATATATATATATATATATATATATACCGTTACAAAGGTCCGCAGGTGCTGTCGAAACACTCTCGGCGAATCGACAGCACTTTTTGCTTTTCTTGTTTTTTTTTTTGCACCGCGAAGCGACAAATCTATATAAGGAAATTGTCGAATAACGAAACGAATGTATAAATTTTCACGTCGAAAAAGAAGGAATGAAAGTGGTACGGCGTGGGAATTTTCTTATCGAACGTGTCCCGACGCTCGGATGCGTGTCTCGTTAATTAAGTTTCTTAATCGTTGCGAGGTTCGAAAAATATAATTTTTCGATAATTATCGATTTTAAAAAAAAGGAGAAGAAATTGTTCCAATTTCAATTTGCACATCGCGAGATAATTTCTGGAGTAAAAAGGAAAAAGGAAGTGAAAACAAAATATCGTACGAAAGTTTATCAACATATTTTTATTATATAATTTTTTTTTTTTTTTTTTAATATTTCGACTCGTAGAAACGAGTTTGAAAGCGAAAAGGGTTGAAAGTTTGTTCTCGACGTTGCCTTAATTTATGGAATTGAGATAAACGCGCCCGCGCGACTTATCTCTTTGATTCACGACCCTTTTTTTCTCCACTTGCCCGCGCCATTGCCCACAACGAAGAGAAGTTCAACATCTCGAGCGAGATGGGACCCCTTTCGCCCTTGTGGCACTCTCTTCCCTTCTTCTCTCTCTCTCTCTCTCTCTTTCGCCCGTCTCGCGTTCTCCCCCCTCACTGTCCGCCTAGCGTGCACGATCTTTCGTTTCTCCACAACCCGACGCAAAAATCGTGGTGCTCTCGTTACCTCCTCCCATCGAACATCATCGAATATCGCGATATCTCTCGACGATCTTCCATCTCCCTCTCTCTCTCGCTCTCTCTTTATCTCTCTCGTCCCTCTCGTACGCCCTTCTTACCTATCCCTTCTGCATACTCGGTAACACTTTTTCGTCATCGTGTTCTCCGTTTAGTTCTCACCCACGTCCAACGAATGAACGAAATATGAATAAAAATTTCAATCAAAGAAATATTATTTTTCGTAATTTTATAAATTTTTTTTGCAAATTTGATTTTCATTGAAACGAATGAATTTTTTGTCAATCAATTATTATTATTTTTGTTTGATTCAAAACCTACGTTTTCTTCTGATCTGATTTTTCGTTTGTTTACAAAATTTCGTCCCGATCGACGAATGGTCGAGCCGGGAACACGCGTGACCGCGATTCCTCTCGAGATTCTCTTAATTTTTCTATCTCTCTCTCTCTCTCACGCACACGTAAACGTTCCCGTATTTTGAGGTAGACCATATAGCCATGGGCGCATGACGCACGCCAGGCTCCGTATACGTTATATATATATATATATATAGATAGATAGATAGGCAGGTACGTATTAAATCGTGGTTGGGGCCGCGAAGAATGAGAGAAAAAGAATTAGAAGAAAGAAAGAAAAAAAGGAAAAAAAGAAGGCAAGGTAGAGGAGAATTACGTGCGTGCAACCAGCACGTGGTGACTCACAGAGAGGACGATGAGATCGGCCACATGAGCGACGAATGGTCCACAAGTCGGAAAAGAAGAGAGAAGAGCAATCGAATTCCTTCGTCCCTCGTCCTTTCTCTCTCTCTCTCTCTCGCTCTCCTCACCGCACAATTTTGTAGCGCGATACCCGAGGGATCTCTCTCGCGAGACAAGAGCGGAAGAAGCTGGGGAATAAAGACGCGAGAGCGAAAGAGGGAGAGAGAGAGAGAAAAGGACCGCGCGCGCGCGTTTTACCGGGCATTCCGATCAAATTGGTCCACCAGAAATTTTGAACGCGCAAAGCCCGAGAATAAATCTCTCCCCCCGTCCCTTACCTCGCTCGGCTTCCTCAAAAGTTCGAGGAAAACTCAGGGTAAATCGGGTCAAAGATTCGATACGTGATACACGTCGTACATATTTTCTTTTCTCTTCATTATTTTATTATACTCTCGAGGCTGTTCGCTCGTCGACCTCAAACCTTTTCTTCTCGCTCGCCCTCTCGTCCCTCGCCGAGCTCATATTTTCCTTCGTTTCTAATTCAAAGACCGAGCAACAACGCGCTTACGTACAGCGTGAATCGCGCGTGAAAAACCTTGCTCCGCGATGCGTAACCGCGCAACGATTCTCTTGCGAGATATCGCGCGATCCATATACGCACACGCAAACACAAACAGATTTATACTTATATATATATATATATATATATATATATATATATATATATATATATATGTGTGTGTGTGTAAACATATTCTCCCCTTGGATATTTAATTTATAATAATCGCACGATGCTCAAGCGTGAAGATGGGGGCGGGGGAGGGGTCGAAGGACGAAAAGATGGGTAATATATATATATATACGACGTGGCAAAAATATAATGCACCGGCTCTCTAATGGTTTCGCATACGCGGGCGTCTAATAATGTTCCCATAAAACGCACTTTATATATCTGCGTCTGAACATATTTATACAGTGAGTAACAAAAATATTCGGACACCGCGGTATATCGGTATAAATCATTATGTACCGCAGTTATTTCTGAAAGAAAAAAAATTCTTTTTTTAGTCAATACATTATTGATATTTGTTAATAATAATATATCATAAAATTATTTTTATCAATAATCTGTAGATCTTTTTTTGAACATTGTATAGAATAATGCACGATTTTCGCGCAACAAAAATATTCGGACACTTATCAGAAATGGGTGCATTTTAAATTATTAATAACCTTTAATACTTAGTGGCATATCCTTTTTGATCTTCCACGTTTTTCAGACGTTTTGGCATATTTGAAATAATTTTGTTCAAATAGTCTGCACTAATTTGTTGCCATTCTTCCTGCAATCTCGTCTTTAGTTCATCTTTCGTACGTGGATGTGATGAACGAACTCCCTGGTCCAATTGTTCCCATAGATTTTCTATGGGATTTAAGTCCGGAGATTGAGGTGGAGGATGCAACACTTTTGGACAATTATATAACAGATATTCCTGTACAATTCGCGCTTTGTGCTTCGGATCATTGTCTTGATAAAATTTGAACGTTCTTTCAATCCCCATTTGTGTAGCACTCTGTATCAAATTGTCTTTCAATAATTGAAGGTATTTGTTTTAATCCATAATACCGTCAATAAAAACTAATTTTCCAACACCCGCAGTAGAAATACACCCCTAAACGAGTACACTCCCGTTTCCGTGCTTGAACGTAGCACGTAAATTTGTTGGTCTCAGCTCTGTATTGGGTTTACGCCACACCGTAGCTCGTCCATCGGACCCAGAAATGTTAAATTTGCTTTCGTCACAAAAGATCACGTCATTCCACCATGATTCATCTTTGCTGCCGAATTCTTTTGCGAATTGCACACGTTTACGTCTATTGATCTCGTTTATGAAAGGTTTTTTCCTGGCTACTCGACCATGATATCCATTTTCTTTTAAGATATTTCTAATCATTTGTGGATGAATGTCTTTCCCAGTATTTTGAGACACTTCAGCCGCTAATTTTGGAGCACTTAATCTCGGATCTTTTTTAATTTTTCGCACTATCTGTCTGCGATCTGCTTCGGTCAACACTCTTGGTCGGCCTTTCTGCTTCACAGATTCAATGCGATCTTCACGTTTAAATCTTTTTATAATGTCTGCAACAGTACTCTTACTTAAATTTAACAATGCACCAATTTCCCGATAAGATTTTCCCTTCGCTTGGTGGAAAATTACGAGCTGTCTTATATCAAAAGAAGTATTTTTTGTTTTGCGAGGCATCTTTGCTCACGATCGACGTAAAACTGGTGAAAATTTTACTAAACAGCATTATGAAGTCTGGCTACACATACATTGTGTTTGTAAACATTCATTGGAGGTCGATTGCTGAGACATAGAACATATTCCTTACAATGTATGTTGAGTGTCCGAATATTTTCGTTGCGTGAAAATCGTACATTATTCTATACAATGTTCAAAAAAATACCTACCGATTATATATAAAAATAATTTTATGACATATTATTGTTAACAAATATCAATAATGTATTGACTAAAAAAAGAATTTTTTTCCTTTTAGAAATAACTGCGATACATAATGGTTTATGCCGGTATACCGTGGTGTCCGAATATTTTTGTTACTCACTGTATATATATATATATGTATGTATCTATGTATATGTATATATATAGGGTATGTACGTAAAAAATGTACAAGCACGTAATCCCTTGCAGTAATATAATAATAGTGCTGTAATATACACAAGGGGTGGAGTGGGGCGGATGGTCGGGGGTGGGGGGATACCCCAAGAGACTCGAAGTCTCGCAAAAAAACGTTCGAGAATGTTACGGGGAGGCTTCTCTCGCTCTGCGTATAAATTTATATTTATACATGTATATCTCTCTCTCTCAGAGAGAGAGAGAGAGAGAGAGAAAGATACACATGTATAAATATAAATTTACACGCAGAGCGACATACATATATATATATATATATATATATATATATATGTATAAAGAGAGAGAGAGAGAGCAGAGTTGCCGCCACCCGCGCGTTCACCAAGCACGCCGGAGAGCAAGACCTCCTCCGAGATTCTCGCGGCCGCGAAAGAAAATCCCGAGAGAGAGAGAGAGAGAGATCGCTCGACGGGAAAATTCTCGAGATGAGCAAAAACATTTTCGCAGGTGTTGCATTTATATAAATAAATAAATATATATATATATATATAATTCTATGATGTATAATGCGAATGCTCTCCGCGCTTTCGTAATACGGTCGCGTGACAGAGCGCGCGCGCGAACGCTTTCTCGGTGTGAAAAGATCTCTTGGTGATCGGGAGCGTGAAATAACGAGGAAATGAAAAGAATGAAAGAGAAGAGGGAAAATGAAACGCAGAAGATAAAAAAAAAGAAAAAGAAAAAGTGAACGAGAGTACGATGCAAGGAAAGTGAGCTTTCGATCTCAATCGTCATCTCTCTCTCTCTCTCTCTCTCTCTCTCTCTCTCTCTCTCTCTCTCTCTCGACGCGTGAGTCACGATATCAATTATTTATCGTTCGACGTTTTCATTGACGAACGCAAAAATTGAAAACAACATTTCACTCGATAACGATTTCATCGTTTTATTTTTTTCTTCCACCCTTATAAGTTTCATTTTTACGTCTCTCTCGTCACTGGCGCGAAATACAAAAGCCACGGTTTACAAGAATCCTGAAAATTATGCGTTGACGTTCGATGAAAAAAGCAAAAACAAAAATATTGAAAAAATAATAATAAAAATCGTCGTAAGTCGTGATTTTGCGTGGAAAAAAAAGTAGATCGTTCCTCGATACGTACGTTGATACGGTCGCGCTTATAAACGAGAATGATTTAATGGTTTGGAGCTCGCGTGGTCGCGCGCGCGCGTTGATACGACTCGTAAAAGCACTTTGCCCGATATGAAGTCTCACGTGCGTTACTTGCGGATATGGAATGTTTTATGTACCGGGTCGCGAAGTTCTTTGCGAGGAAACGTATCGTTGCGAACGACGTTGCACCGGACGGGGACACCATCAGTTTCATCCGACTCTGGCTCTCCTCTTCTTCTTCTTCTTCGTCACTATCTCACCCACCCTCGCCTCTCTCTTTCTCACTCTTTCTCCATTCCTCTCTTTTTCTCTCTCTCTCTCTCTCTCTCTCTCTCTCTCTCTCTCTCTCTCTCTCTCTCTCTCTCTCTCTCTCTCTCTCTCTCTCTCTCTCTCTCTCTCTCTCTCTCTCTCTCTCTCTCTCTCTCTCTCATTTTTCTCTCGTGCATCAAAGCTTAATCACGCGAGGCACAGCGCTGTGAATATACGCTGCTCTTTTACGCATGTGTGTGTGTATGTGTAATTTTATGAATGCACGTGTGTATATATGTATACACGTGCATTCATATATATATGTGTGTGTGTGTGTGTGTGTGTGTGTGTGTGTGTGTGTGTGTGTGTGTGTGTGTGTGTGTGTGTGTGTGTGTGTGTGTGTGTGTGTGTGTGTGTGTGTGTGTGTGTGTGTGTGTGTGTGTGTGTGTGTGTGTGTGTGTGTGTGTGTGTGCGCGCGCGCGCGCGTGTGTGTGGGTGTGTGTGTGTGTGTGTGTGTGTGTGTGTGTGCGTATTCATCGCGACGCACCAATATATGTGTGTTGGTATGTGTCAAAAGAAACTGCAAAGTGGTCTCAGCACCAATCTCTCAAAGAGTCTGCATAAGGACGAATGAAACGCACTTATGCATCAGAATGCATCGCATCATACATTCATTATTATAACTTACGATACGCGTTCGTTGCATACGCGCTATATAAAGTTTTTCAATCGAGGCTAAATTGCCTCGATTGAAAAACTCATCCGTGTAAATTAGTCACCGACCGATAAATCACGCATATTATACATCTAGAAGCTCCATCTACTTATTTATCCTTATACTTATTTTTTTCTTTATTTCAATTTTTCCCTAAGATAAAATAACAAATTTTCTTCGAATGAAAATTATGAAAAAAAAAGAAATATTTCTGTATAACTTCTTTCTCTCCCCCTCCCCCCCCCCCCCCCACTCGCACCCTCCCTTCCCTCACACTCGATTATTATTGCGTCTGTGATTTTTCACGAGAGTGAGCACATGGTAGTTTCTTACGCGACCGAAAGCGCACACGCCGTGACGTCTTGGCGCGAGGTGCGAGACACACGAAGGGGAGCGGCCGTTTTCCCACGACGTATCTTACCTGCGTATCGTATATACATACCTATGTGTATATATATATATATATATATATCGCGAATACGAACTGAAAGACGAGAGAATCGCTGATACTCGCGACGATGTAAGCCTGTTAATATACAAGCGATGCAACCATCATGCGGTATCCCAAGATTTTATATGTACCTATACATATATATATACGTATCTATATAACGCGCGTATAGATAGTACGCATGCACGAAGCGCGCTATACACCTGTCTTACGAGTTGTTTCATGAGAGAGAGACGAGAGGTAAAAGAGAAAGAGAGAGAGAATGAGACAGGGGAGAGATCGCGAATCGCGAGTGCTAGAGCTCTCCCCTCCCTCTCTCTCTCTCTCTCTCTCTCTCTCTCTCTCTCTCTCTCTCTCTCTCTCTCTCTCTCTCTCTCTCTCTCTCTCTCTCGCATCATGCCTCACGCGGTCACTGGCCCGCGCTGGAGCGCTCTCCTCTTCTCCTCCTCTCGCCCGCCCCCCTGTATTTCTCTCTATCTCTCTTTCTTCTCGCGATATCGTGTTCTGGATTCAATCGGGAAGAGAAGATCGAGAGAAAGACACCTTGATCCAGACCTCGGGACATAAATACCCTCGGGTAAAAACAAAAGCGAACAATAAACGAACTCGATCGAATTAATTTAACGCATAAATTTATTCTCGAGTTACAATTAATTGTATCTTATTTTTTTCGTAAAATCAAATTTCTTTATTAAGAACGCGAATGAAAGATTATAAATTGACTAATAAAATATCATTTAATCTAAAATTGTATTTGCTTTATCGACGATATATTTCCGATCTTTCGATTTTTCTATAATCTCGTTAAATACGATTTTAATTAAAGTAAATAATAAATATTCATTTGTATCGGGTTAGGAGCGATGTGTCTGCGGTAAGACACGGAGAGATCGACGAGGCGTGCACGACTTTGTCCTCCGATTCCCTCCTCGCGTCTCCTAGATCTCGTCCTGCTCCCTGCGTCGAGCTTCACCGAGAAAATCCACTTTTTACTATCTCGCTATATATAGTTTAATCTATACATATATACATACATACATACGTATATATATGTACATATATAAATATAGTTCGTGCCAAGATCCTCGCGAAATCTTTTCTCTCCCGTATAGTAAAATAGAAAATACTATTAAACGTACATCGATCTGTTCGCGTGCACGCGGTGCTCCAGGGCGTCATGTCGCGAAATGATTGCCTAGTGTGCATTATACCCTCTATATATATACATATACAGGGTGAATTCTGTAAGGTTTCTCAAACGGGATTTTGGTGCAGATGGGATCATTACAAACAAAAGTTGCAAATATACATTGGGGATATTTTTAATAGTTTACGAGATATGAATATTTAAAGTTGATCGAATCAGAGCGCGCCGAGAAGCGTTGGAGCCGCCCACTCTCCGCCCTAGCCGTACATATAGCACAGTTTAGAGCGTTACATTTGGGATCGCAAAATTCAGAGCAGTCAATTATTATTATTTTATTACGCAGTCATTTTTATTTAGCGGGCTCGGCAAAATTCAGAGCAGTCAATGCCCGACAAATAAAAATGACTGCCTAATAAAATAATAATAATTAACCGCTCTGAATTTTGCCATCCCAAATGTAGCGCCCTAAACTGTGCTATATCTACGGATAGGGCGGAGAGTGGGCGGCTCCAACGCTTCTCGGCGCGCTGTGATTGAATAAACTTTAAATATTCATATCTCGTAAACTATTAAAAATATCCCTAATGTATATTTGCAACTTTTGTTTGTAATGATCCCATCTGCACCAAAATCCCGTTTGAGAAACCTTACAGAATTCACCCTGTATATCGACTACTATACATGTGTACATATATACAGGGCGATTTTCCTAAGGTATAGCACCATTTATTCTGGGGTAGATGGGACCATTACAAACAAAAGTTGCAAATAAACATTAGGGATATTTTTTATAGTTTACGAGATATCAATTTTTGAAGTTTGTCCAATCAGATCGCGCCGAGAAGCATTGGAGCCGCCCACTCTCCGCCCTACCCGTAGATATAGCACAGTTTAGAGGGTTACATTTAGGATCGCAAAATTCAGAGCAGTCAATTATTATTATTTTATTACGCAGTCGTTTTTATTTGGCGCGCTCGGCAAAATTCAGAGCAGTCAATGCCCGACAAATAAAAATGACTGCGGAATAAAATAATAATAATTGATTGCTCTGAATTTTGCAATCCCAAATGTAACGCCCTAAACTGTGCTATATCTACGGCTAGGACGGAGAGTGGGCGGCTCCAACGCTTCTCGGCGCGCTCCGATTGGATCAAATTTAAATATTCATATCTCGTAAACTATTAAAAATATCCCTAATGATTATTTGCAACTTTTGTTTGTAATGGTCCCATCTACCCCAGAATAAACGGTGCGATACCTTAGGAAAATCGCCCTGTATATATATGATACACATATATAGTAGTCGATCTTGGCCTGTCTCTCGATACGTCTCTCATAGGCCTCATACACACGATATATCTAATATCCTGCACGCACCGCAGGATATAAGTACGCGTTACGAAAAACCAACAACGAGATTTCTCGTGACGCCTCACACTCGCTTCCATTATTATTCGTGAAAATTTGAAAATTTCTCGTTTCATCGCACATCGATTAATTCTAATGTTAAATTTTATTTGAATTATATTCGTAAGAATTTATTTGTTTTTATCGTGCTGCATCGAGTCCAGTCTTATATTCATCTCGCGATAAGAATATCAATTCTTAATTTGCATAACTAGTTGGTGCATCGTCTCGGCCGTTGCACGTTGCGCATTATTATGCATTTACGTGCCGATGCGTTTTTTTCCAGATTTTACAAAATACGTGAGAGAGTGAGAGAGAGAGAGAGAGATCACGCGATAACGTCGACCATTCGATCGAACACTTATCAATCTTTCTCTCAGTCGTGAATTTGATTTATTTGAACTCGATCGAAAAACAGACGGACACTTTATCATCATCAAGCGCGAAATAGTCGTTCGTAAGTTTTTCTAATCGCATATTCGTTGTACACGTCTCGGCCTCGTTCCGCAAAAATATTTCACGGAGAAGACACGCGCGTGATAAACGAAAAAACGAGAGGAATATGACTCGACTTGTTTTATATACATTATATATATTTATATATATATATATACAGACGATGGGTCAGCAGCAGCATTCGTGTGACAGTCCATCCGTGAAACCTATCGAAGCAGATATCCGAGAGCGAGAGGTGCCCCGTGACGCCGAGTGTTCCACGCACAGCGTGAAATACGACGTGTCCGATGCAAAGAGACCTGCTCTACACGATTTTCACGTTTTTTACGTACTTACCCGTAAAATACGCGTTAAGAATTTTTCCAATCGTTCTTGGATATAAATTTTTGCACACTTTTAAGAAATCGAGTTAATCGAATTAAAATTTTTTTTATTCATTTATTGTCGATATTTATGATGATTTTTTGTTTGCTTTATGCGTTTTCTTTTTTCTTTTTTTTTCTTTTGAAACTAATTTCACCCTTCTCGTACGGGTCTCGAGAGACTGAGCGCGCGCACGATATCGCATCGTTGCGAGGGAGAAATGTGGCTCGCTGCGGTTGCACGCACCTTGATCGTTCCCATAACGAATATATATACACAACCAGAAAAAAATCTCTATATATATAAGATATATATATATATATTGGTACGTAGAGGAAGAGGAGGGTAAGTCACCATGACAAACGCGAGAGAGGAACCGACGGAATCTTGTTCCCTCCCGTGTTCATCCAATAATTCGATATAAAACACGATTTTTATTCGAATCTACGACAACCTTTCGTATTAAAATCGATGCGTGATATTTATACACTTTTTTTTCAATCTTTATCATCGATTTAAAAAGCGTTTGAAAATTTTGTTGGAGACTTTTAAAATCGGAAATTCTGATTTCTTTTTTTTTGGGTTGTTTTTGTAAAGTCTCTGCACAATGTCAGGGTATAATTCGGGCTTGGACCATGGACACTCCTCCTCTCGCTTCCGGTGCCGCGAGACACGGACATATGTAACTATACCAGTCGTATATTCGACGCATATTCGACTTGTGTGTCTATTCTATATATGTACAGAATTACCGGAAGTTCGCTCTCTGGATATTTCGTTTTGCGCCAAGCCGACGAATTCTCGGTACGACACGCTCGGGCTCCAACCATTTTTTTAATATTCATTTTTCTTCTTTCGACGAGAGAAAAAAAAACGGTCGAAATTGAAAGTTGTTCTTTTTGTTCTTCTTCTATTTATGGACGTTACGCTACGATTCGAGGCAAATGAATCGTTCAATTGATAATTTATCTTTTTATTCGCGAACTTGCAAAAATTGTAATCTTTTTTGTTTTGTAAGTTTCTATTTTTTTTTTTAATTCTTTCGTTACGATCTTCGCATCGGGAGCTGTTGGAAGGAGCTCGACGCTGAAGCTTGGCGATATTGCTTTATTGTGTATATATACCATTATGGTAGATGAAATCGCGTCCGGTGTCGAGACAACGCGATGCATACCGGTTCTTATTTCTTCTCTCTCTCTCTCTCACTCTCTCTATCTCTCTCTCCCTCTCTCTCTCTCGTCGCATCTCTCGCTCTCAAGTCTTATCGTTGCGGGTCCCGAGGCTATATATCCGCGCCTTTCGTGATACCCGATACCCTAGGATAGCCGAGACAAGACTGGGATGCTGGGTCCATAGCCCGACAGGATATGGAAGCGCTCTCGTTCCTCCACGTCGTTGCAACAAAAAGTGCAAGAAAGTGCAGAAAGATATAAAAAATATTTCACAATACAAAATTCACTCATAAATCCCTCGTTCACCGATCGACGGATCGATCGATTAAAAAATCTACAATTCAATCGAACTCACAATATCCCTAAATATTATTAATTCCCATTGACAAAATTAAATTTTGTATCGTTTGTTTTTTTCGTTAATAAATATTCCAAAAAAAAAGAAGAAAAAGAAGAAAAAAGACAGATTCATCTCGTTCATTGACACGTTCGGTATGGAATTCTCTACGATTATACACCCCGAATACTCTCGCGCCCATCCGGTGTACGTGAAACGCGAAGCCCTTTATTTCTTTTTTCTTTTTTTCATCGAGTCTGTTTTTTTTATACGCGCGCCCAAATACGCATCATAAATATGTATGGCAGAATGGGCCATGCGGGACAAACGCTCAGAGTGTGAGAGAGAGAGAGAGAGAGAGAGAGAGAGAGAGAGAGAGAGAAAGGCGTGGAGAGGCCCGCAGGATCGACGCGCCGGACGCACACACGAATATGCAACCGGGCATTGGCGGCAATTCTCTTCCCTCTCTATCCTCTCTCCATCTTTCTCTCTCTCTCTCTCTCTCTCTCATCCTCTTTCTCTCCCTGGCTCGCTCGCTCTCTTCACCCTCCGGTCCCAGAAGTAATGCTCGGAATGCTCGGAATGTCCGCTGCGGGCCACGGCAAGCGCGGACCCTCTTGGTCCATGAATGCCTCTTATGCCTGACTCTCTTCCTCCGAGAGAGATTCGTTCAAACACCGAGAACAGCGAAACCCAAACACATAAACGAATCCACGTTATATTCTTGCCTCTTTCTTTTTTTTCATTTTCTCTCTCGCTCGCTCATTCGCTCGCTCGGGTACTTTACGATACACCGAATACCTTCCGGGACTTCGATCCCTGTTTCAACACCGATCATTGTCACCCTCCTGTCCTTCCCGTTACCCTGGACCTACGCTTACGATTTTTAAACGTACTACTACTACGTTGTTTCGTTTTTCTTTTTCTTTTTTTTCATTTAATTTTTTTATTTCCGCATTGCGAATCATTCATCGATAAGAATTGTTCCAAGATGCAAAGTCAGGTGCGAGGTGAGGTCGAAGGTCGAAGGTCGCTAAGGTCGCTCGGAGGATTTTTCGCGAAAGAGTAATTTCGACGCTTCGACAAATGCAAGAATTTTTTTTCTTTTCGAAACAAATGAAAAAATTGTACGGATCAATTTATTTTTTCAAAAACGAGACATTTTTACACATTTCGCTTCGCAAATTGTTTCATCCAATCGCAGCATATTTCAATATTTCAACAATTTTAATGAAAATAAGATTCAATCTTCGAAACAAGACCAGAAATAATCCATATTTAGTTGAAAATTTATCAATGAAAAATTTGTGCAATCGTGGCAAACAACGAGATGTAACGAGGGTAGGAAAACGTAAATGAAACAGTTGGATCGTACGTACGACATCGGCGAGAGAGTAAGAGAAAAATAAGAGCGAGAGATTCAAAGACAAAGAGAAAGACAGACAGACAGACAGACAGAGAAAGAGAGAGATCACCCATAGGACATTGCTACGGGAAAAGAGGTAGATCCTCGAGGTCTTCGTGGATGTGGAACGAAGCCTAATTAACGCGAAGCTCTTAGAGAGTAGAGAAGAATCCAGACGGCGCCATCGTCGAATGCCTTCGTCGCGGCCTGTAGTCCGACTTGCACAGAGAGAGAGAGAGAGGTTGATCGACTGGAGAGCACGGGGAAAGACAACGCAACAATGTTCTCCTCAGCTTCGTTCTTCGTTCCGTTCTCTCTGGCCCGCGGATATGTGTTCAACCTTTACGTTACTTTTCTCGTGCTCACTCGCAGCATCTTTGCCACATCTTCCCCCTTCTCTTCCTTCTGCTTCCAGTATTATACACGCCAGATGGATTTTCCACGAGTCTCGAGGCATTTCAAACGTCTCTCGGTAGCTCGGAATTTCTTTTCTTCGTCGAAAAACACGAAGTGGTCGTCGGTCTCGGCCGTATACGACGAGAACGAAAGAATATTTCTCTAAATCTCACCGCCCGCTTTTATCGAGATCGTTTTTTTCTTCACGCGTCGTTACGAATCGGCTCGAAACCGACGAAAGAAAGAAATATTCGAACTTTGAAAAAAAAAAAGAAAAAAAATAGATAAATAAATTCTAAAATTTTTAATAAAAATTGTCAATTAAAAAAATAATTATACGCAATTTTCATCGCTAATTTTTCACGATCAAAGATCTTTCTCCCACGGGCGCGAACTTGAACTTTGAGCCATCGTCTCTCGAGTGTCTCTCTTGGTTAATTAAAAACGAGAGGAAACGAACGACAACGAGAAAAAAGCAAGAATACGCGCTCCGAAGAAACGAAGGCAGAATTCTTCGCTTACGGTGATCATCGTCTTTCGGACGCTCGAGAGAAGTCCCGGCTTGTCGTCCAATAAATAAATTCTAAAACTAAAATTTCACTCCTATATCTCCACATGGACAAACTCTTGTAAAACTCGGCTCACACGCGCCGAAACGTATTTATACTCCGTCTATGGGGCGTTCCATACCAACTCGTCGAAAATCTCGCCATATTCTTTCACATTTACTGAATTTTTTATCGTAACAAAGAAACTGTTAAAAAAATAGTCCCGATATTTTCCAGATTTTTTTTTTTCAAACTCGTGACATTGTGTCGTTGATAATGGAACGCCCCATATATAATTTATATCTCTATCTATCTTTATATATATATATATTATGAGACGAAACACGCGAAGAGTAAGCGAGGCCACGTCATACGTAACGCTCTTCTGACCGGGAGAACAAGCAACCTCCGACATCGGCCCCTTTTACCCGTGTTCCATGAACAAGAGAGCAGGGAGTGACAACTTTAATTAGCCGCTCCACTTCTAGATCTCGAGCGACCGCGAGAGATTCTATGCAATTTTAGCGCAAGAGCTAAACGCTACGAGTCTCTCGCTCTATTTCTTCGTCTCTCTCTCTCTCTTTCTCTCTCGGGTGCTTGCTCTCCTCGCTACCTACCCCGTACAACCAAAGTATATTATCCGGGTCAACGAGAATCGTGTGGAACACGCGATGAGGTCTCCTCTATCTCTCTCTCTCTCTCTCTCTCTCTCTCTCTCTCTCTCTCTCTCTTGTTAGCCCTCGAGAGCTTCGATGATGCAAAAGCGAGGCTCCAGGGGGATGATGCTTGACCAGCTTTTGATCGGTATCGCGGACGATCGGCAACCCCTCTCCTGGCTCTCTCGACTCGACACCGTAGAAAACGTCGCGACCTCATCGCGATAAATAACGTTCCCCGTTAACGAGAACGATCGCGACGATAAATCAACTATGAGAATCGGCCGATTTTCCTCTCGTTTCGAATAAATTAATCGCCACTTAAATCGAACGATCCAGTCTAACAAAAAATAATGAAATTTTGAATTTATAGAAATAACAATTAAATTTGTCATTGGCAAATTTACAAATCAAAACGTAACGATTAAACGGCGAACAGTACGCGTCTTCGAAAAAACAAAATGACGTAGCTTTTACGTAGAAGACAAATTAAAAAAAACAAAACGATATTAACGATCCGATTTTTCCCACCTGCGAGAGTAACAAAAAAACAATCTCGCGCTCGGCACATTCTACTTCTGGAAAGTCGTACGAACCAGCTTTTAGCGATTTTTTTAATAGCCCAAGAGAGAGGGAGAGACAGACTCTTTCTCTCTCTCACTCGCTCTCGATCTTACGCACTAGTGTGATCCTCGGTAATTGTCGTAGTTATATATCGCTCCTTTTTTTGCCTCATTGGCGGTCTTCGCGCGGAGCTCTTTCGTACAATTAAGTATAATGATCGTTAAGGAGAGATCGCTCTGTTACGATAGCCCGTAGGTCTTTCTCCTGCGCGAACTCGATCGTCTCGACTAAGAACGAAACTCGAATAAGTGAGAGAAAGAGAGAGAGAGAGCGAGGCTCGAACGATCTTTTCTCTCGTACGACGTTTATGATAGGCCGTTCTAGAATTTCATCGATCGCAATTGCCAACTCTCGAGACTCGCGTTCTCGTTTCCAAACCCACTCTCGATACGCCTCTCGCAATCGTCGAGAATAATGTTTCTTTTTTCGTTCGATGCAAATCAAAAAATAAAATAAAAAGAATAAGAAAAAAAGAGAGAAAAAAAAGTAATTTCTTACAATGCGTGTTCACAGAATGACGAGATGATCGCGAGCCTACCGGTAAACGGTGGCTGCGGTGGTGGTGGAGGCGGCGGAAGCAACGGTGGACCCGCGAGCCGAGTTGGCCGAGGTCTCACTCTTCACAGATCGAACTCGAGCCTGGAATTACCACACGGACCGGATCCGGCTGTAAGAATACCCGAGGCACCCCTCAGACGGGAATATGGATCGCATGGTACGTTTATAAAAATACTATTATTGTTTTCTTTCAATTAAATTAATTTTGATTTGTTTTTTTAATCAGAATTTTGATTATATTTGTAATTATTTTTTCTATTATTTTACAGGAAGCATCGATGTCGTAGCGCAATCGGTATCGGTCGGTGAAAATCTCTTCGCGATGCTCCAAGACTTTCGTCCGTCCGATCAGCGAAGTCCTGTATCGGGTGATTATCTTCGTCGCGTACAAGACGGTCAATCGCCCGATACCGACGAGGTCTGCGGTCCTACCGGCTCGAGTCCAAAGTTACGACTGAAATTGAATCGTTTATGGGGCGGTAAACCACCACGGGGAGTCGAAGAGACCTGTACGAGTCCGGTGGTGTCGGCCGATGTCGAGGAGAGACACAGAAGACGTGCTTTCGCTCATTACGATTGTCAATCGCTCACCGCGAATCTTGGCTACGCGGCGAAACTACGTGGAATACTTTTAGCGAGACGAAGAAACACCGCGACCGGTGCTTCTGCCGCGAGCGCTCTCAGAGCTTCGACACCCGACGAAGCGCCCGAGGAGGACGCAGGTGATGGAAAAAGTAAGAATTTGATTTATTTTTTAACCTTTATTTTCTATATTTTTTTGTCTTTGTCTCGACGAATGTCTCGCGTCGATAATTTGTTCGGCTCGAACACTTCGGGTAGTCCATCGAAGACAATTTAAACTTTCTCGGTACTCTTGTGTCATGCAAATTTTCCGTTTGAACAGGTAACGATCTTCTCGAATCCTGTCCCTTCTTCCGTAATGAAATTGGGGGCGAGGGCGAGCGCGAGGTTGGACTCACACGATGCCCGAACGTTAACGGCGTTCACAGACCTTCCCTCGCTTATGGGATAGCCGTACTCGAACCACCGCCTGGCGAAACACTCTGGAAACAAACTTGCCCCTTGCAGAAACGACCCTTACCCATCGAGAGCGTCGACGAGGGTGCTCACTACTACAGGCGTTATTTTTTCGGTAAATTCTCTTATTTCTTCTTTACATAAGCGAGAAGTAAAAGTTTTACGCACCAAAGAAGTAAAGAATGATTCGAATCGATTGTAATATTTTCATACAATTATTGTTCGAAAGGTCGCGAGCATCAAAATTGGTTCGGCATGGACGAGCAGCTTGGACCGGTCGCTATAAGTATACGAAAAGACGGAAATCAGTATCGAATAATCGTACGTACCTCGGAATTGCTCACGCTTCGTGGTACCGTACCGGAAGAGGCACTTGGTATGAGACCTCAGGGTCGGCCACCAACGAGAGAACTTCTCGAGCTCGTTGCACCGGAAGTTCAACTGGCGTGTCTCAGACTCGGGACAGCCGGGGCGGAGGAAGCTGTGGCAAGATTGGACGAGCAAGGACTCTCGAATCGTTACAAAGTCGGAGTGCTTTATTGCAGATCGGGACAACGTACCGAGGAGGAGATGTATAATAATCAACACTCGGGTCCGGCGTTTCTCGAATTTTTGGACACGATCGGCCAGAGAATAAGACTAAGAGGCTTCGAGGGTTACAAGGCGGGTCTCGATACACGAACGGACTCGACGGGAACTCACGCTGTGGCTGCGACGCATCGTGGAGCGGAAGTCACTCTTCACGTCGCGACGATGCTTCCCTTTACACCCAACAATAGACAACAATTATTGCGCAAACGTCACATCGGCAATGACATCGTGACGATTGTATTTCAAGAACCCGGAGCACTGCCGTTCAGTCCCCGCAGAATACGCTCACAATTTCAACACGTTTTCATCATCGTCCGAGCGATTAATCCCTGCACGGAAAATACTCAGTACAGCGTCGCTGTCTCGAGAAGCAAGGAAGTGCCGATTTTCGGACCACCGGTACTACCCGGTGCGATTTTCTCCAAGGGCAAAAGTTTCGCCGATTTTATTCTCGCCAAGGTGATCAATGCCGAAAACGCGGCTCACAGATCGGAGAAATTCGCGACAATGGCCACGAGAACGAGACAGGAGTATCTAAAAGATTTAACGACGAATTATTCCTCCTCGACTCTCGTCGACACGGGACAAAAGTTCTCGATGCTCTCGTTCAGTAGTAAGAAAAAAACGACCGTACGCCCGCGTCTATCCTGCGACGCTTCGCAACGTGGAGCAATTTGTTGGCAAGTAATATTGGAGGACAGTAATCAGAATACCGATTGTTATCTCGGTATAAGCGTCGATACGATTGTCCTGATCGAAGAACATTCCCGACAAATCGTGTTCGTGACGCCTTGCGTCGGTATACTCGGCTGGCACGCACAGACCAACAGTCTACGTATTTATTATCATCAAGGCGAGTGCATCACGATACATGTACGCGGGGATTACGGCGAACGCGACGAACTCATGGAAATAGTCGCGAGACTCAGGGCCGTTACTCAAGGATCACCGGCGTCGGAATTGTCGCTGAAGAGAAACAGCCTCGGACAGCTTGGCTTTCACGTTCAACCCGACGGTGTGGTGACCCAAGTCGAGAGTATGGGACTATCTTGGCACGCGGGACTTCGACAAGGCTCGAGACTCGTTGAAATTTGCAAAGTTGCCGTCTCCACTCTGAGTCACGATCAGATGGTCGATCTGCTGAAAACGAGCGCTCAAGTCACCGTCACTGTTATTCCTCCGACCAACGATGGACATCCGAGACGGTAAGGAACAGGCTATATTATTATTTCAATGCATAGAATGTGTGAATTCACTCGTCAATGACTTTCTCGTTGAAATTTCGTCAACTGGTTTGGGTTTGTTTGGGTTTGTGTAAAAATGACTTATGTGGAATCTCGACAATTTTTAGTGGCTGCACCCTCCAGAATTGTCAATATCTCTCGAGCAATTACGAGGGTGACTACGAGAACGTGACGAATCCTGACAGCACACCGACGCAGCAAACTGCGATGGCACATCAGAAGCGGTATGAAAGATCGTTCAGTCCGCCCCGTTCGAGCAACAGCTCTGGTTATGGGACAGGATCGAGCTCGAGATCGTTCAACGATCCACGGTTTCCACTGGAGGGTACCATGACCAGCAGCAGTAGTGGACACAGTAGCGTTGACGACAGATGGTGAGTTGTCGAGAGAAAAGAAAAATTCCAACAATGAAAGAACAGAATTTATAAAAAAAAAAAAAAGTACCTAAAATCTGCCTACCCTTGCGAACCGTTGTGATCGTTGAACGGAGCTACGAGAAAAGTTTTCTTTCTTATTTTCCTATAAACGTACGATAAAAAAAAAAGTGTGTATTTATTTTCTAACCGATTTGGATTAATTAAGCGACCTCGCTTGCGAATAGGTACGAACTGTTGGAGCCTCATGATCAAGACCCGAATCATCGTACGGATGGAACACCACCACCCCTTCCGGCTCGTCAGACTCATCAGGGACTCACACCTTCGAAAAATACGGGACAGAAGCGAGAACGAGAGTCTCACTATTCGACCGCGAAAGCTCTCACGGAGAACGCCAAACAGCATTACAACAATCAACACGATCATTACTCGAAAGAGAGCAATTACGTCTCACCCCGAGCTATTCACGAGAGTGTCAGACACGAAAATTATCAGAGGCTCGAGAACAACGGAACTCGCTCTGGCGCCGATCACATTACGACGAACTACGTTAAACTGCAGAAAGAGAAATACGAGATAAAGCAAGAAAATATATATGCGTCGCAGCGTGAATTACATAAAAACGAGACGTCTCAGCAACATACACATCAGAAACTCGTAGCGACGAATTCTCTGCCATTGGCACAAAACGTTGCTTACAGTCTTCCCAAATCGAGCAGCAACAACAATCTCATAAGATTCAACGACTACGATCAATCGTCTCACGATCGTACCGTTGTCAAGTACGATTACGAAACCGGAATTGTCGGTGGGGCGAGAAATACTAAAGATTACGAAGCTAGAAATCCCGGTGATCGTACGTCCAAGTACGAGTTCGATGGTAAGATCGGTTTGGCGGATAGAAGCGTGAAACACGATTACGAGAATAAGACTCAATCGGATCGTAATTCGAAATACGAAATTTACGAAGAGAGAAACGACGAGAGAAATCAAGTGCGATACGAGCAGAGCAATCGTATACACGAGAAACGCTCTAGCGCTTACGAGATAGTTGAGAATTGTTACGAGCAAAAATACGATCATCAGACGCAACAGATAGCGGAAAAAAAGATCGACGATATGAACGAGGCGAATCGTGGCGAACCGATCAGGTACGAAGTGCCTCATGATTTCAAAGTTGGCGAAAAGGTAACGTGCCTGAAGACGAGCATGACCGAGAGAGCCGTACCTCACAAAGTCAATATCGAGTACAGACCGAAAGATTTCGCATCGAGTTTGCCACCGGAAATGCGAATTACCGATGGTAATTGTACGGACATCTCGACATTGCCGAGCGAGGACGAGCTCTCCAATGGCTCCGGTAATGTATCACCGAGACTGCGACGTGCCAACAAGCATCGAGGCGGAAATTTAGGCTCATCGAACGGAAGCTCCAGAAATCAAAGCCCGAGACCAAAACCTGGTGTGCGAAATTCACACAGAAATTCCGCGAATTTGACGTCGAGTACCCTCCAAGAGGATCTCATGAAATTGATAAATCCTGATTTCATCGCCGACGACAGTCAGACTGCAAATAACAATTGTTCGAACGGAACGGAGAATGGACAAAATACTAATAGAGTTAACAACAATAATATGCTGGAGATTCAGAATAGATGCCGATCGAGGGAGAATCTTTGCGGCAACAGTGCCACGACTCTGAGCGTTTTACCGGCCAACGGACAAGAAAATGGTAATTCAGGATCGGAAGTGATTCTCACAATGGCAAGACCGGCTACTGTTATATCGAACGCCAGTACGGCTTCGAGTCCAGCACCGAGCGAGAACAAAATGTCGAAAGAGGAAAGGTGAGAATAAACGAAAAGCTTTTTTTACTTTTGTCATCAAAATTCTTTTTATTTTTATCGATATAGTAATATTTTTATTTTACCCATGCTATCGATGAACAGACTCTCGCCAAGAGTTACGAAATCTCCTCATTCCGTGACGAAACCAGCGAACAATTTGACAGTGGTCGAGCATCAGACAGAAAACGAGGTTGAATGCTGGACGAGCCATCATAACGAGCCAAACGGTAGATCGGCGAAACAACACGCTCCTGACTGGAACGAGGACAAACTTTTGGAGGGCGTCAACACGATTACGTAAGTATAAAGTATTATTAAGAAATATATTATAATCAATAATACACTGGTTGATAATTCAACTAATATCAATATTTGTTCTTCGACCAGTAATTCCGTTTCCGATCTCCAAACACATTTGTCGACTCTCGAGCTTAGAGTCGCGAGAGAAACGCGACGTCGATTGTCTCTCGAGGACGAAGTGCGTCGTCTTCGTGACGAAAATCGACGTCTACAGGACGAGAATCACGCGGCGGCCCAACAATTGCGACGTTTCACCGAGTGGTTCTTTCAGACGATAGATCATCAGTAAAATAATCTAGCGATGGAAGAAGAAAAAACCCAACCCACATTATTAGTAATAAACAGTCTAAAAATGATTTTGTTTTTAAATCGCTCGGCTCCGAGCTTTTCGATGTAAATGCAGTATTAGAAATCTTCGATGATTGGGCTGACCTCAGCAACATGGCCAGCTACATTGAGATGACGATTATTCGGTCGAATATATTATGCTTTTGTACGTGTTACCGTTGCATCGATGGCCGTACAAGAATTACGAGCGTACGATGAAAAAAATTCATTTCAAACAATGCACGTTAAAACAACAAAGAATCGTCGTTTATTTCGTACGACTTACCCAAACAGATAAGATCGTCGCGCTATAATTTAAAAACGACCAAATGACCAAATATTTCTAGCACGTTAAGAAGTTTACTTTAATTAATCTGTAATTTATTACATATTTTATATAGCCGTCAAATGTAAATTGCGGTCGATTTGAAAACCTCATTCCTATTCTTCCCCCCCCCCCACCCTCCCAACCCCCTGTCGTCATATTTCACCTTTCCAACATCGATACTCACGATAGTACGATAAATCGTAACTTGTTTTCTTCTTGCTCCGGCAAATAAAATTTGGAGCACTTCCGTTTTTCGTATTGTCGTTGCAACCGAACGGAAGTAGAAGCGAATTTCGCGTACCCGTGTAGAAAAAGGATTGTCATGAAAAAAAAAAAAAAAAAAAAAAAAAAAACTGTAAGTCATCCTCTTCTGATTGAATAAAAGGACAATTATCGTACAGAAAAAAAAACCACAATGTGATCTATGGTCGAGGGAAACAAAAGTACATGGTGTATTAATGAAACTCGATCGTTAGAATAAAATAGTTTATTGTAATCCACAGAAAAAACAAGACATCGTCATTAATGCCTTACAACTCACTGTACTGTCGGTTAACAATAACTGCAATTACATTCTACTCGAGAACTGTTGAGGACGCTGTATGAATGCCGAAAATTAGGACACGGTGTGGATGAGGGAGCGTAATAATCGAATACGATATTCATTTGAGTTCTATATAGACGCTAAATACAATCCAAAACGTCGACGACAGTGTCATTTTTTGTTATCTTCTTTTCTTCTTGTTTCTTGTTTTTTTTCCTCTTTCTTTCATGTTTCTTTCTCACACATACGTTAGGAAGGACAGACATTTTTCAATACTCCCCTTACAGTTACGAATAGATTGTAGTTAGTTGTCATATATGTTAACGTATCTATCGATATATAACGTATCACGGATGCTGGCGCTCTGAAACAAGCTTCTGTTTACTTCCTCTTTTTTTCTTCTTCTTTTCATTTAAGTACACGAAGTATTCTCAACGGATAGGGTACGAGGATTTGCCTTACGTTTCTATCAGCTTCTTACGTCTCTAGATTTATATGCCCCGTGTGGTTGTAGAGGTTTTCCATTTTTTTTCTTCTCTTTTTAAATGTATTTTTAATTTTTATTAGTTTTCGATTAACGTGCTGGTACGATTCGCTCAATGAGAGTTTAACGACTGGGAGAGCATTGGAAATTGGACCACGAGATCCAACGAGTAGAACGTATTGTTATTTTCTCGAATAAATTCGTCATCGCGCGTCGTCCCAGTCATTAAGCCTCATCCTCGATTCTCTTTCGTAGGTTTCCTTTTTTTTTGTCTTCTTTCATATTTTTTTCTTCTCTTTTTGTTCTTGTTGTCCTGTTTTAATTGTAATCATCGTATAAACTACAGAGTGGTCCACGAAAGACCAACTAGCTGCTACACAACCAGGTAATCTTGTGCGCTAAGAACAATATGTTTTTATCATCATTTATCATTTTAATTACAGGGAAGCAGGTACCTCTGTCGCCCTCTATCCCCTCCTCCCTCCCCCTCTGTACCTGTGCTGACGCACAATCGATCCAGTTTTTTATACGTAAAATAATATCCTGCGTTTAATTTTAACAAGACAACGCAACGTCAATTCGATTAACAACACGGGAGATGAAAACAGGCAATTGGGACGTCGGCTTATTTATGGCACGCAAATATATATAAATATATATTTTTCGTCTCAAAACACAAGAATCCAGATTATAACGAGGTAAAAAAAAACAAGTGTGCGTCAGTGTGAATCAATCTAAGAAAATAACGTGCACCAAATTATTGGATATATATGTGTGTGTGTGTGTGTATATGTGTATATATAATTTTTTATTTTCTTCAATAATCATTAATGAATTCCTTTCAACAGTCTTATTGAATTTAGCGCACAGGGTAAACCCATTTTTAATACCCTACTGTACTTTACATCGATGTCCAAGAAAAAAAAAAGGCAAGACCAATTATTTTTTTTTTGGCTGACGTCTCTAGTTATATACGACTATACATGCTTGTGTATGAGTTGATCCGGAATTTATTTATTTTTCTTTCGTAAGTGTCGTTTAGCCCGACCGTAAAAGTGATAGAGAGGCGGAGAGTGAGGGATCTGACAGAAGATATGATGCGAACCAAAATTTCCATCGAATTGTAAGTTTCTGCTCTTGGTTTCATTTTTTTTTCTTTTCGTTTTTTTCCTTTTATATATATATATATATACATTATCGTCTTCGGTTTTTGTCTTTTTTATACAAATCGTTTCTGAATTCTCGCGTCATTTGTGCTTTCTCCAAACGTGCATCGAAAATTATCAGTGGGCAAGAAGAAGAAAAAAAAAGAAAAAGAAAAACAATTAAAAACAAATCTCGTCACATATCTCAACATCCGAGTATTTTAACGCGTGCGACATTATTTCGTCGTCAACACGAAAATTCGACGCCTCTTTTCTTCCTCTTCTTCTTCTTTGTCTGATTTTGTGTTTTTTTGTTTTGTTTTAGTTTTTGTTTAATGCCATCGTGCTCCGCTGGCACACTCGAATCACCAATCAACCGGAGAGTACCGCGACTACGCGATTTTCTTTCGTGTTACTTCACTTTTTTCTCTTTTTTTTTCTTACATCCTTTTTTTCCTTTCTTTTTCCTAATATAAAAATACTGTTTTGTTTACTATATTTCCTTCATACTACTAGGTATCATTATGCATATCGTTGAAAATCTCTACGGCGACTCTCGCCGTCGAATCGACAATGCCATCACTCGACGATGACTTTTTTAAATACTGGGAATGGCGACTTTCGCATTTACAGAAAACGTAGAATTTCTTTTTTGTTTTTTTTTTTTTTTTTTTTTTTTTTTTGATAACGTTAATCGAATCACGAGCGAGTGTGATCTATCGTCCGTTGTTCCAACGTTTATAAATATATTAAATTTGTCCATTGACGACGCTCGATCACGAAGTTCGATCATTTCGTTAACATTGTTTTTCTTTTGTTGTTGTTTCTTTTCGTTCTGAAAACAAAAAATTACGAGTACTCTTGCACAATCGGTAAAACTTTATTGGCATGGAAGATATTGGTTTTATTATTTTTTTTTACTTTTTACTTCTGGAAACGAGTCTCTTGACGAAAGGATAGAACTCGTGATCTCTTCGTGGATTACCCAAACACACGCAACAGAAACGATAGATCGCTCGTCGCACAGCGCGACACAAAAACGCTCGATCGGTTAATAACGATCCTTCGAAAACAATACGTTACTCTCCAACAACTTTCGATAAACGAGGAGAAAATGCAACGTTGCTCATCGACGATGTACCCTTTTCTTTTTGTTTGTTTCACTCCAAGAAAACGCGAGTCTCGCGAGTCGTTCGTTTTCTTGGGTATAATCGATCGTTCTTTTCGTAATCCGTACAATCGGCGTTACACTAACCAATATAGTCGATCGTCGATCAATTACGATCCGTGACGAGGGTCAAATGGACGAGTTTGACCCTCGTTACGAATCGCATAATTCGTATCGCCAACGATTATTTCTTTCTCTCTCTCTCTCTCTCTTTCTTTTTTCTTTCTCTCTCTCTCTCTCTTTTTTCGTTTGTTTTCTTTTTCTTTTAATAGTATTATATATCGTACAGTATATAATTCAGCATCACAGTAAGATAGCGCCCTTCATTATTACGTGATCGTTGATCTTCCTCGGATCATTATTCTTTTTTTTCTTTTTCTCCTCCTTCTCTCTTTTCTTTCTCTTCACTCTTTTATATTCATACCGGTTTAACAATCTATCCTACAACAACCCGTTTCAAACATTGTGAATTCCGTTGAAAAGACCCTGGTCGGGGACAATTACGTACGTGGTATCCGTATTCACGACAATAAATCATGGTAATTTTGGGATGAGATGGGGGCTGAGAGAGGAGGAAGCAATAAAGTATTTTTGTGTATAAAATGTAAAAGAAGGAAAAGAGTAAAGTGTGAGGGGGAGAATATATATAAAAGAAGAAAAGTCGCAGCGTAAACCGCTAGTAAAATCATAAGCCGTGAAGTAAACGGACTGCATTATTGGCAAGCGCAATAGCACGAGCTTTCGCGATCAATGAGATTTACCTCGAATGCAAAATTGCATATGTTTGCCATTCGTTTCACGCACACATCGGGAATAATAATATTAAAAAAAAAAACAAAAAACAAAAAAGCCACGTTAAATAGAGATACTTAAACATTACTTCGAAAAATAAATAATTATAAAAATAAGCGAGCATTACATGCCTGGAGATACCTTCTGGTAAAAATGAATAAAAATTAATTTGCACCACCTTACAAAGTGGAATGTCGCGGTTTTCCACGTTATTTAGACCGGATCAAGCGCGTCGTACTAACGGAAAGAAAAAAGGAAGAAAGAATAAAAAACAAACAGAAGAAATTATAGTGTAACTACTGTGTAAAAAACAGTACAACGATCGACTCGTCGTCGAATCGCGATTCATAGTGCAATAGATTATTTCAAACAACTTTGAATCAATAAATAAGCAAAGGTGCAACAAGAGCTTATAGACATAGGAGGAGATTAACATCTATGCGACTGATATTCATAGATGAAGATCTTTTTTCTTTTTTTCTTTTCTTTTCTCTCTCTTTTTTTTTGCATTACTTCATAAATAACCACGATGCCCGCAGCGGTCTCGTATAAACTTTAAAGTTACACAACGCTCGGACCATTCGTATTTTTCATAGTAAGTTAGAAAAATTGCTTTAAAAAAAAAAAGAAAAAAAAACTCAAAATAATGTCAAGAGCAATGGCTGCCATACGTGAAATATGGCTTTGATGAGGATAACGTGGCATATGCAAGACGAGACACGAGCACCGACGGTTCCAAATATTTTCCCTTCAACTTATATAAAGATAAAACTTTTTTGTACTTTTCTACGCACGTTTTTTTTCTTTCGTATGCCTACACTCTACCCTACTTACACGTAACGACAATACATCGTAACTTAATATCGTAAAACATGCCTTCTTCCTTTTCCATACTGGCTGGGTAAGTTTCGGATGCGAACGTCTGTTTTCGTATTTTTCTTTTCTTTTTTTCTTGTATGCGTATATAATAAATTGTACACGTCGGATAGCACAATTCTCGGTTTTTTTTGTCCATGCTAAACGACTAGCACCATGAGAGTAAGATACCACCATACGGGTAAATATATATATATATATATATATATATATATAATGCGGTCAATGTAATCTCGGCTTAAAACCCGAGTACCGAATAACTCGAACTCGATCATTCTCGCGAGAGGAGGGATCGTCTCTCCTCGAAAGGAGGGAAGGAAAAAACAAGCGCAAGATTCTATTAATCCGTTCGGGTGTAAGAACCCGGAGATTCCGTGACATAAATATACAATTTTTTGTTTGCGTTTTTTCAACAAGATCACATCGTCGACGTCAGCTGGTCACAGTGACTCTTATAGCACAGCAACGACGACGACAATCTTGTTGCGGAGTATCCGCGTGATGTAACACGGCGAATATCCTCTCCGTTTTTTTTTTAATACCTTACGACGCCGAAACGGCAGTCGAAGACCTTATACTATTCGCGACGTGTCCTCTTAGGACGTTGACTCACCCCGACGTCGTCGCTACCCCGGGGCTTCTTTCCAATCTGTACCTGACTCTGTGCGGTAAGTTGTAGCGAAATAGCGTGAGTATTTAGCTTCTCCGCGAGTAATAGATCCTTAAGGCCTTTCATCTTTTGACTGTACAGAATGATCTTGGGTTTTTCATCCTCCGTATCGGTCTCGATCTCGGGATCGAGATTCTCCTGCGAGGTCGAGGGTGCTGGTGGTAACGAGAGCTCGGGCGGCGCGACGAACGGTTCTCCATCCCCTTGTAACAGATAATCCCTGTTCAGAATCTTCTCGCTGCAGGCGGCCGTTAATGCCTGGATACCCGGATGCATCGGCGCCGGATTGCCCGTAACTTTAGACTCTAGACTTTTGATTAAATCGCGCGCCGTACTACCACGCTCTTTCGTCTCACAATAATTATTGTTATTATTGTTGTTGTTCAACGTTTCCTCGGGATATGCGTCTCTCTTGTGTCCTCTGTCGTCTTCGAGCTTCGCATCGGCGTCGTAACACTCGATCACGACTTGAGCGCGTATACTAGCATCGAATTTGGATATCGTGTTGACGAGAGGCCTTGCCCAGCCTATGTGAAGTACCGGTGTATTTGCACCCTCCTCCCATTGGCAAATACCATCGTAGAAACGCAACAGGTAGGCGAAACAACGAGGCTGACGAAGCAATCGTTCGTCAGCTCGAACAGTATGCGGTATCAGTTCATTTGCGATTTCCAACAATTCCTTGTAAATTTCTCCATCGTCCCGCGAATAATCGTACCTATCGCACATTGGATATCGTTAAAACGAGCTAAATTTTAGAGGGTATTCATTAATACGCGATCGATGAATAAAATTGTTAAACCTACTTTCTCAAAACATCAGCTGCATCGGCCCATGACGATAATGCATTAGCGTGTAAACCATGCCTGTATAGATAGCCTCCTTGATAAGTGTATGGGTACACATGGGCATTCCCATAATATTTTCTAGCCGAACGAATAGCTTCCTACGGGATAAAAGTGTAAAAAAAAACGCTGGTAAAGAAAATTGTCAGAAATGATCGTCGATAGATTAAAAAAAATTTTTACCTGAAATAAATCGATAGCCGGTGGTCTTCCAGGCGTTGGTGCGGCTTCTTCCAAATCTCCGAGATTTCCTAACGCCATAGGATACTTAGCCAAATGTCCGAGATCGTACAGAAGCCATAAAAGTTCTTGCTGGAGAAGTGCAACTTCAGCGGCATCCGCGGTTGCGCTCAGACTAGGGTTTATAGCCGATACTATAGTAGCTACTTCCATAGCTCTTGTGCAAACAACAGCTTGGCCATTAACGTATAGCCAGGAACGCGAAGCGACTCCTGTTTCTACGGGTTGTCCTCTCTTGTCTTCGTTACCCTTCCCTAATAAAATTCGAAATAAAGAATCAGCGGATAAACTAACAGCTGGCCAAGTTCGTAAAATTCAGCCGATAGAGATAAACAAAAAACGATACGAAGATAAATTTGTACAAATCTGTTGCTCTCTCTTTGTAAAATGCAAAGATAAAGATGTTAGCGGAGAATACAAAAATACTAACCATGCCATGTGACTTCTACGGTTTCAGTGCCATTTTCTCCATAGACAACCCACGCGTGGTCCTCCGACATGGCCAAATGAACATCTTTGAAACCGAGTACCTGGCATCCAGCGACAACAGCAAAAGCGACACCGAAACAATCGAGTTTGTTAGCGGTTAGATAACTGTAGAGACTCTGAAGATGCGCCCTGTCCTTATAGTAACTTCTCGTCAACGAATTCCATATGACATCGGATACTTTTTTTACAAGATCTCTCGTCGCGTATTTACCGTCGTAGACCGTAAGGTCGACGGCACCTTTGACAACAGCATGAAATTTCGCGTAAAGCGCCTCGGCTATGTGATACTCGACGGCTGGTAGTTTAGGCTCGTCGTAAACAGTGCTCTCCTGTGACGCAAATGTTCGATTGCAGGTTAAGGAATTTTCCACGGCACCAACGAGTATCGAGAGAAGCGCGAGATCGGGTTCACTACTGTTCTCCAATTGATTTTGAAATATCTGCACGATCGACGATATACTCTGTACGGGAAATAACGACTTGTCCTCGTCTCGAAAACCCGCCATGTCGCGACTGCCAAACCGTGAACGACCGACGGCTTTGCTCACGCAGCAAGTGACATCCTCCGCTTTCGTTCCTATTTTGACAGAGACCTTCATTCGATCGCGTTGATGTTACACGTTTCTTTACGGACGAACAATCACGAACCACTATGCCACTATTTTTATATTCCTGTCAGCGCAAAAGTTTAACATTTTCGTTCGATGAAAAACGGGATAGTACAGATCACCTGGCAAAGGCTAGCGGCATGCCGCCACTACGACACATTTTTTTCGTAACTCTCGGTGTGTATGTACGACTCTTCGTATCGCGCCACAACGCCATCAAACGACACCTGCTCTACGTCAGACGCGACATTGTCGCCCTCTGTTCCAAGGTCGACGCAATAGTGCCCAAATCGGTGAAGTTGGCGGCACAACATCTTGTGGGCATCTTATGCTCATCATCTTCGTGAAGTAACTTGGACGATATTTCTTTTGTAATTCTTATCCATTAATTTTGTGTCTACCAATCAATTAATTTAAACATCAGATGATCACTCGTTTCTCTGACTCAGCAATTCGCAATTAGCCGTATACATGCTTAATTCATTTGACGGTGCCAAGCTAACTTCGCGGAGGTGTCCGTCTCATGTCACTTCAAAGAGGGCCAAAACTAGCTTGTTTAGCATAAACAAAATAAATAGTACATGGTCTAGAGGCTTGAAACCACGGAGGAAGAAGAAGATAAATATTTGTTAAAATCTAGTATCAACGTGATTGAATAATCATTTTTCGACCGGTACAAATGCATTAACTATTATGAAAGAAACGTTAACGACTCAATCTAGTCTAGGATTTTCCAATCATTGTGTCAACAATAATGGCAATACGAGTACGAACACGAGTAACAATGTCACCAATGGCAATAATACCCGACGATACGCCGTACTCAGCAGCGAGTGGATTTCGACGATCGGTGAAGAATTGGGCATGCATCCATTGCCGGATGCACTTTTGAGAAGATTAGCCGAAGATGCTTCCTATCGTTTACGCGAAGTCTTGCACGTGAGTACTTTGTCCAAAATACGTTTCCTCCATGATTTTCTTTCGTACATTGCAATTATTATTAATTCCTTCTGCAGAAATGTATGACCAGATTGAAACACAGTAAAAGACGACGCCTCACCTCGGTAGATGTGAATTCTGTGATAACTAATCTGTGCGATGGAGATCCGATACTTGGTGCGCCCAATGAAATGCCCGAATATCACAATGAAGCAAAAGTATTTGTTCCTCACGACCGTTTTATCGATCTTACGAAATTTGCTACGGATCCTTTGAATCTATCTCAGGACAACTCCCCCTTTCTACAAGGTAAAGAATTAAAGAGAGATTCGTAATATCTTTAAGAATTCTTGAAAAAAAGCTTTTTTCTATCGATTATCTTATAGAAACTGAAATTAGCGATGCAAAATTGACGGAGGCGCGACACAGCTATGCTAAAAGAGCACTCAAAACATTGTTCAATGGTTCTCAGAAAACTTTTCAGGTACGAGATAAATTATTCATATACAAAATTGTGCCGACGTGTATCGGAGTAATGAAAATTTTGTAAACTTCTTATAACAGGTATTACTGAATGACTGTGCCACCAATGCGCAACTAGGAGGGGAAGGAGTGATAGACAAATTAATGTCCATAGCAAGATCGATGGTCATATCGAACAATGCTCAATATACCAGAGTATCGACGAGAACGTGCCAACTGATAATAGCTATAGCCTGCAACAGCGAGGCTGTATATCCTTATCACTTGATTTCGGTAATAACATTTATAGGATGAAGCGTCAACCCCAAGATTATAGAAACGACGATCTTCGTTAATAACTCTCGTTTGATTTTAAAGGTGGAGAAGCTGACGGAATTATTGCTGGAACTATTGTTAGGACAGAGTTTTATCAACCCGAATCTGGAGTCACTTTTCAAAACGTGCGCTTTGAAATTAATGTTGAGGTGGCCAGCTGTAGCTGATAAGTATGTTCGCGTATATATCATTATAATTTATCGTGTAACCATCTTTTTTTACAATAATTATAATCCGGCTTATAGATTCGTTCCTATGCTCGAAAGTGTTCTACTGAAAGAGGAAAAAGAGAGTCCCGAAATAAATAAAAAACGAATGACCGCGATGGAACTGTTGGCAGGCGTTCAGCCTCTCACGTTTTTCCATCGTGAGCCTAAGTCACTTCTCTCATTGGAGAACATTCTGCCAGCCGCTCCTGTCGGTTCCACTCTGTGGGAACGAATAGCGGTTAGTAAGCTACTCGATACGAGAAAATTACTAATTAACAACAATTGCTTATCCCGTATCGTTGCAATATATTTTCAGCTTGCAGTTTGCGCACTCTCGAAATCCAACCATCACGTTTTAAATTACTCGGTACTCACGGAACATTTTGGAGATCCGATATTGCCATATATTCTCACCAAGGACGATACGGATGAAGCGGTGAGAACGGGAGAAACTATCGCACTACCGATCGTCGTTCGGAGTAAAATAAAGTACGCGAATGTGAGACCTAGTACGCGAGCCCATGGAGAAAGGCAAAATGTTTTTCCAGATTCGTCACTTCGAGGGCCTCGACGCGAGATTAGGTACTCGGATCTTTGTTACAAGTTATATATCGTTATCGCCGATTTAAACGTCTAATTTAACGGTATTTCAGATTCGCATTCGCCGGTGGACGTCCCGTCGCACCTAGTAATCTGCGACGAATAAGCCTACGCGCTAGTTATCAGATACTGAGAAACGAGACACGTGCTACAACGGCGCTCGTTGCGTCTCGACGACTCTTGATTTTCAAACACAAGAGAAAATGTCTTCGCGGTTCGTACAATTTGGCACAAACTTTTCTATGAAAAACGAAAGGAAACACACACAACAGTGAAAACAACAACGGAAATCAAACAGTGTTTATTTTACGTATTATCTCTGCAAAAACGTGCAACGAAATGTTCAATTTCGATATTTATATACCTAATAAATAAAATTCATATGTTACAACAGAAATTCGACTCCGTGTCAAAACTTTCGTGCCAATTCCTCCTGAAACGTCTTAACGATCTCAATTGTAGTAAGGCCGTCTCAGCGAGCCTGGCCAATGATGAGAATATCCGAGGTTTTCCGAATAGGGTGAAAGAAATTTCGGTGTTCACGATTCGAAGACCAGTTTACCTTGCGATTTGTCACATTTTATACTCTATTCTTACCTTAAACGAATAATTGACTGCTCGATTAGCCGAATCTCGTTTATTACGAAACGATTGATCGGACTTGAGACAAAAACAACGAAATAAAGAAAAACGTGAATGTATGCAGAAACAAAAAAATATATTTATCGTATAATGCAAAATCGTGTAGAGTATGCGAAAGTCAAAAACAAATGATGGCTTGACGATTTCATGAAACATTATAATCGATATCTGAAAGTACATAATATGAAAATAATTGATATTTTACGAATAATATTCAATTCCCATGCTTTTATTTATAAGAGTTTGCAAAAAGTGTATTGTAAGAATCGGTTGTCTTAAGGTACTTAGGAAATGCCCCCGAACGTCGGAACGTTCGTATTATTGTTTGTCCGTCATTAAATCGTAGGCAGCAAAAGTTTTCCAATCAAACGTTGAACCGTAGTATAGATACGCGGTTCGCATACATTTCTTTTTTAATTCCAAATCATTAGGACAGCGATTCGCCCATTTCGACGAGGAAGCTCTTGCACTTGGCGATCGTTTCCTCGAGACGTTCCTTCGTCGCGGAACTTTGTCGTTGTTCCAATTTTCGATTGGCCGATTGTATTGCCGCACGATAACCGCTCACGTTGTGGAATATTTTTATCTGCTTATCACCAGCAACAAGAACATAATCGCCAGCTGCATCAAACGCTACGCACATTATGGCACCTAAAAAAGAAGAATGAAAAATACAAAAAATATATATAAACATCATCTGATTTATAAAAAAATTGGAACATTATGGTACATCATACTTTTGTAAAATTAGAAAACGGTTATAATACAAAATTGAAATTTCACATACCGTTGAATATGTCTTCGATCGTGGTGTCTAAGTCACCAGAGACAGTAGAATAAAACGTTAGCGACGAGCCATGACCGACAACGACCACTTCTCCATTGGGTGATACAGCGATGCTAGCAGGAGTTGCTACGTCCCAAGTTCCCTTAACGAGAAGACGAGGATCTTCTCCCTTCTCGAATTCAACTTAAATTGAAGATGATTTAAAAATTAAAATAATTATACACAAACCTCTCATCGTGATGGAAAAATTGATGCAACAATTACTTTTAGTGTCGTAGAAACGGTAAGTTCCATCCTTTGAAACGGATGCCATGTGACTCGTATCGGCGCAAAAGTTAAAATCGTAAATTCCGGATGAATGTCCCGCCAGATCGAATGCCTTAGAAACCTGTTTGAATTCTCCTGTCTTTGCGAATACAACTTCCCAAACTTTGACGTCCGGGGTAAATCCGGAAGCCGCTACAAATCGACCGCAGGGTGATATTCTCGCTTTATGAGTTGAACCCAGATACGTGTCGATAGTCGCGAGTTGTTCACCCTTCAAGTCCCAGACAACGAGATCGTTGACTTTGCTACAAGTTATAATGTAACGTCCGTTACAGGCAATATCCATTCCGACGATGTCTTCCTCGTGTTGCTGAGCAAAGAAATTTATTAAAATAAACGATCGGAGTAATTTTCTTACTTTGTTTCGAGGGATACCGTACCTTCGGAAATTCCAAGACTTTCGTGGCGGATTTGAACGCAAAATCGCCCTTTTTCGTACTCTTCGTAAGTTTCCAAACGTCCATTGAATTGCCCATAGCATTATGAACGATGAAAGCTTTGCCATCGGGCGACCAACGTATATGGGTCGCGTGGTCGTATCCAAGATTTATACGAACGGATTTGCGATCTTTACAAGCTAGATCTTTCGTACACCATATCTGTACGCTGCGATCTGTGAAAGAAAGAAAAAATCATTCCAATTATTCAATTTCTCGTTGAATAACGTTTATGAGAGGACGTGGGAACGAAAATAAATAAAATATTCGAACGAGTAAACACAACGTAGTTTTACCAATAAAAACATTTTCCTTTTATTATTCGACGCTCCTGGCAATGTACAGCAAATTAATGTTTTTGTTAATTTCACCAACGATTAACTTAGAAGTGGTCGTCATCGAGGAAAAAAAAAAAAAAAGAAACATTCCTGTTGTGTACCATTCTCTCTCGCTCCTGCAGTCAGTTCCTGTCTCGAAATTCTAAAACGAATGCTCTATATCTTAAGGTTCAATAACTTCATTCGTGAGACTCGCAATTCGATATATAATATGTATCTATAATGAGCAATCGATTTATCTAGTTCTGTCAGCTTCGTTTATTGGGAGGTGGCATTAACTTTGCATCGTCCTGTACGAATCTTTCTTGTTTTATGAAATTCAAGAGATATTCCGTCGTGACAGGTTCGGCTATTGTATTACAAACCGATCTAGCGGTTTCGAAAGAATTTGGAAAAGATTTGTCCGTTCGCTCGCGCATAAAGATCCACTGGCCATTTTCAAATTTGCATTCGATAATCTTGTTGTTCAAGTCCTTGATGGATTTGGTGATTTTAATTTGTTGGAAAGGTACGTTACGTCCACCGACGAATAACTGTCCAATTTTACGTGGTACTATGCCCAGTCCGGATTCCGTCACGATCTTCAATTTGAAATCCACGGAATTGAGAGAAGGCGGCTTCCATTTGAGAACTGCGGGTGATTGACCGGGTGTGTATGGCTCGTTTGCCGGTTGAAATATAAGACCGTCCGGTTCATGAGAGAGTTGCTTGGCAAATTTGTCACTGAGCAGACTGCCAGCTTGTCTGACATCCCAGAACTCTTTGCGACGAACGGAAAATGGCTCACGCTCTCGACGCAGACGTCCTTCGCAAAAAGCAAGATATCTTCCACGCATTACGCAGTTCTCGATTGCCCAATAACGATCGGGATCAAATGGCTTCTTTAAAAAGTTCCGACCGTCGCAGTATATAATATCATAAGCCAGATATCGTGGATACTCCTTACCATTGATCTTGTCTATGACCATTTCCTGCCGGAACATTAAGAGTAAAAATAATCCATTGTGTACGAGCTTGATTAAAACTTATATCGATGAAAAAAATTGAGTTATTGAATATTGTTCTCCGGCAATCAGATAATACATTTATTTATTTTCAATTTACCACGATTCATGATTGGCATCGAGTAAAACCCGTGGTGTATAAATTCGTATTTCTCAAAAAAAAAAAAAAAAAAAAAAAGAATTATTCATTCAATTACTCGCTTATGTTATGAAAATATTCGATTTTTCGAAAAAGTCCTTACTCCGTCCAGAAGCGTATCTCTTAAACATCGAGTATGATCCTCGGGATGAGGAAAAGATAATCCATCGATTTTGAATATACTGTTGTCTCTATCGACAAAGTACAATTCTCCATCTCCTTGTATGAGCATCATGTACCTGCACGGATCGAGTTAATAAGTAATCCAAAATTACAACGCTCCGAATCTCTCGTACTGACCTTGTTCCATCGGCCTTCCAAGATACTCTGTAAGGTTTGTCGTGCAACAAATTGACATTGCCGTTGTCCATTGAAACTGGCTGGGATCCTGGAAATCCCGAGTTCTTCCAACCGCACATTTCCTGAACTCTTCTTTGTATACCGCTTAGCTTGCAACTGTCGGTCAATGGAGTAACGCCCGGTACGCCTTCCATAAAAACAGGATTTTTGTTCTGAAACTCGCGCTTTCTTTTTTTATTCTGTGTCTCGCCGCTACTTCCCGAATCCGAGCCGACAGCCTCGTCCGCGTCCTCGACGTTCGAATCGTCGTACTCCAAGCACCAGGCGGGTTTTGCAGGAGGGGGAGGTGCATCGTTCTCGTCATCAAAACGCTTGAATAATTCTTGTATGTAATCCGCCTTGTATATACCCGGTGGTCTGGCGGTTGCAAATATAGCGAGACCCGCATCGACGCTCGTCACTTCTGTCTCGACGAGATAACTTATAATGAGAAAACCAGTTCTGTTGAAGCCATGAGTACAATGAACACCGATGATTTCTAGAGGATTTTGAGCGATAAATGTTTTGCACACTTCCACAAAAGTTTTGGCTTGTTCCACCGATGGTGTTTCACCATGTCCACGACACTGTAATTTTAGATAACGACAGTCGTGAGCCTCGATATCGGCTTTATTGTAGAACCTTTTTGTATTGGTAAGATCGATCCAAAGTCCAAGCTTGAGACGTTGATTTTTGATACTTTTGAACAGCATGTCTACGGTGAATCGACATTCTGCCGGTACTTGACTGTCGAAATCGGAACATAGAGGGGTCTTGAATGCCAAAAACTTTTTCTCTATCAATTTTGTCGCTTTTCGGGGACAGTGAAGCCAACGAGCGGGAATAGGACCTCTGTTTGATTTCCGTTCTGACATCTCGTTTCGTATTGGTTTTTTTTTGTTTGTTTTTCCGTAAAATCAACGAAATTAATCCATATGGAAAACGCGTACGTCGCACACGTTTTATTTCTCGTTCGCGATCACTGAACTTTTCATTGGATTGAAGGAGCGGAAGGAGAAACAAAATACGGGTACACTTCTCGACGATATAAATTCTGGATAAGCACACGAAGCGAAAGTTGTCGCGCAACCGCGCGAGTATTTCGTTAAAACGTATGGAGCAAAATTAGAACAAAATTCGTGCTATAATCTACTCTCTCTCTCTCTCTCTCTCTCTCGCCCGTTTTCTCTTGCGCCAATTTTCGTCGTAGACGGGCACACGAGATCCGGATTTCTGGACGAGGAAAGCGTAGTATGTACAGTTGCACTCGATCACGATTTGCACACGATACGGTTTTAACGGGACACGCTGTTCACGGGAACAAGAAAAACAGTTTGGATACTTAAATCGTGCCTTTAAAAGCAGCTCGATGAGGTGCGAAAAAACGAGACTGTCAAGTTGCTTGAACGGTGGTCGCCATCTTATACTAGCTTTAAGCGACATCTATCGGTGTATTCCACAACTACGTGGCAATGGGAACGAGTAGTGCGAGTAGTGTAGCGTTCTTTTAAATCACCTCGAATACACATCAATGGCAAATTCCATAAACACTCAATTTGGCTATAGTAAAGAAAAAATTGTAATCCTCACTATAGCTACAAACCGTATTTTGTACTAGGGTATTATAATATCGACGGAGGTTTCAAGACGCTCATAAGTCAAAGAAAGATGGGTCAATGCGAGTCACTTGGGGTAATACGGGTCAGCATAATATTTATTTTAGAATAACACATTAGCAAAGAATGTATCCAAAATTTTTGAATGTAACTTATCGTTACTTTAGCCAAATGGTTACGATCCCGGAGTAACTTTGAATATTTATACAGTGCGCATGCATCGCGCGCATGTCTGTACGATATGCGTCTACTGCGTCGCGTCTGTTGCGAATTATCTCATTTTTTATAGGTTTCGTTATAGGACGTTTGTTTCAGATAGTTAACCGTAACGTACGCCTAGCGTCCGAAGCCGTGCATCGACAAGAGCAATGGATCGTTCGGAACCACTGTTTTACAATCGATTCTACTCTTACAAAACGGCAAAATTTAAATTCCAACAAAACAGAAAAATCCACGCGCCGAAGTAAACTAACCATAACCTCGCTACGCATACATTCATAATGTCGCCGCGATCGACAAATATACTTCGAATCCGAGAAATATTGTCGTTTGCAAACAAAATGAATTCCCTCTACGGGAAAAAAAATCGACGATCGTCAAAGTTATACCTGTTTGTATATTTTACCCTATAATAATCGTTTCGGCCGAACGAACGTATTCATTTATTATATCCATTCAATTTGGAAGCTACTGAGAATTCGATGCAGACGTTTGTTACACAAGCGACACCGTAGTACATCGTACAGTCTCCTATCGGCGAATAAACCGTTCCGAAGCAAAGTACCTTATGCAATATCCCATTGTGGATAACATCTGTATCGGAACAGGCGAGGCCACATGCCCTTATATAATAGTCGATTATATAAATTAGCAGAGGGGTACCTTTGCCATTCGAACCTCTGGACCAAAAACTTAAATTTCATGTGACTAACTTCTATAGCCACATTGTTCGTAAATCATTACAGAAATACGTAGAAGGTCTACATCGTCGTCGGTGGTTTTACGAGCGATACGAGCAACGAGTATTGCGCGTTTAAATTAAATAAATTGCGTCGACTTTCTCGTACTCTTATCGTGGCAAATATTGGCAAACGAGTAGACGGGGGGGGGGGGGGCATGACAAGAGGAAACGTAAAAGACAGAAAGTAAAATAATGAGAAGAAAGAGATGATGCGACGAGAAAAAGACATTGTCCTTCACTCGAACAAAATCTTTTTTCTCGTGTAAATATTACTGTCGTTACTCTATCACATCTATTCCGATACACACAACGATTTCGCACAGCTACTGAAATATTCGAGCTTTACTAAATACGAACTGTTTCAGTTTCCGTAACAGAATCGTCGGAGTATGCGAAACCGTACGAAGATAGGAAAGTAATAAGCGCGCCAATTAGTTTGCAATAGCGAGCGTCGAGCTCGTTTCCATCAGTATATTTATTTTGAGATGGCACAACTGATAATTACGCGGAGAGATAAAGCAAAAAAAAGAAAGAAAGAAAGAAAGAAAGCTTTTCTTCGACACGGATGTATTTTTTAACTTTTGTATAACGTTTGTTAGAATCGACTGTTAGTACGGTAAGTTGGAGCGCGTAGGAAGTTGAGTCAGTGGAATTTGTAGTGGGCCACTTGATCGGGAGAAATAAACGGAGAAAAAATGATAGAGGGAGAGTGAGAAAGAGAAACATGAATCTGTCTTGACGTCATCGGCATTCCCGTTATTTCGAACCCAATGATATTCCTTGAGTAAGGTCTATCGATTCTCCACGATGTTTCAAAGAAATTAGACGCTCTACCGTCGGGTATTTTAGACACGGGATAAATATTATTGAATGATGAGGGGGTTGGGGGCGTGAAAAGCTCTTTTTCATATTGTCGACGAGGTAAATATAGTCTGGTTGGTATTTTAACGAACACGATGAATGGCCGAATAAATCTGATTGTCCCTGAAACTATATTTGCGTGTAGTTCGTTTGAAACCGTAGTGAATATTGATAATTTACTTTAGGCAGTAATATGAGGGTTGATCAGAAAAAGGGAGGAAGGGAGAGAGACGAGGAGCCATAGGTGTTACTTTTATTTTCAACTATTTCTTCTCTTTACATTCGTTCGTTATTTACGCCAAGGGTAAATCGTCAAGGGTAAATATACGGAGGACGGATTTTTAGTGGATCGTCTATTCTACCGTCCGACGATGGAAAAAGCTTCGTTACTGTGTCACACCGATCGTCGTCGCTCGGTTCGTCGTCGTCGAACGTGCGGAGAAAGCGTGACTCGGAAATACTCGCAAACGTCCTCTACGAGAGCTCTAGACGGCCTCTCGATATACTTTACTCGAAGACTGTTACGAGAACACGATCTGTGTATTCCTAGCAACTGGCATAATTATCGCGGTTACTCGTCCGGAATTCATCAAAAGGACGCTAAAAAACGAGCGTCGAGTTTCAAAAGTTTTTGAGAAACAAATGACAATAGTATAATAACGCTTTGTCATCGTTCAACATATCTAATTTCCAAATTTGTACAATCTCCTCGACCGTAATACAATAAATGGGAAAATTTGTAAATCCGTCTCACTCGCAGAATCCGTACTTACTACATTACATACGCGACATTTGCTATCCGGCTAAAATTACGGAAATGCGATTATTCGAGAGAAGTTTGTTTCCGTGACTTTAGTCAAGTAGGGAAAGTCACGGCAACTGTCTTATATATACGTGCCGATTGTGAATGTGTCGTGCGCATGCGTGCTGAGTGCTCGTGTGTGTGTATTCGATGCTGTGGACGTCGTACGCTCGTTCGTCGATGACTTCGAAAACTTCGAAGGGGGTTCGTCGCTCCGTCATTGTATCAAAGTGGCTAACTTCACGGAGTCGCTGAAGTTACGGTACGTCTAACGAACGAAGTGGCTACAGACCCGAAGTGGCTGAATTTATACACGGCTATACTTATCCAAATGTCCGTATAGTGTTTACGTGCTGTATGTACGTTTTGTAATCGGAATGAGGTCAAACGAGAGTCTCTCAAACAACACACAGGAAGGTATATGTTCTAAGAGGCCGACCATTCGCCGCAAAGTATTTATCTGTGTATAGAAGTGTGTGTGTGCGCGTGTGTATATACCACGGTGGTGACGATACGAAAGGTTTTAGCAAAGCTATTAGGAAATCAAAGTTGAAGACGCGGACGTGAGCTCTTCGTTGTTTGCACGATGTGCGATTGCGAAATGAACCGAGCGCGTATTCACCGCCGCCCTGAACAAACGATAGCAGCAGCCCACTATTGGCAGATTCCGCGATATCGATTGCGAAGATCGTCCCGTCGTTATAACGTTTCCAGTCGACGCGAACACCGCGTTATTCCTGCGGCGTGTCTTTAGAAAACGTGGTCACAGGGTTTAAGAAATCGCCACGACGCGTGGACGACGAATGACCCAATATCTATCGATGGGTAAAAATATAATCGAAGCTATTCTCTACGATATACAAAGTACTTTATTATGGAGAACTCGTAAAGTGATAAGCAAGGGGGAGATTCATCAACGGACAGAAGAAAGCTCTGTCGCACTTTTTCCAAGTATATTAAATATTCCTCGTATCGTCAGGAAAATTGGCATTTATGAATCGTGAATAGAAATTAATTGATTGAAGTTTTTACGATCAATGTATTCCTCATCGATGATAGAAAAATAAAATAAAAAATCCCTTCGTCACATTTCCGGCAACGAGCATGTAAAAATAAATTTACTACGAAGCTACATGGTATAACAGTGTAAAACTTTCCCTCTCGCGAGAAGGTTTAGCACGTAGACTGTGGCCAGGCAGATTCAAACTGAAACAACTAGAGTGCGAAATAATTGCGTCCACGTGGGTGTGTGTGCTCGGGTATAGTAACATAGATGTTCTCTCTCTCTCTCTCTCTCTTCTTCCCCGTATACGTGTACGTGCGCGATCGGGTGAAAATTGAGCTAACGAGTTTCGCGTTCACGAGTCTCAGGATCAGCATCCTCTCCATACAGCGGGTAGTCTCCTACTCGTGTTATCTAGCACGTCGCCTAGTTTCTAATCAACGGTGCAGCAGCCAAACTGCGCGCACACACACGCGCATGCGCGCGTTTATGCATATGTATATACGTGCGCATGCGCACATGCACGAGTGTCTACGGGCTCCCTGTTAATAAGTGCAGATTGCTCGAAGCGGGGACAGAAGCTGTGAGCTTCCGACGTCTATACTAGCTTATGAATAAAGTATATATATATATATAGAACACATCTCCCGGCACCGGATATGCTCTCTCGCCGAGAGTATCGTCGCTACAGTGCGTCGCGAGACAAGAATATAACACTGGATTTGTTTTCGGCTCTCCCTCTCTCTTTCTTAAGCTAACGCGTGGGCGCGCGGGAATCCTCCTCTCGATATCATCGACTGTGTGCGCGAGTTTCGTTAAAAATATCTTACGAATCATTATCCACTGATTCATATCTACCCATTAGTGAAATTTCGTGACAGATCGACCCAAACTTGACGATAATACGTCACGACGCTTCGTAGCTGTCCGACCTAACCTATAAATTCCACGTCGCTCTTCGTACGTCCGGCATTCGCGTACGAAACCGTCGTATTTACGATAAACATTTGACACGTGTCGATAACATTATTATTTAAATTGTCGATCATATTCATAATTCGTTCGCGTATATAATTAAATGTATAATTGTTTACACTGATATCGGTCGCGCGCGGTCAAAAACGCGTGGCGCACGGCGCCTCGAACGATTTCCAAGGTGTACCACGTGACCACGTTCGACAGTCGGCTGGAGAAAGTTCGTAAACTCCTCGTTTTCTATACACAGCTTTTAAAGAGACAGAAACGGCGCAAGCCTGTAGAAATAAATGACGAGAGAAGGAGAGGTAGAAGAAGAAAAAAATAAAGACGCAGGGAAAAAGGATTTTATAAAGTATAAAGAGATAAAGAGGGCAGGAGAGAACCCGAGATACTAATACCGACGCGTATATATATATATATATATATATAGCTATACTCAAGCTAAATAATACATGCGCGGTAAAAGACCGCGAGAGAGGTAAGAAAGAAAGTTGTTCCTCGCGAACCGCTACGTATATACTCTTGCTAACTGAGATTTTCTCCGATAATGATCGTCGTACACCGCGCGTAAATTACAATTTATTTCTTACGCGTTTGTTAACTATAATGATACGACGAAATTATTGTTTACACTCACTCGAGACGAACAGCATTAAAAATCAAAAGTGATTATTACACGGAAGCTGTTTCCTACGATTGAAAAATCAATTAAAATTAAAATCATTCGATAAATATTACAATACTTTTTTTCTTCTTCTTTTTCTTTTCTTAATAATAAAGAACTCTCTCAAAATCCTATAAATCCTCGTCGTGCTCCCGGTATTTCGAGTTTGCGACTAATATTTGTCCACTTTCTCTACGTTTTTTCTTTCTTTTTTTCTTTTTTTTTATTTTATTAGCTCGTAAGTTCCCGTCGGAGAACCAACGTCGTTTAAACACAATAAAGTATGTAGTTTACTTTGGGAAGATAAGTATATTTATAATGTTTCTTGGTCGCGCTTGTATTCGGTATACAAACCGGTAGGTCTCGTCGTTGGACGTGCCCCAGTTCGAGGCCTAGTTCCTCGAGCACGGAGGAGATCACGCGGACAGGATCGTGAAAGACTCGCTTCCAAATGCTCTATAGATATATTAAATCGATGCCCGCGAATCGAAACCGCTCTTATCGAAGCAGCGTCGCCCCTTTCTATCCACGAGGATCATCGATCGATCTCGCTCCTTTACCCCTCCCCTTTCTCTTCCTCTCTCTGTCTGGATGTTCGTCCGTGTCCCCTCAACCCCTGTCTCGCTCGAGTTTCTCCTAATAGCGTTTTATTTACTTCCAGGTAGACCGTGAAGCGAAAAAAAAATATACACACACAAAACAACGATAAAATAGGAGAAAAAAAATAAATAAGAAAAATTGACCAAGTAGTCGTGTCCCGGGCGAGACAACGTCGAGACATCTCGAACCCGAAGATCGGACGGAGCCTTTCGGCCGCGAAATACGAGAATGATTCATGGTCGGACGCGCGAAATCGATCCGAAGTTTATAATGCGAGGTGTAAAGTAAGTGGAGGGAAACCTTCCTACGATATATTGACCCCGTGGCGAACGATTTATTATTTAATTTTTGATTATTTTTTTGTTGTTTCTTCATAATTTAAAAAAAAGAAGAAAAATTGTTTTTCTTTATTAACGGGAGACACGAATATATCAGTATCGGTATATTTATGGATATTTACATCAAACGATATTATTATTATTTCCCCCGAGATCGTTGATTATCGTGGTTTCGATACGACGTAAAGCTCGTATCTCCCTCGGCAGATTCAAGAGGAACGTTTTGCCTACGGTAAAACCTGAACACCTCGAGCTCCTTAATAACTATAATGATAATAATGTCATTATTATAATGTTATCGTTATACGAGTGTGATTAAAAATGATGCGAATAATATAATATCGACGAAAATGAAAAAATGATGAAGAGTAAGAGAGGAGTATGTAAAAGCTCGCAAGGGCGTACAGGTGGACTAAAAACTACTATACCACTACTATATAATATCGACGAGCCATCTCGTGGTTAATTCATCGACCGATCGGATCGTTGTTTATATTTTTCTCGATTTTTTTTCGCGAACGAGACACAACGTTCGCTACGAAATAATTCATTACGGTACGAGAACGTTATCGAAGTATCGCGTAGATGAGAAAATTCCAAGTAAAATATATTTTCTTGAAGTTCGTCCACTCGAAGATATAAAAAATAATTGATTTTTCTTTTTGTTGGGAAAATAATTTTTATTTTCAAGTTATATTTGTATTTATGCATACATGGAACATCAAGGCTGGCTATGGATCGTTCCGCAGTCCCGAGAGAGAAGGAGTGGTGAAATTATGAGAACGAACAGAGCGTGGGGACTGATTTATGCGGCTGCGTATATAAGAGACGAAGGATATACGAAAATTGTGGCGCACGAGAGAGAGAGAGAGAGAGAGAGAGAGCGAGAGAAAGAGAGAGAATCGTCCGGGACGAGCACGTCTGCATATGATCTCTTGTATATTTCAAATGCGAGACCTCGAGCGACCGAAGACCAGATTTGCATACGGGACGTTCCGTGTCGATCGATCACTTTTTAGACTTTATCGATAATTAAAAAAAAAGAAAAAAAAAGGAAAAGAAGAAACGTCTTTCTCCTACTCCAACCTTTTAACTAACTCATCTTATCATCACAAAATTTTAAATACGAGATAAAAGTCTCGTCCCTAATTTCGTAAACAAAATTAATCAAAAATCGCAATTTTTAATCACATTTTAACTCACAATTTTTCTTTTCCAATTTTATTCGTTTATATAACGACGAATAATTGTGATTTTTCATTATCGATAAAACGATTCGAGAAAACGACGAGTTGGATCTATTCGAGAAGAGTTATGAACCGTTGCGAATCGACACGGAATTGCCGATACGTATGGATAACCAAAAGCGACTCGAAAAACAGGAAAGAAAAAAAATGTTCGTTTTCACCGCTGACTCCGTTAAAACGCGTATCTTGTATACGGGAGATATATCGAGTCGTACTATGTAGAGTACATAATATATACCTGTATATATATATATATATATGTATATATATACTCAGCTATATATAATGTACTCGTATATATATATATACGTATGCAGCTCATTCGGAGAGATACCAGGACTAAGACCCCGACGACGACAACGACGACAACGTACGTCGACGTACGACGTCGTCCGCGACGACTTCCAGAGATTACCGGTTTTCATCCACATTCTCGCCAAATTCGACGGCTATTATCATTTATAATGAATTCTCATTGCGAAAGCGCACTAGCTAGGTAGGCAGCGACGGTAGCGGGCAACGGAGGTATGTTATATACGCAAGAGTTACGCATTAGACGTGTCAACGAGAGACACCGGGATATCGGGACTTCTGTGCCGAGTGGACGTTACAAAAAAAAAAAAAAGATAGAAACAGAAACGATCGATCGCGACGACGACGACGACACATTTTACCTTTTTTTTCATCCTTCGCTCGTTTAATTTTAGCCAAAAATCACGCAGTCTCGTTAATCTCGGATTCGTCGAACAGAGTTTTTATATTCCGACGTTTTTGTCGGATTTTTGTTATCAAATTCGGATTTTTATTTCTACGTGGCTTAAATGAAAATATCGTTCTTTAAAGATATATTGTTTGTTTGTTTTTTTTTATGGGAAAAGATTTATTTCTGTGATAAAAAAAGAATATTCAGGATAAAAAATTAATCGAATCTGCTCGAAATGGAAATTACTTAGTGAATAAATTTTCACGTTCCTCGAAATAATTGATTAAAACATTACCTCTTCCAAGAGCAAAGTGGGAAACGAGGCGATAGTAGAATAACCGTAAAATTTGTAACCACCAACGTTTTATTTATCTTCGCACTCGTACGAAATATTCGTCGCAGGGAAAAATGTGACTTGGGTTTTATCGTAAATCGATTAAAAGTAGAAAAAGTAACAACGACGAATAAAATTATTAGGTACAAAATGTATTAATAGCATATATCAACGATCATACGACTCGTAATAATCGTTTACAAGTATAACATCTCGATGGTGGTAGTGGTGTTGTTGTTGATGGGGTGGAAAGAGGGTTGGGAGTGGTTGGGATTTGATAAACGAGGGACATCGTCCAGAAACTTAAGTTTAAGCACAACTTACAATGTGTTTTGAGAGAGATAGAGCACACTCACGCGATATTATCACCCACTCCTTCGTTCGGAGTTAATTAAAGAGAAACAAGAGAAGGGCGCGAAGAAGGGGCGAGGGAAAAGGCGGCTTCATTCATGATAGTATATTACACTAGAACTATAGTACAATTTATTTTTCTCATTGCGCAACGTGCTTTCGATTATTTCTTATCTTCGAAAAATTTCTTTCCACTTGGAATATAATTTCAAACTTTTCTTTTTCCTTTATTGTTTTTGATTGTTCTTTTTTTTTGTTGTTTTTTCTTCAACGAATAACAATCGATTCCGCTCATCGTCGACGCACGAGTCACGTTCGTTCAGAATCATTCGTAAGCCTGAATAGTGAATTTTTAATTACAATTCGAAAAAAAAGAATAATTTTTTTTTAATCAATCTTTTTCCTTCGAGCGAATACAATTTTATTAACAATATTTTCTTTAATGAGTTTTCTTATTTTTTTTTTGATCGGGGACATGCGCTTTGTGTTTAGACGAGGTTTTTTTCTATCTTTTTCTTTTTTGAACCAGACGAGCAGACCCCAGACCTCGCGAACGATTCTCGAGGAAAGGAGAAACACGCATGGGTGGGAGTCGAGAGAAAGTTTTAGCGAGTCAAATGTAATGGAAGCGGCACTTCGAACGCTCACACTCATACATAAAAAAAAAAATATATATATATATATTACTATTGCTCTCGTATATATATATATACACGAGAGCAATACGAGAGTGCGCCGATGTTCCCAATTGGCTCGAATCTTCGCGGTGAACGACTCGCGTAGAACTCCTTCCTCTCTTTCTCCCACCCCAATCGACGTCACGAATCGAGAACCGATCGCGAATAACTATAAACGAGATCGCCACGTGACTAATTATCGTTCGACGCGCCAATAAATACGAGATCATTATTAGCTCTCCTCGATCGAGCTCTCCAACGGATCTTTCACTCGGTTTTCCATCGTTTCAGCTATTTTTTAGCACACATTGTTTCGTTTCTTTTCGTTGAATTAATCCAATTGGAAAGAGGAAGAAGAAAAAAAAAGTTTGTGGATTCGTCGATCTCTCGAGCGGATAGAAAGAGGTAAATTCTCGTCTCGTCGATGCGCGAGGGGTCGAGACGTTAAGAAAGTTTCGTACGGAGGAATCGGAACGAGTCAAAGCCTGACGCGATCGCCGTTCGATTTTTATGAACGAAAATAAAGGCAATTAAAAAAAAATGAAAATAAAAAAATTAATACAAAATTATGATTTTCTCTATTCGTCGAATCTCGATAGGGATGATAAGAACTTTCGTTCGTTCTCTCTCTCTCTCTCCCTCTATCTCGCGCATTTGTGAAATAATTTTTTTTTTTAGGAATACCTCGAGACATCTTTTGTTTAATTTAATTTAAAGAATCTTTTATTTATCAATCTCCCCTTGAAAATTTCCCACTTATTTCTGCCGCAGTCTATGTAACGTTTTCCATACAAAATTCACGACGCGAGGATTCGGTTACGCGATTAATGGGATAAGTTGAATGAGGGAAGAAAAGGGAGGGAGACGAGGGGTTTTCATCGTCGTTTCTATCGAATCTAATTCAGAACGACCTCCCTGGACTCGACACGAACGCTCGAGTCGTCGATCTTTCTCAGCGAGACTAGAGGTAAGACAAGAGGGAGAAGAGTCATCGTTTCGTTGGACAAATTTCATTCGTCGCGAACGTCTTCGAATCGAAAAATATCATTATTTATATAAACATATGCAATCGATGTAAATAGGTATTTTATAAGAGATTCACACAGGCGTACGATATGTAAAAGTGTGGACTCTGCACTTCGTGCTTCGGGCGCGAGATGAGATTCGTCGAGAAAGCGCACAGCCGTAATTTTTGTTTTTACTTTTGTTACTTTTTTTTTAATTCTTTTTTGTTTCTTTTTTTTAAATATATTTTCTTACAATTATCATTAACTTTTTCATCTTCCTCTCCATCTCTCTTTCTCCCTTATCTGTTCTACGTGAATAGCCGCCATTTTTTTGTTCTCACGCAAGAAAACACGCTTTATTTTTATTTTTATTTTTTATTCTTTTCGTTCAACGTTACAAACTTTCTCTTCTTATTGCCTTCGTTGATAATTTGTCGACGAATGAGGTTTGTTTATTTTTTGTTTAAAAATTTTTTTCTATAGAAAAAGAGAGCGAGAGCGACGTTTCCGGGAACGTCGAAATCCAAAGAGTCGTTATTTATTTACGAACTTAAATTGTTAATCTTAAACGATTATCGTTCGACGCACATGGGACGGAGACGACGTCACGACGATTGTAAAAGCACCCGAGAAAATTCGTGTCCGCGAAATCCACCGATGACTGCAATTTTACTTTGATATTGCACTCGTCGTCAAAAAAAAAATAATAATAAACAAAAAAATGTGTTCGTATAAATTTAAAAAAAAATCCAAACTTAAAGAACCTTGGTCGTTGTTGGTTGTTTTTTTTTAAATTCAACAGTCGCGATGAACATTGTGAGTATAAAAGGATAAAAACAAGACAGGAGGATAAGGACGTTTGAAAATAAAGAGCAGTCGCAATGTTTCTTAGCGAATGAAAATTTTCGTTTTAATGCATCGTGTAAGTTTTATATTTAAAAGTAATTAAAAACAATTTTTCTCAGACGTCGCAAAGTTTTATTATAATATCTAGTATAAATAATATACCGGATAATATATCGTATAATGTAAAAAAAAATAAAAAAAAAAAAAACAACAAAAAAAAGTAATACGTATTACAGGAATGCACGAAACCGTGCATTCTCGTCCCTAGATCCGCAATTACGAGGCTTACACTTCGGCTCACAATCGTCGTGGGCCTACTCGCCGATGCGCTTGAATAAATACAATGCCATATGTACACGAGGGCGATAAAATGAAACTGCTTTTTTTCCTCCTTCTTCTTCTTCTTCTTCTTCTTCTTCTTCTTCTTCTTCTTCTTCTTCTTCTTGTTCTCGCATTTCGAACACGAATCGTACAACGCTCGAACGTTCTTCCCATTTATACAAAAACAAATGAAAGAAAACATTCTCGACACAACCAAGAATAATAATTATAATTTCAGATTTAATGCTTCGTTTTTTGTTTTTGTTTTTTTTTGCTCGCGAGTTAACCGCAGTTAATTCGTCCAAATTCGTCTCGAGCGCTTAAATTCAACAGAGCTTTTTGCGTGATAATATAACTTAAATGAAAGAGAACAAAATGAACTGAAAACAAAACCAATGAGAAAAGAAAAAAAAGTAAATTTACGCACGACGCTAAAATCGGCAATCACGCAATAACGCCCGTTCGGTTTTCACGACGTACGAGCGCAACTGAATAAGTCCCTTTTTCTCCGGAAACAAAAATATATTCATATATATAAATCTATATATATAGAGCTTATCAATTAATTCGAGTGTTTATCATTCTTCTTTTTACAATTAAATTATTCATAATGATACGATGAATTCTGTCGATGAGTTTGAGTATGCACGTTCGCATGAAAAAAAAAGTACGGTCGCACGAGAAATAACAAAAAAAAAGCCACAAAACGAAACGTTCGTTTCTCGTTCGATCGCGCAGTTGGACGAACACGTTTCGTCCTTTTAAATTTTCGATTCGTCTCATTTCTCGTTTTTCATTGCGACGTACGAACATACACGCGCGATAGTGATAATTGTATATTTTGTTTTTATGTAAAACGTATCACAGATTTCACTTGGAACTGAACACTGGCATGAGTGCAGAGGCGAGGATTTCTTCCATTTATTTTTCTTTGTTTTTCCATTTTCTTTCTTTCTTTCTTCTATAAATTATTTTCATTTATTCTTCTTCCCGTTACCTCCGTCGTTCGAAACGAGATTTAAACTCTCGTCGTTACATCACCGTCGGGCCAATAATCGAGAATTCTTTTCACGGAAATTCTCAGCCCTTTATCGTCTCAACGACGTTTTTCGCGATTTTCGTAGAATCGCTTGAGGGATTGATATGTACACGAACGCACACATCGATGCCGTTACGAGGCTCGAGAGAACAAGATCTCGAGCGAAATTAGTGGTTCTATCTTCCACTTTCTCTCTCTCTCTCTCACTCTCTCTCTCTTTTACTCTTCGTCTTTATGACAAATCGTGTTGAAGCCTTCTCAGCATAAGATCGATCGCTATTCTAGCATCCTCGACGGAATCGTGCTCGGTAACTTGTATCTCTCGTCTCAGTACCGTTCTCGCGAGTGTCTTGAGACTGCTACGAAACGGATAGCCGAGAAAATGTGGAAAAGCAACGCAGGTATCGATTACGGTTGTGTGTAAAAGTCTGAGAGCGCGTAGATCGTTCTCGAGCCCGTGACCGATAAGTATAGTCTCGGCGTGTACGAAACTAGTAATGTCCTTTTGTACGTCGCGCAAGCTTTTCGTCGCTTTAGCGAGTATCTTGGGTGTTATACCACTGAAACGCGTATTGTGATCGATAACTTCGTCGTCCGGTTTGACGAGAGCGTCGTAAACTATACGTCCGTCCATACCAACGAGAGTAACCTTGGCTAATTCGAGGCCACGTTTTGTAAAACACATCTCGCAATCGAGTGCGTAAACGCCGTAATTACCGTCGCAGGGCAATACTCTCGAGGGTCTTGTTCTTACGTAACCGTCGAAGGGACCGTTGTAACCGGGTGAAAGTCCGGTCCATACGTGCATCCTCGCGTTGGTACAACCCTCGCTCTCGACACGGCCTTGACAACACTCCCAGGTATCGTGCTGTTGTCTACGATCGTGACAATTCCTCAATTTGCCCCAATGATAAACGCATTTCTCCTCGTTCGCGTAATTACCGGTTTTACGATCGACGGCGAAAGTCTTGTGACATCTGACGCAAGGACGCTCGACCAAGAGTATCGATGGATCCGAGACATTGTTGTTGTTGTTCCAAGGTTCGGGACTCGAGCGTGAATCTCGTCGTGATTTCTCGGCGTAACCGGAAGACGAGGAGGAGGAGGATGAGGAGGACGAAGAGGAGGATTCACCAATGTCCGAGCTCTTGTCACTGTCCGACGAGCATTCCGGCTCGAGATCCGAGCTCTCGACCGAACTTCCGCTTCCGTTACCGCTGTCTACCTCGCACTCGGTCGCGCTCCATACTCTTCCGTTTTTTCCCTCGCCGCTCTTACCGTTGTTACCAGGAACGAATTCCCTCGCGTTCGCGTCCAAGTGATGATACTGCTGCCCTCTGGCACGATGACCCATCGGATGTTGCTGATGATTAAGTATAACGGCGTAGCCGGGAAAATAGCTGCACTCGACGGGATAGCCGAGATGCGCGAGTTGCATACCCGTAAGCGTGTATCTTCGCATGAGTGTCGCTAGTGCAGCGTCGCTTAGATGATTGAGCTCGTCGCGTTGGCTACTAACCACGTGACCGTGATGATGATGATGATGATGATGATGAATCGAGGTGATTTTAGTTTTTTTCGTACCCAAGCTAGGCCCGTTATTCGCGACACCAGGAATTTTTCTCCCGGTATGATCGAGTCCCGAGCTCGTTACGATCGTGGCGCCCTCGTTCTCGCAACCTTTGCCACTTCCGTTCTGATGCGACGCTTGATTCGTCCGTCTCGACGCGACGTTGCGGGCTTTCGACGAATCGTTGTACTCGCGAGTCGGACTCTCTTGATGGAAATGACGCGATTTCAATTCGGCGTGATGATGCTGAAGCATACGATGATGATGACGATGACGTGGAGCGGGTGAGGACGGTGAGTCGTCGTTATCGTCGTCGCGATCGCGACGTTGTTGCTCCCTTGGTGCTCTCGTACGATTCTTACGCTGACGACGACTTAGACTGGCGCGATCCTTGGTCGAGGACGATGAGGAGGACGACGATGAGGAGGACGACGAGGACGACTCGTTCGTCGATGTTCGTACCTTATCGAGGTTCGTCGCGTTGCCAACTTCCGGACCGGAAGTCGAACCGACGGGGCTGTTGCTGCTAATGCTGTTGCTGCTACCGATGGCGGCTGCGCATGGACTTCCGGTTGACGACTCCGACGATGACATCGACTGGATGACCTTGCAACGAGTCTTCGTCTTCAGCACGTAGTCGCCCTCGCCGCTGCTGCTGCTACCGGCATCCCCGAGCTCTCGTTCCTCTTCCGGCGGCAGGTCGCAATCTTTATGTGCACACACAAAAGAGATGCGTAAGTGAATCGCTGTCAACAGTGATTTTCGCAGTTTTTTTTTGCTTTTAATTTCTTTTTTTGTTTTGTTTTGATTTGTTTTTGATTTTGGCTTAATCTTATCTCTCTCTCTCTCTCCCCTCTCGCTTTCTTTCCTTCGTCTTTTTTTTGCAATCTGATTATCGATTATGGCAATTAGAGACACGCTGTTAAGATGCGACGGCACACACACATTGCAAAAATTTCTCGCACACTCCGTTTTTCGTTCGTTTCTTTTGTGTTTATTTTTTTAGTTTGGCTTTTTTTTGTTTTGGTTTTTTTTTTTTTTTTTGGCGCTTTTGGTTCCTCCTTGCGATCACAAAACTCGCACTCATGCAAGAGAAACTCGTTGCTCCTTCAGCGATGTTGTAATTCTGTGTTTTTTTTTCTTTCTTTTCTTTTGGGGGGGGGAAGATTTTTGATTTTTTTTTCTTTTTCCGCGACAGAGCTCGACGTCGGATGGAGATCGTGGGAAGGAATACGGAGGAAGAGGGAGGGGACACATGAATGGAGAGACAGAAGGCGCCACCGCGCGTATAACGCGAGACCGACGTAACGACGTGGGAAAAAAAAAGAAAAAACTTGAAAAGACTGTTTTATTTTATTTTTTCTCTTCTTTCTCTCGTTCTTAACGGGTTTTTTTTTCACGAGACAACGTAACATTTTCCATGGGATTAGTTCATGGGGAAAGCGGAGGGAGGATTGAATTTTATAAGCGCGAATTTGCGTTCTTTCTTTTTTTTTTTTCAACGTTACGAACACGCGACGGATTTATTAAGTCGTTTACGGTTATAACGATATTTCTCACTGTTCTCTTTTCTTTTTTTTAAATTAATTTATTTATTTATTTATCGGGTAATCATTATTATTTTTCACGCGGCTCGAAACCTCCGACTTTGCACTTTGTTACGTGCGACGACGCATTATTCACCATCTACCTTGCCTACAGGTTCGTCGAGGACGATGAACATATATATATGTTCGTTGTATATATATATATATATATGTACATATTTCAATGGTGGAAGGCTTGAAAAGACTGAGATATATATACATCAATCTTTTCAAGCCTTCCACCATTCAGAAAATATATATATATAAATATTTTCAACGTAAAAGGCTTGAAAAGATTGCGCAATGTTTCGCCCTCTCTACCCGCGTGAAATATATTATCGAAACGCATTATTTTCAAGGAATATGGAAGTGCGTCAGAGTTAGATCGAGTAATTTCGAAAATGGCGAGAGAGAGAGAGAGAGAGAGAGAGAGAGAGAGAGAAATAAGAATGAGAATGAGGAAGAGAGAGTGAGAGAGAGACTCGACATTGCGGTTGCGTAACTTTTCCTCAAATACTGATGGAAAATCGAGAGACGTATCGCACAAGAGGGAAGCCGAGAGATTCGAACTCTAAGCGTCGGCTAAGATTAAAGGAAATGACGTACGACAAAATTATGAAAGACTCGAGAGAGAGACCGAGAGACAAAGAGAGACGACGAAGACGATAATGTGTACGCAAATTTCGCATTACGAAAGATTCGATGATATTTTTTTTATTAGTCAATTAATTACGTCACGATTAAACGATCGAGCCAAAGAAAAAAAGATTAAATTGATAAAATCGATAAGAGTCGTATCGATTCGTAAGGTGGAAAGAAACGATCGTTAAACGGAAAACGTGAAACGAACGATGATGATGTCGACTGGAAGTCACGTATTACGAAAATTTTTACGACGCAACCTTCGTCTCACGAGGCCCTGGAAAAGGTTCTCGACCGTAAATTTCGACATTACGAGATACAATATAATATATATATAGAGAGAGAGAGAGAGAAAAACCTCGAAATCCCTTGCCGGAAGTCCGCGAGTCGTGTGACGACACAAAGCTGGCACGCTCGGTCGGAAGAACGAACGAGAATAAATAAGAAAGGGAAGAAGTAGAAAAAAAAAAAGAATGTATCAGTCGAGGAGGTCTTAACGAGCCTCGAGAGACCTCTTTCTCAACGTTGGACTCTCTCACGACATTAATGGACATTCGAGTAGAAAAAGACGAGGAAAGAAAAACGTAGAAGAGGGGAGGCGAAAAAAAATGTATTCAAAATCGTCGAATGATGAAATTTTCAACTTGGTAACGCAATTTTAATATTTTCTTCTTGTTGTTGTTATTTTTTTTTCTTCATCTTCTCCTACGTATAATCGTGAAAATAATTTGCATCGATGTGAAATTTTCATGGAACGAGGCAATTCGAGTAAGGCGTTTCGAGATACGATCGTAATTAAACGAAAGCTTTCCAAGCTGGCTGTGTAAATCGTCCAATCGTTAGGATGCAAATTTCATTTCCAATCGATTTTATCTTTGATTCAATAACGTTCCTTTCAATGAAGAATGTTTCGAGGAATAAGCTATCGTCGATGAATAAAATATACGAATGAGAGAACGACGCGTTAATTTCCGACCTGAATCACGTTATGAGAAGCATCGATTGAAAAAAAAGGAAGAAAAAAAAAATTAAACATTTTTTTTTTTCATATGGAAAAAACAACCGGAAGTTCGAGTTTCTCCGAGTTTCGCGAGAAACCCACAACAACCCGAAAACGGATAAATATCGCGAGAGACTCCTGCGACGACAGGAAACAAAACCACGATTATCTCTTCGGGAAAAAAACAAGATTATATTTTTGTATTTCTTCGTACGTTCTAACAGGTCGCGCGTGTTACTTGTGAGACAAAAAATAGATAAGTGAGACGATAATTCGTTCGATCGATTAATCAATCTCGATGATTTCACAAAAAGACACGTAAAAAACGAGAATTCTCATCATCGAGATTCGATGACGAGCCTTTTCGTTAACGATCGTGTTTCGTCATCTAATTCGAGATGACGAATATTCGTTTCTCAAATGAGACACGAATGAAGACGAATCAGAAAGAAAAAAAACATAACACGTTCTAAGAATGATCTAACGAGAGACGGAATGATCACGTGGGTGAGAGAAAACGGGAAGCGATGAGAAGAAGAAGAAGAAGAAGAAGAAGAAGAAGAAGAAGAAGAAGAAGAAGAAGAAGAAGAAGAAGAAGGAACACCACCGTCGCCGCCAATAACGGGAGGTCGTCATCCCCGTTCGCACGCTCCTCGTCCCATTTGTTCGCGCATGCGCGATATCGTTCTCGTATATAAATATATACAATGTACAGCCTGTACGTATAAATATATATATACATATACAAATATACATACATAAATACATACATATACATACACACAAATATTTATATATATACGTTCGATACCGTTGCATCATTATGAAATCATCCGTCGACGGTAAAACGCGGGGTACGAAGAAACCACCGAGGCTCTCCCTCTCGGGTATGACTAAGCGACGAAGATACCCGGGCGCATACACCGCTACATATATATATATATATATATGTTTAAAAAACAGTTTCACCGTAAAATCCGCGTACCCGTACCGTTCTTCTCGTGTATGGTTTTAAGCGTAGACCGATCGAGCACGTTATTACGTTGCAAATGGTAGCGTGCGCGGGTACAAAGGTGGATGATGAGAGTATCCTCTTGGCGATAATGATGAGATTTAGCCGAGGCGATAGACATAATGATATATACAGGGCGATTTTCCTAAGGTATAGCACCATTTATTCTGGGGTAGATGGGACCATTACAAACAAAAGTTGCAAATAAACATTAGGGATATTTTTTATAGTTTACGAGATATCAATTTTTGAAGTTTGTCCAATCAGATCGCGCCGAGAAGCGTTGGAGCCGCCCACTCTCCGCCCTAGCCGTAGATATAGCACAGTTTAGAGCGTTACATTTGGGATCGCAAAATTCAGAGCAGTCAATTATTATTATCTTATTACGCAGTCATTTGTTATTTGGCGCGCTCGGCAAAATTCAGAGCAGTCAATGCCTGACAAATAAAAATGACTGCGGAATAAAATAATAATAATTGACTGCTCTGAATTTTGCAATCCCAAATGTAACGCCCTAAACTGAGCTATATCTACGGCTAGGACGAAGAGTGGGCGGCTCTAACGCTTCTCGGCGCGCTCTGATTGGATCAACTTTAAATATTCATATCTCGTAAACTATTAATAATATCCCTAATGTTTATTTGCAACTTTTGTTTGTAATGGTCCCATCTACCCCAGAATAAACGGTGCTATACCTTAGGAAAATCGCCCTGTAGATACGTAAACGCGTAATGTATGATGTACGAACGAGACGCGTGTTCGTGCACACCGATCGATTTTTGCTTCCTGAATTTATTATCGTAGGGAATAATTTTTATCCACGACGATTAATGTTACGTTAACAAAAATGTTTTCAGGATTTTGGTCCTGTATTTTCATACGGGGAGCGAATTTTCCGTTTTTTTTTCAAAATTTTTATTTTGTTAATTTGATAATTTCTTCTTTTTTTTATAGTTTTTTGAACTTCTTTTTTATTTGAAGAATTTCTGGTTTTCTGGGTAAAAAATCTGATCACGAGGCCGAGGACGAATAAAAATATTCGTTCAAATTCGAAAAAAAAAAACGAATTTTGTTTAACGATTTTGTTTTCTTTTTTTATTTTTGCACGAGGATGTCGCGTAGTAAAATTGAACTCGAGAAACGATCGTCGTCGTATTCGCATTTCGTACGACAGAATTTTTCAGAATTTAGTCAAACGGTAAGTGTCACAAATTTTTTTTCGAAATTCGATAAATTCTCGCACGATGCGAGGTCGATAGTGGAGAAAATCCCGTAGGGAAAATTCATCACACGCGTGGGAAATAACGCGCGACGTTTTATTTTCATTCTCGATAGGTCGCGCGCGAAAATGGCGGAAGTTGCGGTCGACGCATGTCTTTTTTATTTGTCGCGATAAGAATAAAAATTCGCGACTGATAAGGATTGCACGACGCGTAAACAAGATGAATTTGCAATTAATCGTAATAAACGAGAAAAAAGAGAAGACAAGAAAAATATATCGGAACGTGTATTTCATAATTCGCGAGTCGAAATACGCATGCGCATGCGCGCGCGCATGCGTATTACGTCTTACGGTTACCGCATCGTGTATACGTCGTGGAAACATCACGAGCGTATTAGTAAACACTTGGAATCTCGCTCGTCGCTTCACGGGAGATAACTATTTTGTCGAAATGCGCGAGACAAGAAAAAATAAAGGAAAATTAAAAAGAAATTAAATAAAAGACATGACGTAAATTCGCGCTCGAGCACGATTTTTTTCTCGTACGCGTCGGAATTTCATGAGTATTTAAAATATTGAATCGTCGTAACGATTGACGCGCACCGGGTTAAATATCGATAATAGGAAAATATCTTGTATTTCGAGTGAAAAATGAGAAAACGTTATCGTCGACGCGTCGAATGAATTCGAAACGTAACGAAAAAAACAAGCGTTCGAAACGAGCGAACGTAATAAAATCTCGTGGCGATTAAATCGCGCAAGAATAGACCTCTCGTCCCACCTAAAGTCCAATTTGATAAAAAAAAAAAGAAATAATATCGTTCAATTTCCGTTCGACCAATCGTCGGGGGAAATCAATTTTGTGATAAATTTTTCCTTCTTTTTTTTTTTTTGCTTCGAGACATTCTCGAATTGCTTTTTAAAACTCGTTCGTACGAAATTGTACAAATTTACATTGGGGACGAAATAATCGAATGGTAAAAAAAAGGCGAGACACGATTTTCAGTGGGATGGAGAAAAACGATCGATGGACCGAATTTTTCATCTCGCTAGCCTGTGTCTGCCAGACAAATGTAGAATTAAATTTTGTTTAAAAAAAAAAAAACAAAAAAAGAAAGAACGTTAATTTTGCGAAAACAAATATAAAATTTGGCCTCTTTTTCACAACTCGTCGCACGGGGATTATTCCGACAGAGTTTTGATCGACTGGACGGTGTAATAAACCGCGAATCGCCAGCGGCGCAACGACCGACACGCTTTACAAAATCTCTAACGTAACAACGACCCGTACGCTAAGTAATAGGTACGGCTCATCGCGTTTGTGTGTGGTCGGGGACAATTATAACTTCTTGGCTTGGCACACGCGTGTATAGGAATTAAACTTTGTAAGAGCGATTAGCCAGCATGACGTTGTGCAGGAGGAAGAGAGAGATAGAGAGAGAGAGAGAGGGAGGGTGGGAGAGACAGAGAGAAGAGAGATTATATCGATATGCTTGCACGCTCGTAAATCGGCACGGAGTGAATCGGAACGATTTATATTTTGTCACTGCGCACACGACGCACGAGAGAGAGACAGGGAGAGATCTCGAATTGATAAATATCGCAACGATCTCTCAGATTCTCGGATTGATAAAGCACGAAGCACTCACGACTGATACAGGCACCAGTGAAACAAACACAATAAAAAAGCACGATCGAATTTTCTCACCGAACGTTTCAAAAGGCAAAACAGTTTTTTTATTATTTCATTTGATCAGGGTAAAAGTATCAATAAATATGACGCGAGAAGAAAAATTAATTACGAAAAAAAAATCAGAATGGCAAATTTGGTAATTAGTTTACAAATTACGAGTATAATAAAGTTGAAAATTAATCAGAAATTTTATACCCGAAATTCATTTTCAAATATCGATTCATGTATCGATATATCGATATCTGTTTATCGATTTATTTATCGACCTATCGATTTATTTATCGATCTATCGGTTCATTTATCGACCTATCGATATATTTATCGATCGCTCGATCGATCGATACACATGTCGATATATCGATCTATCGATCTGTTCATCTATCCACCTATCTCGTTCTCTCTCGCAACGGTTCGTTTGTATCTTCCCCCCGGTTTCATAGGGAAGAAAAGAGAAGCCGATAACGGGGTCTACGGAGCAACGATCGTGTGTTTTCCCATACTAGCAACGGCCACGATCGAGGCTCTCGCGAGAGAGCCACAGTAACCCACTCTTCGCTCCCGTTACTCACGTCTTACGACTCATTGCTATATAATGCAGTATGTATATTGCATATGTAGTATGGAGAATCGCACGTATTATAATAGACCAATATAGATATATAGCGTATGTATCGTACACGGATGTCCACACAATATGCATTATTATACTACTTCGAAACGGTACGCTCGAAAAATAGTTCTTTATTCAAATTTATTTACTTAAAAAAAAGGCTTTATTGTTTTTTTTTGTAAAACGAGGGAAAGTTTTGATCGTTGTCGTTTTGATTTTTTTTTGTTTTCACCAATGTGAAAATTTTCATTAAATATTTCGTTGTTTTTTTTATAAGGGTTAATGTCTTAAACGTGTTCTACCGTACGAGAATTTTACACAAGCAAAATTTCCGTAATGCACGAGACCGCGTCGGCGCCAACGGTGTAATCGTGTTTACTAACGCTTGTTCTTTTTTTTCGTTTTCCCTTTTTATTTATTTTTTCTAATTCTAATTTTGAGACGATTTAACGGAAAACCCGCGAGCGCGAGGCAGCAACGTAGAACTCGTCTCACGGGGGTCATAGGCGAAAGATCGCGGGGGAGGGTTAAACATCGTGCGCCGCGGAAGAGAGAACTCGCTTGCGAATAAACGCGGTGGCATGAAAAACGATCTTCTCCGGCGCCTCTGGCAATCGAGCACGAGATCATGTTTTTCTTTCTGTCTCTTTCTCTTTCATTCTATCTACAATAATCTCCTTCGTTTCGTGGTTATCGTACTGAAAAATTACGAAAAAACTATACGAATGAGTTCAAACGAGATGCAATTTGATTTTTTTCCCTTCTCCTTTACATCGTCGACGATTTTTCACTTCGAGAATTTCTCGAGAAATAACGATTTTTTAAAAAATAAATTTGCATTCAATACCGATTTCTTTTTTCCGCCATTTTCGAACGAAAATCAATGTTATCTTTTAAGGTCGCGCTCTCGTTCGCGAGTTTATTACGGATAATTTCTTTTTTTTTTTTTCAATCCTTATCACAGTAGGTACGACTCGATCGCGCGTCTTCGTTTCGCTATCTACGATCGACGAGATTCGACGCGATAAGAGCGACTGACCTTGTCGTAAAAAAAAAAAATCGAGGCGCCTCGATCGAGTCGATAAACTGGAGAAAAATTAAAAAAAGAAAAAAAAAATTCATACGCGTTTCGATTCGTGTTTCGCGCGATTAAATTACGCGTCGCGATATAATTCGGCGTTTGGCAACGTACCCTCGGACGAGATTTTGTAATATTCCTCGGATCGTACGAGAGAATTTTCGTCGATAAATTCTCAATCGCACTTTCCATTAGTTATAGCGTTTTTTTTTTGGTTTATCATTCGATTAATGGGAACGTACGAAATCGCATAATCCGATGTTTTATGTTGCGTGAAATAAATAAATATATATATACATATATATATATCATTGATTTTCATTGTGTGTGTGTGTGTATAATATGAGTATGATAAAAAAAAGCAGGACAAGTCATTATCGCTGGTGAATACGCAGTGAGATAAAATTTGAGGTCCGAGGCGTGAAACGAAAAAATATTGGGAAAGGTTTAAAATGATTTTTTTTTTTTTTGGTGTGTACGCGGTCGATTGTACGAGGCGTGGGTTTATCCAGGACGTTTGATTGGAGGATACGTTGCGCGAGGAGGCACGTGGGGTAGGAGGAAGAGGCGGTTGGTCGAAAGGGTCAGTGGGTCAGTCGCGATTCTCCTCGCGGTCTGTCGTCGCGGAGGCAAGCGCGCGCGCGCGAGAATTTAATCGCGGGCAAAAGAAAAAATATATTCGACACTTCTACGACGAGACTCGCGCCGAGATACGACGTGGCACTTGGAGAATTTTCTACGCCTAACCTTTAATCCAACTTACGAACTATCGCCAGCTTTTGGATAAGAATGTTTTTTTTTTCTCTCGAAATTATTATTATTATTATTTCGAACGGTTTTCAAAAATTTATAAAAATTAATTTAAACAAAAATTAATCAATAAATAAATTATTTTCATTTTGTCGAACTTGAAGATAAAATAATATCACGACGAAATAACTTATTATTAGTCGACGAGAGAAAGAAAATAAATAAATCGTCCGTGTGAAAATTAGACGAGTCAAAATTCACCAGATCCAGCGATACAATGTAGTCCCAGAGAACGGGAAAGGTCGCGTCGCGATAAATGGAGCGTAAGGCAAAGACTCGAAAAAATACGAAAAAAAAAAAAAAAAATTCTGAGGAAATTTAGTCGGTATAGGCCGAGAGACTTCAAGGGCTCTAGTTTCGTCGTAAAAGGCCAGCGTCGATGCCCACGTGGCGTGAAAATGCGAAGGCAATCCACAAGCGTAAGAATATTATATCAATAAATTAAAAGAAAATCAAACACGCGTTTACGCATAAATAGGTATCTTCTTCTTTTTTTTTTATACCTTTCGTTCAACATAAATTTATATCTATATATAAATAATCATTTATCTTCCCGATTAGCCACGTGTGCTATTGGAAAAAAGGGGGAGAGGGTAGGGAGATAAGAAAACAAAAAATTGTCAAGAAAAAAAAACGAATCGACCAGCAAAGTTCATCGACTCGGCAAAAATGATTCGAACGTACGACGTAAAAAAGAAGAAAAAAACGGAAAAACGTATTCGTCTCTCTCAGGGCCTCAAGGTTGACTACGACGTCTAATCAGCACGGGTACTATCGTCGTAAGATAAATAGCCAATATTGCACGACCCTCTATGACGATACGTAAAGAAAAAACTAAGTAAATCGAGAAAAAAGAAACGAAAAAAATTAAAATTTTTATCTCCCAATCGAACCTTGGCCGATGATAATTAGAAAATTCGATAAGCGAGCTTCGTTTTTCTAACCGTCGTACGAGAGAATGAAACATTCTTAACGAAATAGACAAATTTCGAAGTTCACGAAGACACGTGTATAATGTAAACGGAGGATGAACACGGTGGAAAGAAATCGCAGAAATTTATCTCGTACGGGAGTGAAATAAGAGACTAAAGGTTTTTTTTTGTCGCAATCTGAGGAAGGATGTATGGGCAATCGAGCGAATCGAGAAAAAAGGAAATGGAGGAAAAAAGTAAAGAGAAGAAAAATAATATTATATTGGACGAATGAAGGAAGGAAGTTGAGAGCTCGGCCAACGAATAGCCAACATTTTATAAATATATATACATATATATGTATATGTATATAAATGTAAATATATATATAGAGCAGCGAGTGTGTGTGCGTGTGTATATAAGCGTGTGTAATATGTACAGGCAAAGTAATCGGGACGGCACACGCAGCGGCCGTTCTCTCTCGTCGAGTAACAGTTATCGAGTCTCTCCGTCGTTGCCCACCGATCGATTTCTCTCGAAACGACCTACATTGAAATTAGTGTCTATTAACCGTGCAAGGACTATTCCGGACTCGACGCGAGATCCGTACCCGTGTACTTTAGTCATCGCGATCCTGACAATGTTTTCTTCGACTCGCCCCCCCCCCCTTCACCGCTCGTAGGATTTAATTTCACGAATTTTCAATGTCCAACGACGATCGAAACGGGAACCGATAACGATTTTTTTTTGTTTTTTATTTTCTCGTTCGCGTAACACGAAACCGTTATTTTTTCACTTTTTCTTTCGTTTCTCGTCCAAGAAGGAATATTTTTTCGATTTAAGGCAACGTATTTCGTATTTATGAAATACAAAAATTACAAATTTATTATTTTCTTTGTTAATTATTTATCGTTGTTTTCTTTTTGTAAAATTCGAAAATACTATACGAATAAAAAAATTAACAAAATAAAAACAAATGAAATTTTTTTCATCGAAATAATAATTCGAACGAGTGATAAAAATAATTTGATAATTTCGAGGGGGTTTAATTTTAACGACCGAATTCTTAAGAGATTGAACAAATCCACGAGCCAATGTTTGCCGGGAAGTCTCGAAAAAAACAACAACGAACGAACAAATTGTCGTCAATGTCACGAACGGACGTTGCGCGATTTTGCAAATAATTTCGCGTCTCGCGACTCGTAGCACAATTTCTCAAATTATTACGAGCCTAAGGTGGGGGAGGTAACGATATTTTTCCTTTGTCTCTGTTTTTTTCGTCCGTTTGTTGTAAATTCCTTAATTTCGTTTCTCATCACGCGAAAATATCCCACGTGATGCGTACGCGATTTTATATTTACGGCAACGACCTCGTGTCGAGCTCGAGAAATGAAAAAAAGCGCGCGAGGCTGATATTCGAAAGGGATTGAAAAATTAAACTTCTCAAAATAAAAAATTAAAAAAAAAAACGAAAACAAAAAACAGCGACATAGAGAGAGAATAAATTATACGAAAGATTTTTCGAGACGAGTGACGTTGGTCGCTGCATGGACAACGTCGAGAAGAATGGATTTAAAAACGAGAAAACAAATAAAACCGAAAAGAAAACAAACGAAAAAAAAAAACGTGAAATTAAAAAAAAATTACCAGGTCACTCTCGACCTTGGTGGATCTCGGCGATGGGTCCGAGATGACGGAGAGGAGTCGAGCAGACCGCGGTAAGGAAGATCGCGAAATTACGAGGAAGATTTTGTTTGCTTGCGTTCTTTTGTCGCGAGGTAAAATTTTGTGTGCGTGTGTGTGGGAGATTTTTTTAGTTTTTTTTTTTTTAGTTTTTTTTCGTAAATGGGATAAAAACGACATTGTTCGACGTACCTTCGGCGCAGCTTGCGAGGAACTTGCCGTTGCTCGAGAAATTCATGTCGAGGACAGGACCGGTATGACCCTTGAGAGCTCCGACCATCCACGAGTGCGTGAACTCCTGTTGTGCCTCGCGACGTTTTTTATTCTTCGCACGTTTGCCACTCGTCGTATTGCCGTTGGCGCTGACGCTGTTGGTGCCGGTGGTCCCGGCATTTTGCCCCGACGTACAATCGTCGTTCGACGAATTACGTTGATCCATCGTCGTTCCGTCGCGATCTCGTCCCGAGACATCTGTTTTCGTTGACAAAACAAAGAGAAAAGAAGAACGAAACCAGATTATTAAATTGAACGATAACTCTTAAATCGGGCGCGAAATACCGATTTTAATTCTCGATTCGAACGTATCGATCGACGATAAGAGAGATATCTCGATAATTTAATCGAGACTTTAACAATCGATCGATCGTTCGATTATTCGATTAATCGATCGATCGATCGATCGTTCGATATCTCGATTAATCGATCGATCGATCGATCGTTCGATATATCGATTAATCGTCGATCGTTCGATTTTCGATTAATACAAATTATTATTATTTAAAAAAGTATATTTTTTTATAACAATTTTACTTTGTTTTTCCAACACTTCCATCTCGCTCTTTTTCTCACGACCCCTTTTACGTCTCTCCCGACGTTTTTTCGACGAAGATAAAGCTACTGGAGACGACATCGATCGCACTAATAAATTCGATCGTTGCACGTGGCTAAATGAGAAATATTTGGCAAACTTGGTTTTCTCTCATAAGAGAGTTGCTAATAATACCGACGTGTATACCGCTACGTCGACGAGTTTTCTGACGATGAGACCTCGACGATCGTCCGACTGTCCCTTAGGACAAATATTTAGATTTGTATATTAGAACATCTATTTACCCCTTCTCTCGCATTTTTCGAGGGGTGGGGGTCGTGTGATTCGCCGAAAACAACCCTCGAACGCACTAATCGAAGTTTTCAATTGTATTTAATCATCAGGTATAGCGTTACTACGTGTACTTTGTACCATAAATTACTCTCCTAAGGGCTTTTCCTTAAGGCTACGATGACGTCACTCGCCGATTCATAACAGGCTCGGCCCGACCGTACAAATATTTCGCTCGAGGGAAAGGGAAAATTCTCTTCTACGCTCGCGCACTTTCACCGTGGTTTACCCAACGACTCGGTTAGAAAATCATGCCAAAATCATTTTCCACCCGAGTGAATAGAAATAATTTGATCAATGCAAATTTTCATTGCAGAGAAAAAAACCCCAAAAGAAAAAAAATCGGACGATCGTTAAACAAAAAAAAACGACTCTTAATTAATTCAAATCGTACGAAATAATTAGAAATTGTTTTCTTGTTCGTATTTTTTTTTTTTATAAATCGAGATTCGTTGTCGAAGTTTCGAGACTTTTTCGGCATTAAGAAAAAAAAGAAGAAAAAAAAATCAAACCCACACACCGGCGCGCATGCGCACGATAAATACAAATATAACTCGCGTGTCTTTGCGTCCTTCCAGACGACAAGGCAGACCTCGACGCCGCGCATACTTATCGCACGGCCAAGGTTACGAAAAAAAAAAGAACGGAAGAAAAAAAAAATACTCGCGGGAATGAAACAAAAAAAGAGTCTTCGTCACGAGAACGAGAAAAATTTAATCCTTCGATACGACGCAGCAGCGAATTTTTGTGCCTCGTACATTAAAAAAAAAAAAATAAATAAATAAGAAGAACCGGACGAAAACATTGGCATCGAGAGCGTCATCGAGCGTGACCAAAGTCGATGTGCTTTATCGATCGTCGATCTTTCAAAAATTTCACGCGCTCGCGCATGCGCAGCCCGCGACGCGTTTCGTTAATTATTTCCACGCGAACGAAAAATACGACGGGCGAAAATGAAACAAAAAATACAAATAAACAAATTTAACAAGAAGATTTGATTTGATTTGATTTGATTTCATTTATTATTATGCCCTAGAATTTCTGTGGGGCAAAAATTGTAACTTTTACAATAATGATTATAACTATTATATCAATTTCTAGAATTTTTCACTTATTCTAGAAAACGTTGTTAAGGATAAAAATGAAATATCATTTCATATAAATATAAGAAAGAGATGATGATGATGATTTATTGAGTTATGCCCTAGCAAGCTATGGGGCAATACAGGAATAGAGCAGGAGATACAGTTTAGTTGGTACAATACTTAAATTAATCATTTAGAATACAAGACAAAATATTTAGAATCGAAGAAAAGTTAAGACAAAAACAGTATACACAAGCAAGAGAGAGAGAGAGAGAGAGAGAGAGAGAGAGAGAGAGAGAGAGAGAGAGAGAGAGAGAGAAAGAGAGAGAACGATAAAGAGGAAGAAAACAAAAATTATGTCGCCAGACGCGTCTCGAGGTCTTTGTCCCGCGGAATTTCGAGTCCGAGAGGCGCCTCGTTTCGAAAAGTTCCAATGAATCATCGTAATCGTGCGAATTGTGGATACAAATTTTTCTCTCCTCCCTCTCTCTCTCTCTCTCTCTCTCATACACACACTTTCCGGCCTTTTTTTTCTTCTTATTATTAATCGTCCTTGACCTCCCTCGGCAGCTCGTTACCGATAAAACGGGTCAGATAAACGCAATCGACACTCGTCCGTCTCGGTAATAAAGCGTTTACGCACGTTTTTATACGTCGAATCACCTATTGTCAGGTGAAACGTGCGAAACCGCAAATAACAAAGAATTATGAGAGACAAAATATCGTACTCGTTAGAAATAATTCGAGAATACTCGATATAGAAATTGGAAAAAAATCTTGGCGCGAGACCTCGTCTCGTATATGTTACTTTTTTTTTTGTTCCGAGTTTTTTTTGCTTTTATCGTCGAATCGACGAGAGTGATGATTAGTGAGAAATTAATTGACGTAAGAAGAGTTTCGTACACGCTCCGCCGAGATGTATACGTAATATAACGCGAATTGGAATAAGAACGTACTACGACGGATGTGACAAAGGAAACCGACTTTACTCGACGACCTTCCGTTTGATAATGTGGGTAGAATATTTTATGTACGGTAAAAGTGCGCACCCGTGTTATGGAAAATACTGTCGAATTAAACGCTACTGAATTTCAGACGGACACGTCGACATTGAACGGGAATAATAATTAATATTATTGTGAATAATAATATGTAATAATTATTATATTATATAATTATAATATATAATAATAATATTATAATAATAATAGTAAGAAGAAGAAGAATAGTGATTAGCGATAGCTCGAAATTACCATCCAAAAACCCGACAAAACTGAAAAATTTTTAATTTAAAAAATTTTTTACCTATCAATTTTAACCCGAGAGAAAAACAATGGCGATTTTCGTGATCAGCGGAAAATTAGCGATTTTATAAGTACCTGACGAAGTTCGTTTACGAGAAAAACAAAATACCCAAAATTTTGGAAGGTCACGCAGGAAAAAAGCTCTAAATTGTGATAAAAGAAATTTGTTCTCAAGAATAATTTTGTGAAGATATATTTTCGGTGGAAATTTCCAGCACATTACAAAAATCCCGAACATTCCATCGACAGTTCAAAATTGCCGGCAATAATATTAATAATAATGATAAAAATTGCAATTATAATAATAATAAAAATAATAATTATAATAAAATTTAAAGCGACGAATAAAATTGGCCGTTGACACACATATCGTTGCGCGTCGCCGCGTTTACATACATCGTCCTCCCTTTCGAGTTATCGGCACAATCGCGTTTCTCTATCGAATAATTTTCTCATATATCGGAGTCGATATACCGAGTGGAATCTTTCTTCATCTCGGGACATTAGCATTACCAGAAGCCGATGGAGCTTGTTACGCGGTCTCTGTCGAATCCTTGACCCGAGAGTGTCTCGACGATGAATATAATTATCGTGCGAGATCGAGAATTTCTGGTAAACCTGCATGCGATTCGGTCACCGCGCTCTTTTTTTTCGTCTTCTTCTTCTCCTTTCTTCCTTTCGTTCGATTGAACATCGAATAAAACGAGAATTAATACGAGAATGAAATTACAAAAAATTTTTAGGAATTACGAAGCGAATTAATTTTTATCGGGCTTTTAATCTTTCGCCCATTGCTTCGCAATTTTTTTTTGTTTTATTTTTTCTTTTTCATTCGTCGGCTATTTATTTTTCCATCGATATTAATGAATGATAAATTATAAATTCATTATTTATCAATATTATTGATATTCGAATAAAAAATGTTGTAAATTTAATTGAGTATTATTAAAAAAAAAAAATAAATAAATAAAAAAAAGTTAACACGAGTTATTTCGTCACAGCCACTTCCGAGACAGACAGTAAAATCGGTAAATCCCGATAAAAGACGATAACGCGACAATGTCTCCGCTATTTTACCCCAGCCCCCAAAAATAATTAACGACACCCGCATCGACGCGAAATAATGGCGAGTTTGATTGATTTCGACGAACTCGAGAATTCCCCTTCAAAAACAGAAGCCACGTCGAAAGACTGTCGTCGAAAACGATAAGGACGTGAAACGATGAAAACTTGTCGAAAGATTGATAACGAGTGTGCGAGAAAATCATGAAAAAAAAAAAAAACGAAAGAAAACAAAAATAATAATAATTCAATATTAAAAATTCGACATTAATCCTAACGTTTTATCGTCGCTCGTGCGACAAAGAAAAAATTAATTATTCCCGTCGAATAAATCAATTTTTCGCGAGCACGCGCATAATGAATAAAAGATTAATAACCGCACGATTAAATTAATCGCGATTCGATCAAAATCGAATTAATCGACGAAACGTTTTCTTCTTTTTTTTATTATTTTATTATTCTCGCGCAATTTGTTTCAATAAAAGAACATCGATTTATCGCGAAAACATATATAAATATATATATTTGCGTTACTTACGCAAAGTCGGGGAAAATATTAACATTGCGATGTGTCACGTGACTATCGAGTGACTTAAGAACAGGAACAAAAATAAAAATAAGCTCGAACAAAGAAGAAGAAAAATACGAAAAGGAAGAAGAAGAAGAAGAAGAAGAAGAAGAAGAAAGAGGGGGGGGGGGGGGGGGGTACTTTTACTTCCTTCCATTGGACGAGATAACTCGATCGTCCATCTTGAAAATTCAACGTTTCGTTTATTTTTTCATTATTTTGTTTTTCACTCATCCTTTCCCTCGTTTCTTTCTTTCATTTTTTTTGTCTCCATTTTCATGAAACGTACCTACCTGACGAGTCGAACACAGATGGTTACGTTTCGAAGATTCCCGTCGAGACGTTAAAAAAACAAACAAGACGCACTTGCGGTAATAACGCAAAAAATTATTCTTTATCTCGTGTGTGAATAAGTCTCGACACGAGAGAATAAAATATCGCGAATGAGTGAAAAAGAGACGTTGAGTACGTGAGAGAGAGAGAGAGAGAGAGGGACAGAGAGAGAAAGTAAGAAAGAAAAAGAAATGAAAAAAAAAAAAAAAGAATTATGCGACGACGAGGAGCACGCGCGAACTGGCTAATATTTTGATCGATAAACGCACATGTTGCTCACGAAGAGACTTATCTCTCTTGCGCTCCGCGGGGTTGAGAGGCTTAGACGATTTACGAGCCGTAATATAAAACGTCGCAACGTGGAGCTTTAACGAGTGCACGATTAACATAAATATTTTTGGTCTTACGAATTTGTCGCTCGGTTCGCGTACATCGCCGTCGAGACACTTTCTTTATTTACCCTCCTCCTCCTCCTCCTCCTCCTCCTCCTCCTCTTTCTCTCGTTATGCCCTGACCACCGACAACGCTTACGTGGAGGAGTGCTTTTTTTTTTTTTTTTTTTTTTTTTTTTTTGGAAGAAAGCTCCCGACCTTCGACGCAGCGAAAAATATCGCGCGACGAATCGCAACGTCGCGCGTTAGCGATTTTTTTTTCTGTTCGCCTCGACTCACGCTTCACCGCTGATTCTCTCATGTAAATTCAGAGGAAAGAGAAAAAGAGAGAGCGATATAATTATTGGAAAGGCGTCGGAATTTTCGATTTTGCAATTTTGACTTTTTTTGTGAATTAAAAAAATTTATTTTTTATTTTTATTTTTTTGTTTTTTTTGAGGAGAACCTCCGTTTTAAGATCTTGGTGATTACGAACTGATAAGGGATTTTATTAAGACGTACGAGAGTCTATTTGTAGAGTTACACGATAGAGAGAATTTGCGATTGGAAGAAAACGGAATTTTTTTTTAGACGATGCGTGACCTTGATTTTTTTTTTTTTTTTTCGAATCTTCTTTTTTCCGTCATCGCTCGTTCGAGCATGCGCGTACGTTTAATTTTAGTCAGGCAGATCGAGACGTTCCAGACGCACACACACACACACACACACACACACACACACACACACACACACACACACACACCGGTCGACTGCGAGAACACATCGCCCGGTTCAAGTCGGTTCATTACACGGGAATCCTTGAGAATTCCTCGCGTCGTATTTAAAATACCGATCGACGTGTATTACGAAGAAGAAAGAAAGAAGAAAAAAAAAGAAGACGTATTAAAATACGAGGCAAAACGAGAGAAGATATATAGATATAAATTTTTTTTTTCATTCGTATTATGCGCGAATTAAAAAAATCGCAAAAATGATTTGAAACGAATTTACGATGGAATAACTGTAAATTGATTTTTTTTTTAAATTTTTTATATTTATTTTTATTTATTGATTTTTTTTACTTAAATAAAAATTCGACATTTTTCGAACGTTGGAATAATTATTCGTACGGTAAGGTCGATAATTTCTGTAGAATTATTACGGATACGTAATTTTAGTGGAAAATTAGTTTCGCGTTTTTTTTTTTTTCGTTCCCTCCTTTTATGGTTCGAGCTTCGTATGGAAGTACGATAATATCGTAATTAATGACGCGAAAGTCCTGTTGCCAACGTTTTACGTTTTACCGACGTCGCTTTTCCCGCGAAAAAAATTTGAAAAAGTAAATAATTTTGCACTTCCGCTCGTCGTTTATCCAGCGCTCGCGAAACGGTTGCGACGTCGAAAACGAGCGATTAATGCACAAAAATTGATGCGAAGCAAAAAAAAATATATAAAAAATGTGAATATAAAAACAAAAATAAAAAATAAACGATTTTGTCGAATTTTGAAATTCTTTCCTGTCGTCGACGAGAAATTAACGCGTCGTTCAACAACAACAAAATATTCGACGTCTGCAAAACTTCTCTCGCTTGGAAAACGCGAAATTTGAAATAAAACAAAAAATTTTGAATCGAACAAGGAACAAAATAAAGTCGTAAGCAAAAAATGAGAGAACAAAAATTTGAAATGCTTTTTTTAATCTCTCTCTCTCTCTTTCCCCCTCTTTCTTCTTCTTTTATCCTAGTTCATCGAGGATATAGTGCGAACTCGGCAAATTTCTCGTTCCCCCGGATAAAAAACGAAATAGTCTCTGGGTCGATTCGTGAGTCATCCGAGAATTACTCATACTATGACCTGCCCGAAGGTTGCTAAGATCCGAGGTATCTTATACAAACTCGTTCAGCGCCAGTGTTCCGTGTATATAAAACGTACGTAACGTGTATATTGAAAAAAACTTTTTTTTCTTCGAATTTTACCAAATCTCTGATTCAGCAGTATCGCTCGCGAATTATTATCAATTTTTAAACTCCACGATACGAAAAATGCATTTTTTAAACTAAATTAATTCAAAGAAGAAAAAGAAGAAAACTAATTTTCAATTCAAATTATAATCTATAATTAATCCGATAAAATAATAGTCAAAAATTAATAATCGCTAGACCAATCGAACAAAGCTACGATTAAAAATTTTCTAAATAAAATTTAAACTCGTAGAGTTCGATAAAATTATTAAAAATGATTAATTTTACTAAAAATGTATTTCGATTAATACCGACTCGATTACAATTAGTTTAATTAATTCTCGAATTACTCGATTATCTCGACTTTTTCACACACTCTTTTTTCCCCCTCTTTTCTCGACTACTTTTCTGTCGATTAAATATTAAGTCTACACACGTGCGGTGAAAAAAGAAAAAAAAACAATGGCGCGGGCGTGTTCGTGCGTTTTTCTCATTAGACCCCCCGAGGGTTTCGAACGCATACGTGTACTTATCGTACCCGTAATGTTCGTATATTTACGGACGACAATGGTAGACCGTACGATACGAATAAATAAATAAATAAATAAATAAATAACGTATGGAAAAAGTAGATGAGAGTATCGAGGCAGACGAAGAATAAACGTCGATCTATTATTTTTATCGTCGCCTCGGTCATATATTAATTAAAAATGAGACTCGACTCGACCGACATCAAAATTTTTCGACAATGTATTTACATGGTGAATTTTTTTTTCGGCTTCACCGCGGCCAAGGTCCGTCTCCTCGTCGTTGTCTCGCCCGCCTATTTAATTTTTTACCGTTCATTCTTACTATAAAAAAATCCATTGAAACTTTATCGTCGATAGCGTAACGATAATTCTTTTTCACGAAAATTTCAATTTATTATTATTATTATTATTATTATTATTTTATTTTTAACTTATAATTCGGTCAGAATTCATGGTCAGTTAATGCGCAAAAGAAAGCTATAAAATCGACGGAAAAATTGCGCGTCGTTGAGACAGACGTAACTCGCACGAAGGCCAATTTACGAGTGTGATAAAAAAAAAGTGTGAACGAAAAAGAAAAAAAAATGGACGATATCGTAGCTTCTTGCCCCGAGGCTCCCTCAGCGTCCGTGGAATTTCTAATATAGGTATTTAGCGAGTCGCTGGGTCGATTCTAAAAATTCTTCCTTTTTTTTACAGTCTTTGATTTAAAAATAAAAAATGGAAAAAAAGCGCGTGAATGGCCACCGGTAGTGTTCCCCGAAATTCAAGAAGATGGTCCCGTATCGACGATAGAACGAGTTTTACCGTATGAAAAACCTGAATCCGAGGGATGCCGACCGTTAGAATAAAACGATCGTTCGAGATAATTGTTGAGGAAAAAAAATCGTTAAACGTAAAAATACTACGTATCGAAATCATTTTCGTAAAAGTGATGATAATCTTATCAATTGTTCTTATTTCTTCTGTTAAAATTGATAATATTATTTAATAAAATCATAATTTTATGAGAAATGAGTCAATTTTTGATTTTACTTTGTGAAAATTATCATCGATTCTTTAATCGAATTTATTTCCGATCGATACGAAATAGTTTTGATAAAATTGATAATAATCTTATCGATGTTATTTCCAATTATTATTCTCTCGTGTGATATGTAAAATTTATTAGGACTTTATGAGAATAATGCTTATTTTACAAAAAAAAAAACAATCATCTTTTTAATTACAATTATTTCCGATCGATACATAATAATTTTGATCAAATTGATGATAATCTTATCAATTGTTCTTATTTCTTCTGTTAAAATTGATAATATTATTTAATAAAATCATAATTTTATGAGAAATGAGTCAATTTTTTATTTTACTTTGTGAAAATTATCATCGATTCTTTAATCGAATTTATTTCCGATCGATACGAAATAGTTTTGATAAAATTGATAATAATCTTATCGATGTTATTTCCAATTATTATTCTCTCGTGTGATATGTAAAATTTATTAGGACTTTATGAGAATAATGCTTATTTTACAAAAAAAAAAACAATCATCTTTTTAATTACAATTATTTCCGATCGATACATAATAATTTTGATCAAATTAATAATAATCTTATCAAAGTTATCTCCAATTATTATTCTCTCGTGCGTTGCAATTTATCATTAAATAAAAGAAAATACTAATTTCATGATAAATAAATCAATTCATTGTTTTATTTATTGTAATTTCATGATAAATAAATCAATTCATTGTTACAAATCCCGATAACTATTATCAATTTTTCAATAACAACGATTTCCTATCGATCCCTCTTCGACCTCCGACGGCAGTGACCTCGAAACCGAACGCGCAACGTTTGTATTTCTTTTTTTTTCCCCCCTTTTCGTTTCGATCTTTTTTTTTTCTTCCTCTCATCTTTCAGCGAGTCCGTAAAATTAAATTTGCACTAGCTCGAACGATTATCGCGAATCGCGTGCCCGATGAATTTTTAAACAGGCGGCGAAACGTAACCCCGAGAGCGTGGAAGACGCGCGACCAATATCGATGCGATCGATTCGCGTCGATCGAGGGTCGTCGTCGTCGACGATTCTTTATCGCTTAGATTTTTTTTTTCTTTTTTTTCTCATCGTAACCTCGTTCTGAACGCGATGAGGCGAATCCGGAAGTTGTTAACGAGTCGTGTTTCGCATACACGTGTAATGTCTAGTGACAAATAGTTGAGAGAGAGCGAGAGAGAGAGCGAGAAGAGGGGGGGGGGGGGGGGGGGGGGGGGTACAGATGATGATGATGATGATAAATTTTTATTATGCCCTAGGCTAGCTGTGGGGCAAAGTAACAATAACGCAATGCACAATCCGTAAATACGTAATTCACAAATTACAATTTATACAGGTTGCGCAAAAAAGAAAAAAAAAAAAATTACAACGAAGATCGATTAAACTAAAAAAAACTAAACTAATATAATTGTATAGCCAAAATGACAAGAACAGAGAGAGAAAGAGAGAGATAGAAGGAAATACGTGAGAAGAAGAAGAAGAGAAGGCAAAGAATGATAAACAAGAGGAAAGTGTCGAGGAGCGTTATCCTCCGTCACGGTCGTCTCGATCGTCGTCCCGATCGTCCAAACGATAAACGAGATAATACACGAATAATATACGTTCGACCTTTTATCCGTCTCGATTCGTCAATAATCCATATTGGCAAAAAAATATTTACTTCGCGGGCGTAAAAGAAAAAGTAAGACAAAATTTGTAAACAAAAATAAAAGAAGGCGCGAGACATTATCATGAAATCGTCGCGTCGTTCGTGCCTCCGCGTGATACGAGAAAAAACGATAATTAAAATACGATTTGTAAACAAAAATTGTGATTATCGGAATATTAAGAGAAAAAAAAATATGTTATATTAAAATATCGTTCGTCGAGTGTTTTTCCGATTTTTTTCCGTAGTTGAGAGATTCGTCGAGATCGAGAGAAATCGAGGGAAGATTCGAGTAAATTTTCAAAAAAAAAAACGAACAAAAAATAAAAAAGTAGTAAAAAAAAAATTGTCACGTTACGTCTCGAATTTCCGTGTCTTCGAAAGGAGAAAGGAAAACTTTGGTCACCGCGCGTTCTTTTCACGGCTCGTTTTGTTATTGATTTTCTTGCTTACTCGAACGTCGCGGCGTTTCCAGGATTCGGTCGCGCGCGCATGCGCGGAAGCGAAACACGCGTGATCGTTTCGACATACGCGGTTGTCACGTTTTTTTTTTTTTTTAAATTTTATTTTACTTTTTTTTTTTTTTTTTTTTTTTTTTTTTTTTTTTTTTTTTGTAAATAATCCATCTTGGGTCAGTGGTTGTCGTCGTTTCCATGACGCGACTGAACGCAAACAAAATTAACGCGAATACAAAAAAAAAAATAAACCAATACGCAAGTGTAAAAAATCGATGGAGGGCGTATGTGTATCTTGCGACTTTTTTTTTTCCTGCCACTTACGGTATTAACTATTTATTATTATTGTTTTAATTTTATTCTATTACTCGAGTATTATTTTATTATTATTTTATTATTACTTTATTCTTTTTTTTATTATTATTTTGTTATTATTTTATTACTATTTTATTATTACTTTATTCTTTTTTAAATTATTATTTCGATATTATTTTATACTTATTTTATTTTTTATTATTATTATTTCAATATTACAGCACGAATGTCTGAACAGAATAAGCATCATAGTATGAAAAAGCGTTGAATCCAGTAAAAGGTTCGAGAGAGATCGGTATCTCATTTTACGGAAATCGATAGCCACGTGTACCGAAACTTGACCACACACAAACACACACATATCTATATAGAATTGCACTTATCGCATCGTCTCAATTATCTAATTATTTATCTAATATCTTCGCGCCCTCTATCGATTTTTCTCTCTATCATCATTTCACGGTCTCTCGTGTGTACGAACGATTGGATCTCGAAATAGAAATGTCGAAGTGTTGAAGAGGAAAAAAAAAGAAAAAAAAAAGAAAAAAAATGGAAAAACACCAACAACAAATTGTTCAGACGCGAAGATCGATTTTACCCGATGACGCACGTGATAGCGAACGTTATAACGCAATGGAATTCGCTTGAAAAAAAAACAAACGCATTTGTCGCCAAAGCAACGAGCCCGCTTACGCAAGTGACAATTTTTCACCTTTAGACTTCACCTTAAAACGCTTTATTGGCTTTGCATTTATTTTTCAAATTCACAAATAAAAAAAAATTCAATAAAAAATAAAAATTATGTATTTTGTATTTATGAATATGTTTATTGTAGTAAAAATAACTGAATAACAATATTTATAAGCTGTTATACAAATTTTGACAATAGTTTTTATAGTTTTTATAGTTGACAGTCGTCAAACTGAGTTTTAACTTTTGTTCGATAAACAAAAAATTGCCATTTTTATAAAACGCTAAAAAAAAAAGAAAGAATTTTGATTTAATTATCAATCCTAAGAATTAGATAAGTCGAAGGGCATAAATATTAAGAGTGTCCAAAAATTCGAATAAAATCGAATAAATTCGTGATATTTTCGAAAAGTCAAATTCGAATCTCCCGTTTGTCTCGCGTTCTGAAAATAGACACGTACCAGGAAATGGTTACTCCGAGAGACACCCGTAAAGACGGAAACGTCGGGAATGAAAAAATAAAAATAAAAATAAAAGCATACACGTGGTCGTTATCGGTTGGAAAAGCGACCATTTCCATTATCCGAGTGTTACGACGGTGAATCATTCGCCGAGGTATAAAACAAGTCGGGAGACACGGGATTGATGCGTAGCCGTCTGCCGAGCGGTCTAAATGCACGGAAACGACCAAGAGAGAGAAGGAGGGAGGAGGGAGAAAGAAAGAGAGAGAAAAAAAAAGTTAAGAAAATAATAAAGAGATATCCTCGAGGAGGTCGGCACCGGGTGCAGCTGCTGTAAAGGAGCCAGAGGACGAGAGGCGAAAGATAATGAAAAATAAAAACAAAATAAACGGGACGATGAAAGAGCAGCTGCCTCGAACATGCCAAGGCGTCGCTAAGCTCCATGAACGAATTTTTACACGTCTTCTCCAAAGCAATTTTCACTGATGCAAAACTGTTCTTAATTCTCCAATAAAAAGAAAAATTAAAAAAAAAAAACACCATAGAAAATTAATTTTCCCTCGTTACTACGAAAACAATTTTTAAAAAAACACTATATCGTTAAGAAAAACAAATTTTCCAAAATTCGTATCAATAATATTTTCTAATCCTCGTCAACAAATTTATCCATCCCATAATTAAGAAATAAAGGAAAAAAAAAGGAGCAAAAAAATCAAATTTACACAAATTTTAAAGCCTTTTTTCTTTTTCATAGAATTAGCCCGCGGCGCGATGGAAGAAAAAGGGAATAAAGGCGGCGTGTGTGCGAGAGAGAGAACGAGATGCGAGACATCTGCGCCGGTGGCGCTGCGTTCGACTCTAGCACCTCACGTGCGTCCAGTCGCGAAGGGTACACGTGTGCTTCGCGGGGGCAAACTTGGTCGTCCCGTCTCGTTTTTCCCTCCTTATTTCTTTCCCTGCGCTCCTGCCTGTCGCCCCCCCCCCCCCACGCCCCGCCAGTCCGTCACTACGCCACCGTACCGCACTCCCCATTGCCCCGTACCCACGCGACGAAACGCCGCTTTAACGCCCGCTTATCCACACGATGCCGTTTACGAATATAGATCGTGCGAGTTTATTTTTACCCGTTTCCGTCTCTCCCTTTGTCTCTCTAACCGTCGTCGTGGGGGCGACTACACTTGCCAAGAGTCTTCGTAAGCTTACACACATCAAGTGCATTTTGTACCGGTTCGTACTATACAACGTTGCGCTACAACGTACGAGAAGAGATAAACGCCTCGCAGGACGGTGCATTGGCCACGACGAAAGTCTGGACGCGGTCCCCTCGTAACGCGTCACGAATCTTGCTTTATTAATAATCAGCGATATTTCTATCCGAAGTTACGAATATTGGCATAAAATAGGATTTTTGGTGAAAATTTATTTTCTTGTTGAGAAAAAAAAGAAAGACTTGACGAGAGATTAAATTTTGTTAATGATTTATCTCGTTGAATAAAACGGACTGGTTTAGATGAGAGAGAGAGAGAGAGAGAGAGACGAAGAAGATTATGAAGTTTTTATCAAAATCGAAGATATTGTTTCGACGAATCGAGAGATATAATGATGTTATTTTCACGAGTGGGAAATTCGTGATAAAACGTGATGAATTAAAAAGATTAGATCTCGGGATGTAGCGATTTTATACGATGTATAATAGTCGATTAGCGGTTGACAGTCCTACGTTCACCTTCTCTGGCGCTCCGACAGCCGGTATATAGTACCAAATGTCGCCACCGTCCTCGCTGGCGGTCAGCTAACCCCCCCACTCCGCGCCACCCGTGCACAAAGCGAATAATTCGTGGATCACCTCGTGCGAAACGTCCCGTGACGAGCGATCCAGGAACGAGAGAGAGAGAGAGACAGACATAGAAGTCTGCGCACGCAGTCACGCTTCGCGGCGTCTCCCGTTTCCAGAAGGGAAGCGAGAGAAAAGTTGAAACCCCTCGACTAAGCTACTTTTTCTAAGAAACAGAAAAAAAAATCCAATCATTATCTCGCATCGTCTTACGGTGGAGCTCTCGTTTCCCGCCATTCTTATAATTCAACTCCCGTAGCCTCCTGCCACGATAAATTTATTCGGCATGTGCGCCAATGTTTCACGGTATACCCGATTGTACGAAGGAGAAGGAGACGGAGGAAGTGGGGGAAGCACACGCGGCGTTTCATCATCCAGCATTCCGCGCGTCGAGATGCGCGCGCATGCGGTTAGGTACGCTGCGCACGCACGCACACTCGCACACATGCGCATACGCGCGGCACGCACCGTTCGCGCCGTTGCTCCGACTCTCCGTCTCTCTCTCTCTCTCTCTGTCGAGCCCTCTCGCTCTTGTCCCACTCACGAGACACGGCCGAGAGCGCCAAAAAAGGAACGTTAAAATTTTTCGGATAGACAGAGAGAGCGCGATCACGAAAAAGATTCAGAACTTCAAGCCGGAGGAGAAAATCGTGACTCACGCACACCACGAGAGTTTTAACGACCAGGACTGGAACTCACCGCTCGACCGACTTCCGAAAGAGCACCAAGTCCACGAGGTCTCTCTCGGTTTCATATACATACCCACACAAACATACACACACACGCACACATGTATATATATATATATATGGTCACTCGACCATTTCTCTTCTTTCACTCGTGCTCGCTCAATTCCCTCGTCTTCCTTTCATCTTTCCCCTCTTTTACATTCGAAGAAACGAGATTCGCGAGAACGCGAGCGTGAACACGCGGTATGTCGACCGACCTAACCTCACCCATGCGACATTCAAAGAGACGCGAACTGTCTCAACGTACCTCCTCTCTCGCGCCAACACCCCCCCCCCCCCCCCGCCGCCCGCTCCACTGCCACAAACGCCTCGCGCACTTTTTCACCTCACTCTCTCTCTCACTGTCACTCTATCTCCCGTTCTACTCTCGTATTTAATGAGAACGCTATATCTTCACCGCGATACCGCAATACGTTTTCGCGAAAGAGACACGATGTATCTCTTTTACGTACGTCCTGCGAGCGAGGGCCGGAGGTAAAACGACGATACTCCGCTCTTTCTCTCGTGGCATTCTCCCTTTTCACTTGAAGCGCATTAATCGAAATGCACGTACGTGCCATTTTCGTATCTCCGACCGTTTCTTTTTTTCAACGTTAAAAAAATCATTTTCGCTTTTTTTATTTTTTTTCACAAAAATGCATCGTCCATTGAAATAAAGAAAGCAGATACAAACCGCTTTATTCCCTATAGTACATTGTTTCCACTGGATAAACGCGAATGCAATTTTTCATGCATTCGTTTATCACTGATACTTTCATTGTGCTCGTGCCTTGCTGCATTTTCATATAGCTATATGTATAAGGCTATATATATTTGCGCGGGCGCATCTCTCGCTCATCACGTTCACGGGCGTCGAACGCGCGCATGTGCCCGTTTTGTTATACGCATTGTATACATATATGTATGCGAGCACGACATAACAACGAACGAGAGAAGAATAAAGGGAGGGAGAGAAGAAAGGAGACGAAAAACGAGTCTCGTCCAAAAAGAACGCGTGTGCCTGTGTAGCAGCGCTGTACAACGGAAATTCTTCGCTCGTGTTCACGAAATAGGTTATGGTACGTTTGTAAAAAAAAAAAAAAGAATTGCGAGAGATTTCGTAGGGTTTTTTTTCAGCAGGAATAAATACGCATCGAGAAGAGAAAAAAAACAATGATGAAATAACGACTTACTCTTGTTGTTCGCATTCTTGTTCGATCGCGAGAAGAGACCGGCGATGTGGCTCACGAGAAGCGCGAAAGCGCCGATAACAAGAGTCGCGATCGCCACGAGGGCCGGGATTCCAATTCCCATTGCACTCTTCGATTCTGTGTCATCCATGATTGAAAAAAAAACGATTTATTTGTCGTTGGTGGTCCTCGTACGGAGGAGCTTGAGAACACGCGGGCGACTCACTGCGACGATATCCAAAATTTGAAAGAAAAAAATAAGTCGCGAACACACTTTCAACACGAGGCAATTTCGTAAACTTTCTTTTTTTTCTTAATTCGTTTTCTAGCGCTCCCCGGCGCGAGGAGAGCACGCGGTGGTAATGCGATTTAACCTCGAGTCTCTTCTCTTCCGAATTTCACCTCGATCGGTAGGGAAGGGATGAGAAGAGGGTAATAATGTAAAAATCCGGTGAATAATTCTCTCTTTTTCGTTCACCGTCGCGCGTTATAACACACTCGTTGGTTTTTTTCGCAGCCTCGACGCGAGCGAGGGGAGAAAAAAACGCGCACACGTCGCGAACCGACTCGCTGAGACCACGACACGGCCAGCTCTAATAATCGCGCGATGCGTCGGCGATCACGCAACCACGATACTGCGGCGCGTCGACGCTTTGGCGGACCCCTCTGGTGGTGAGTCGCTGCTGCCTGCTCACTGCTGCCACTACTGCTGCTGCGCTCGCACGCATGCGACCGACGAACGAATCGCCGTCTCTCGCGCTCTGTCTCTCTCTCTCACTCAAGCTACGTTCTTCTCTGTCAACCTCACTGCGCACACTCGCAACTTTTTCTCTCGCACTCGTCCAACAAAAGCACGCAATTTTTCTATCTCGCGATAATCATCTGTGGACCTTAGAGCTCGTAATAATAAAATTATAAAATGCCTCGAACCCACGACGTATTTATCGCGCGAAGAGGCGATGTGAAACCAACGTTTTGGCGTCGTCGCTCGTAAGAGAGACGAGGGAGCCGATGCCGCACCACGAGATCTCTCTACGTTCCTCTCCTCGACGAGCTCTGTTTTCTCTCTCCACCGAAAAATCCTCGTTTCCTCTTTTTTTTCTTTCTTACCACCACCGCCCTACCCGCTATTACACACACATACACACACGCACGCGCGTACACACCGCTGCGCAGCGTGGCTCTCCAACACGTCGGTATTGGCGTACTAACGGCGCACGACTCTCTCGTGTGTAGTTTCGCGTACCGGCGCTCTATGTGTTTGGCACGTACAAACTGTATCAGTGTGTTGCCGCGCGGACGCAGCGCCGCGACGGCAGATCGTCGCGTTCCCGCTTCGCTCTTCTACGACTACAGTCGAAACGATGTTCCTCCTCGTATTTTCTCGTATCTTTATTGTCAATTGTCACACACTCGTTGATCGAGGATAAAGTGTCACTTGGATCAATTAGAACGTACGATTTTATTAGCATTCTTCAAATATTACCACGTTATTTCCTTTTATTTTCTTCGTATTACGCGATGCGAGAGACACGTCTTTTTTTCTCTTCCTTTTCTAGCCTCGCATGTTCGAATCACGAAACGCTGAATTGTAACACCGCTGTCTTTTTTCCTTCGAGGAAGGTGAAAAAAGAAATCCCGTTCGAACGTTGCGAATAAAAAGTGTAAAGTTCTTTTCCTTCGATGATTTTTACCGGTTGATTGCGTAACGTTCTCTCTCTCTTTCTGTCTCTGTCTCTCTCTCACGTTGCCGTGATTCTACGCGAAGCCACTCGTCGTTGGCGCCCGTCGCTACGCTCTATGTTGAGACACAAAATTTGAGTCGTACTTGCTATACGTACACATATATGTACAGCAGTTTGTCAGCTTACGAGGTAGGACAGATTTCGAGCAGAAAACACGCGTTTCGTCGTGTATCGATCGAGAAGACTACGCGCGCGCGCTCCCGAAGGACACACATATACACACACACGCGTGCAATGCGAAACGAGGGAACACATAAACGAACACACGGCGATGCGTCTGTAGCGAAGACTCGAACGTGACTAAAAACTCGTGGTACAAAAACGGGTATATAGGTATAGTTGTCTGTAGACGAGTTTAAGTTAAGTTTTATACGGTACGGACTCGTCGTACCTTGTTCGCGACACCGCGTGGTTTGTGCCCCTCACGGGAATTACGTACCGGTATATACCTCGCCATCCTCGCTCACCGATCCTTCGCTGCTCCGTTTCTATTCCCCCACCACCGAGCGCCCGGTAGCCCCCACTCTTACCGCGCTCTCTACCTCAGACGCTCGGACCTACAGTCTATCCCCTCCCTGGCCCTGCGCCGGCGCGGACCGAGAGGCGCGCGCGCGCTTCTCACTTCTCTTCCGTACAGGATCGCGCGCGCACCTGCATACCTGCATCAACAATGGCGTATGCGCGCGCATCCACGCTTCAAATACACGCAAAAGCACATGGCGCGATTCTGTCGATACACAAGATTGCCTCGATATCAATACACACGCTGTATTCACCATGGATTCTCGAGCATTTTTCTTTTTTAATTTACAGCTATTTCCTCATTTTCGGAAATACTCAAAAATATCTATTTTTTTTATCACAGAAAATTCTTCATATTTAAATTAACGTAATTAATTGCCTCGTGCTTTTCTTAAGTTATATCTAAAATACACACGTGCGTGTATAACACTTGTTTCCCATTATTACTTAGATACTTGACGTATAATAAATTCTTATCGTTATCGCACGAGTATGTTCTCTGTGTTATCAAAATTGGATAAAAAACAGTGATACAAAGATCTAAGCGAACGAACCTTTTTTTGAGTTAGTCGATTTTTCTAATCGCAATTGGAATAAATTTAACAACGATAAAACTGTGTATAGTGTTCTCGTCTAATTCGGTGAATTGAGAATAACAAAAGTGGCGCGGGTGCCGCCAGACCGCAGACGTTACACACTTTTATTTTTCAAAAGCGTAATTTCCCGTCTCGATAAGGCGAAACCAAAAGAATACGCTTTATGTACAAATGTAAACATACCAAAACACCCACACACACACACACACAACTAAAGTTGTGTTATCAAAAAAACGGTATCCTCAAAATACTGTAATTAAAAGTTGACTCAACGTTTAATCAATTCACAAAAAAAAATATGTTTTCCCGATGTGCAATCAATATATTCGCGCCGTCGATAAATATTTGTCTCTCTCGGGTTCGACTTTCATCGACGCGCACGACACGTCGGCCAATAAATCGTAGAAAAAATACAACAATATTTTCCACGCTACCCAACAACGCACGAGAAATAATAACGCTTTAATTTTAATCAATGAAAATAAACAGAAACGTTTAAACAATATTTATCATCCCCGCGAAGTCATAAGCTGTTCTTTCCTCGGTACCCGAGGATTAATTATTGCACTCGAGATAATATCGCGAATAAAAAAAATGAAAAAAAATATATATATTTACAAAAATCATAAAAACAAAAAAAACAAGCTTTTTATCGACGATTACTTCCTCGATTTTCAAGATCTGCGACGCAGATCGAGATCTCCCCACCGCGCTCAGTTTCTGGCACCTCGTGAACCCCTCTCGTCAACATCTCTCATCTCTCCTCGTACGGCAGTTCCTTTCGCAATTTCCTCTTCGTGTATCGAAGGCTCGTCGGAAAGGCCTCGAGTCGAGAATATCTATCGATAATATTTATCGAACTAGCGTCATGGAATGAATTTAAATCGTCAACGACGTTGCGATGACGCGACTTTCGAGCTAGTCGTCGAATCACAATCGTATATAACGAAGTGTTGTATATATAAGTATAATACTTCGTCACTATGCGACGAGTCCGTGACGGTGAGCGAATAGACCGCGCTTTCCTCGAAAGAAATCCCGCGTTCGAGGAACTACGAACTCTGAATCAGAGGAAGGGGGGGGGGGAGGAGGGATAGTCTCATAGCGAGAAATCCCGTGCGTTTCCGCGATTAAAGTATACGCAACGTATGTATATTTCTAGAATAATGAGACGGACACCGATCGAGCGATACGAGAGACGTGGGAAATTTTGCAACGTCGTGCGAGTTGGCGATTATAAATTTTTATGAATGCTTTTTTTTTTTCTTTCATGTAGTTTGTTTTTTTTCCTTCTTCTCGTTTTTGTGGTTTACGTGTGTCTCTCGATTCGAGGAGTCTCGCGATCTCGATGTTTGTTTTTAGAATAATCGTCGTAAGTCTCGGAATACGTGACGTATCAATTCCGGCTATTACGCGGGTTTGCTCTGCTCGATGAGAGAGAGGGAGAGAGAGAGAGAAACAACACTTGTATTTTTTTGTGTATACAAATTGCGAATTTATATTTTTCGAAACGAGGAAGCGCGTAGCCGAGCGGTTAGCGCGCTGATCTACCATCCGTGCGTCCCGTGTTCAAGTCCCCGGAAGAGCGGTTTTTTTTCCTAATTTATGGAAACGGACATTATTGGTATATACAATTCTATACGTTTATATACAAATATTTTCCGAAACGATTGCGGAGCGAATAATTAAAAATAAAATAATTTGTATTATCGTTGAATTTAAAAAATAAATATTTATACGTTTAATTTTTGTTTTTGCGTATATGACAGACAACGATGATGGTACCGGTGGTGACGTTAAATCGTCATTGCTATTAATTTATTAATTCGTCGTCATTAATCGACGAATTTAAATACTGAAATAACATAGAGGACTCGTAGGGTCGACGTTGATGGGTACGCGGTCAGCGCGCAGCTCTGATAGTCAGCGATGTTAAGCAGTACTTTTCGCGGCCACTACTTGGTGCGGTGACCGCTCGGCCGCGCATTTAGCTGGATTACGAGCGGGAGAGAGGTCATTTTTCTCGAGGTCCGATGACTCTCGGCAGGAACATATTTCACTTTGGGAAGGTCAAACTGCGGCCTGACGTTGGTTTACCGCAGTTTACGCATGTTCTAGCGCATGCGCGGTACGGTGTAAAAAGTCGTTGGTAATCGTGCAGCGCGGAAAAAAGAGTTAGGTTAGGTGGGCCCAAATGCGAGTAAGGAAAACGAGCAGCTATAACGATAAGCAAAAGAGGAAAAAGGAGGATGGATAAAGGAAAGCCCGTTAGAAAATTCGCTAGAAAATACGTTAGAAAAAAAAAATCAAAGACACTCGTATCATCGAGGAAAAGAGATGAGATATAACGTGAAAACAAAAGTGGAGACGAAGAAAAGAATGGAGATTAGTGTGTCGCGAAAGAGCGATGAGATATTGCGTGAGACGATCGAACGATTCGAATCGCGCGTATGGGCGTCGAGAGTGGCTTGACAATGAGAAGTGTACGCGCGACTACGATTGGCAAATAAAACGAGAATCGTCTTTCGACGATTGACTTTTCTTCTTTTTATCTTTCTTTTGATTTTGCATACTTTTTAATCGTTGATTTTTTTGTCGCGCGTAGAATCTCTCGAAACGAGAGATTTTAGTATTTGTTCCGGTTTGAAATTGCATAATTTCCGCTACGATTAATTATCTTCCATTTATCGAATAGATAAATTTTGTACCATTAAAAGACGATTTGTGGATCGAATATTTTATTCCCGCGTGCCGTGCAAATACATATTTGAACGGTACATGCACAAACATCGTCGAACAGAATTCTGTTCCCGGTAGAAAAATAATAAAATAATTCGTCATATTCGTCCATTTTTTATTAACAATTTTTTTTGTACAAAGCAACAACTCAATTTCGACCTTAACAATAATAAGGCATTCATTCCCAAGGTCATCGGGTCATTCGATTGAAAACAAAATTTGTTGCGATAGGAACAAAAAATTTGAAATAAAAAAAAACAATTCCCTTTTTTCTTTTCTTTCTTATATTCTTGTTTAATAAAATTGTTACGTATTAATTAATTACGAATTACCAGATGTTAGTCTACCGTCTTTTTACTCAGATTTTGAGAACTAATTAGAAAAAATAGAAAAATACGATTTTTCGTTTGATTTTTCGACGATGATATGAAAATTGTCGGTGTGTCAATTTTCGAACGAGTTCGAGAGTTTTCACGGTCGGTGATGCTGGGGGTACGACGAAGAGAGGTTTGACGTGGTTCTACCGGGAACGACGAGATGGCTCTTGATCCCCGACCGAGCCGAGACATCGTTTCTATCTATATATATATCTACACGGACATACATATATCTATACAAGTATAACTATATATCTCTAAACGTCTGGTTACCTATATAACCATGAGTGCTTATATACCTTGGCGATTCAAAAAAATACAAAAAAAACTGGGATATTCCACGTTTCTTCACCTTTTTACCGGTAAATTATTTCAAATTAAAAATTTAAATATAATTTTCGTGTTATGCGAAAAATTTCCTATTCCTCAACCTCCCTTATGTGCTCTCATACGCAACCCTTAAATCAAAAACTCGTAAATCGTCCAGTCCTTTTTCTCTCAAAACAAAAACATTCTTAAAATCGCATTGCTTTCCATCGATTCGACAAATGTTCCATCCCCCCTAACATTACCCCCTAACCCCGCTTACATCATACCTATATAGCACGTTTCCAACTCCCAACCAAAGGATCCTCCCCCGGGAACGATGTAAGGTCTCGTAGGAATTCTTGAATTCGAATGAAAAAAAAAATACATCGAAAAAAAATACAACAACGTTGAATTCTCGCGCGATCACGCACACGAACGTTTCCATTCTCGGGGTCGAGTGCGAGGCAGCGCGAGAGGATGGGAGGCATTAAATTCGGCCCGTTACTCGTCCGCTCCGTTACTTTTACCTCCTTCGAGGCAAAGCAGTGCCATACACCATCATCGCATCGCGTTGAATTATATACATATACATATATATATATATATATATATATATATATATATACACTTATATAGCGGCAACGTCAGAAAACCGGCAATGTTTAACCGTTGCTCTCCTCTCTTTCTCTCTCTGACTCTCACTCGCGTCTCTCGATCGTTCGTTACCGCCAGAGCGGTGGGACCGAGCGTAATCGGACGTTTCGTCCTCAATACGAGAGAGAGGGAGTGAGAGAGAGCGAGAGAGCCGAGGGGCACACACGACGCAGCGCCACCACCCGGCGTTAAAATGCGAAATGATGGAGTAGTACAAAGTGGAGACGGTAGAGGGTTCACCTATGCCACGAGAGTTTTTCTCACGTGTATGACTCCTCCTTTTCCTTGTCCCGAACGAGAATGCGCGCACGAGGGACTTTTACCCGTAATCGTGGGCCATCTCTCTCCCTCTCTCTCGTACGACGAGCGTAACGGGAAAACTTAGAACTGGGTGTTTGCCATTAGAGCGAACGTGAGAGAGAAAGAGAGAGATAAGAACGTAACCACGGGGGTCGTGGAACGTTAAAGGTTATTAGAATGAAAATTCTTTACCACGTGGCAATTTTCCGACGCTTTTTACGGTGGATTTTAGGAAAGAATTGTTTATCCTTTATTGTTTGTTTATTCTTGCTTCGTTTATTATAGATACGGCAAGGGTGTCGACTATGGAACAAATTTCAACAGTTTTCCGACGACGTTTACGCTCGACCGTAAGCAATAATAAAAATTATTTAAAAAATGACATTATTTCAGGACAAACATTTTTCTATCATATTTCCAATTGAATGCACTCGATGCAATTAATTATTTTTAATTAATACAGATTGACACGAATATTTAATGTCTTATTCGTATTAAACGAAAAACTAAAAATGAAATCGGTAGACAAGAGATTGTACGATTTCGATTTTCCAAATACTTTCCCAAACTGCGATTATTTATCACCGAATCCGTTTGATTAATTTGCATAAAGTGAAAATGGACTTCAAAATTCAAGATTTTGTTATCGGTAACGAGTGATAATTAATCCCCAATAATCTTTTGTATTTTTATAAATGGAAATATAAACAAACATGCAAACATACGTGCGTAAACATACATTTATATATATATTTATATGTACAGAAATATTATATATATATATATAATTATCTCATTACATATGCATATTATATATGAGATATTTCATTGCAAAACGATGGACGATCGTAATTTCGACGTGACCGAAGCCGTTAACGATAAGCGGATATACCTTTCGCGTGTTTTCAATAAACAGCGTTCGTTATATTACGAGTCACGCACGGATGTAATTTAGCAATAAAGCGATAAACGTACGTGTCCAAAGTGAGATGATCCGGGCGCGCGAGTTTCCCTCGGCCACCGTCGACGTTACGACGTCATCGAATCGTCGTTTTTGTCATTGTTTTCGATTTATTCTTTATTTCATTATTTTTGTTTTTTATTTTTGACACGTGCATGCGAGAACGAAGGTGCAACGAAATACAAAATGACGTTGTCGGGAGAGCTGTTTGCGTCCGGTAACGAAAGGTAAATTTGAGGAACGCGTATCGCGGCACGAACCCAACGACGAAACAAAAATCTCGCGACGCACACGTAATACGATAAATTTTACCGATTCGTACGAGATCGTTCGAATATGAAAAAAAAAAACAATCGAATCCAAATATTATCTCGAACTTGTATACGTAAGAGTAAAGGTTGGCTTGTTAATAATTGTGTCGATGCAATCTAAATATACTCGTAAAATTGTCGAGTCAGTGCCGGTACGTGCCGTATAGTCTTAAGCAACGAATATCACGATTATAATACTGTGATGTTTGTATTTGTCGATGAAAAGGTCGAAAAAACGGATTATTAAATTAAATTGCAATATATCGAGATTATAATGGTGATATTCGTGTTGCGCGGGAAATTTCCGATTCCGTAACCTCCAATTGAAGCCTTTTTGGAGGAAAAAAAATTTTGACCCTCGGCAGGTGCCGATAGTCGAGATTCGTGATTTACTTTCCTGACTTTGGGGGGTCCGAAGGGCGTCAAAATTTTTTTTTCACCAAAAACACTTTGTTCGGTCAGTTTTTAATCGGGAATTTCCCGCGCAACACGAATATGATGATTTAAAGACGATTTGGAGCAAAAAAAAATGGACTCCATCCGAAGCCATTTTTTTCACGTATCCCTCCCTATGGGTCCTGAAAATCGGGATTTTCCAAGTGTCGCCACGGCCACAAAAATTGAGCTATCCGGATGTTCCTTGGCTCATTCTTCGCGTCTCGGCGAGCTCTTTAAAAAGTGACTCGTGCAATTTTCTGTCGGACCGACAAGAATTGAGATACAGCATCGCGAAAACTCAATTTCTGCCTTTTTTCTAAATTTGTCTGTGAAATGGTGCAAAACGTGAATATTTTCGTAAATTGCAATAAATCAAAATTATGATCATATTCTTGTCACTCGGGTAATTTACGATTCCGCAACCTCCAATTAAGTTTAATAATAAGATTAACATAAAATTTGTTACAAATTTCTGAACAAAAAAAAATTCATTTAAATCTTTCCAATTTCTTTAATTTCAAATTTATCAAAAATTTTCGTTGGTCGGCGGTTAGACGAAACGGTCCGTCTGTACGTATACAGGGTGAATCTCTTAAAGTATAGCACCATTTATTTTGGGGTAGATGGGACCATTACAAACAAAAGTTGCAAATAAACATTAGGGATATTTTTAATAGTTTACGAGATATCAATTTTTGAAGTTTGTCCAATCAGCGCGGCGAGAAGCGTTGGAGCGACCCACTCCCCGCCCTATCCGTAGATATAGCACAGTGTAGGGCGTTACATTTGGGATCGCAAAATTCAGAGCAGTCAATTATTATTATTTTATTACGCAGTCATTTTTTTTTGTCGGGCATTGACTGGCTAGGCTACGGCTAGGGTGGAGAGTGGGCGGCTCCAACGCTTCTCGGCAAAATTCAGAGCAGTCAATGTCTGACAAATAAAAATGACTGCGTAATAAAATAATAATAATTGACTGCTCTGAATTTTGCGATTCCAAATATAACGACCTAACACTGTGCTATATCTACGGATAGGGCGGAGAGTGGGCGGCTCCAACGCTTCTTGTCGCGCTCTAATTTGACGAACTTTAAAAATTCATATCTCGTAAACTATTGAAAATATACCTAATGTATATTTGCAACTTATGTTTGTAATGATCCCATCTACCCCAGAATTAATGGTGCTATACTTTAAGAGATTCACCCTGTATATACATATATAGATATTATATATCATCCTCGTACATCGACTTCGAATCTATGGTTCTCGCACGGCCAACGAACTCGCCACAGGTTTAAAGGTCGTTTGCCCTAAAGCCCGCGAGCCGGAGCCACCACCTAAGAGAAATACGAATGCGCGGAACGGAATTCGAGCGACAAAGCGACGACGACGAAACGATCCGGACGAAGGAAAGAGAAACGAGATCGGTTCTTCGACCGATCGCTGAGATTGACAAAGTTACCGGTGATACTTCGAACCGGACGCCCTTGAAACTTTTCTATCCTCTCGACGTTGGACGTTTTTTTCCATTTTTTCATTATTCTCTCGTTCCATCGTTCACCGGAAATTAAATGGATGACTGAGAAAATTAAATAATTCTAAAGTTCTAATCGAACGAAAAAAGATAAAAAAAAAAGAAAAAGAAAACACGATTTTAATTACAAGGCGTCGGGACGTCGCGCCTCTATACCTACCGGTGATAAAATATTTGATTTACATTAAAATGGATACGAATCTTGGCATAGTTTAGAGAAAAAAAAGAAGAAGAACAAAAATTCGTACACCTGTGGTAAATATTCTCCAGTTGCCTCGATCGAAGATAAATAAATATTTGCCAAAATGGTTTTTTATCAACCAAGTTTTTTTTTCTTTTTCTTTCATCGGCCAATAGCGAATGACAAATTCGTTGGCGACGAACGCCCGCGCATAACTACGAAAATCATCAAGGCCAGTGAGAAAAAAATGAAAAAAAAAAAAAAAATACGCAGTACTCTCGTCGATTCTCGTCGTACTGCGTAATTTTTTTTCTTTTTTTTCCATAATTTTTCGTCTCAATGATCGTCTCCTCAGCTTCCTCGTCAACGAAAATTCTACTCGAAACCGAAATTTTTATTTTATTTTATTTTATAAAAACAAAAAATAAAAATTTTTATTAAAAAAAACAAAAAAAAATACAAAAATACAATCAAAAATGATAAAAATATCGTTGATTCGTAGAAAATAATTCACTTCGCTCTTTCAAATAAATTTTTAGACCGAAATCGAGCCGATTATTATTAAAAATATGTTTCATTTTTAATTCAATCGTGAACGCTCAAATTTCGATACTCGGCGGTCGTAAAAATTATTTTCAGTAGTTGGAATAGTTCCGTGACATGGAAACGTGTAACTCGACGCAAAAACGTCGATCCAGCTTTTCAAACAATGAAAATATGTTAATTCTGCAGTAATAGATCTCTCCCCCCCTGCCCGGCGTCCCCCTCCCGCGCTCCATCAAACAAGAGACACGCGTAATACGGATGACCCGATCTTGCGTTGCTATTTTTTTATTGTTCTCGACAAACAGTCTCGTTCACACTTGTACATATTTAATCACAAACACGATAACAAAGAAACAGTTTTTTTCGGTTCGTTTTACGATGACAATATCGTTGATTATCGTCACGTAAGAATAAACGAGATTTTTTCTTCTTTTTTTCGTTTTTTATTTCTTTCTCTAAGAATCATTAAGGAATATAATTAAACCTCGAACGATATGAATTATTTATTAAAACAAATTGTCCGATATGTAAATTAAGTCGAGGCGCACGTGCAATTATACGAAAATAATGAAAATCGTATAAATAATATTATTATCGATGGAAAAAAATAAAAATTATGGAGATCTTCACGAAATTCTTATATCGAGATACGCAGCGAAACGATCGAGAGCTCGATTGGAGACTCGCGCGCGCGCGGGCGAGACTCGTGGAATAAGCCCGAGGAACGCGTCGAGATGACCTCGTTCGTTCGATAATCTTCAAAGACCTACATCGCTTATCGTATGTACTTACGCTTCTCTAGATTCTTTCCCTCGTGGTCGTCTCTCGCTCGCTCGCTCGCTCGCGCGATACGATGAGGAAACGACGATTTCATTGTGCGATTCGTCGAGAGTGCCTCGGGAGCCACGAAGCACGTTATAACCGATTATCTATGTATTCTAACGTAACGGGTATATCGGCGTGAGGCATGTTTCTAAATTTATCCGACGAGGTTGACGACTCGTCCATTCGGGAGGCCGATTCGAAGTTTCCGAAGCGAGACGCATATATATAGGTATATACGGTGGGTTAGGTAATTACGAAGACAGAAAAAATATTCGGATAGTCGGGGTCGGTACGAGCACAACAGTTTTTTCAAAATTGTCCTACGACGAAAATTGGCCGAGATATTAATTCGCAAAGTTTGAAAATTTGAAATCTAACCTCAAAATTATATCGACAAATTCCAGGATCGAGGGTTCGAATCCCGTACGGAACATTTTTTTTTTCATAGATATTAATTTTTTTTAATGGTTTTCGATGAAATAATTGTTAATAAACGAACGAAGAGTCGCCACAACGAGAGAAAATAATTTTTCGTGTCTTTGGAATTGCCTAACACCGTGTAGATATTTGTAGAGCGCCCTTAGAGCGTCGAACACTCCTCCTAAGTACGCCATTGAAGATAACGAGCCGACCGATAAAGTCGGTCACTGACGTATTTTCGTCAGAAGAAAAAAACGATCGTCGGACTTCTTCTCGCCTCGACGAAGAGATCCACGTTTTTTTGACGCCATTGAAAATTTAAACGTACACGCGAATGTATTTACAGAATGTTTAAAAATGGAGTTCTTTGTTGAACGTGATGTATGACACGTGTATGCGAGTGTATAGGCCGCGCGGGCATGTGTTAACGATGCCGAATCTACGCGTTTGACGCCGACGCTGGCGATACGAAAATAGAAAATGTACTCTTTTACAACGGAATATATCGAGGTCCCCGGGATCTTTGGCTATATCCGGCGTACTTCAAGAGACGCAATGAAATATGGCTCGTTATATACGATTGACTGTATAACGTTATAACGTATGAGGAAATAAATGAATCAAGGGGGTTGACGAAGATAGTGAGTGAGAGAGAGAGAGAGAGAGAGGAACAAAAACATTGCCCACGTGTCGGACGTTGTGGTCAAGACCCAGGGATGTCCAATGACCGATTTACGACGAAATTAATGTCGAACGAATTACACTTTCTTTCGAATAAAAATTATCATAATAATTATACCAATTATTTCCTTCGATTAGAATTATTTTATACGTAGTTTGTTTTTTGGTAAATTGGCGATAATTAAAAATTTGTACCTTTTAATTCCTTCGATTAGAAATATTTAATAAATATTTTATTCGTCTTTTGCAAAGAGACGAGAATGAACAAATGATTTTTTTTTCGAATAAATTCTTTTATTTACAAATATCGTAAATATTTATATAACGAACGAATAATCGGACGAAATTAATTTTTTAGAAAAAAGAATTCTCGTCGAGAATTTTTAATATTCATTAAAAAAATTGTAATACGCATTAAAAATTATCATCGCAAATTATACGATAATTAACATACACCATTTTTTAAATTTACTTTGCGAATTAGGAAATAATTAGTTTCTTGCTACTTTGAATGACGTCGATCAACGATCGTAATTAAAAGACGACGTTGATATAAAAATGTCGATAAAAAAGGTGATGCAATTTTTTTTTAATTACTTGCCGACGAAGCAATACTGGATTTTTTTTTGTATAACGTAAGTTGCCGCTTGGCTGCCATTACCGCGAGCCATATCCTCCATATCGGAGGAGTTTTTTAAAAAATATTAATGTCACGTGTAAATACCGTGTGAACGATGCTCTAGGACGTCCTGATGATTAATGGGCTTTTTTATTTTTTTTTTATTTTCTTATAATCGAGTTAAGCGGATAACTAGACTGTTATTTAATTTAATGATATATTTTTATGTATATACACATATATATAAATATATAAATATATATAACTCTTTGGTTGGCAAAGTGCCACAGGATATGCGCAATTCTCTCCGTCTCTCTCGGTCACCGGAGCGACCGAGTTCCACGCAAGTAGCGACGGCTTTATACCCCGGGACGAGAGAAAAAATATTATTTTGGGGAAGTTGGTCCACGCGTCTTCCGGTGCCTCTGTGTTATTAGGAAAGTCTGAAAATTTATATCTCGCGTTTCTCCTCCCACTCGTATTTTTTCAAAGATTTTCTCGTTTACGTCTGTCGTCTTGGTAGATATTTCCTCGCTCGTACTCGAACTGGATTTTTTTTTTCGAACGAGACGGTTACGACTTTGTAGAATTTTTTTTTACGTTGGAATTAATTTTTTTCTTCGTAGGGATTTTTTAATGAGAATTTTGTATTTTTTTCTTAATTAAAAATAATTAATAACAGGCAATGAGAATTTTTTAAATAAATGTTTCTTAGATTTTGTAAATATTGGAATTTTTTTAAAGCAGAACGTCTGCAAAATTTTAGCAGACGATCGGTTGTTGTCGACCGAGTTTCAATCTACGTCAATAAAAAGTAATCGCGTTATCTGTGAAAATATTTTCGTCGGTCGGACGATCGACTTTGTGGAGGATCGTTCGAGCCAATGATTCACCAATTTTTCCCGAGGTAAGCTCGTACGTTCGCGGTACTCGGCACGAATTAGTCAACGGGTTCTGTGGAACGTGCGAGACGGTAGAAAAAAAGTGAGTCATACCGAGTGCTATCCGAGCTCACCGTGTGTGTACAACCGACTTATCGGATTCTCGGGTTTCGTCATGCTCGTTGCATCAGCGAGTGTATCATCGTTATATCTATATCCATATGCGAAATATCATAAATCGACGTAAAAAAGAATTAAAAGCGAAATTATATATTTGTTCCGTCTCGTTTCGTTCGTTAATACCGAACGAACGATAAAAAAACATCAGACGGCCAGCCGCCATTGAAAAAAGCACTACGCCACGAAATGCGCGACGTGAGAAAAGAACAACAAAATGGAAACACGTGGGTGAGCGATCGTCCGACACGTCCCCGCCTGGCGGTACGAACGGCAACTACGCGCCGACCGACACTTATTTTCCGATTCGCGAACCCGCGAAATTCGATCCGCGAGCCCTTTAACGTTCGATCGACGAAGTTCCAGTATTTCGTCTTCCTTCGAAAGACGAAGTATCGTTGAAATGACGCAAGAGGTTGAAACCGGATGGGACGAAAACAAAATGGCGACGGAGGAAGTTCGTTCGTTCCAATTGTGATATTTTTATTTTTCGGAACGACGAGCTCGTGAGACACGGTCGAATTGTGAATCTTAACGTTGGTAAATTTCATAAATAACTCACCCAAGTCTTCGCGGGACGACGCACGGGAATCACCCTGGTCGCGAAGAATCTGAAGTTGAATCGTCATAGTCGCCGATGCTTCTTGTCAGCAAGTACAAACTTCACGACGCAACACGTATCTCGTTGCGACGGTTTCACGATCAACACCGCGAGTCCAACGCGAGTGTTATGTATCACGAAAGAAAGAAAAAAATCGTAATTGAAAACAATACGAATAATGGATATATTTTCTCACGTACGTGCCGTAGCACGAAAATTCGTAACGTAATTCACTCCGGCAGTAAGCTCAAGGCTCGTCTCTTTCTCCCGAAATACTTAGAGAACGAAAACGGAAAGAAAACGTCGAAGCGGTTCCTCATGCTTCGAGATCGCGCCGATATTCACGCCTCCAACTCCTTTTCTCGTCGTTGACTCGGGAATCTTTTAGTTTCTCGGTTTATATGCCCGGGGCTCGTTGGTAACTCGCGAGAAACTCGAAGCTTCTTCGAAGTCACAACAAACGTTCGTATCGAAAGCTTTACGGATCGTCGTACGACGAGGTTATTTATGAGACACGCGCGAACGATGTGTGTACAATCGAGAGACGCGCGCGAATTGACCAGTTGCGCTGTGAGCGGCCGATGCATCAGTGACAGAGTGCGCGACGGGTGGCCGCGTGCTTTGTCGTCATATCTCTCTCTCTCTCTTTCTCTCTCACTGTCTTATACACATATATCTATACAGCGGTATATGTCACGTGTGTACCGTGCTGCTGCTGGTGGCGCGAACCCTGCACTGCAGCGCCATCACAGCGCCGTACACTTACCTCGCAACGTCTGTCGTAGGTTAGTCGTGACGTCTTGTACCGTCACGCACACGGGCAACAACGTATTCCCACGAAATGAAAAAAACGAGTAGAAGAGAAAGAAAAGAAAATAAAGTCTATGAACATACGAGTGCACTACGTTTTGTTCGTAAATGTTCTCGTAACGTATATACACGGAAACACTCTCGCACACTGAGTCATGAACGACTCGCGCTCTCTTTATGACGAACGCGCGGGGCTCGTACTCGTTCCCCCGCGAACACATTCGCGCGATGAGGCATATACGATTGTCCGAATATGAGTCTGTGTGTGTGTGTGTATAATGTCGAATGGGCGAGCATATCAGGGGCCAAAATACTTTGTTACACAGCAATACGAGTAAGTCGAGCAGTCGAAGCGAAGAATGGAAATAAGGAAAAGAACGGAGAAAGCTTTGATGGTGGCGCTGGAGTGGGGGTAGGGTCGAGAAGAGTAACGAGCAAACGCGAAGAGGGTTATAAGCGATAAGACAATGACACTGCGGCGAAGTACCAGCGACAAAGAATATCTTCTGTCTCTCGTTTGCCGGCTCTATCTATAGCCTATTTTTCGCTTTAGGCTATTAACGCCGGTTCGTTGTACACGTACGTTCGTTAGAGGTCGTTCCACGCGGAGGAACGAGACGCACTTTTCCACTCACGCCGGCTTAGCGGCGCGACACTCGCTTTGTATACATGCGCAATGCGCAGGCGCGGGGGAAACTTTTTTTTAAATCCTTTATCCGAGATCGAAGAAACTTGTTTTACGATTCACGTCGCGGTTTTGGAACTCGTTGAGAGTTTTATTTGTCTCGAATACCTATAATTATCAAATGCTAATGATGAATAGAAAATTATCAAATGGATTAGAAAATATGCTTATTAATTTTATATTTTTATATTCTTTAATCGTGTCAACGACACTATTTCAATTGTCACGGCAGGTAATAATTTGATCTAATATACAATTTAATTATTTATCTTAATTATTCAATTTAAATATTTCACTTAATCGTAAAAAAGTAAGAAATATAAATTATTTCCCCACTTTTTTTTATGAAAATAAAAGTCTGTGCAAAGTGGTCGCATTGTCCTCGTCTGTAAAAAGGAGTTGGAAAAAAAACTTCTTCGTGTTTCGCCTTTTCATCATTTAACTACGGAAACATGGATTTTTTTTAACTAAAAAAGGTAGGTATAATTAAAAAAAGAATGAAAACGGAATGAAAAGTGAGACCATATCTTCGACGGCAATATGAAGGAAAAAGCGAGGGGGGTTGATATAATGGAACTACTGCGCCGTTTATCCTCGGGCGAGCGCATCGGCACGTCTCGTTCTATAAATGTGTCTCGCGGTCTACCGAGGCGTTTGACTTATCGCGGCTCGTTGGTAATAATGCAGCGCGCACGCTACGCGGTCGTTTTCTGCGTCGCCGCTGAGCATCAAGGTCCGCGCGCGACGCCTCGTGACGAGGAGTGGGGGAACGACGGGTGAAGGGGAGAAGAGTCTGTTTTGCTCTCTCTCTCTCTCTCTCTCTCTCTCTCACGCACTCTTTCACTCGGGGTCTCTGGAAGCGCTTGCGAGATCGACGCACTCGATGATCCATCGAGAGTTCTTTGTACGATTTTTTTCCTGCGCACACGTATCGCGCATACTTCGTGTGTGTAGGCACTGCGCAAAAACCGATATAGAGAGAGGACGCTCTCGCTAACTGACCCTCTCGCTGGATCACTGAGATCTACCCACGCCCAGCGGGGAAAGTAAATTTTAACACGGAGAAACCGAGCGATCGCGGTCTCCGAGTTCTCGGAGGTCATGTACGTTTGCAATGGTTTTTCCTTTTTTTGTTTTCATCGTTTGTTTTCCCTCGAACGATTCCACGTACTTCCCACACTCGACGTCCCGACTTAGAGACTCGCAGGTCGCAATTTTGTTTTCATTCCTGTTCGTGCTGTGTGCAATAACGGAAGTCGATTTTCGATGCAAAGACGGCATATTTGTATGTTTATACGTATTTATAAAAATTCGTAGGAACCTCGATTCTAGCGATTTTATTATCGTAATTAGCTTTTGTTTATTTTTTATTTAGGTTACGTATTATTTATTATGAAACGATGCTTTTATTTCCGTTAATATATCGTCGGCCTTTATTCCTTTTACAAGTGTTGCAAAAATTGGGTTTATGACGTTAAAGTGGGAGTAATGTATACAATAATATTGGCGAATGCTCGATAATCAAGATGGCGGCCTGGACCGACCGGGTATCCCCACGCGGCCGACACCGGAAGCGCAGAGGTTCGTGCAGTTCCCGCGTACGAAGTGAGGTTATGAACGCGCTCATGCACGGCGAGGCGGAAACGCGTTTCAAGGCACTTCTATGAATGATAAGAGGCCACTCGGAGATACATAGCCGTTAGACACGGAGTTCTGGAGAAAAAAAAGAAATCTATTCCTAGTACGTTTCTTCGGAATAGTGAAGGCTCCCAGGGTCGACCTTCGATTATTTCTTAATTCTCGAATCACGAGGTTTTCCTCTCTTAGATTCGATTTTCTACGTAAGAACGTTATAGTTTGGGAAAGACCAATCGCATATCTGCAAGTGCGAAGGAGGTGGTCTGAGAATTTGATTCACGCATGTATTTATACGTGTGTGTGCGTATGAAATTTTTCGACCGACTCGTTCCCGCATAATTTAAAAAATATATTTAAATCAGTGTCAAAGAGCGATAAAAAAAAGTCCCGAAGGTCGTCGCCTCGTTTAGTAATTATCAACAGCGGCTGTCGCCACTGATATGTGTAACGATAGAATACAGCTGCAGACGCGCTCGCCAGCAAGATCAACGAACCTGTTTTCTCTCTCTCTCTCTCTCTCTTTCTCTCTCTCTTTCGTGACCGCGACGTGAGTGCAGCCCTGAAAAAGGCTACGCAGAGACTCATCGATGTATTACTTGAGTTTTTTTTTAAACATAATGGACAGAGGTCGTTAAACATCGGTCATACGACCAAACGACGTAAATTTCTCGATGGCGACAATATATTAAAATAACTGCGATTAAGCAGCGTACGATATATGCGCGCTGGCCCAAAAGCGTAATATTAATACTACGTAGTAACATAATTATCATATTTCACATAACTCCTCGCGTAAAAAAGATTTCGCGTCTATCACGAATACCCCGATACATAGGATCGAGTCATTCTACTGGGGTAATTGAACTGCGCTCGCGTCCTCGCTCAATATCTCCCCTCAAATTATGTACATTTATGTGCATGTATCGCACATTATCTTTTGAGCGAAATGCGCCTCGTGTTCACGAGTCTCTCGTCGAGAACGTTGCGCTCCTATTGTCGCTGGTCGGATACTCGGGGAGTAACTGCTACCACCGCGCCGTTTCCCGCACCGAACTTGTAGCGATCGTCTTTTTTCCACTAACTCGAGACACGAGCGCCATCTCTCGGGTGTTCGCGCAACCCTTTCGACCTCCCTGCCATATCCAGGAATATGACATAAATATTTCATATTTTCAAATTGTTTATCTCGCTATATTGACATACCAACTTTACTATTTTGTGGAGAATTACCAGATCTTTAATAAATATACCAAAATAAAGGATTTTATGATCCAATGTCTTGAAATATGTTACACCGAAAATTCGATATCTTGATCGCGGGTTTCAAATTTTTTTTTGAAAATTGACGTTTTAAGTCTGCCGCGCATCCGCACAACCTTTTTTTAGATTATGTTTTTATAAATTCCGAAATATTTTCATTTTCAAAAACGAGAACCATGTCCAATAGAAAACGTACCGTTGGAGTAGGGAAATCATCGACTCATGGTCACGCAGATTCTCAAAAATCTACACCACCCGTACCCCACAAAAGGTATGCTGAATCATTGAGAGATTGAAGAATGATTGTTTATAAGTGGAGATAAATCGTATTGGAATTCGAGGTTATCCCATTATGTATAATTCTAATTATAGTTCGAAAATTCGCGATTCAATCTCGTGAAATCTCACACATGATTGGTCTATGCCATACCTATGTCTATATGACATATTTTTCATGTTATATAGATATATATACCGATAGCAGGTACAATACGTATAGCAACGAAATTGATTACGAGATTTTCCTAGATGTTTCGCGACGTTCCGTTTTCGCGGAATGCCACAACGGTAAATAGATATTTTTGGAACATTGCCTCGCAAATAATTACTATTGCACATTTAGAGACAAGAGTTGCGACTAGCTACCCGTGCGTCACGATGTGGCGTGACACGGGAGGGTCTCCTCTTGTTGATTCGCGACGATAATATCGATAAACAACAAAACTAATTCTCGTATTGCGAAAGCTTGCATTGTCCGTTACATCGATAAATAAAATTTACGTGAAATCAACTGCTGAAGAACGCTAGCGATTCGGAATTAGTTTGAATTATTCACCGCTTCTGAGATATGGCGCTGACGGCCGGAACGAGCGGAAAGATAATCGTGAAAGGAACGTTTTAAATTAACGATACACGAAAGCGCTGTCTCCTTCGCGAACTCGCCGGAATTTCCGGCATTGATTCTTTTACCCTTCGCATTCTACTTGCCCCTGCTCCACTTCCGGTTCCAAGAGCAACTTCCGCTGTTTGCTGCCAGACTCTAGAAATTTCGTGAACCTCGAAATTCTAGTGCGATTCTTTATATATACATATTATATTTACCCCCACTACGAATCGAACAGTGACGCAACGCTTCCCGCGATCGAATACGGTGCCCGACTCTCACGAGAAATATCAGTCACAAAGTGAATTTCAACGTATTAAGACGTGATAAGTGAAAACTATCTCAAAGCTACTTCGTGTTACGAATAAAACGTGAAACATGCCACGACGAGGAAGAGCATCGGGTCCACCACCCAGAACGTAAGTAATCAACAACAAATTATCTATCCTCCATATCTCGATATTTCGTTCGATATTCGACTAACCTCTGCGTACACGGAACAAAAAAATGAGGCTGTTACGTCACGGTCACAAGGTCTAGGGCTTCCGAGTCTGTGACGTACTAGGTCCAAAGTTCGAATCGATAACTAATAGACATTTCGCGACTATGTGACATATTTCGTCATGGACAATTTAGACCTTACGAATCTTTATTACTTATTTCGAAATGTAGTGTGAGGCCAGCCGCGAGGGCTGCACCTCCACCGGCGCAAGTACCAGCGCGTGCCGCGCCTCCACCATCTGCCCCCATGGTTGCACCGACGCAACAAGGGCCTTCCCTTATGGGACAAATGGCCGCTACCGCTGGTGGTGTAGCCATTGGTTCGGCAGTTGGTCATACCATCGGACACGCCATGACCGGCCTCTTCAGCGGAGGTTCCAGTGAGCCAGCGCAGGCAGCGGCTCCGGTTGCGCCTGCTCCCGTTCAACCAGCTTACCCAGGAGCGGCGCCTCAAGCCGGCGGTGCTTGCGCTTGGGAGGTCAAACAGTTCCTAGAATGCGCCCAAAATCAATCGGACCTGACCCTTTGCGAGGGTTTCAACGAAGCGATGCGTCAATGCAAAGCTGCCAACCGTCAGTAAAAATTGTCAAAACGCCGTCATATCGAACTAAACTCCGAAAAACGACAAAACACGAATCTAACGATTATTCTTTTCTTGTTTCAGACATCTAAATTGATTCGATAGAACTGACGGAAAATTAGCAGTGATGTATTTCCAAGAAAGTTCGTTTTTTTTTTTTTATAGGAGATGTTCCAGTATTTCTCCTTTTTTTTGTTTAAACGTCCACCCTGAGATCATGGGGATGTAATTTAAAGACGATAAATGTATAGAGTTGTTATGTAACGCCGACGAGAAGAAATAAATAAAAATTAGTCGTGAATATCTTCAAAAATTCATTTTTTCACGCGTTGTTCCGACTTGGCGGAGGGGGGGGGGGGACTTTCTTCGTCACGGAATGAATAGACGATGAATTTTTGTTGCAGAATGGATATCGTGATCGTGCAGCCTCGATAGCCTGGAGCACTTCGGCAATTTGCCGGAACGGCAGCTAGTGTCGCCGCGGTACGAAATCTATCGTAATTAGGGAACGAGGGATCGGTTAAGGTAGTCCTATCGTTACAGCGTTTCCGTTAGATTTCACTGAAAATTTGCAGAAGCGTTCTTTGATGTCATATGTACGTGTGTGTAAAATTTCAGGGGCCTTTATCGACTCAGAAATAGAGATATTTATTCTTGAAAATCGTCATTTTTCGTAACCTCCCATAAGAGCCCGTGTTAAATATCGCAATATTATACGAGTATCTCGATTTTTTGGTCGGTGAAGCATGTTGAAATTTTACACACATTTTTATATGACATCAAAGAAGCTTCGAGTAGTTTTTTTATAACAATCTTATGGAAAAAAATTTAATGATTTCGTTTATTATATAACGAGTAAAGTTTACGTAGGATCAATTTGAATTTTGAGTATGTTGTTCTTTAGTCGATTTACAACAACTTTTCTAAATGGATTTAAACGCTCGGTCCACTTGGAATTTGAGAAAAAACGGGAATAAAATTTTAATTCCCCCATCCACGATAGGACTACCTTAATCCGTGATCATTGTCCGAATAACTTTCTAATATCGAAATCATAATTCTCGATGAGAATTATACAATATGAAGAATATCGTCACTACTCTATGGTATCTAGTTTCGACCTAGGGCACTGTTATCGGAGACAAAATAACGGGACGCAACGATCCACCGCCCCAAGTTTATCCCTCGAGTCCCGAAAATTCCCTACCTTGCGTAACGGAGCAACAGCGTCTATCGGAATGCGTCATCTCGGAGAATGATTTACAGAGCTCTGCGAGACCCTGAAACGTTCCGTTATCGATTGCAAAAGAAGATACGGTCCGTATCCGTGTCGAGACTTCGTCGTCGATCATTTTTTTGTTTTTGGCACAATGATTCAATAATTACCATCAAGAACAACACGATAAACAAGCATCTGTACTTTGTTTTCTTTTCCAGACATACGATGACTACACTTTGTAATTCCGCAAAGTAATAAAAAAGAAAAATCAAAAAATAAAAGAATAAGAACAAAGATCCGATGGCAGTGTATGATAAGACTCGCGGTCACGACGAGAAGAAAATAATGTTTCGGCTCGTGTAAAAAGAAACCAAAAATCAACAATAAATATCATGATCCTGTGGGATCTCGTCCGAAGGGACTATTGCGCGAAAGTCGACGATTTCGGGATAGTGTTTATTAAGTTAACGCGTGTATGCGAGATTGATTTTTTTTTAAAACAACGGGGCCTTTACGAGTACGAGAGAGATGGAGGGGAAAGGGCGAGAAGGACAAGGAACAAAAAAGAAAATAATAATAATAATAATAATAATATGGTAGACTATCTTTTGTCGGTATTGAGAACTCGCATCATCATGAAACCGGCGACGGTTGCTGCTGCGATGCCTAGTCCAGCTTTCCACCAAACAACGGAATCCCCTTGTATCAAACCAAATTGCTTCATATGCCTGTAACGAGAGAAACAACGATCTAGACTGCCAGTCGTAGACGACAATTCGCTGATATTACTTACTTTCTTTCTTAAAATTCTTCATCGTACGATAAAAATCTCTGCTGGTTTAAAAACAGAGACGATTTACTATCAGAGTTGGGTAACGTTCGAACAATGAATATATTTATACTCTATTATTAATTTACGAACACCGAATGAATAATAAATTAATGATAAAATGTTACGGATGAGCCAAATGTTAAAAATATTATATTTATCGATGAATCGGTGATTAATTATATTATTCGCTAATAATTATTCGAATGAAAATTTCCCAACTCTGTTTATCGTCTGAAGGAGACGAGGATAGTTTTGTCAGTGATGTCGTTTGATTACACGATAGCTCGATTTTATCGTACGTTGATGCATTTCCTGTTTTTTTTTGTTTCTGGGTTTTTCTATTTTTCTTTTTTGTTGGTTTTCTCTACTCTTTGGCATAACACGAACATCCATCGAAAAGCTTGGAAAACAGAAATGTCGTGCGAAGGAAGATTAGGTGTTTCAAGAGAGCCGGGTAAGAAGATTTACCGCCTAACATGCTACGTGCAATGCAAGATCAATCGTTAATAATATCGTTCCTTCATAGTTTTATCATTAATCATGACGACGAAGCACGCGAAAAGGAAGAGTAAAGATATTGGCAAGAGAGAAGAGGAAAATTACGAGATTACGTGAAAGAATGAAAATCGACAAACTGAATGTACGAAGAAAAGAAAAGATAAACGAAAAAACCTTGTGAAAGAACTGCACCATTCGGTAGGTGCAGGATTGATAAGTAACATGTGGACCATTCGCCTCAAAGGACTGAAAAAGAGGTCGAAAAAAGATCAACGATCGATAGTCATCGAAACGACGGGAATTCAACGCGATTCGTCATTTTCATTCGTTCGAGGACTTATTATTATTATTTTTTTGTTTGGAAATAGTCTTTTTATACGCGAGAAGAGATGATTAGAGCGACATATTTACACAGAGATAGAGACGCACGTATATGTAAGCCCATAAGCTTTCGTTTTTTATGTTTGCCCCCCCAGCGGAATTAAACAGTGATTCGTATGATTTGTTTGAAAAGCCTATGACGTGCCTACTATAAATTTGAATACAGTGAAATATTGAACCAACCTGTGTTTGTAAAATAATACCCACGCTGCTTGAAAGCGGCTAAACACGAAATTGCTCTTCGTTAGTGTCTATTTTCTTTTATTTCTCTTTTTTTTTTTAATTATTTTTCTCAGAAAATTCTACGTATCGCAAATTTTTCTCGACTCGTTACTGTCGTTCTTTCATTACCGGCGCAAAGACGTTAATTATCGCAACGTGATACTTGAACCGTTAAAATTTCCACGATACAGTTAAATTTCTTTCGATATTTTGAGTTTCGTCTCTCAACCGTTCAAAAGAAAATAATTCAACGTGACAAATACAGTGTGATCGTCAAACACGCTTTTGTTCGGAGGAGGGAGCGTGGAGCGATAAAGAAATTGGAGCGTGAAAAAGGGATATTTCCATAAACCGCTTTGCAATCTAGTTCGTAACTTTTACTACAGCAATATTTAAATCGTTACTCCCATAATGTTGTTGTTGTTTTTTTTTTGTTTCGTTTCGATCAAGCGATCTAATAATATTCGTCGCATAGCAAGTCATTCTTTATGCATCTTTATCGAAATAGATGTAGAGAGAGGCAAGGGACTTTCTTTTCTTGTATTTTTTTTTGTTGTAATCGGGCAATTAAAATATACTTACGGAAAGGCTGCCATTGTTGCGAGTTTGACGAATATCTCCGGTCGTACAGTGCGTGTTCTGCTATACGGCTGTGGCGGCATTAGCTTGTACTTGCTGCAAAAACTCGCTGGTTGAAGCAAGTATTCCTGTTTGACCTCGGAAAGATCGCTCTTGTTCGCCACAATGAGAACGGGAATTTTACTGTCCGCGAAGTATTTCTGTGAAGAATTATCCAACGTCGATTAATCCGATTTAAAAATTGCAATCATATTTTTTTCAAGCGATTTTCTACAGCTAAATCGATTGGAAAAATCAATTCTCCGCTTACAAACGATGGTCCATGAACAAAGTGACGCTTTTCCACATTTTGACCGTTAAATTGTAAACAGGGAATGAAAATACAATTTTTATTAAAAGTGATAATTATTTTTTTCACTCACGATGTAAATCCGTGCGATGTACTCGAACGACTTTGGATTACTGGCGTCGTAAACGAGAGCAGCTGCGTCGCATTGAATTTGTGCTGGAGTTAAGGCATCTTGAACGTTCATTATGTTTATGTCGCGTAGAATAATAGTTTTTTCTTGACCGTATACGTGCACGGTATTCACGGTTACGTGAGATTTTGGTGGTACTTTGTCGTCGGTCAATTTCTGAAAATTATCAATGTATTATTATCATTGATCGGTGAATGCGTGAATATTATAAAACGTCCATCACCTCGAGTTTCGGATCAACGAGACTCCTACAGAGTGTCGTTTTTCCACTGCATTTTGGTCCTATAACGTGACAACAATAGACATTTCTGCTCGACTGTTTTTTCGCTAGATCCAATTTTTTCTCCCGCGTTATTGTTATCGCACTGGTCTGACACTCGTTGTTGTACATGTTGTAGCCAAGATAGGCCATGTACTCGAGAGTTTTGCGCACGTTCGTAAGCGTCAGAAATGCCCATTGGCACATGTAACCTTGGTAAGTCATCCAACCCTGAATATTCAAAATTACCGTTAGGCAAATTTGTTTCACGATTCCATAAAAAAATTGCAATTAATCGTATTTTCCAATACCTTTTCGTTCGTAGGCACCGTGTGCTTGTACTCGTCGCTCCATGGTATCGACAGACAGCGAGAGAACAAGGATTCCATTTCGGGAGGAGATAGCGCACCATCGCGATCTCGATCGTGTTGCATGAATAAAATCGTTAAAAATTCTTGTCCCTTGTGCGAAAGTTCCGTCGAGCATCCTGCCGGTACTTTTAATCTGACGAAATTATTCGATTTATCCATGCATCGTTCGTTTATTTAATTTTTTTTTTTATTTACTTATTTACCGGAGTATCGTTAAAAGACGAAAACTTTTTTATACTCACGGCGGATGAATATAATCTTTCGACATTTGAAGTTCATTGTCGTAGCCGAATTTTCTCAACACTGCCCACGTCGTTTCGTTTCTTCCACGCTGAATGAAGAGACATTGAAGATACATAAAGCCTGAAATGGATTGAAAAGAAAATATGAAATATTTGAAATTGGTCGAAGAAATTTTATGAGACGATTGTTATCGTTATTTAAATTTTTGACCTTTCATCGTGACGAAACCATTGCAAGTACCATCTTGAATATTCTTTGATAATACAGCCTTGACGTCCTCGAGAACTTGAGGTTGCAGAGGTGTATTGAAGCACGACTGTTGAAACGCATTGAGTTCCATGTCGTTCAATAGGCCGTCATTGTCAAAATCGCAAATCTACGAAAATTCACATTTTTTTCATCAGACGTTTCATCAAAATTGTAATACTATCGGCGATTAATTACTTTGAATATTCTCTGAAGCGCCGTTTTGCATTCCTCGGTCAATTCCTGTGTGTCGTAATTGTAAAGAGGCGTAGTAGGATGCAATACAGCTTTTTGCGCATAATAAAACATTTCCGATATATTCTGTAGAGTCTTCGCCGAGCACTGAAAGAAAAACCATACCGGTTATGTTTCAATAGAATTGGTACGATAACCCTAGCGATCTTGGTTCAGAGAATAAATGAATTTTACCTCGATGCAACTTTCTATTTCAGAAAATTCCTTCATGATTGGATATACAGCCTGAAAAATCAAGACGATCATAAAAATTAGCATTTCTCTTGAGCGCAAAACTGAAGCAAAGGCGACTAACCTCGATGGTGGAATAATCCACGCGATCGATTTTGTTTCCCACTAAAACGACCGGACATCTGTTGCTAGAAGAGCATTTTCTGACCAATGGAAGCCAATAGGTAGCGGCCCGATCCAGAGTGTCCTCGTCATCGACGGAATAGACGATACAAATTACATGAGCTTTTTGTATCTCGTCCATAAGTTGATCTTCCGTTTGTTCGGTCGCTTTATAATCGAACGATAATGACGAAATGGGCATATTACTTCGAAAAGCACTGTATATAGATATATATATGTGTAGTTGAGGAGGACTCTTCGTACTCACCGGAATAATCGACGATGTGCGTTGGTACTTGTTCGGGCGTAACATCAGCGGGTATCGTAATTTCTTCAGCCTTGCTGGGTACCTCCTCGGCATATTCCTCGCTGACGAGGGAAAGTATGAGTGACGTTTTGCCGACACCCCGATCACCGACGAGCAGTATCCTGACATTGCGCCTCGGCGCAATTTGTCGTTGCACCATACCGCCCGAGACGACCATCAATAGTACTTTTCCGCCCTACGTGCACTTAAAACACCACGGTACTCCAACTCCGAATTAACCTTTAGCTTCGTCTCAATTTCTCGATCGTGCCATTGTTTTTTTTTTCTCAACCGGAGCTCAAAACACCCGAGAAAAGAAACGAAGAACCAAACCTAACCTCACTTATCTGTGTGCGCTCTACGGGTTTTACGTTCCTTCGCCGCAGCGTAACCCCCCACGGTTTGAGCTTTTTACACACGCGTTTGGACGTGAGTGGGGCCAGTGGGGCAATATAGAATACACGAAACTTTGTACACTCGCGTGTTTGTACTATTATGCCGCACCACCGAGACCCTTTAAAATCATTTTTATACGTATGATTCAGAATCGTACCGAATATCTACCGCTGCAAAATTAACGTAAACTCGAAGACTGTAATAATAGGAGTAAACACAGCGGAGTTGCACGTACGCCGATTACTCGTATATATGCACGTATATAAACGGTCGGATATTCACGTACCACCAACACACAAGGGAATAAAGCCACCCGCTGCGAACGCTCCGTGGGCGATTTTGGTACTTAAAGTTTGCTCGGAGGGTGGGCTTTTCAAGGTTAAACGGCAAAGTACCGAGAGCTTTAATGTCAAGTACACACACGCGCGCGCGCAGGATTTGTGTAACCACACACTGATCGTGAGAGTAAGAGAGAGTCGAGTCGGCGTATCTACTCTGCTCTTTTGTAGCTGTATTTTTTCAGCAACGAGATCCGGACGATAGAGATATGCGCGAGAGCGTAATCGATCGGTCAGACACCTCCGAAAGCGTCGAGGTGTAATAATGACCTTGAATATCTTTCACGTAGGGATCGTCGGAATGCTATTGTACATTAATCATAACTCTATATATTTTACCTATATATAACGAATGTAGCTATAACCTATTACGCTTATTTCCAGCAATCGATATCCTTCCAAATTCATTAAAGGTTATCCATCCCATAACAATATATAAATAGCGAAGATATGCGCATGTAGCGGCTTCACTCTATAGTTCTTTATATGAACTACAACATTGATTCTTTAGATAACTCGATATGGCCATATTTATAGCACGTAACCTACAATTATAACATGCGTAACGTTATAAATAACGAACGGAAATATGCAAAATCAAATCATTTGCATCGTAAGAATATAAAAATAAGAAATGACGTCAACATTTTCGAGAGTAAAGTACGATTACATAAAATATTATGCTTATACAGTGACTTCATTAAATCGCCGTTAACGCTGGTAACAACGTTAATGAATAAATGAGAAAAAAATTGCTCATCTGGCTAATTAGAGAAGGGTAGATATATTTATACACACACACATACAGGCATGAACGCGAACACATTCGTGCACCGTAGGTTATGTTACCCATTATTGTATATAGTTTTCTAGCCTTATAACCCTACCATTTCACCATTTAGTGTTTTCGCTCAAGTTAGGTACCATAACCCGCAGATAAAAAAAAGATTTAAAAACAAAACTGAAATGGCACATAACTTTCCATTTCGGATTTTAAACTTACCCCGGGTCATACAATGTAATCGAAATTATATGCCAACACCGAAGATGACGATAACCTCTGTCACCTGTATTATGTTGCTTGCGTATCAGCGCGGAATTTTTTTGAAATATATTCGAATATAAATATACATATATATATATATACAGTCCGACCTCTCAATAAGAAACCAAAAGCCCCCAAGGAGAAGAGTTTTTCCTATATATCGCATACCCCCACCAGGCGCGCGCTCCGCGCTCGCTACCTCTATCTGTCTCTCTCACTCTTTTCCGCTCGAAGTTCTCGAGCTCGGAGTTCGAGTCGGAGTGGGGGAAGCGCTCGAGTGAGAAACGGGGAAAGTTTCTTATTGTCGGGTTTCTTATTGAGAGGTCACACTGTATATATATGTATCTATATATATATTGTGTAAACGCACTGGAAAATTATGTAACTGCATATTCATATAAAATAAGAATTTAGTATAAAAAAAAGTAACTATTTAACGACTGATTAATAAATAATAAATTAAATAATAGAGCTTACCTTGCTAAGCGAAAAGTACGTCTGCCACTCGTTAGGGGGCAGAAAAGTACGGGGAATATGGATCGGGATGGAGGAAAACAAAATTTGCATCTTTATTCATCATCGTCATCTAGGAATAGAGGGTTCGAACTTTCCACAAGATAAAATTCCATCAACATTGTTGTCACATTGCCATTTGGTGTTTCGCCTCCCATATTTCAATGCCATCGTGAAAAAACACAATGCATTTTGTTTCCTAGTATTGGTGATCTTTTGACCGCTGGTATCCAACGTGTAGCAAAGACGACCATCGGGGGGGTATCATCGAAAAACATTGAAAATCATGCACTTTCGAACATGCGAGGCGTCGGGGTCGTTGGCGATAATAATTTTCGTCGATAAAGAATTTTGTATAAAAGCCGGTGTAACGAGTCTCAACACCGTACTCAACCTTTCTCGAGAATGCGTTCCGGATTCTTTATTCTACTGGCCTTTGCGGCAGCAGCGTCGGCCGTGCCTAGCCACGAACGCGCCGGTAAGTTCAACTAAAACATATATTGCATCTTTATACTCGAATGGAAAATTATAATATTTAATACAAAGAAAAAAAGAAAATAAATTTGAATTCGACCAAAATAAAGATGCAGACCCCGAAATTTCTAACAAAATTTATAAAACTTCGATATGAACACATGTCAGTGACAATTTTCACACTTTGCTTGATTTATAGACGCTAGCCATTTGCTGTTACGACTTGCTGATTTACGAGTCACTTGCCGCCCCGCCGATGTAATAAATTCTCGCGGTTTATATCTCGGAACAGATTTACTATCATCACGCCTGTTTGTCCACTTCGCGTTGGACTAATAAATAGACCGAAATATTTCGCGGTCGAATACGTTTTGCTACGCGTAGGGTATTAATAAATAGTTGAATGGATAGCTTGGGAAAAGTTCGACCAATTTGGCTTAGGAGTTTCGTAGTATCGCCGCAAATCTTTACTATGAGATGGCGCTGTTGTTCCTTCATGTTTACCTTGGCACAATCGTCGTGATTATAACATTTTTATGAATAAGAAAACGTATCCCTTTACGATTTTCAGCCGACCACGATCTTCTGAAGAAGCAGCAGGACACCATTCACCTGTTGGAACACATAACCCAACATTTGCCTAACCAGGAATTGTACACTCTCGGACTTAACTATGACATCGAATCCCACGTACAGGAATACCACGAGCCGACCACGGTCATGTACTACGTCGGTATGGTTAAGTCCGGACACGTACAGCCCAAGGGTACTGTCTACTCGAACTCCGTCAGTCAACTTCGCAAGGAGGTCGCTCTTTTGACCAGAGTGTTGCTCAGTGCCAAGGACTACCCGATCTTCCTGAAGACAGCCGCATGGGCTCGCATCCATCTTAACGAGCAACAATTCGTCAAGGCATACATCTCTGCTATTCTCCAACGTGAGGATACCGTAGGTGTCATTCTACCGCCGCTATACGAGATCTTCCCTCACCACTTCATCGACTCCAGAGTCATTCAGGAGGCCCAGAACATCAACATCAAGCACGGTCATACCGGTGGCGAGACGGTTGTTATTCCCGTCAACTACACGGACTACCTGCCTCATGGAGAGCATAAACTCTCGTACTTCACTCACGATATCGGCCTCAATGCTTACTACGCCTACGTCCAACTCGCTGGTCACATGATTCCGGAAGTAAGTTACGCTACATGGTGTCCATTCGTCACGAATCCTTCTAGTTTAATCGATAAGTTCTTGTACATTGCTTAACCGCGATCATACACTGGGCGTTATATTCAAATTTGTCTTGGAGAAATATTAAGTTTTGCGGTTATGCTGACCGGTCACCAGAGGGCGCGCAGTATACTCTTTCGCGTTATATGTATATAGTTTATTTAGCGTTATAGTGACATAATATAATTATTTTTGTTACCAGCATCACCATTCCGGTTCCGAGCAACTGCATGGAACCGATTACGAGAAGGGTCATCACATTGGACACGGTGCTTACTACTACTATCTCCATCAGCAACTTCTTGCTCGTTACAATCTCAATCGTCTCAGCACTGATCTTGGTCCGATCCACGATATTGATTACGAGCACGTTGAGGTACCCTTCCAGCCACATCTTCACTTCGCCAACGGTCTTCAATTGCCCGGACGCCCCGGCGAGCTTCTTTTCGGTCAAGAACACCACGACCTTATCAAGAACATCGTTGCTTTCGAAAAGAGAGTCTTGAACGCTATCGATGCCGGCCATGTTATCACGCCCCAGCAACAATTCCTCTCGCTCTACCAGCCTCAGGGTTTGAACATTCTCGGTGATCTCATCTCCGGCACCGGCAGAAGCATCAACCCCCGTTACTACGGAAGCCTTCAGGCTGTTGCCCGCCAACTTCTTGGAAATGCCCCACACCCCGTTAACATCTACGGTTACACCCCGTCGGCTCTTGAGCTGGGCGAGACTTGCATCCGCGATCCTGCCTTCTACCAGCTTTACCACCGCATCGTCAAGCTCTTCCTTCGCTACCAGAAATCTCTTCCCGCCTACCAGTACGACGATCTCGTACTCCCAGGAGTCAAGATCGAGAAGGTCACCTTCCCCGAACTCGTCACTTACGCCGATCTCTTCGAGGTTGATCTTGACGGCGGCTACATTCACCCAGAACACGTTCAGGAACAGCACCAACACCTTAAGATCAAGGCTCAACTCGAGCGTCTCAACCACAAACAGTACGAGTATGAAGTCGTTGTTAACAGCGAGAAAGTCGTTAACGGTGCCGTTGTTCGCGTCTACCTTGGACCTAAGTTCGACCATGATGGAATACCGATTGACATCAACCACCACCGACTCCAATTCGTCGAGTTGGACCAATTCGTTCACGATCGTATGTACAATTTGCACTATTTCCAATTTCTCTCTCTACGTCGTCTTCGTATCAATTCTCACCTTGAAACTCATTAACCGTGTTTGTTTCTTTCTCGATATTCACAGTCCAAGTCGGTAAGAACGTGATCGTCAGAAACTCGCAACAATCTCCGATCGTTAGTCACGACCACCCGTCCGTTCACCAAATCAAGGTCCATGTCGACAGTGCCATTCGTTCCCAGAATCCGTTCTACGTCACCGAAGTAAGTTTCCGTCAATGTCACCACGAAATGCTATACCCGTATTATTCCCGATTCATATCGGAATGAAACTGGAATATATTTATATTCACGATTATTATGTTTTTTTTCAGCCCCAACAGATCTTCGGATTCCCCGCCAGACTTTCCCTGCCCAAGGGTAAAATCGGTGGTCTCCCTCTGCAGGTCCTCGTTGTCATATCCTCCAACCAGCACGTACAAGTTCCGTACGGTCCAGTTATCCCTGTTGAATTCCAAAACTACCAACAGCACCAGTTCCAGATCGTCGATGGCGAGCATTACGAGCAATACACTCATCTCGGTCACCAGCAGCCACAGGGTATCCACGCTGGTCAACACCAGACCCTCGAGGTTCTTCCCCACTTCCACGATGTCGGAATTTACGGACACAGCAGTGAGTTTGAAGCTCCATTACTAGACGCTCTCAACCAAATTCACAAATTGAGATCGCGAACATCATGGATAACGTGTATTTAATTAATTTCAGTGAACAAACTCCAATCCTACTTCGGACACTACTTCTACAAGAAGTACGGAAGCCAATACCCGATCCATGTACCTCAACACATGTACGGACAGGGATACCAACACCAGGGTGTTCTCGAGCACGGATACCACCACCAGCAAGTCTTGGGCCAGCAGGAGGGAATATTCCATCAAGAGAAACTTCACCAGGGACAAGTGCTCCCAGGACAAATCTACCCGGGTCAGATCATGCAAGGACAACAGCACGAGGGAAAGATGTACCACGGACAATACCCCCAGGGACAGATCAGCCAGGGAACATACTCTCAGGGCCCGATCGTCCAGGGACACCTTCCTCAGGGACAGATCCTCCAGGGACAACTCTACGGTCAGGTCCACGGTGTTCAGCATCCGTCCGTCGACACTGTTAACTACCCAGGCATCCATCACGGACAGGGAGTCCACACCACTGGTGGTTTCTACCCTGGTGTCACCGCACCTGTCGGTGTCCCATCTGGCATAGTAGGAGGCGTCCAACAGATCGGCGGTGGTGTGCACGGAGACGTTCTCAGTCAGCAACACCACGTCCACGACGAACACTTGAAACAACTCTACGAAGGTATGCACATCGGTCACATCATCGGTGGTGCCATCAGTCTCGACCAGAAACCACTGGGCTTCCCTCTGAACAGACCTCTCGCACCAAGCGTCTTCTTCGTTCCCAACATGCATGTGACCGATGTCGTCGTCCACCATGTCGCTACGCCTGTCGACGTAATGGTATAAATGTGATCAAACGCCGTTAACTTTAACTTTTCCGCAACAACTTTGTTCCCCATCCCCGAACTCTTGGCCATGTGTAGCGAATAAAAGACAGCTTTTTGCGTGTACTTTTTTCGCATCGCATCGAGCGACTCGTGCTCAATCAAGCAAAATAATAAACTCCTTTTTCAAACGCAACACGTGATACGTTGAATATTTTCATGTTCCCTGTTTCCTTCTCGCTCTACCGAGGTAAATATTAGACAGCCGATTTATGCATCTCCATAAAATAATATATACACATATATTTTTATTACAAATGGGTTTTTCAATAGACGTCGATAGTTATGACAATGTACAATGAGGATGGCACGACGTCGGTTTATTCATTCTGCCCTTTTGCGGTGTTCCTCTCGTGAGATACTTATATATAAATACATATATATACGTATACTCTTCTCTCGTTCGTTCTTCGCTCAAACACAGTTTATTCTCCAGTCATCATCTCCATGAACTCTGTGTTGACAAAGAATAAAGGAAACAAAAGGATTTATAACAACTTGTTAAGACGACATGAGAAATCGGCGGTAAACAAAATGGCCGATCGTGCAAGGTTCGCGTAATGGCGTTTACTAACCGTCGAAGTCCACTGTGCCAGAACCGTCAGTGTCGATTTCCGCAATGATACCATCGAGATCGGAACTGGTGAGTTTGTCATCAAGAGCACCGAGAATCTCCTTGAGGGTCGCAGTTGTTATGTAACCATTACCCTCGCGATCGTAGAGACGGAATGCCTCTTTCAACTCTTCTTGCATCGCCTCGGCGTCCTCTTCCTCGAGGAATCTACCGGCTATCCGGCAAAAACCATCGAAGTTTACTTTTCCAGCACGCTCGGGATCGTTCTCCGCGATGATGGCGTTCAGTTCCGAATCGTCGAAGAGCTGTCCCATCGTATTGAGAATCGTCGAGATCTTTAGAGTGTCGATGAAGCCACTCTTGGTCGTATCGAACATCTGGAATGCCTTGCGCATCACTGCAGTTTTTTGCTCGTCTTCCTCCTACGAAATCGTACAAGAACATCGCGATCAAACATTCCTTTCGCGTTAATCTCTTATTTATTCGTTAAAGATCCTTATTTCACTTTCGAGGCTAATATCACTTGCTACATTTTGACCAACTTCACTTTTATTATGCAACGTGTACTCAACGTACGAAAGAAATAGAAAAAAAATCACGAGAACTTCCACCGATTTAAGTTACCAGAATATCGACATATTGGAATCTATCTTACCATAATGATTTTTTTTTTGCAATATTGCAGAACAGATGCTTCGTACGACGGACGGCAGTTACCTGAGGACCACCAAGCTCTTCGGCAGGATATAAAGCCTACGCCGTGGAGTTCTCTCTCTCTCTCTTTCTCTCACTTCTTATTTCTCTATAGCCGAAAGTTACAACCAGCTAGAAAGCTTGGCGACGCAAAAATAGAGTGGGACGAAAAATGAAATATGTTATAAGTGCCCCCGAACTAGCAGAGAAGCAAGCGGCTTTTCCACCGTCGGAAACCGGCGGATCTCCACGGCGGGTTAGTCGAGATGTGAAACGACGGTAGATGGCGGCGGAGGGGAGGGGGTGTGTTTCACACACTATCGTGTCGCTTCTCTCGTCATAGAGGAGGAAGCGTGTACACGTTCGTGGACTCTCAGGACGGTAAAACTCATCATCGCTATACTCTTCGTGTATACACGAAGAGAGAAGCAAGCTGCCGCAAACCATTACAACTCTTCTACATCTCTCGTTTTCTCTCTCTCTCTCTCTCTCACTCACTCTCTTTCTCTCCGTCTTTTTCCCACCTGTTGCATAGCGATAAAAATATCAGTCATTTCGTGGCAAATGTACCACGACTCATCGCTGATATTATGTTCCAGCTGCTTCACTAGGTCAACCACGAAAGTAGAGATGAAAAAAACCGTCCCGAGATATTGATGACGAAAAAGTCCTTCGTATATGTGTAAGCGCGTAACGCGGTCCGCCGGACTAACCTCATTTTACAAGATTTTATTCAAGTGTGCTAATTGCCATGACGACAATATTCTATATGCAGAATATCGATAATACCTCAATTAAACTGTCGTAATCGCGGGTCGTATCTCGTGGACGCTCGATTCTTGTCTCGTACGGATGATAATGGGTTTATTTGTATAAGCGACCGTGAATAAATGTATATACGTCGTTTTATTCCAATGAATTCTCATCTAGCCATTTGGCACGATATTTTTTTGTTCGTCTGCCATATAATTTAACTTTATAAAAATAAATCATTTCGATTATTGTCTCAATATGTCTTACATTTTTTTTAATTCGTTATTTGATTTAGCAACAGCTGTAAGTGCGCAGGCGCAGACGCTGGAGGGCATTCTTAACCTTCAATTGAACTACGTATTACGATGGAAAAGTTCTAAAAGGAATCAAAAATGTTTGCATGCATAATTTATTTTCGTTTATTTTTATATTTATATATATTTATCGTATAGAAAAGGGGGAGAGTGTTTTGTAAGAATGTAGTTTCGATGACAGTAGCCAGGAATATCAGGAATTTTTAGCACATATAGTGCAAAGTATTATAGTTTATATAAATTAGATAGTTTCGCTCATATTCACAACAATATATATATTATATATCTATGTATATACATATACGCTGGTCGAGAATCGGAATAGCGTTTGGATGAATTGCTTGCGGTTTTACGGTACGTTTGCTAAAGCAACGCCTTCGTTCATCGTGTCTCTCTCTCTCTCTCTCTCTCTCTCTCTCTCTCTCTCTCTCTCTCTCTCTCTCCGTCTATCTCTCTTCTGCGCTCACTTTTTCCCACCCGTGTCTCGTCATTTCACTGTATGAGATAGCATCGCGCAAGTTTTCCGTGCCAATTTCGAAAATTGCCGTTGCCAAACGAGCGCGTCTGAGATACGACTCGTTAAGTAAGAACGCACGGTCCTTCAGAATTCCGGAACGCCCCGGCGTGTACTCGTGTCTCCTTCTTATAGTGGATTACGCCGCTACGAAAATTAAGTTCGATCTTTGCCCAAAGCGCACAGCGCATGTTTCGTATATCTGTGTATGCGCAATGAGTGTGAAAAAGAGCGCGAGCGAGAGGTAAGAAGAGCGAGATGGGAATTATGCGTGGTCGTTATTAAGTTTAGTCCCGAGTCATTTCCAAAAGTCGGGAGTTATGCGATATCCGGATATTCGTGTCTTTTCTTATCCGAGGATATGAAATCTCAAGGGCTTTTGGCAGCGACGATCTCGCACGCGCGACAAGGTCCAACGAGAGGGGATAATGGTCTAATAAACATCAACAGAAAAAAGCCATATTTCTCAGGCATATTATTAGAAACTTCGCGTCACATAATTGATAGAAATGAACCATAACTCCCTTTACTGCTCAAAATATGAACCATCCATGTCAGATACATACGCGAAGATGCATTGTTTCCGGGGTTTTGTTTTGGCCGCTTCGCACTCGGTGGCGACACCGTCGCTATCGTCTTCGAAAAACTGGCGCTCCGTCTCACAACATTGTCGATCGGAGCGTGAACCTACACGCAACTGCACTCTTTCCAGTCATCAAAAGCCATTTTGTTTACGGTGAAAAGAAGGTATCGTACTTAATATTCATAGAAACACGACTTTATCTTTCATTGAAACAACATACACACGACTTTAACCTTCCACGAATTATCGTACGATGAACTTTTGACCAAAAAGTTTCGCGCAACGGATAAGATACGTGTTAAATACATACACAACATATATACGTATTACCGTGTCCGATGATAAATCCGCGTATCCGCAAATCGCGATTTATATTTACTTTCGCCTGCTGCTCGGCGAAAGTAAATTTTCGTCGCTCCATGTTGGTGCCCTCGGCGAAGTTCGTTCGCCTCGTCGTCCAGCCCCCGCGTGCGAGAAAAGCCTTTGATAATTATTAACAACGTCCTCTCGGTGATCTCGTTGGCTTCGAGCCACTCCCACGAATAGCATCTCTCGCGCGTCACTAAACACCCTCCGGTTCACCATTTTCACCCGCATTATTATTACAATCGAGGATAGTTCGTCACGCGTCATCAAGCCAACGCCGAAAATAAACCTTCGGTGCATGACAGCCGCCGCGACACACAAATATTACGTACATATCTGTATTTAGAAATATATCGCAAACGAACGTTTTCCTCGTTACATAAGGTAACCCGATCAACGCACATTCTTAAAACCGCTGCCGCATTCTCTAGAAGTCGTTAAAAAAAATAAAAAAAAAAAAAAACAATCTCCAAGAATATTGGACAATGACCATAGAAATAAAACAAATCGTGGTAACTTCGGTCCGTGATTGGACAACAAATTTTAATATATTTTTCATTCGGTATAACAAAGAAAAAGTAAATCTTCGATTTATTCGAACGATAATTAACATTCGCATGACGATAACATGTATATATTAACTCGTGACGCATCGGATCTTAATCCGAGCTTACGTCCTAGTAATGGCGGTGAAAATTTGATCATCGCCTTTGGAAAGACTCAATGGAGCGCGTTCGGCCCGCAAAAGGCCGTATAAATAACAACGATCGATTTACAACGTATTCTCACTACGAGGATGCAATTTTAAATGCAAACAACTTTCTTGTACTCCCGTTTCATCCCTCTACCGTATCTACGTAATATTTGGACACTATAGAATTTTTCTTGGCCTATGGAAAACAATTTTTTATCATCGGTCTAACGTCTTAGATTTTTTTCTAAAACGTGGTCAACTTCGTCAAAGGAAAGAATTTAAAAAGAAAGTATTATAGTTTGTACATTTCCAATTTCCTAATTAAACCTACCGTGGTCTAACTTGGAAAAAAGTGTCTATCGCCGAGACGATACGAGACTTAATATAAGACCCGCGATTCGAAATATATAGAATCTTATTTACACGACGCAGGTAGTCCAATTAAATTCCTATTATATAAACCCTACACCTATTTACACATTAAGTATATCGCAATACACGCGTTATGGCCGATTTGCTTCAGCTTTTCCGCCAATCAACGAACATTAGTCGTTTGATTCGTCAGAGTTATAGTATTGATGGGTTCCGCAACGTTTTGAAGCTTCTCCATCGAAGCCACGAGCTTTTTCTTCCGTCGATCGAACGCTAGCTTGATTAGCCAGAGTACGGTCAATGGTATTGGCGTCATGATGGCGCAAGACACGGGTATAACTGAAAAATAACGAACGACAAGTTATAAACCGCCTAATTACACAAAAATTAATACGTAATTTATGTAAAAGTAGATTAAATCGAGGAATAAACGCAACGATGATTAATTGTCGTAAAAAAGAATTAATCTTAAGACGCGGAGTTATAGATTGTGTTTTAAATGTGTTGAATAACGATGGGTAATGGACTGAAAAATTATTAATTAAAATCGGGCTTACCGGTCGTAAGATCAGCTTGGGGCTGGCCGAGACTAAAGCGAAGAAGAAAAATCGCAATTCCTGTATTCTGTATACCGGTCTCGATCGCTATAGCTCTGGTGTCGGCGGTTGGTTGCTTGAAGATAAACATCGCTATATAACCGCATAAGTATCCAACCCACGCCAATCCCATTCCAGCCACGACGATCTATAAAAAAAAGAAATTTTACCGCAATTTCCAAGAAATCCATCGCCACCAGACGGATACGATGGTTTTTTGGAAAAATGAATTTGTCTCTCGCATACCTTCCACGAGAAGAGCTTGAAGAGATAAAGATTCGTCACTATCGCGAAGATGATAATGAACAAAATGAGAATAGCGGAGAACGGCTTCATTATGCGAACGAGTATTCGACACAATTTCGGAAATTTCTTCTGTATGAGATAGCCCAAACTAAGAGGAATAACTAAACCGATAGCCAGAAATGCGATGTTGGAATACGGCACGTCCATATTACCCTTATCGAAGATACGCTTGCCTAGACTGAAAATCCATATCGGAATCGTCGCTGTAATATATTAAAATCGACCATGTATACAAAAAATATGGAAAACTATTAAAAATTATCGAGAAAAAGTATGAATTCTCACCGAAAGAGGCGATAGTTCCAAAAGTAGTCATCGTTACGGAAAGATTGAGATTACCGCCCAATAATACGGTCCAAATGTTCGATGCTCCTCCGCTCGGACTTATACCTGTGAAAAAAATGCCTATGTGCATTTCTGGTCTGTCGGAAAATAGGAGATATCCAATGAGGTAACTGAGCTACGAACAAAGAACGAAAATATATTCGTCGTCGATATAAGGAACGACCCGGGCGAAAGAAAATACTGGAATTATTATTACCAGGGGCATTATTATAAACTGGCAGAAAGCGCCAATGGCGACACCGACCGGTCTTCTTAGAGTATTGCGACATACGCTCCAGTCCATGGCGCAGCCGAAATTTATGTAAAGTATGGAAACTAGTATTGCCACGCTCGCTGTAAAGAGCGTGTCTATGACTCTGTGCGCTCTTATAACCGTGACCGCTAGCACATTAGAGGAATAGGTCGTCTGCGAGAAATCATAGAATTATAATTACGTCGGCTTTAAATTGACGTTAAGTTTGAAAATAGATCAGGATTATATTACCTCTTCGGTCCAAAGAATTACGCTTATTTGGGCATTACCGATGAACAGTCCGGTAATGTTAATAGTACCGTTCCAATATTGCGCTTTGTTTCCATTCAAATTAAATTTTGGCACGTCTACGGTGGCAACTTCCGTGTCCGAATTTCTGACTGTCAATTTTATCAAAGATTCTGGCACGTTTTCGGGATTTGTAACGTGAATGGGAATGCTGATTGTCTCGTCCATGGCAAGGGTCACCGGTTCGGAATTTAGCGAGACGGACCATTCTTTAGCCCGCGTACTGGCCGCAAGGAATAACACGATCACAAATAACTTCATTATCTGAGGAGGAAAAACGCAATAAGAATTAGTCAGCGTATTTTCTTTTACGGGTTTTATTTCTTATGCATTTACGCGCAATATTAGATTCGCAGTTTTAATTTCAGTCTTGATATTTCTTACGTAAGTAGCGTGCAAAGTTTTTACACTACAATGCGTGTATTTCCGTCTTCGTATGGAAAATCAAGGTGACGATGCTTTAATGCAATTCTCTATGTGTAAATTTTTCAATTGACCGCAGATCCGCTTCGCACTTTGTATCGTTTTAAACGAACAATGATTATACCCGCTGTGTTCACCGTACGCTATACTCTGGTTTAAAAAAGATCGGCCGCGTTGTTAAAAACATTTAAATCAATAAACGCGATAGATCGGTATCGAACGAACGTGATAGATAGACTCTCGGGACAAATTAATGCGGAAGATAATAATTAACTGCGTGATAAGAACTCGGATGAAACGCAAAATTCACGGGTTCTCGCGATATTGTTTGATATTAATCGTTCATAATCGCTTGTCACAATACACGGGGCACACAGATCACCATAAATAACAACACATGTATATTAAACGTCTATATACAACTGGACGTGATGCAATAAAATCGATGTAAAGCTTACCTGTTTAAGGAAAGAATTGTGAACACTCGATTGGTAGAGTGGAATCAATGAAATGTATATTCAAACTTCGACTGTAGTATAGTAGTTTGTTTACATATATTCAATGTCGTAGCACACTATGTTCTATGAATAGCAGACGAACACGTTCCGATTAGGTCAGAGGATAATCGCGCCTTTTCGACTATTTGCACCGTTGTAACAGAAAATATTATCACGCAACGTTTCGTTGTTAGATCGTCGGCTAATGTAAAATATATATGTCCGGGAGTAGTGAAAGTCGACGATATCTAGCCGCGACTGTTCCTCCTGGTACCCGGCGAGAGAAACGGTAAATGGAATCACGGAGTCGGCATGAGTACTCCAGCTATGTACTATAAATCACATGCCCAAGTACGTATACGGAGTAACCGAGCGTATACAAACGTATGTATGTTCATATATATATGCGATACTTATCGTCGGTAACAGAGGATTCCGGATATGATGCATGTACCAACTGCAGATAGTGATTTACTCTGTATCGTGTAGTTTTTAAAATAATAAACATCATTGGACGGATAAATTATTATTCTATTACCTATACCTTTTTCCTATTCTAGTAATATTTTGGAGGTAGGTACGATTTTTGTCTATTTTTATTTCATTTGGATCTTTGTAGGATCATTTTGTAAATATATACTCCGTTTATCTTAATTTGATTCATTTAAGTATTTTTTCATTTGTGTTCTTTCATTTCTTAAGGGTAATGAATCTGTATTAACATCGTCTTATTATTTTTAACATTTTTCATACGCAATGTTCAATTTGCCGCCAATATGTATCACGGTAGTGACGCCATCTTTCTAAGACTCAAGGTTCTCATATAATCCGATAGAGAGCATATGCATCAATTCGTAGTGTGTACCGAAAACTTCTTGCTACCCGTTTCGTTCAGTTTGGTGTAGTTCGAGCCGTTCGAGCTCCTGGCCTCGATCAGCGAGCATTTATGTTCATCGTGTTGTTTTTCATCGTACTCGTGTAGCACACAGTATCATGTCTTTCGTCCAACAAGATATTGAATACAACGGTCGTTAAACCATTCCCCCGAAAATGGCACCGACGATACAGACGAACGGGAGTTCCGATCGGGACAAGCGAACAACGAGACCCGCGGAAAAAAGGTTTGTCTAAAAATTCCTCAACCTCTCGTAACTCGTGTTCACAAGGATAAATATTATTGTTTTTTTCTCAACGACGACCCAACAGTTTGGGTTCCAGATCGGATCTGATATGTCGCGTGAAATATTGCAACACACTGCCCGATATTCCGTTCGATCCGAAATTCATAACCTATCCTTTCGATTCAGCGAGGTAAGAAATTCCTGCGAATGAGTCTCGAGCAAAGTTTTCAAATCGATCATAGGCGCCAACCTAAATATTTCACTATCGTAGATTCATTCAATATAACCCGACGTCTCTCGAGCGTAACTACAAGTACGAAGTGCTAACGGAGCACGATTTGGGCGTCGAGATCGACCTCATAAACAGAGACACTTACGCCGGTGATCTCAATGCCCAATTGGATCCGGCCGATGAGAAACTTCTCGAGGAAGATGTTTCCACGCCGCAGGATTCAAAGCGTTCGAGACATCACGCGCGAAGCGTTTCTTGGCTCCGACGTACCGAGTACATTTCGACGGAGCAGACAAGATTTCAGCCGCAAACTATGGACAAAGTTGAAGCGAAAGTTGGATACAGCATTAAAAAGAACTTTAAGGTAAATAGGAAAAAAACAAAAAAAAAGCGTTTAATTACATCGTATATCGGTTGTTCGAAACGTTTATTTGTTCATTTAGGAGGAAACGTTGTATATGGATCGCGAGAGTCAGATTAAGGCTATCGAAAAGACTTTCGACGATAATAAAATCCCTATAGAAAAACATTACAGTAAACCAAACGTTGTGCCTGTGGAAATCTTACCGATTTATCCAGATTTCAAGGTAAAAAATGCTCGCGAAAAAGTTCATCCGTTCAATTATCAAAATTTCTTACGTATCAACATTGTTTATTTCTTTAGTTGTGGAAATATCCTTGCGCCCAAGTTATATTCGACTCGGATCCCGCACCGACCGGACGATCCGTGCCAGCGCAGATCGAGGAAATGTCACAGGCGATGATTCGGTAATTATTAGCGCGACGCGAGTAATTTTTGAGTAGAATTGTAATTATAACGTGAAATTTGTCATAGGGGTGTGATGGACGAGAGCGGCGAACAATTCGTCGCTTATTTCTTGCCCCTGGAGGAAACCATGGATAAGCGACGACGTGACTTTACCGCCGGTATCGATTACGCCGACGAAGAGGAGTACGATTACAAAATGGCTCGTGAATACAACTGGAACGTTAAGAGTAAAGCGTCCAAGGGTTACGAGGAGAATTATTTCCTGGTTATGCGTCAAGACGGTGTTTATTACAACGAGCTCGAGACTCGTGTGCGTTTGAGCAAACGTCGTCAGAAAGCCGGACAACAGCCTAACAATACGAGACTCGTGGTACGTCACAGGCCTCTCAATGCGAATGAATTCAGGATGCAGCGTTATCGAGAAAAACAGCTCGAACCACCGAACGAGGACGACGAGGAGGAGGAGGAAGAGGACGACGACGAGGACGAGGAAGAGACTCAGGTGGATGCGGAAAAGAACGACGAGAAAGGTACGTGCACGCTTTCCGAATGATTTTCAACGAAGCGAGATGGTTTTCATTGAAAAATTGAAATTTGTTTCTTTTCTACAGCCGGTTCCGAGACCGAGGGTGGTTCTCGCGCTTCGTCACGCGCCTCTTCGCGCGCTTCGAGCAAAAAATCCGGCTCCAAGTCGCGATCTCGCTCAAAGTCGCGTTCACGCTCGAAATCGAGATCTCGATCGAAATCGAGATCTCGATCGAAATCGAGATCTCGATCGAAATCGAGATCTCGATCGAAATCGAGATCTCGATCGAAATCGAGATCTCGATCGAAATCGGGATCACGATCGAAATCCCGTTCACGCTCGAAATCGGGATCGCGATCGCGGTCGCGTTCGCGTTCTAAATCGCGTTCTAAATCGCGTTCTAAATCGCGTTCTAAATCGCGCTCGCGTTCCAAGTCGCACTCGGTCGAACGTCACAGCAAGTCTCGCTCTCGTTCCGGCTCGCCGCAATCGAAGACTTCGTCAAGATCGGGTTCGCGATCGCGTTCCGTCTCACCTACGAAATCTCAATCGCGTTCGAGATCGCAGTCGCGCTCGAGATCTCGCTCAAAGTCCAAGTCACGCTCTAGATCAAGATCGAGATCGGCGAGCGGTAGCGGAAGCGGAAGTGGCGCCGGAAGTGCCAACGCGAGCAGCGACAGTGGTTCCGAAAGTGAGTGAGTTGAGAATTTTCATTCCGGTTTTTTTTCCTTTTTCGCTCGTTGTAAGGTATCGTTGGCTGTCCGCGAGAGAAGAGTCTCGTTATTTCGTTCTCGCCGATATTGTGAAGAATTTCATTGTTATACGATGAACGGACCGTATAAAAGTCCTATTTTCTCTATCCTGTATTTAAGCAAAAAGAAAAAAATGAGAATCTTGAATATAGTGATGTAAAGTTTTGAGATAAGAGAGATATTGCGGGGAAGAGACAGAATGAGAACGACGAATTTTTACACCGATAGTATACATTACGATATATTACAAAGGAGACAAATTGCAAATTATGAATGACTACAGGTATTAATGCCAGAATGTACGATATTAAAGTGACTATCTGTACCGACGTTCGTGAATGGAGTTATTAACTAACATTAAAAACTTCTATATACACGAAAAACTTTACCGCTATATCATTAATCATGTATTATTGCATACGAAATATTCTTTGAAAAACACACACACACGTCGGAAGTGAATACTTCTCTTTTGACCAATCTCATTTTGTTATATTATTATTTATCAAACACGAGTGCTCATACAGAGCTTTTTTACATACAAAAGTACGTAAAAATATAGCTTTATTGTTTAAAACACTCGATATTTTCGGGTTCGGCTTTCTGCCGCTCGCTCGAGCGAGAGCCAATGCGACGGAGGTATGAGCGAGAGAGAGTGATGCTCTCACTCTCTCGCACCTCCGTCTTTTTCTATCTTCTTCGATCCTCCATTCTCTTTTCCGGTTTAACTTACGCACGGCTCTCCAGCGTCGCATAAGAAGTATTCACTTCAAAGACAAATGGAGTATTCATCACGCGTGCTTTTTATAGGTTTAAAAATTGCGTATAGTTCATAATCTAGATACTCGTTCAACGTGCAATGATGGCAAGCTTGGTAAGCGGCAGACTGTAGTTCCCTAGCGCTCCGCGAGGGTGTTCAAGTCGCTAAGTACTCGAAGAGTTGCTCGGAGTTGCGTCATCTCTGACCTATCCAACCATCAGAGCAGTCGTGTCGTGCGCGCACATGGCAAGTCTCTGATTATCTCTGTGCGAACAAAAATAAAAAAGATTGTCGTACGTCAAAACGTACAACGCTGCGACCTTTACGAATCCCGAGGAGCATCATTGCCGAGCAACACTCATCGAAGAGGTAAGTTAGTGAAAAGTGTCACGCGTGTACAACTCCGTCCCTCTTTCCCCATACGCTTTTTTCTTCTACCGATGCGAGTATTTTGTTAGACTTGCTACATAGTTTTTTATCTCCTTACGAGCATGGCTAATAGCGTATGGATCGTCGTCCGTATGTACGAATATCACGTGTCACTGCGAGTTGCGAAAAACATTGACCTCGATCGTTGCGCAGGTGAACTTCGTTCGACAGCCGGAGAATGTAGTTGCTTTTTCTCTCTCTCTCTCTCTCTCACGCGCTCGCGCGCTCTCTGTGACGCAGCAAGCGAAGTGTGTGTTATGATTCACAAAGTTTCAAAAGCATTTTCACACTTCACAGTCCGCCAGTCGATGAATTCAGCGTCGCAAGGAACGAGCGGGAAAATTCTCGAAAACATCTTTTCTATAGTCACAATAATTTCGAATTGTTGAAAGAAATATTTTGAGATACGGATAACAAAAGAAAAAAAAACACGTGCGTCACATTCCTAGTTCGTACTCCATGACGCTTTCCAATTGTGCCGTAAACGGTGTTTTGATCGGTCAGTTGATTTTTTAATCGAACGAATTTTAAACAAAAATTCTTACCCCTATGACCCGAACGTTTAATCACTGTAAAGGGGACTTTGGAGGACTGTAATACACAGTTAGATGCGTAGTATTTAGGTTCTATTCTTCCGATGCGATTCGAATTTAAGGTATTACTATCGCAAACTGGGTTGAAATAGGATTTTCTTAAAATTTTTTCTAGATATTCTTGACATTAAAACGAACAACTTTTCTATAAGACGAAACATTTTCTGACGTCTAGAATTTGAGATATTTAATTACCAATTTTTTATTTTCTCCATCTAAACCCGTATAAATTGAAGTTGCGTTTCATTTATCATAAATTACAAGAACAATGGATTCAGGATTTTTCTGAAAAAAATTGAACTCATAGTCAGGAATTTAAAGAATTTTATGATACCAGAATGGAATATTTCTGACGTATAGTTTTTAAGAAAATAAATAAATTATTAATACAGATTATAAGAGTCCATCGGGGAGAAGTTGGCGATTATAACGTGTGGCAACACCGATCTGCCTTCTGAAAATTTCAACACGGTAGGCTCACGCAGTGTGTATGTATGCAACACGACAAAATAGCGTCAGTGACCAGCGATGTTGCCACGTTTATGCCACTGAGTGTCGGACATTAGTGTACGAGCATGCGTATACGTCCGATATCAATGTGTGCAGTTAGGAACGTATCAAAACTTTTACTGCCCGATACTTTAAAAAATATTTAACTAATATGTGAATATTTTTGTTTTAATTTTACTATACACTATTATGTTTTTATTCGAGAGTCAGAACTATTAAGATTGCATAGCATTTTAGATAAAACAATTTCCACCTCTTTTGGGTTGTTCGGGATAATTTTTCTCTGACCTCTCTTGCCCCCAATCTTAGTGGTGATATGAGCGATAGTAATACCTTAAAAAAATGTAGCCCCGAACGCAAAATATCGACGATTTTAATTGTTTTTCAAAATCATTGACATTTCTGGCAGAAATAAGTACGCGTTATCGACACGAACGATAAACGATCGCAGAATTTTATCTTTGACAGTAATGTCACTTGGTTTCTGATAAAATTTCGTCAGCAAGTTTCTTTTTGTTTTCGTCGGCACTGTACCGACGCGTGACGTCGTAAGTGTTTGCGTGGGTGTCCGCGAGATGGCGCTAGTAGTGCCGAAGCGCGAAAAAAACGTCAGATACCGGATCGGTGCTTCCCCTCGTCGTAATGCGTAAGAGAGAATGGATAATCGTCGTTTGTATTGTAATCGGCCGATTAAAAGCATCGAGCACGTCGCGAAGTCCTCTTTACTTGGTAGATGGGCGAAGATGTCAGGGCCGGTGTCTTAACTGTTTCAAGGCCTTATTGGGTAAATAGACGATTGCCATCATAGCGATTATACTGTTAATGTATGGCTCCGCGATGCTGCCATCGCGACTTTTCGCGCGTTCATGAATCATGATCACGGTGGAGATATCGAGTTCTCGTCTACGATTATCCCGATAAATCACTCGCTGCTCGAAACGGTAATGAAACACCTAAGCTTCGAGTCTGTAATTGAAATGGTCATGACCCTCCCTATATATATATATATATATATATTGCGCCAATATCACTCAAAACGATAACATTCGCAAAGTATTGTTTTTATTTTCATCATCCCGATATAGCCAATCGTTTAGTATCGTTTGCGTTGGCAAGACCCTCGACTGATCTCATTCCATTTCAGATGGCGCCGAGAAACAAGGAAAATTCATCCGGAAACCGAAAGAAAAAGGTCGTATCGGAGGAGGAAGACGACGACCTCTACAGAAGACGCCGTGATAGAAATAATCAGGTACTAAAAAAATCGAGTCGAATATTTGATTAAAAAAAAGAGTTTGATTATCGTTTTTAGGAAAATAATTTTAAAAAAAAATAGAAACACGTTCGATAATTCGTCACATCTATGAAAAATATTTCAGGCGGTTAAACGGTCGAGGGTTAAGAGTAAGATGCGAACACAACAGACGCTCGAACGAGTTAATCAATTAAAAACGGAGAACGAATTGCTAGAGGAAAAGATCAAGATGCTGACCAAAGAGCTTGGATTTTTGAAGGACCTTTTCCTCGCTCATGCCGGTAATTTTGGATCAACAGAATGGAAAAGAATATTACAAAAATCGTTTACGAATTTTTGCAAATTCCCGTTTTTTTTTGTTTTTTTTTTACATTCAGGCTCCAATCAGCATACACCAAATCTGCAAGACGTCGATCTCAACGCCCTTCTTGCGGAGGAACCCAAGATGGGCGACGAGATGAAAACAACGACGAAGATCTAGCAGTCGCTTCGCTCCGAACGTGAGAAGCCGAAAACGCAACAAAAACGTAAACGCAAAAAACGCGGAGATCCTCGAATCTCACGGAAGAAGTGAAACAAAAAGAAACGCGCGATACCGACTCGTCCGGTCGAAATGGCGAGTTGGTCATCTTGGAAAGATGCCAGAAGTTTCGCGCGATAGCATCACCAAAAACAACAAAAATGAAAACAAACAAAAAACAAAACAAAAAAACAGAGAAGAAGAGTTAAAAAAAGAGAAGAAAAAAAGCGAACTAACGAGGAGCGGGCAAAGGGAGAAAAGTCGTTAAGCGCGTGCTTCTTTCTCCGTCTCCCCTCTTATAGACTTTCCCGTAGCATTCGCGAAGGAATAGTTGAACAGGAAATTCACAATTTTAGAAGATGCGTCATCGCCCGAGAATTGCAAGGTAAGAATCGTGATAACGCGTCGTACCGCGGGCACGCGCATCGAAAGATAAAGATGTCGGGAATATGCGATTTTCTTTTTTTTTTAATATCTCAAACACGACATTTGGCGAACGATTATTCAGCATTTTGCGATCGCGGCTGAGAATTCGTATTAATTTTGTTTTTTTATCTCTCGAGATCTGGTGGCAGATCTCATTTTTTAAATCGAGAATACCCAATCATGTTTATAATTAAATATGTCCTATACAATTGTAAGCAATTCGTACGTTACGTTTAAATTTACGGAAGAAAAAACAAAAATTCCGTGCAACGATTGCATTTTTTATTCGAAAATCGCAATTTTTTTTCTGTCGGATGAAGAATTCACCGTTTACTATTTATTGCCGATGTTATTTTGTATCCCCATTACGTAGGTACGCAAACGCGTCTATCTAAGGAAACAAAAAAAAAAGAGAAAAGAAGAAATCATTTATATTCGAGTCAGATAGTGTTAGTCTAGGGGCGTTATCGACTTTTAGTATTTCGTATTATTATTGTTATGATTAATTAGTACTATTGTACGACGAGGTAATTCCTATTATGTTTTATATCGGAAGTCAAGTATAAGCAATGTGTCATTTTATAACGATAAATCGATGACGAGGCGGATACGAGCGACGGACACAATTCATGAAGAATAAGTATGTCCGCCTTGATATCGCGTATTCGTTTTGTAAAAATAAAAATCGAGATTGACGACGAGGTCGTAAACTCGAGATCGTTGAATGGTATAACTCTGCTGACTCTGTCCAGCCCCACTACGAGTTTGGCGAGAAGCCTTCCGGAAAATCACCGGCGTGGCACCTGTAGCCTTCGGGTGTTTCGTGTACAGCGTCCGAAAAGAGCCGATCGATCCTCGGCTTCGCTCGGTTGACGGCGACAGTGCCGTAACGCGACGTACACGGAGCCTAGTACTTCGGATTTCCCCTCGTGCTCAGAAAAATTGTTTCCCCGATTATTTTCAATCGGCCGTAATAAAAATTACGTATAATACATTCCTCGATGTTTACTCGCTATTGTTTTCGACGAATGACACTGCTGCAATTTAATATTGACGATATTTGCATTTAACTTTCTACGACTCGTGACGATTATTTCGTGAAATAAACGAGAGTTTAATTGGCTGCTGGATTTTCCAGTAAGAGCAGCAGCCAATCAAGAGACTCTTTGATACGAACTCGGCATGCGCCGTCGAGTAGAGGCGCCGCGATTGAGTCAGACACGAGCTTGACAATTGGTCGGAAAAGTCGGGATCGTCGTGACAATGAAAACTGCAGAATTTCATCCCCGTAGAATAAGCGAGCCCGCATAAGGCGGAGGTGTAATTTTTCGTTCTCTATCTGTATACAAACGCGAATTGTTTAGCCACTGGGAAACATTGGCGAAAGCACGGGGCACCGTTAACATCCCGTTACGCTACTGTTCTATGTTAGAGAGCTCTCGGGTACGAGATATGGGCCGCCGCTCTAGTGGGCCTAGCAGACGACATGTTGGCTACAGGGAGCACCTCGTCTCGGACGTTACGGTCGCGAGTTAAGTCGGGGTATCTCGAATGAGGAGTTTTTTTACAGGCTCTTCTTACCAGGTGTGAGGAGAGCTACGAGTGGGTCCCGGAAGTGGAAGTGTAGCAAACCCGTAGGGACTCGTGTAGCGTTTGGGATACGCGCCCGGGGGTTTTCGTCTGTGTGCGTGTGTCGGGTGCGAGGAGTTGTATATGCCCGCGTTTGTGTGTACTCCGTGCGTGCGGGTGTGCGGTGGCGCGGTCTGGCCCGTGTGAGAGACGTCGACCGAGGAGGTGGAGGAGCTGCCACTGCTGCTGCTGTTCGCGAGCGGCGAAGGGTTGGGGGGGAGGGGGGGGGCGGGGGACACAACGGGGTAACCCGGACCGAGAGCGCGACACGACCAAAAAATCAGCAGCAACTGGGAAAAACGTCGCTCTCTGTCTCTCCCATCGCGCGCACACTCTTGTACCGGTCGTGAGATAGAAGCAAAAAAAAACACACGCACACACGTACTCGCACACGCGAGACCGAAGATTGAGCCGCGAGAGTGATAACGCGAGTGTCGTACGTGTGTCATCGTGTGTGTGTGTGTGTGTGTATGTGCAGCGGGAGAATCGAGCGACCCTTCGGGGGTTCGAGAAGAGACTAGTCGTGCTCGTGAGAGAAATAATAATAATAGAAAGAAAGAAAAAAGACAGAGTGAGATAACTCGCTACGGGGGTGGTGAAAAATATCTCCGTTTATATATATGGGAGATACACCGGCTCGGGAAGAGAATCGTTTCAAGAAAGAAAATCGAATGGAAGGAGTGTAAGAGAAACGACGATAACGAGCGGATGAAAATTTCGTCCGAGTTCTCATATCGCTCACAGGAGACGTTTGGAAATATTCATATTTAGCGTGGACATGTATATATAGTTACGTTACACGCAATATATATATACATATGCATATATATATAGAGCGAACGAGAAATCGAAGAAGGGGAACGAGACAAGTATCGTAACTACACGAGAAGAAGAAAACGAAGTTCGTGCGTTTTTCTATATATTTTGGAGCTCCGTCATCGTCGTTTACGGTGTCTCTCCGCGGGCTCGTGCCATTCGGCGCGACTGTTTTTCCATTTTTTGTTTTCTTCTTATTTTCGCCGCCTGTCAACTATATCCTCGATTCCCCGAGTCACGGAACGAGTAGTCTAGGAGGCATAGAACGATCTATTTTAACAGTTGATGGTTCGGGAGGGCGGTGTGGTGCGTTCTTACTCCGTATTCTACCTCGGTTATACACCGCGCAGCGTGTACGGTTATATAGGCGCTCCGGTGCTTCTCCTCGAGCCTGTGGTTCTATATATCGTACGAGGTGAGAGTGAGAGGAGGAGAGAGGAATAAACATCGCGATCGCGCGAGCGAGACGGAAAAGTGAGCCAGCGCCGCGGGACGAACGAGGCGTGGAGGGGGAAAGAGCCGGTAGCAAAGGAGTAGGAGGAAGAGGAGGAGGAGGAGGAGGTTACACGGTACAGGCAGTGGAAAACCCGAGGCCGTACCTCGGGCCGTGCACGCGCCGTGTGTATACGTCGTCCGTGTTTCGTATCCCTCTCTCTCTCTCTCTCTCTTTCTCTCTCTCTCTCACTTTTCACGACGTTGTCGACGTCCACCTTTAATAAGACACATACACGCATACACACGAAGCGATTAGCGTCGCGGCTGGGATCGTTACAAGTGTCGCACGCATAAGTTTTTATTTCGCTTGTTGTTATTTCTTTATCGTGGACCAAAACGTATATATACATATACTTAAATCTATACATATATACATAAATATCGCGAGATACGGTACGCGGCGACTGGTACATCGTGTCTACCGTGGCAAAGAGTGAAAGATATCAAACGAGACGGAGAGAGAGAGAGAGAGAGAAAACGAAAGAGAGAAAAAAAAGAAAAAGTGAGAGTGTGTGTAGAGTGTCGTGCGCGCTCCCGCCCTCGTCTCTTTCTCGGTTCGTTCTCTTGCTCCACGACAAATTTCCCTTGGCAGTTACCTGCCGTCGCCGCCGCCGCCGCAGCCGCGGGTAGCTTAGCTTCGCGAGAGAGTGGGGGGTAACGCACACGTCGCGCTGTGCAAGAGTAAGAGAGAGAGAGAGAGAGGGACACGCACACATATATATATACATATTATAGGAGTAGTACACACGAGTTACGAAAAATTTTGCTTCTTACGGTCATACGCGTAATCGTGTGTCCTCCGCGCGTGTGTATGTGCTGCTTGTTTTACAAGAGTGGACTTCGTTCGTTAACGAGACACGAGAAAGTCGATAAAAATAAATAAATATCAAAGAAAAAGAAAAAAAGAAATCCACCGCCGGCGGCATAATCACAATAAACGAAAAGTGTGTAAAAACGAGAATAAAAGAAAGAAAAGTGGCGGTGCGACGGTAAATATGTATTAACGGAGAATAATATTACGAAGAACGAGAGAGCAAGTGTCCTTTGTCGAAAGCTCCGGTGTGTCATCATCATCTCTCTCTCTCTCTCTCTCTCTCAATCTCTCTTTCTTTCTCACACGGTCTCTCTCTCTCTCTCTCTTCGGTACACCTCGAGGCTGGCTGCAATCAGTTCGCTCGGCTGATTCTCGGTGCCTGGTTAAATAGCTAAACACCTCTGCGCTCACGAGAGCGGGAACGAGCGCGACGTGGTAGTGGCGGAGGGAGGGGCGATGGGGGGAGGGGGGCAGCGGCGGGGAGAGGGGAGCTAACGATCGGTGCCGGCAAGTTACTACTACCGAGGGAGCCCTTATAGCTTCTCTCTTTTCACCGTGAAAAAAAAAAAGAAAAAAAAAGCTCTCGCATATTCAACCATCAACGTACTGTCCTCGTAGACGACGAATCTTGAAGTTGGTAGACGGTCGCTCTTGGCCCGCGTGACGAATGAATCGGTGAATAAAAGTGTTGACGATAATATACAATAACAATAATAGGTAAAACAGTGCGAGAGTAGGAAATATTTGTGTATGAAATCGAGCGGGGTTGTTGCGCGTACGTAAATTCGAGGACGTAATAAAGAAAAAGAAGGAAATTTTTAATTGAAGAAAAGAAAAAGAAAATTCTATCTGTATTTCGCTTTTCATTTCCCCACCTTTCCTCCCCTGGCGAGCGAGTCGTCTCCCACCGTATCTTCTAGCGTTTGTATATATAAGCGATATATACACACACGGTTCTCTTGTCGCTCTTCATCCATCTATCCGTATTTCTCTCTCTTGCCTCGCGGTGTGTCTGTCCGGTGCACGCGGCACCGTTTCGACAGGGTCGCGCGCCGAGGGCCTCCAACGCGCCGTGTACGGTTTAGTTATGGTTTCGCGGGACGAGGTGGAAGAAGGTGTAAAGTGAGCTCGAGCGCGCGCGCGCACGCGCGCGTGTGTCTGTGGTGTATTACCTTTCATCTCTCTCTCTCTCTCTCACACACACACGGGCACACACACACACACACGCATACGTACTGTTTCCCCCTCCCCCGGCGCTGTAGTTTTCGTGCGTGCGCGTGTGTAACGCTCGGTCGTATACGCGCGCTCGGCACTCTCCGACTCTCTCTCTCTCACTCACTCACTCGTATCATAGCAAGACGGGAACATCGAGTGTGACAGAGCGCACGACTAGAGGAGAACGAGCACGAGACAGTAAGGAAGGATACTCGCGAGGGACGAGTAATACCGAGCGAGTTGGCGTGGAATAAATACGAGACGAAAGGAAAGAAAAAAAAGAAAAGAAAAGGGATATAAAAGTTTGCGAGGTTATAAATCAAACGAAACGAATGTGGTTTTTAATAGTTCTGGACGCGAGTGCGAAAACGAAAAAAGTGTAGTACTCCCTTCGACCGCCGTCGCGCGAGTGCGCGCGTGTTTTCTTTTTACCCCCCACCTCGCCACTCACTCACTCTCCGTCTCTTTCACTTCTCCCACCACTCGATCTATCCCTATCCCCACCTTCTCCACGATACACACTTCGCTCCCGTTGTATATTTTCGTCCATAAAAGTGAGAAATAATTCGCGTAGTACAGGGGCGACCCTGTCGTCGTTCGGGGGTGGTGGTGGAGCCGGTGAAAGTGCCAGTCGCAGTGACGGACGAGGAGGAAGTGGAAATAATAATTCAGGTGCAATTGTGAATAACGAGGAGTCCGAAGGTGTCGTGAATCTTGAGATTCGCGACACCGACGGTGGTGTCATCGTTGTCGACCGTGGTTGTGCCGGCGGCGGCGGTAGTGTTGGTGGTGACGGTGATTTTTGTTCGACCGTTAAACCTAACGTGTTACGTGGTGAATTTAATAAAGAAAATCGACAAAATACGACGAGGAATATCGGTGTCGTTGATACGTGCTCGGCGTCGTCGACTGCGACGATTGTGGTGGTGCGCGGTGAAAGGGAAGAACGAGGCGAGGATATCGCGTGTCTCACTTGTGTCATGGGGTGCTTCGGCAGCCAGAGCAGCAAGGCCAGCCAGGATGACAGCAAGAACCAGAAGAGGCGCTCCGACGCTATCACCCGACAGTTACAGAAGGACAAACAGGTGTACAGGGCCACCCATAGGCTTCTGTTACTCGGTGAGATACGATTGATGCCCTTCTTTCTCTCTCTCTCTCTCTCTCTCTCTCTCTCTCTCTCTCTCTCTCTCTCTCTATCTATCTATCTATATATATCTCTCTCTCTCTCTCTCTCCTACGATTTGTCGTATTCTCGTTTTTTTAGCCGTTGTGCACGACGTTTTATTGTTACGGTGATGATGCATTGTGCGATTCGTTACGTCGGTTTCGTAATGATTTGCGTCAATGAACTTGGGAACACGTGGCTAATAATAAACATTACCGACGTCTTCGAGACGTTTTTTCTTCCGACGGTAAAAATAGCCTGTCGAGAGATATACATTATTTTTTTTTGTAATCATAGAAAGTCGATAATGAATATTTTTAAAGAATAATTAATTAGGGTAGGAAATTTTCAAAATTTAATAATAATAAACATTAATAAACATTACCGACGTCTTCGAGACATTTTTTCTTCCGACGGTAAAAATAGCCTGTGGATAGGTATACATTTTTTTTGTAATTAACGAAAGTTGGTAACGAATATTTTTAAAGAATAATTAATCAGGGTAGGAAATTTTCAAAATTTAATAAAAATTGATCAAACTCCGTCGTTATGGCTAAAATCGTACGAAACACGATTGACAAATTTTCAGCTTAGAACGAGCGGATATTTATCAAAAATTTGAAATTCTCATAAACTTGATCGACTGGAAAATAATATTTATTCATTTTTTAATAAAAAATATTAAATTCTAAAGGTTACATCGCCAATCGTAATTTTATAAAAAAATTATTTCAATTCGTTGTATTTCTACTGACAAGAAAACATTGTTTTTAATTAAATCTCGCGAACCTCGAGTTGTCGAAAAATAAATTTCATTCGACAAACGTAAACGTATATCATTCATATCACGTACAAGATTTTCTTTTGCGGGGCTTTCGATATTTCGCTTCGCGTTATTTTTCATTCCCTCGCGTTACTCGGCTTTGCATAAACGTCCCGGAGTTGTTTTGATTCGCCGCGCGCGGACCCTGACGGTGTAACGTGCGCATGGGTACGAGCGCACGTCTGCGCATGCGCGCGCGCGCGCGCATGTGTGTGCGCGCGGGTCCGCCTATGAAAAAACATAGCGAGCGAGCTCTCCACCAGCGAAGCAACAGCTGCTTACGACGTTATGTATCTCCGCTTTCCTGATGGATAATTACAGGCAAAATTCTACGACCGGTGCGGATCACCACGCGCCAAAGAACTATAATCGTCCATCTACACATACGTTCGTACCCGTAGACAAAAAAAAAGTGTATTTATATCCAAAAATAGAACATACATATGCGTATATCATTATCGTTATTGTCTTAATTTATCGCACGTGCGATTAAAATTGTCGTATTTAAAATGATGAACGAAAAGTTCCAGCTTCGATCGTGAAATAATCGATAATACGTTAAAACGAATAATTCCGCTCGTAACACAAAAACAATCTAGATTTCTTGTAAAAAAAACATTAATTTCTAAAAAAATTAATTTCATTCGATTATTTCACGATTATTTACGTTTTTGCCGAAATTTATGAAAATAATTAAAAATAGTTTACTCATTCTTCCATTTATTTTGTATTTATTGATCGAACGATAGAATAATTAATTTACATTATATCGTAAATTTTATTCAATTATTATACAATTTCTGTTTTTTACCAGAAGTTATTTTCAAAAATTAAAATATTTATCTTGTTCTTCCATTCTTATGTATTTATTAATAAAATTATTTCAAAAATCCTATAAACAAAATTCCATTTAATAAAATCGTAAATTTTTATTATCACACGATTTTTATTTCACTCAAAATGATAAAATTCGTAATATTCTTATCGTTCTCACATTTGCGTAAAAATCATTTTGTTTTTTTTTGTATTCCAGGTGCTGGAGAGTCTGGAAAAAGCACGATCGTCAAGCAGATGAGGATATTGCACGTTAATGGCTTCAGTGAAGCGTAAGTTTCATAATTTTCCAATAACGACGATATTAACGATAACGAAAAAAAAATCATACTTTTTTCAAAATATATCGTTTGATTTATCTTAACAAATTTTGTTATCTTCGAGAGAATTTATTTTACAATTTACACGCTCGATGATTACACGATATACGATGAATTTTTAAACCATTACACGTATCGCATTTATAAACATCTCGAGTCTTGCCAAACTCGCGTTTAGAACTCCGCGATTAAATCGTCCTATAAATATCCATGGGTAATGCTGTATAGCACGAGAGAAGAAGTGGAGCTTCGATCGAATTTCCACATTTAATTGACGTTATCGATCCGAGCAATCGATTTCACCCACATTTTCCTTTTATTTATATTTACCCCCGCAAAAAAAATATATACATCTACTTTTATAAAAAAAAAGTATTAATTATTCTTGATTCACCCAAAAAGAAACTTAAATTGAAAAAAAAGGAAATTAAAAAAAAACCGCGAAAATTTTGAACGAAAAAAAAAATTGAATAATAATAATTCTCGTTGAAAATTCCGTTTTAATTCAGTCACGCAGCGACGTAATTGCGTCATTGGAAAAATATGAAATATCGACGGCATCGATAAAGAGGAATTGACGTTAGTAAAAAAAAAAAAAAAAAAAAAAAAAAAGAAAAAAAAAGAAATAAGATTAAAAAAACAAACAACAAAATTAGCCAATAATCCGCCTCCTCGGTGTCGCCCCCTACTTCGTCGTGTGCGTACGAGGGATTTTCCCTGGCGGTGTTCTCGTTATGACAACGAGAAATACTACACGATCGTTAAATATATATATATATATATATATCTCGTTCGATGGTCAATTTAAATTTTAATGCGTATGATTTCGTTCACGACGATGTTGAGGTCGGTGAGAACCGACACGAAACGAATATGTAAATTTTGTTGCTTTTACGTTTCTCGAACGTAGCCTTGTTCGTATGTGTCGCATATTGCGATATATTTATATTTATATATATATATATATATCCACAGAGAGAAAGAGAGAGAGAGAGAGAGAGAGAGAGAGAGAGAGAGAGAGAGAGAGAGAGAGAGACTGGGCGATCGGGTATGAGTCATGGCGGAAGAGTCTGCCTCTTGAAATCCACAGCAATATATATATATATATATATATTTTTTTATTTTTATTTTTTTCTTCTTCCTCTGACAATTTTGCTTTCTATATCTATCTTTCTTTTATTTAAATAATTTCTAGCTCTTTATCTCTCTCTCTCTATCTCTATCTCTCTATCTCACTTTCGAGTACCGACGGAGGTTGCGCCTTTGCTTCACCGCGGAGATATCAACACGTGGGCAAAATTCTACGCTCTGCGAACGTCCCCCCCCCCCCCCCCCCTCGCTCGTTTCCTCCCCTTCGTTCGCCTTTGCAGCTGGAAAAAAAGAATATATATGTATATATGCATACACACACAAATATAAATATAAATATATATGGGCGTGTGTGTCTGTTTGTGTGTGTGTGTGTGTGTGTGTATATATTGCATATGTATTTTTTTTTCTACGCGTTCGCTCGTGATATCAGCGAGAGATGAGCAACGTGGAAAATACACGATAGTGACTAGACAATACGTATGAAAACGTCGGTGTGCAAACAACCGACCGCCTGTGCCGCTCCCCCCCCTCTCTCTCTCTCTTTCTCTTTCGTTCTCTCATTTTCTTGCTCTCTATCTATGTCTTTCTCTTTAAAATTTTTTCCCTTTTTTTTTTCTCGCTCTTCTTACTATTCTCGCGATCGTCTCTCTGCATCTCGTTTAAAGTCGTAAATCGTCGAAAAAGATAAGAGGAAAAGCACGTTACAAGACGAAATCTGTTTATATATTTTACGACGAGAAACGGCAGAGGGGTGGAGAGGTGAGGGTGGGGAGGGGCGAGTTACCACTTATTTCATAATTTATGAAAATTGCATTTAAGGATTTTTATTCGATTGTCTTTTAATTCAATTTTTTCATTTTTATTCTTGCGTCAATTTTTTTATTCCTTTTTTTCTTCTTTCTTTTTGCTACTTTTACTTTTCCTCGTTTTATTTCACGAACGAGAAACTCGTAGTGAAATATTTGATTCATCGAGGAGACAATGTTTCGATCAATTTTCACGATTAATGTTTCAATGAATGTTTTGTGTTGTCGTTTTACAGGGAAAAACGGCAAAAGATCGAGGACATCAAGAAAAATATCAGGGACGCTATACTGGTGAGCGAATTTGCTTCTTTTTCTTTACAATCGTTGAAAATGTTTTTTTTTTTTTTTTTTTTTTTTTTTAATTAGAATTTGTATCGTTGCAAAACATTTGCACGTTTGTCTTCCGGTGGAAATTTTATAATCGCGTAGCACGAGTCTCGTCGCTAATTGAGCACAAATAATCCACGATCTCGATGATTTTTATGTAATTGGCAAGAATTAAAAAAAAATCATTATAAAATTGAATTTTCGATCGATTTTTTTTTTCTTTTTCGAATATTTTTCAAGATGTATTATCGCTCGTTTGGCTCGCACTCACTTTTATACGGAGGCATAAGGACCAAGGAAAATCTTGCACAAAGCAATCGGCGAGTCGTTTATTTTTTCTCTCAACGTACACCTTGTCGTTGGCGTAAATTAAAAATTGAGAGAAACGTCGCGTCTTACGGTCGGTGCGGTAGGAAATTTTTTTTTGTTTCTTTTTCTTTCCATTCTCAAACTCCTCGTTCTCGTACGAACCTGTGGTTACGGTCTCCGTACGAACCGTGTCACCGACAGATTGTTTCGAAGAAAAGAAAAAAAAACAAAAAATGGAGCCAAAATATTTCCTAAAAAAAAAAAAAATCGCGATAATTATTTTTTCAAAATTGAAAAATAATTTTTCCCCGTTACTTTGAAAATAGATTCCTCGCATCGACGGACAAATTTAATTCACTCGATCGAAAATCGACTCGACGATCGGCAACAATTTATTTTTTTTTTCATCCCTCGACCAAATCCACGAGACCAACATCGACGACGGATACGAGTCGCGAGTTTTTCCCCATAAATCAAATATCGATCTCGTCGTACGAACGACGTGCACCTCGTCGCGTAACGATTTCTTCTTTTTGTATTTTTTTCTTTTTTTTTTAATTTTTCTTTTTTCGTCTATTTATTTATTCTCGATTTATCAAACTTCCGACGAAACGTTGGACGTTGTACGAAGAATTATTTTTGTCTTTTTTCTTTCTTTCTTTTTTGTTTCTCTCTCTACTTCTCGGACGGCGTAATCCATCGTTGGAGACGCGTATAATAATATAGAGGTTAATGATATACTCTCAAAACTAAGGAAGATTACATCATTCGTACGGGCTCTTGGGCATCGAATAAATCGTACCGTGTGAGCACACTCGTCGCGTAATCTGTATGCACGAAATATATATATATATTGTATTGGATGCAATATATATATATATATATATATATATATATATATATATATATATATATATATATATATATATATATATATATATATTGCATCCAATACTGTAATACTGTAAAACTGGGAACGAGCTAACTGCTGCGTGTATATGGGAATTCGTGACTGAAATAGACTCTTTCTCTCTCTCTCTCTCTCGAGCCATCTCGCGGTATTAGTCAGCTGTAGATAATAATTATAAATGATCTGCGTCGGTGATCAAAGATAAAAATGTTCGTATCACTCGCCATTGTGGTCGATGTAGGGAATAAATATCGCGTTCTACAAACTCCTATAACGATATACGTATATCGATGTAAACGTCTCGTGTAACCGTCGTGAGCTAATTTTTATTTTTATTTTTTTATTTATTTTTTTATAATTAAAATTTGCACTTGTCATCGATGGATTTTGGAATTTAAAAAGAAAAAAGATAAATAGAGAAATTTTGTTTTCCACATTTGGAAATTAATAAGATTTTGTTTGTAATTCAATTTTTTTTTATCGATATTTTTTGTAATGTTCTCGACGGATATTCGTTTTTTTTTGTTCTCAACGAGTATTGAAGAAATTTGTTTTCTTTCTTTCCACATTTGGAGATTAATGAAGTTTCGTTTGAATCGAATAATTTTCTATATACATTTTGTAATTAATTCGATAAAAAATGGTATCGGAGTTGAAAAAAACAACAACACGTCCTAAAGAAAAATTCAATAATTTCGCTAAACTTATTATTTTTATGGAAAATATTTTTCACAACGAATCATCGAGCTAGATTCGATCGATGTTTTTTTTCCAATTAGTTTGGTAACGACCACTGCAAAATTGCAAATCTAACAAAAATAAAAACAAAAATGAAAAAATAAAACGTTTCTTTACAAAAATTCTTAAAAATAATTTTTATATATTTTTGTCAATAATTCGTAAGACCAAAAATAATACCCCTCACCCCTCCTTCACCCCAAAAAGAGAGAGGGAGAGAGAGAGATCAATTTCATCGTAACGAACAAGGAGTCGAGTCGACGCAACGAGTTGTCGTTTAAATATCACTTTAAACAAAAAAAAATTGTCTTTCCCTCTCTGTCCATGAATATTTTTCAATCGCGCCAATCTTTCGATCGTTCTCAATAAATCATTTCTCTTTTTGTTCTTCTTTTCAATTTTTTCTTTTTTTTTTTTTTACTTCGCGTATATGTCCGATATCGTCGATGGATTAACTCGTTGCAATGCTCGGCTCGTTGACCTCCATCGAAAGTGGCCACATACACCGAACGATTTTTTTCTACCTTTCACCCGTCGACGAGCGTTCTTACGACGGAATGAAACGAGCACGAGAATCGAACGAACGAATAAAAAACAGAAAAAAATCAAAAAAATAAATAAAATAAAACCGAAACGAACAAAAAAATTTATTCACCGCGATTCGAACGAATTTTTATACGAATCGATTTATCGTTATTGCGCAATGAATAAAAACGTGTTATTTTTAAGGTAATCCTATCGTGGGTGGGGGAAGTACAATTTTATTCACGTTTTTTCTCAAATACCAAGTGGACAGAGCGTTTAAATCCATTTAGAAAAGTTGTTGCAAATCGACTAAAGAACAGCATACTCAAAATTCAAACCGATCCTACGTAAAGTTTACTTGTTATATAATAAACAAAATCATGATTTTTTTTCCCATAAGATTGTTATAAAAAACTACTTGAAGCTTCTTCGATGTCGTATAAAAATGTGTGTAAAATTTCAACAGGCTTCACCGACCAAAAAATTGAGATACTCGTTGTATAATATTGCGATATTTACCACGGGCTCTTATGGGAGGTTACGAAAAATGACGATTTTCAAGAATAAATATCTTGATTTTTGAGTCGATAAAGGCCCCTGAAATTTTACACACATGCACATATGACATCAAAGAACGCTTCTGCAAATTTTCAGTGGAACTAACGGAAACGATGTAACGATAGGACTACCTTAATACGATCTCGTTCGAATCTCGATCGATCATGCTTCGTAACGAATATGTTCTATTTGTTCCCGGATAATTTATTAGCGTTCTTGTTTCTCTCTCTCTCTCTCTCTCTCTCTCTCTCTCTCTGGCTATTATGTTTCTATTACTTTGTCTATTCTTTACAATTACTATTACTATTATTCTATTTCTACTTTCTATTGATATTATTTTTTATTTCTATTACTTTCTGTTATTATTATTAGTACTTTACTATTACGTTTCTATTACTTTCTGTTATTATTATTTTTATTTTACTATTACGTTTCTATTACTTTCTGTTATTATTATTATTCGTCAACTGTTATTGGTCAACATTTGCCCCATAGCTTGCTAGGGCATAATAAAAAGAATCAATCAATCAATCTCTCTCTCTCTCTCTCCTCTCTCTCTTTCTCTCTCTTTCTCTTGTTAATAATAATACCATCGTTACAATTAACGATAATTAATCGACGTTAATTTTCTTCATCGTTCGAACTTTATTTTTCAGACGATAACGAGCGCGATGAGCACACTCACGCCACCTGTAACGCTCGAGGATCATGCGAATCAGAGTAGGGTCGATTACGTACTGGACGTTTCGTCTTCCCCAGACTTCGATTATCCATCGGTGAGTTGCGCAACAAAATCATTCTTTTTACGACGAATAAATCGGACAAACCAAAAAAAAAAAGAAAGAAAACAAAGGAAAAAAATAATAAAATAAAATTACCAAAAACTTGAGAAGACAATAAACGATAAAATTCATCGCGAGACTCGAATCGTTTGACATAAAAGAAAAAACGCAAATTTACACCAATTAAAATAAATAAATTTAAATTTCTTTCATTAAAAAGTGTAAAAACCATTTTGATTTTTCCATCCAAACAAATAACGCGAATGAAATTATTTAAAAGAGAAAAAAAAGAAAACAATCGACGCGAACATTACCAAAAAAAACACACATTTTACATTTTATTTATTTTATTTCGTTACGAGATAATTCCAAGTACCTTACGCGTCGTTTCTTATTTCTCGTCTCGAAACCGTGCGGATCGTTTGGCATTGGTCGCGCGGCGTGCCGTTTCCAACGCCATTTTAGGATCACGATCAATTAGTCGGCGTATCCCTCGTCTTGTCTCGTAACAAGAATTTTCGTTCGTGCTTTCCATGGCAAAAAATGCAAACTATATCGTATCGTATCGTATCGTATCGAGAGAGAGAGAGAGAGAGAGAAAAAGAAAGATCGGTAAAGTCCTCGTGGTAACGCGATTCGTTCGTACCCGTGACTCGACCAAGTCGTGTTGCTACACGAGAAAACAATTTCTCGAGGGACTCAGTCTCAATTCCATGTTAGTTCTTTTTTTTCTATTTTTTTTTGTTTTTTTTTTTCATCATGCAACACGCGCCCGTTTAGTCGACGATGAAGCTTCCCTCCTCCACTTCCCCTTCACCCTCTCAACTCGCTAACTCGAACGGTCATTTCGTATTCAGGGCGAGAGCAACGACGTTGTTGTTGTTGTTGTTGTTTTTTTTCTTTTTTTTTCTTCTTTCGTCTTTCGTCTTTCGTCTTTAGTCTTCTTCTTCTTCTTCTTCTTCTTCTTCTTCTTCTTCTTCTTCTTCTTCTTCTTCTTCTTCTTCTTTGACCCCCACCTGGACGACGCCGGCGTGTGCAAACGTGCGCCGCGGTAGCCACCGCGTGTATTTTAAATTCACGCTAGTACACTCGCTCGAGCCTGTTGAGAGGGATTGGTGGAGGGGCGAGAGAGAGAGAGAGAGGGATGGTTGTATACTCTTTCGTTGATTCGAGACTCATTCGAATCGATGAAAGAGAGAGAGAGGGTGCGACGAATTCCTCGAGAATAGATTGGAACGAATCTATCAACGTCGGTGTCGTCTTAGTTGGAATTTGCCCGTTTCTGGAATTCCAGATTAAGTCGCTGACTCGAATTCGTTATCGAGACGCGAAATTAGCCGACGTGATTCGATGCGTTTCACGATTTAATGACGAAAAATGACACCATGTTTGTAGCTACTTTCGAATTTGGATGTTTTTATCGTTTTATTTTCGTTCGTTAATTCGATGGTTTAAAAAAATTGTTTTTTATCGTCGACTCGAATTTCATTACGTTAGATTTATTTACACTTTTTTTTTTATTATCGTTGTTCTTTTTTTGAGAAATTTCGCTTCTCGATTTGAATTATATTTTATTTGATTTTGATTCGATTTATTTTTAATTCATAATTTTCGTGATTTTAATTGAGACTTTAATCGTTCGATACAATTTTTCATTCTATTTTTTTTACAATTCTCGACGATTAAAAAATTCTCTTTTATTCGATTCTTACTTAATGATTACAATTTTTTGTTTATTCAGTTTATATCGTACAAATTTTTATTCATCGCGAATATTAAAAATATTTAATTCACTTTGTTATTTCGCAAAGATCAAAATGTGAATTTAGATCGCGACGAGCGAATAATTTCATTATTTCGCAAATATAAAGTAAATATAGTTCGCGAGATTTCCGGTCGTTCGACTTTTGCGCGTCACGTGACTGTTTTTTTTAACCTTGCGAATTTATTTTCACCTGGGGCTAGATTTCATAAAAGCAATATTAATATAATCCAGGGGAGGAGTCGTCTTCGTCTTCGTCGTCGTCGTCGTTGTCGCCAGTGTCATTATGTGTATAATAAGTCTTCGTCTCGCCTTATATACGAATTATTATACCCGTGTGTGCGTGTTTGTGTGTGTATACAAACATTTTGTGAAATCTCGTACAACACGCGACGTTCCCTAAATAAAATTGACGACGTACAAAATAATCCCAAGAGTGACTTTTGCGTCATTCATTCGAGGTTGGCCGCCACACTTTTATACAACCATATTCACGCACTAACTAGACGTTTTCTCTCGACTCCTTAAAAATCCTCATTTTTTTTCATTATTTAAAAATAATTTACAAAAATATACAAAAAAGAAAAAAAATCGTATATTTTTGTACGTACGATTATTTGAATATTCGAATTTATATTATTTTTCAAACTTCGCGGGAAATAAGTTGCCGCGCGGCCGCAAGAGGGCGCCAGCGTCGGCGGCTGGCGCGCGCGAGAGTGGGAGCGACTGCCGTAGGGGTCGTTGCGTGAATACGCGGCGCAGCGGCGGAGGAGTGGGGGGAAGAGAGCGCGGCGTGGATGTAATGCCACAAGCATCGTTCATCGCTCGCCATCGCGATGCGAATTTCGTCGAAATGACAAACTCGACTCTCGCTCGTGCTTAACCTACACACATAATATATATATATATATATATATATATATGTATATAATGCTGCACAGTCGTTTATTTTTATTTTCGTCTTTGCGAGCCGGAAGGCAAATGCGCTCGCATTCAACGAAAATCCGGATTCGATGCTTTCGTAGCAGCGAACGTGACCGTCGCTACCGACCTCAACGTCGCTTTTTGTCCTTTGCTCTTCTTTGTAAATTCGTACCGGTCGCACGCAGCGACCGGTACGCCGAAGCAAACGGGATATCCCTTATAAACTCACCGAGTGACCTCTGTGACTCAAAAATATAAACGAGAGATTGCGATGGAAAAGGGGAATTTTTCATTTTTATTATTTTTAATTTGGCGATTTTTTTTTATCGTTGTCTTTCTATCTCTCTCTCTCTGTTTCTTTCTCGTTGTCTTTTTTTCCGTCTCTGGTGGATTTGTTAGGGAATTTGAGCAAAATTCACGGTGATGGAAACGCCCGGGTTTCGGGGTTCCCGAACGACCCCCGACATGCCCCGACACGTTAATTAGAGAGACGAACAAGAGAACTTGCCCCTTGTTCGGGTTTCGACACGGGCCAGCGAAGATTGGCTCGGATACAAAAAAAAATATACATATATTCGTTAAAAATATATTTTTTCTTCTTCTTTTGTCTCGAAATATCGATGAACGATCAATTTTATAATTAATCGATAATGTCGTAGCGAGAAGAAATAATTATCGCTGGTTCACACTTGTTTAAAAAAATTACTATAAATTTTATTATTTTTCAATTATTTTGATATTTTCGTGAATTTTTATTTTTCAAATATTATATTTATTTATTCGTTTCGCTTTTCCATCTCTGTGTTTCTTTGTTTTTCGTATTCGACGATATTTAATCCAAGAATTTTATTTGACTTTTATTATTATTCAACGATGAGAAATAAAATAATAATCGACTCGTCGAAATAAAAGTACCCACGCCTCAGTAAAATATAATTATCGCAATTTCATCGATTCGCAAAATTTATTCCATTGTTTATTTTACACCTCAATGTTTTTTTCTTTCTTTCGATTCAACGTTTCATTATTTTATCCAATCACTCGATTCGACTTTTACTATTATTATTCGTTGATCAACATTTTCCATACTCACGACTCGTTCCAACGACATATTTCCCCCTACGGCAAACGTAAACAAACAAAAAACCCAGCGCGTTGCCAATCGAGCATTTCTATTCATCGTTAATATTTTTTTAATCGTTCTCGAACGGGGGTGTGAAGAAAAAAAAACGTTGCATTATTGACTACCAAGCTCGATTGTTGTGTGCGGTTATTGGTCATTCATTTATGCTTTGTCGTCGTTGTCCTTTTTCCCTTTTTTTTCTATTTTTTTTTTTTTTTTTATTCTTCCCATTCTCCCTTGTGAAGAGATCGATCCGCAATTCACGACGACGACGACGACGACGACGACGACGACGACGATGACCTGCAGTCTCATCGGGAAGAGCTCCTCTCCGAAGCTTTAGGTCTGTTCATACATTGTAAAAATGAAAGGAACCCACGGCTGTCCGTTCATCGTGACAACGGGGAATCGATGGATCGATCACACCACGCCACTGCTTGCTGGCTGACTGGCTCTCGCGCTTGCTCTCTCTCTCTCTCTCTCTCTCTCTCCCTCTCTCATACTCTTTTTTTCTTTCTCTTTCGCTCGCTCGTTCGCTCTCTCTCTCTCTCTCTCTCTCACTCTTTTTCTCTTGGGGTGTCGGCCAGAACAGCCACACCGTCAGAGGGCTCAACGTCGATGAGGGAATATATTAATAAACCCCCTGCGCTAGAGCGAACGTGATTTGCCAACCATCCTCTTCTCTTTCTCTTTCCATCTCTTTCTCTCTCGGCCTATCTCGCGGCTTCACTGACTTCACACCGCTCTGTTATGCCGCCGGTGGCTTCTTTTCGAGCCCCCCAAACGCCTTTTCGCATGACCTCGTTGTTTTGCGAGAGAGGGAGAGAGTGACCTTTTAATAAGTTAATCAAGGGATCGTCATAGTTTTTCAATGAAAAAGAAAATATTATTAATTGTATTAATTGATTTTATAGAGATTTAATTCTTTTGAATTATTCGCGTGAAGGAAAATTGCAAGTTTTTCTTTTTTTTTACTCGATGACGATCGAGAGAACGTTCGGTTTGAAATTCTACCCGTCAAACGTTTGTAAAATTTGTTAAAATTGTCAAAATAATTTTTCTTTTTATTTTATTAGCTTTTTATTTTATTTTTTTGTAATTGAAAAAATTAGCCAAACCCGTGAAATATGGAAAATTATATATTGTTAATTTTTGCACGACGCGTGAATAATTGCGTTCGCGTCGTGAATAAACGATCTCCAATTATCGCAAAAATTGTGAAGAGAAAAAAATTATTCTTCCACGTTAAAGATAATTCAGGTCGTTTTTATCTTTTCTCAATATTAAATAAATTTCGTTCAACGCCTAACAGCGATACGATACCACGACCTTTCTAATTTTAACCCTTTGACGTTGAATTTTCCTTTCGTCGTGCTAAAAAGACACCGAGAAAACTCGAAGCGTCCGTTACATTTTATTTAAAAAAAAAAAAATTTTTTTTGTCTTCTCCTTTATCTCTTCGTTACGTACTACAATGATCAACGAACAAAATACATTCGCGACACGTTGTCCACAAGACGAAAAAGAAATATCGTCGAAAACGTTCTTTTTTTTTTTCTTCTTCCTGACATTTTCATTCCTTCTGTTTTCAGGAGTTTTACGAAATTGTGGAAACTCTCTGGAAGGATCGGGGCGTACAGCAGAGCTTCGAGAGGAGTAACGAGTACCAGCTTATCGACTGCGCCAAATAGTGAGTCAATTTTTATATTAAAAACAAAAAAAATACAAAAAATTTATTTTCCATCTATTTTTCTCAAGAATTAATTAACAAAAACAGAAAAAAAACATTTTTTAATTCGTAAAATTGATTTTCACGCTATGAAAAATGTCGTTGCTCGAAATACTCGTTGGACCGTGAATGGAGAGTGGTAGGGGCGGGAGGGAGGGGTGGGGGAGAGAAACGATGAGTAATAATGGAAATTATTGTGAAAATGGTCCATCGCCTCACGTTGGTCGAGTCGTTACGAGTCGGAAAACGCCGTGCGCTCACGCGCAAAAATCTCTCTCTCTCTCTTTCTCTCTCCCCCAACCCCCTCCTCATCCCCCCGAGTGCACATTCGTCCTCGGGTCTCGGTTATAATCGCGTAGGTGTACGAAATTGGCACGCGCTAAATTTACTCAAAGAAAATCTCGTATCACGCCTTCCCTGTATTCGTTGTAATAGACCCCCCCCCCCCCCCACCCCCACTCACTCAACCCTGCCCCCTCCATACTCGTGCCTATATAATCAAATTGTGTTTATTCGACACGACCCTGCCGTCTGTATTATCATTCTTCTCGACTTTGTCTCTCTCTCTCTTTTTCTCTCTCTCTCTTTTTTCTCTTTTTCTCTCTCTGCTCGTGCAACGAGAAATTTTCGACGTATCGGCGTCGAGAAAGTCTGGCAATTCGTACATTTCTCAAATTTTAAGCGTACAAAAAAAAAAGAGATAAATTGAATTTTTTGTTTAACGATTAATTGTAATTATCGTTAATTCGATGGGACAAATTTGTATTCAATTACTCATCGATATACAATTTGTCGGAAAAATGAAATTTTTTCGACCGAATTGTTTGTTGATATTTGAATAGATTGAGTCGATATTTTGTTTTCTGTTTTTTTTTTTTGGTGAAATTTTATTATATCGTTAGGGGAATAAAAATGATTTTGTGAGATTGTTACGATCGTCGTGAATATTTGATTTTTTTCGATTTTTACCTCGTCGCGTTTACTACGCGATCGGTGGCGAGAGAGAGAGAGAGATTGATTGATTGATTGATTGCGTTTTATTATACCCTAGCATAGCTATGGGGTAATAATCGAGAAATTCATGCATCATTACAAGCATAGATGCAAGAATACCAAAAAGATGTACATCAATAATACATTGTAGTAATACAAAATAAAGTAGGGATAGTCCGATATGCATCTTTTGAACATAATTACAATAAAAAATATTAAAAATATTAAAAATATTAAAAATATAAAAAAAATTAAAATAAAAAATAGAGAGAGAGAGAGAGAGAGAGAGAGAGAGAGAGAGAGAGAGAGAGAGAGAGAGAGAGAGAGAGAATGAATGAATGAATGAATGAATATTTATTATACCCTAGCTAGCTTTGGGGTAATATGGTGAACAGTATTAGGCTTATAAGCATCAATACAACATCGCCAAGCAAATACATCACATAAATGAATTACAAAATTGCAACTTAAAAATTAAAAATAAACCTAAGCTTGAGTGGATATACTTCCGAAAAACCCCCACCTCCGATTGAGCTGTAATATTGCACACTTATGTTTTTTGGCCTTCTGAGCACGAATATGAACATGAAAATTGGCGCAAATTTGATCTTCATATTAAAAATTCAAAAAAATAGATTTTGAAGGCGTTTTTCTATGTTATTTCAAGAACTACTGATTGGAGACTAAAATGTTTCCAACAAAAGTTGTAGATTATGTAAAAATACACATTTTATGTTGAAGACATTTTTTTGTACAACCAATTTTTTTCAAGCAAAACGGGATTCATTTAAAAATCTCGTTCTCGTGCTGGGGGGGCTCCGCCCCCTCAACCCCCGCAGGGGCTCTGCCCCTTGGCCCCGCCGGGGGGTCCCCCCCCGGAACCCCCCGTGGGTGCGAGTTGTAAGTAGTTCCAGTACCCAACAGTTAGTTTCAGTTGAGACTCGTTCCAGTAGCCAACAATTCATCGACAAGTCAGGGAGATATAGATATACCGCGCATGCTAAAATCCAATTTTCAAAATTTAATTTCTCGGAAACTATTGGCACGCGCCAAAAATCCCTTTAGGGGTTGTCTTAGAACATCAAAAGGAAGGTCTGTGCAAATTTTCAAATCGATCGGAGGTGGGGCGTTTTCGGAAGTCCACCCGCTTGAGTTTCACAATGTGAACTCCTACCTTTCCTATCAAATAAAGCGCTATGTCGCAACACAGATTTACTACAAATATAAAGCATACACAAAAAGTAAATGCATGAAATAAGCGAGTGTAGTTTACATGCACGCAAAGTATCCCAGTGCACAAAAACATGCAAAATAGTTAGATGTAACACGAGTGCATCTTACATAATGTGCTAATATACAATGTACAAAGAAAGTGAAATAGAGAGAGAGCGAAAAAAAGAGCGCAACGACGCGCCGGTGTGGCCCCGCTCCCGGTGTAACGAGCATACGCGAGAGTTTTCGATTATATCGTGTCGCAAACACGATGCGACGATATCTCTCTCGCCGATCGTGATAAAAAAAAAAAAAAAAAAAAAAAAACGGGGGAAAAAATGAAAAAAAAAGAAAAGCGCCGAGAGATAGAAAAAAAATACTCGCGGTCGTACGATAACGGTTACGGAACGGTGATAACGGCTATGGATGCTTCGCGGGAGCTTCCACGCTGTACCGTGTATACAAATATAATATCTACGAATGATTATTATCACAAAATTGAAGAAAAAGGTCAAAATGACAAAAATATTAATTTTTTTTTATCAATAAACTTCCCTTATCGATCGAAAATTCAACGATTCCATGTAAATCAATTTTTTTTGTCCATTCTGTAAATATTTTGTGACACAATTTATCGGTCGAAATCGAAACAAGATCGAGAGAGAGAGACAGAGAGAGAAAGAGAGAGAGAGAGGGTTGGGGGGTGGGAGAAAAAGAGGGATGGACAGAAATAGAAATTACGAGATGACTGGGACAGTATCGATGCGAAATTCTCATTCACTCTTTCGCGGTTTACTTTTTTCCCGTGCTCGAAAGTCATTGACGAATGTTGGCAGAGAGGGTCGTGGGGAGGGTTGGGCTGTGGGGGCTAGGGTCTGGGTTGGTTCAAAAGCGGGAAGTTTGAACGAACTCTCGAGCGAACAATTCGCTCAAACGTAGCGTACAATCGAAACCGCGAACGTGGTACGTCCGGATAAGAGAACGAGCGAGAGAACAAGAAGAGAGATAGAGAGAGAGAGAGAGCGAGAGAGAGGGAGATAATAATATATAGAGTTCTACGATAAGTTTGAAACGGTATTCGAAGCGCGTAGATTTTGCTATTCCTGTCACGTCGGTTTTAGCCTCTGCCAGTTTGTTTGCGTGCATATATGTGTAACACAGAAGGAGAGAATGAGGGAGAGAGAGAGAGAGCGATAGAGAGGGCGAGGGGGGGGGGGAGAGTAATAATACCAAGTGCACCGTGGGTGGTCCCACACGGCGCCTCTTCGTTTCTCCATCTTCTTTTTCATTCTTCTCATTGTTATTTGTACTTGGCTTATTTTTGATTCGCGATTCTCGATACAAATGCAATCACACATAATTTTCGTGTATAAAAAACTGAAAGAAAAAAAAATCAAGGCGATAGTACCATTGACCGATACTTCGAATCATAACGCGTTATCAATATATTGTTTGTTTTATCGCGCCTAAATTATATGAGAAATTTTCTGATAAAATTTGCACTTTTTTGTTTCTTTTCGTTCTTTATCGAAATGACATTTTGAAAAATTGATTACCCACTCTTATCGATCGGAAGATATTTTAATAATTTGTTAATTTACTTTATCGACACCGTCGTTACTGATAATTGAATGGTAACAATGACGATTACCTAATTATGTGAAAATTTGTAGAAAAATTTTTCTCTGGTATAAACAAAAAAAATGGATTAAAAAAAAAGAAAAATCGAACGTTCGGGCATCGTGGTAGAAGCTAGAGTGGGCGAAGGTATCGGTCCAATGTGCATTTAGACAAATGAAGAGCAAGATAGAAGGGCGAAGAGGAGATTAGTGCGGAAGGGGAGAAGAGGGAGAGGAAAGAGAGAAAGGCAAATGAAAACGATGACGATGACGATGACGACTCGTGATACCGGTTCGATCCCAATAGAGACAATGCCTTAACGAGATAATCGCTTCAAGAGGACAACCGGGACACGACCTGTGCCACCGAACGTGTACCATGCTACATTTCTATAAAATAACATCGAACCCATGCCCACGCGCTTCGTACGAGATCCGGATGAAGGTTTTTTTTTTGTTTTATAATTTTTTTTTTCTCAACTACTTTTCATCGTGCCCTCTTTGCATACGGATGACGATGTCACGAGACACACGCACGTACGTCGACAATCGCGTTATTTATTTCGATTTGGAACGAGAAGAAACAAAATTTTTAGACTAATTGTTTTTTTTTTTTTTTTTTTTTTGGAAATCATTAAATTCTCCAGTAGATAAAATATTTTGAAAATATTTCCTTGGAATATTTCTCGTTGTAGGAAAGACAGAAATTGTCGCGGCTCGAGACTTAATTATCGGATAAAATTCTCGTTGGTAATGAGAGGAGAAAATAATATCGTCGTTTTTCTCTCTTATCGACCGGTAACAGTTGATAATATAACGGCTCGATTATTTTCGTACGTCTGTTTCCATTCTCGGTGTATTCGTGCATCGTGCCGATCTATTTTTAGCGCCTCGAATCAAAATCATTATTATTTATATTATACTTATACTACACCGTATATATATATATATATATATATATATATATATATATATATATATATATATATATATATATATATATATATATATATATATATATATATATATATATATATATATATATATATATATATATATAAGGTGTGTATCGCGTCTCGTGCGTGGGACTTGAAAATGTGTCGGGGCAATGAGAAAAACGAGACGAGTCGTGAGCGTCGTCACTCTGGCGGCGAACGATACGAAACTCCTATAGAAGGTGGAATTTACCGTGTGTGTGTCTGTATATGAGAGAGAGAGAGAGAGAGAGAGAGAGTGAAACATGAGAATTCGCACAGTGAGAATTCGACCCGTGGCGTCGCACGGTGTGCCGGGTTTATAACTTCTGGAGAAGTTGCAGCGCGGCGTATCTGTGCCGGCTCCGGCATCGGATATGGTGTGTTAGAAAAAGAGGCGCAAATGTCAGGCGTAAACAGAGGCTTATCCGCTTAGCCAAACAGCCGTCGCATGTGACTTCGCTTCGCGCTTGTCAAATCGTCAAACACTTTAATTATACTCCCCGCTTGTCTATATTTAGATCAGGCCTTCGCGACATTATACGCAGGCTCATCTGCGTGTCTTCGTTGTTATACGGTTACCGACGGGTCATTTATATCGTACTTACTCCCCGATCGCGACAATTTGTCGTTTTGCAAAATTTGCGTTCTCTCATATTTCTGTATCTTTTTCTCTATCTCTGTGTCACAGGACGTTTTATTGTCAATGGAAATTTTGGTCGATGATAATCGAATGATATTAAATTTTTAAAAGTAATAATATTAATATTGAATGTTATTGTTATTATTATTATTATTTGAATATTTTAATAATTATCAAATAATTTTTATAAAGATTAATTAATGATTATGTTTTTGCTGTTATTGATAATAACGCAAATATCGCTCAAACTGATATCTTTGGATTTGAGCAAAAGGCGAATACGAATTGATGAAATTTGATTATCTTTTTGATTATCCGCGTCTTATCGTTCATTCGATCTCGACGACACGCTCGGTTGAATTTCTTTTTTTTTTTTACCGAAAATAACGAGTAACGAAGATATAACGTACGTTCAATTAATTCGATCCATTTAAAAAATGAAGAAGAACGAATGGGATAAAACAAAAAACGGTGCCAAGTTCCATTCGTAATGTTCGACCGTCGTGCATCGACAACGTTATTTCGTTCGTATAGTTACATCGTACGAGACTTTGAAAACTTTCTTTTAGCGATGACTAGACGAGAACCCACGTAGTTTCTTTCGTATAGTTGATTTTTCGTTTTTTTTCCTTTTCTTTTCTTTTCATTTCTCTTTCTTTTCAATTACCATGCCGGTCAAATAATACAGGCGTGATCGGTGGTAGAGTGGAAAAGGTCTTCTCGTAAATGAGTTTCGACACGACGACGAACAAAGAGCCTCGAGGGCGTACCATTACTACTGCCACGAAGCGGACGTTACCTACACTACTATCGCTATTACTTCTTATACCTCGATGGAGAGAAACCGAAGAGGAGTGTGTGTGAGAGAGAGTGCGAGAGATGTGCTGGAAGGGGGGTGCACGCGCATAAATTTTGACACTGCTTAGTCTTCTCGTCGCCGCCGATTATACTCGAAACACACGCACACGTAGACGCATCCCTTTCCTGTTTCCTCCCATCGGCTCTTCGTGCTTATAACTCGCCGTTGCGTTTATAAATAGCTAACTGTATTTTTAGGAAAGCTTCCAAAGACACACGGACGGTACTCTGTCGTGAACGTGAGCGAAAAGTCGTTGTAAGCACCGAGCTTAGCGTATATACCTACAGACACGAGACCACAGGTTGTCGTCGGACGTACGTGAGAGCCGAAAAGGTGATCGGGGCGAGGGTTGTCCAGTTTAAGATTTAAAAGCGTCACGGAGCTATTTGTTTATGGTCGCGAGGTGCGATCAAAATTACTACAAGTCGATGCTACGTTTAACGACGAGTCTTTTTTGTCAATGAAAAATATTTCTATCTCTTTGCGTTTAGTCGTAAATCGATTTTTTCTAACTTATTACTGGAGCGCGCGTGGTCACAACAAGATGGCCGCCGTGGCTCGGCCGCCATTTCGAGCCGCCAGGCGCCGCCATCTCGTCAAGCCATACCCTCGCGTCACGACTCTCGCTACTTTCGTCAACGACACAGCCCGAACGAAACGTTAATAACAAACCCTGTTTCGCACCGAACGAAAGAAAAAAAAGGACCTTAACCTTGTTTCGAGAGAAATCCAATCACTCTTTTATTATTGGCATCTCCGGGTCTCTCTTACGTCTCAAAGCAGACATTCCGATTTGTCGATTAGCCGCGGATGAATGGAGTGGCCGATGGCTGTATCGACAGTCCTTTTACTCCTTCAAATTGGACACCAGGTATATAAAGAATCTCCAAATATATGGGGCGTTCTCTCTCAATTCCAACAATGTAAAAAAAATAAACGATCTAAAATTAAACATATCTCGAGACGGACTAGCTAAAAAAATTTCAAAAAATCTCCAAAAATGATTTCCAACCTAAATTATAAAATGACGATCATCGAAGAATTAACGTCTGAGAAATTTGGGACGAAAAGGTGGCTCGGTTTCGTCGTGAATGCCTCGTGTATACGTTATATAACTTGTACCAGCACACTTGCGCCGATATGGTACAGGGCGAACGATGGAAATTGTGCTCGAGAAGCGCCCTCTGTGTCTAACACGCTGCCCGCCCGATACAAAAACCGTTGTGTATTTAGATTACACCTCTGGGTGACGACGTTATATACCCACCAACACTGTGGTCGAAGCTATTTTCGTACAACGCCGATTTTTCTTCTTTTTTTTTTACTCCTCTTTACTCTCGTTTTTTTTATATTTTTTTTCGCAACCGCGGGACACTCCTCGTTATTTCCCCGCGCTTTATCCCATTCGACTTGTATAACGATGTACATCGACGCCTCGATGTACGTACCAGTCGATACACTTTATACACGGCGCATGTGTGTTTCCTGCTTTTTTTCAAGTTATTTTCTTTTTTGTTTCGTTTCTTTTTTCTATCGAATTTGTGATGCAACGAGCACCCGGGATCTTCTTAGTTCGGTATTACGACGGCAAAAGCTTTTCCTCGCTGAAAACCACTACCGATTTCCCATTGGACTGGAATTCACTTTTTTCGAAACCACGGGCTTTGTTTTTTGTGGGATCGACGATTTTTCACTTTAGTCGGGGACGATGTCGGGCGAGGGTTAAATGGGAGGATTTTAATTTTGTTGGATAAACAGAAAATGAAAATATTCGAAAAGAATTTGAGGAAAATTGTATGTGTTGCACTTTCGAATACTTTGTCTCGAGCTCGAACGTGCGACGTGGAAATAGCGATTTAGTTGAGTAGAATTTAGCTGATTTTTTTAAATACAAAATTTCTGATCGATAATATTTTGTTGTAAAGAGATTTTACTTTTTTTAAAAATTTTAGTTCTTAGGACGATCACTACAAAGAATGAAAATGTGCAGAAGCACAGCTGATACGGGGTGAAACAGTTGGAGGGGGAAAGGATTTTAAAATTGGAGAAATTTTTGAAAAATTATAATCGTCGATTAACGATCCTTTTTTTATTTGAAATTTATTAGCGATAAAAATCGTTTACATCGTAAGAGAGACAGATCGTTAAGGTACGAATCGTCGCGAAAGAATTAGAAAGATTCGAATGACGCGTGTGCGGCGTGAGCGATTTCCGTTTCGTTCTGTTTTCACAAAACTCCACCTGCCCACACGCGAGCTCGTAGCTGTTGGGTGTGCCAAAACAAAAAAGAAATGAATGCGAAATACAAAGCAGGCCGCGAATTCAAATGGCTTACGTGGGATGAAACAAATTCTGGTTTTTTTATTTGTCAATGAAGCTCCGGGAGCATGTTATTTTTATTTCATTCTCTACTTCGAATTGCAACGAAATTGGAGCTCTCGGTCAAACACCGAAAGAAAAAGAATAAAAAAACACACACACACACACATACAAAAATATACAAATGTACGCAAATAGTCGCCCACCCATAAGCCTCCGTTTCTTTATTTCACATCTGCGAAGTGATTCATGGTGCGAGAAATATCTGCCGTTGCCACCATGTTCGACTAGTAACGCTATTGTTGTGCCGGCAGTTAAAACCTAAATTCAAATTTACGCATTCCGCTTGAAATTCTACTATATCACTTTACGTATCGAATTTCCATGGCTCGTTATAACCAAACGCACCTCTGTACGCAATCTCGCTCATCACGCTTTATACAAAAAGCTTAAAAGCGCTAAAACCCGTTGAGAACGTTTGAAATACGCGCCACGAGTATCGTACAAAACTCGTCCGCTAGGCGTCCGCGCCAGTGTAACCTAGCTTCGTGTCGATTAGTACAAAACTTGTCCGCTACTTCGCTATTGACAAACATACGATTTAGAAGCTTCCCGTGCGATCTAACGTCCGGGAAAAAAATGACAACATCTGAAATCCTTTTTTCTATCTTCTAGAAAAAAAAAACAATTTCTCTCCTCTTCTAAAAAAAAACCTAAACTTGATAACCAAAGAACACATTATTTTATGGAGCAAATGAAGATGGAATTTAGGATGTTAATGAAAACGTTTCCTACAAAAATCTTCCAAAACCCGTTCAAAGTAAACTCGATTGACAGTAATTATAGCAATACAAAGCTTACGAAGGTTGCTTGGACCCATTCGAAACCCTTCCTCGTGCACCGTAACCTGATTTATTTTCACGTATTTGCGGGGTATAGGCCGGCTTGTTACAGCGTCGTCGGTCGGATATACACCGTTATAAATTCATTTCGGCGTATTCCTGTCTGGAGGCTCTATAATTAATGTGATTGACCAGAAATTGGGGAAGGTGTGTGGAGAGAGAGAGAGAGAGATAGAGCGAGCAAATTAAGGGGGGGGGGGGTTATATGATAGTCTGATTAAAATAGTATCGGTACTCCAAACTTACGGCTACGATGATCAAGAACCATTTCATTAATCGGATTGCGCCATAAATCATAACAAAAAAAAGTAACGATGCACCTCCGAGCCCTCGATAATCTCGCGAGTGAAAATGTGAAAAGAAAACAAAGAAAAAATAGAGAAACTGAATCTCCCGATCTATTTCAATGAAAATCGTGTTGATTTTTTCCTAACTTCTATCTCTCTCGATACGATTGTAATTCTTTTTTTTTTCACAGCGTCGATCGAGGTAAAATATTTTATTTTTTGTTTACTCTCGGTTTTATAAAGCTTGCATAAATGCCCTGGACGGTGTAGGCGTAGGAACACGTGCCCAGTCGAGTACATACGCCTCTCTCTCTCTCTCTCTAGCCCCCCCCCCTCCCTCTCCCTCTCTCTCTCTCTCTCTCTTTGTACGGTTCGCTTCACGTTTATCCTGTGAGCGTTATTATACGTATATTCGTATACATGAGCAGAGGGAGTTTGCACGTACGATTGATAACGGGCAGCGGTGGCAGTGACCCATGACCCGGATAGGAAGTGGGAGGTAGAGTGAGAGAGAGGGAGAGAGAGAGTGCGAGAGAGGATTCGTTGGTATAGTATGGGTGAGAGTGAGAGAGCAGAAGGTGTACCGCGGCCTAGGGTGCCCCGAGAGGGTTGGGGTTAGGGTAGGACACCGCCACCCGCGATCGATTTGCCTCCTCGGCCTCTCTCTCTCTTTCTCTCCTTCTCGCTCGCTCGCTCGCTCGCTCTCTCCCCTCTCTCCCTCTCTTTTTTCCCCTTTCTCTCTCTTTCTCTCTCTCTCTCTCTCTCTCATCCTCCTTTCGACCCCTTCGACTTTCATACCAAGAAAATTTTCTCTACTCAGGCCTTTCTCTATCTATTATTTACCGTTTTATTATTACTCCGCGATAGGCCCCAGGACACGCTGACCCTGTGGGCAAAGATGTTTCGGTTATCGAACAGGTGCATCGACGATTTATCGAGAAATATCCATCTTGGCGATCAATCTTTTATGTTTATGTGTAATTCTTCTTTTTTTCTATTATTTACCGTCGAACAATAAATATTGCGAATTTAGAAATTTAGAAGATTTCTTTATTTTTTGAGATAATAATTAATCAAGTATTTGCGACCAAGGACAACAAATTTTTAATCTATCGGTAGGAATTCAAGATTTTTAAATAAATTAAAATACAACGGTGGATAATTAATATAAAAGTCCATCAGTTTTTTATTTACACACTCGAGCTTTGATTTTTAACAATTGACCAAAAAAATCGCATAGTCGAGCGACGATTTTTTAATCAAATGATTTTTTTTCGTTTCTGTTACAGTTTTCTAGACAAAGTTGCTATTGTAAAACAACCGGACTACACGCCAACGGAACAAGTGAGTTTTGTGTTAACACCAGATGGTTTAATATTTGAGATCCTAAGACGAACGATTGAATATTCAACGTCCAACCGTTTCGTTATTTTTTCAGGACATTCTCAGGTGTCGTGTCCTCACTTCGGGCATCTTCGAGACCCGGTTTCAAGTCGACAAAGTTAATTTTCAGTGAGTATCACTCGATGATCGCGATACGATATTTTTTTTTAAATCCTAAAGAAAGAGACGTTTCCTTCGTCTCGAACGACCGGAAGTACGAAATTAACTTTGTCCTTTTTTCCTTCTTTTTCTATTCTCATCGTTCCCAGCATGTTCGACGTTGGTGGACAACGCGACGAGAGGAGAAAATGGATACAGTGCTTCAACGACGTCACGGCGATAATATTCGTAACGGCGTGCAGTAGCTACAACATGGTGCTCAGAGAAGATCCAACAAAATTGAGACTCAGAGAGAGTCTCGATCTGTTCAAAAGTATTTGGAACAATCGGTGAGTTTTCATTTATTGGCGAACGAACGACGAACGTATTTGAGAATTAAATAAAGTATATCGTTAAAATTTGTTCGATCGACGAGGTTTTACAAGTTTTCTTCGTTTCTTTTTCTTATCCAATTGTTTATTTGTTTTTTCTCCCCCAGATGGCTCCGCACAATATCCGTGATTTTGTTTCTGAACAAGCAAGATCTGTTAGCGGAGAAGGTTAAAGCGGGTAAGCACAAATTGGAGGATTACTTTCCGGAATTCTCGCGGTATCAGACGCCGGTCGAGCCTGGCGTTGTCGCGGATCCTACGGAACCGCCGGAAGTCATACGAGCCAAATATTTCATCAGGGACGAATTTCTCGTGAGTTCGAACGTTAAAGCGATATTAAAATTTCATTAAAATACGTCAACGTCGCTCAAATATTATTTTCATCGGAACATGTGTTGCTTACCTGTAACTAGAAGGTAGAAACAAAAATTATACAGAATTATATTTCTTTGTGACTAAAAAAAAGGCAAAAATGATAAGGTAGGACCCCACTGTGACGATCCGAAGAAAAACCTTTTTTATCATAAATTTTTTTAATTCACTCCATGCTTTTTTTGAGCTCACTCGAAGATACGTTATTCTACACGCATTAAAGTATATTCAAGTAAATTTGCATTGAAAAATAAACAATAGTCGAAGTACAATAAATTTTGTCGGAACTGATTCCGACGATAAATCGAACGTGTAAAATTTGTGCACGAAATTTGTTCTAATTGTAATAACTATCGTTTCTTTTTCAATAAAAATGTACTTGAACCTACTTTAATGTACCTAGAATAATATATCTTCAATTAAACAAGAAAAAAAAAGTCATAAAGTGAATTAATAAAAAAAATTCCGGAAAAAATGCTCATTATTCTGATCGTCCTGTCTTAAAAAGTTCGAAATATTAAAAAAGTGGTACAATTTTCAGCGCATAAGTACGGCGAGCGGTGACGGCAAGCATTATTGCTATCCTCACTTCACCTGCGCCGTCGACACGGAAAACATCAAAAGAGTGTTCAACGACTGTCGAGACATCATTCAGCGTATGCACCTGCGCCAATACGAGCTCTTGTGACTTCGTTCCTGCCGTCGTCTAGTATCATCGATCCATCTTATCATTAATGTCGTGAGCCACCTTAAGTTACGAGCCAATAATGCTGATAAAACAAGTCGAAATGCACGTCAAGATCCTTCCGTCGTTCGCGGATTACGTACGGTGCAGCACCCCGTTTGAAGAAATCGTATCGTAAGAAGAAATATGTATAAAAAAAAGAGTAAGAAAGAAAGAAAGAAAGAAAAGGAAACAAAAGAAAACGTCGGAGATATAGAGAGAAAGAGAGAGAGAGAGAGTGTGATTAAGACAGAGAGAAAGAAAAATTAGGAGCGAAAAGGAAAAAGAAAAGAAGAAATAAACGAATATAATCGTCGAGGAATAAATTGTAAACGCGATAAAAAGGGAAATCCTGATGTTCGCGCGGTTCGTCGAACGAAGATCGCGACGATCGTCGTCGGCCAAGTGTGTATGTGAGACGGAATCGAGTACGTCGCAGAATATCGATATAGAAGGAAGAAATGTGGTTAGGCAAAAGATTCGCGTTATTTCGTTGCTTCTTCGATAAACGTCTTGCGAGGGAATAATGTGTTTGTACGACGCTTATCCCCGGATCAAACCGGTGCGACGATGCAATATCGAAAAGCCGATGGGATGAATTTTTTGTCTCTCTTACCCCTTCTCGACATATCGATTCGTGCGTGTATCTTCTTTCGGCTTTGCACAGAGATTGTCTACTTCTTTTTCTTTTCCCTCTTCTTCTTCTTCTTCTTCTTCTTCTTCTTCTACTTCTACTTCTACTTCTTTTTGTTTTGTTTCTGTTTTCTCTTCATTTTTTCTTTTCCACAAAGTTGATGTATGCGTAGACTTTGTAATCCGATTGTTTACTCTCCCCGTACCCGTTCGGCCGACAGTTGAAAAGCTTGGTACGCGAGCGGTGAATCAAGGAAAACTCGCTACGTATTATCTACGATGTATATCGATACGTTTACGTTTTATAACGCGCGTATCAAACTCGCAAATTCGGTGCATCGCACTGCTAGACGAGCGACTTATTTTCCATTTGTTTTTTCGTTCGAACGATAACTCGATTATCGTCAATTCGATGTAATTGCGATCGTCTCGAAAACGATTCGTATAATTCGAGTATTCGATCGGTTATTTCAATTTTAAACGTTTTTTGCCTCGATTTTATCGTTGGTCGCTCGTCTATCCGACTCGCTGTGATTCGTTACCTCGAATTATTTTACTTGTCACGAAACAAACGATAACATAACGCGCCAAGAAATCACGCGATTACACACAGACAGACAGACACACATAAACACACACACACACACACACACCGAGACCCACGGCTGAAGTACGTCGCGTTTTTGTTAATTACCGAACGAATAGTCAAGATCGGAAGCGAGACGTTAGCGAAGAGACGAGAAAATAAAAGACGCGCGCGAAGAAAATTTCTTTCACGATCCGTCGAGACGAATTCGCCGTTTGAAATCAGCGCGTTACGTCATTTTTTTGCACTCCGTTCCGCTACCGACGTCTCTGTATTTACTATAATCTCTATGATGCGAGTGACGATGCGTTTGTTCTCGATAAGTATTTTTTTTTTTTTTTTTTTTTTTTTATAAATTCTATCGACGAATCGAATTTTTCTATCGCGAATCTCAATAAGTTTCCATTTCTTGTTTCATTGAATTTTTATTTTTATTATTATATCGAATCTCCGTGTACAATTAATTATTATTCGTTCTATCGTCGCGTTTTCTCGTTATCGCGAATCTCACGATCGCCTTCGTCAATATTGCTTTAACGCGTCTTACTCGTTCTTTATTTTTTTTTGTTTTGTTAATTTATCGAATCTCAATGTCTCCGTAAGAACGACGAACGGAAAATCGTCGTGAGTCTCGTGCGTCGCCGCGTCTTTTTACGAAAAGAGTATTTTGTGAGATTTTTACAGTATTTTCGAAACGCGTTTTAATTGTACGACTGGTGCGACTGTGTGTAACGAATGTTTCGAACGAAACAAAAAGGGAAGGCGACCGTTCGCTGACTCGGATCTTATGAATGAATTTTTCCTTCTTTTATTATCTTCCTTTACTCACGGATTTTTACCATATTCGTTAGATTTCACTCGTACGTAACGAGAAGAAATAAATGCAAATTTCGTACTCGTCGCTCCTTTTCTGTGTATTGTTCGGTGTCTTTTATCTTCTTCTACTACTTATTTTTCTTCTTCCTCCTCCTCCTCCTCTTCTTCTTCTTCTTCTTCTTCTTCTTCTTTATTAATACTCTAACGTGCACCACGCTTCGCGGACTTTAAGATCAACGTACCGGCACGAATCCTCCGAATTCCCGTTAAAATATCGTTTTATCGTCGCGAGAAAGACAACTGGTTTTTTTTTCCTCTCTCCCTGCCCCATTAAAACTCGCACACCCTTTCTCGCGTCTACGTATACTTAATACGAGAAAATTATTTATCTAGATATACGGCATATTGTCTCGTTGTACATGTATTTTACAATTTTCCTCGAAAGTCCTCTAGCGATTACGGATCTTTTTACGTTCGGTATTCATGAATTTTTTAAATAGTGCTTTTTATTGAAATCGTAAAGCTAGTCGTTATTCTATTTTTGTGAATATTTCACTCGCTCTCGAGCGTGTGTTGGCCAAAATGCGAGAAGCCCCCCCCCCCCCCCCCCCCCCCTCGTAAACGTTTAGTCGCGAACGAGGGTAACGGAAGGAGATACGAATTTCAAAAATCATGGTCAATAACGTCGATAACGTCGTGTTCGACACGCGTATAATAGTCCGGAATCGAATCGGGAGACGTACAAATATTATTTTTCCTACCGATTCAATTTTATTGTTTTTTTTTGTTTTTTTTCATCTTTTTGTGCGAATTCGAATTAACGGTGAGAAAATTGTTTCGCGCCGACGTTAAATATATAACGGCGAATGTACGAAACGTTAGACGACGACGAAAGAATAATTGTAACGCGTGCGTGTCTGCGTGTGAAAACGTGAAAATTGTACGCGGACGAGTAGCTCAAAAGTTCAAACGAGAGAAACGCGACGACGAGTGTTTCGATATTTCTCTCGCTCGTACTTTCGTCCTAAAACCACAGGATTGTCAAATTAACGAGTCGCGCACGTTACAAACTCGGTTTTATTGTCGCAATCGTGTTTACTTACTGGCGGAGAAAGACGAGAATGCGAAAGAAAAGCGAATAGTCGCGACAAAATTTGGTAAAACGAATTGTGCGAAATGGTCGAAAAATATTTATTTGTAATTACGTTTTTTTCTTCTTCCGTTGTCGTCTTCTTCTATAAGCATCGATCGAATCTCCAGGAAGAGACGAAAGCGTCGAAACAATATTGTACTCGTTGAAAGGCGTCCGACACGCGCGCAAGTTTACGCATACCGCGAAACGAAAAGAAAATTTATCGTCCCACATGGCGTGTTCTACGTTTATTATTTTCGTCATACAGTAACGTTACGAACTATCCATTAATCTTCTCTCGTTAATACATACGTTAAAGAGGAAGCTCGTAAAAATCCGTACATTTTATTATTTAATAATTCCGTGAATTATAATTTCGAACGAATCGCGAATGTGGAAAACGTAGCATCGTCGTCGTAAACGATGCAACGTAATCGTGCGACATAATAGTTTTTATTTATTGATTGCTTCCGGTGTAACGTACGAGATGGATTCGCTCAGCACAAAACAAATGGCAATTTTCATCATTCGTAAAATGCCCTTTATATATTGATAATTGTAAAAGAGAATATAAATAGTTTTACCTGTAACGTTACGAAAGAAAAGGGAAAGCAAAAAAAGGACACAAACACAAACACAAACAAAATCTTCGAAAGACGAATAGAAAATAAGAATGAAGAAAAAGTAAAGAAAATAACGTTATCACTCACTCTCTCCGTCACAATTTTTATTTTCCCACGAAACAAAACGAAACAAACAAAAACAGAAAACACAAAAGATTAAGTAAAACAGCGATGCGATACGTGACAACGTTTTAATAAGAACAAACTGTTATTATTATTATTATCATCATCATTCTTATCATCAACGCGTTATCATTCGTCTAACATCGTCGTATCAACGGAAATAAAAGGGAGCTTGGGGACGTAGCGGGCCTCGGGAATAAAACGCAAATTAATTTATATTCGCCGTACGGAGAGGTTTTGGCCCGTGGTTGTTCGACTCGATACTCGAGGTGTCCGGAGCGTGCAATTTTTCAAAAATGGCAAATGTTTGATTTTTTTAAACCGCGATGCGTGCCCGTATCCTCCTCTTTAATCTTCTCCCTCTCTCTACCCTGAGCCTATTTAATCCGGGCCCTCGCACTATCACACACACACACACACAAACACATACATACATAGACACAAATGAAAATTGCAATTAATAGATTATCCTTAGCGAGGAGAAGATAAAAGAAAAGTAAACAAATTAACGATTATTAAGTGTATTGTCAATGCCATTATTACCAAATCGCTAAAATTACGAGTGAATATATTATGAGAAAAAGCAAAAAAATAAAAAAAGAAAATAAAAATAAAAGAACGACAACAGCAACAATAACAACACGACAAGGAAAATAGGATAAACTATACGATTGTTCGTGCGCGAGTATGCTTTGAGAATGGGGCGATGGGAGAACGAAATAGAGAGAGAGAGAGAGAGAAGGAGAGAATGAAAAACGAGCGTATTTATACGTTTACGAACATTCGACGACTAAACAAAATGACAACAAAAACTTATATTATATATATGATATATTTATATATAGATATAAATATATTATATATATATAATAAACGCCGATCGCACAAGTATCCTGCTTCACGCCCAGAGGTGCAAATTAAAAAGAAAAGAGAAAATACAAAAAAATGATAATACAAGAAAAAGAATACTAAAAATGCGTATACCAAGTAAAAACGTTAAAAGTTGCGCCGTATACGCCGTGAAACTATTGTAATGCACTTTTTCTATGTACAGTAAGTGATGTGTTGAAAATTCGTATTTCGAAAATTTGTGACGCGTCGTCAAAACAGTATTCGGGGGTTTGTCATTAATCGCAGAAAGCGAGAGGGAAGAAAGAGAGTGCGTGAGAGAGAGAGAGAGAGAGAAAGAGAATGTGAAATCGAAAAAATAAAATGAAAGAAACAGTGATCGAACAAAAGCTCGTCCGAGAATAGGTCCGTGGTCAATTTCATGTCGACAAACTCAAAATATGACCGTAAATAATGTTAGAATTATTCGCAAATTATCTTTCTTTTTTTTTCTTTTTAATTATTATTTTCTTTTTCTTGAATTAATCGTGCGCCAAGTGTGAATGTTAATTTGTCGAGTGTCGAGGGTGTGCGTGACGAGTATCTTTTAATTATTATTAAATATAGCTTCGCAAGGCAAACAATCATTGGTACCTCTCGGTGTACACACACCCACCGGAAACGAAAGAAAAAAAAAACGAAAAAACAAACAGCAACATGAGAAACACCAAAAGGAACGATTGATTAAAAACGCGAGGAAATTTAGCGACGAGGATTGAACATTTAGAAGGCGAGAAGAGAAAAATTGTTTGTTCCTTTGACGTGTTGTTCTTTTTTTCTTCTTCTTTTGTCAATCGTCGAAAATATTGTAATATCGATTTAATTCCTGGTGTATGATGCGAGAAAAAAATTCCGTGGGAGAAAATAAACGTAGGAATTCGCATTCGTCTCGTCAGCGTATAAACACGAAATATTCGTTATGTCGATTTTAATTATTCGTCGTTCGACGTTATCGTCGATAAATCGATATCCGATCCGTTACCGAGCATATAGACCGTTACGTCGTACAACGCTCGTGCCATTCGCTCGCGTTCGTCGTTGAAACTTTGAACGAAGTCGACGAACGTCGGGCTTAAAAATTTATAATTCGATTTAGCTGCGAACGATGTAAGAAAGTCCATAGAGAGAGAGAGAGAGAGAGAAAGATTGATGAACGAGCGACCAAAAAAAAAGAAAGAAATAAGGGAAAATAATCGATGCAATTCCATTCCGGAATTTCTTAAACGTGACATGAAGTGTACAAATCCCGAAGGTTTCCGTATCAATCGTGTGTATCGCGTGAATGAAACGAAAGAAAAAGAAAAGAAAAAGAAAAACAATACAACGCAGAAGCAAAATAATAAAAACACGCAAAACAGGTGCAATAGCTAATTTATCGACGAATCGGTTCGACGAGAGTCGCCAAAAGAATTTAGTCACGCGAGACAATTGGCGAAAGAATATTAATTCGAAGTAACAAATTCTATTGTAACATTGTTGCGCGAAGGGAATAAGTAGAAGAAACAGAGTAAAAGAAAAGGAAGATAGCGAAAGTAAGAAAGAAAGAGCGAAGAAGAAAAATAATTAGAGAAATACAAGAAACAATCGGCGAAAAACTTGGCTATAAATTTATAAGGCAAAAAATCCAATTCTCCGCCAATTTACAAGCCGTCGTCGCGTGTAGCGAGAAAGAGACAGAGAAAGAGCTAAAGCGAGAAAAAGAAGAAATAAGAAAAACAATTATATAAATATATATATAATAAAGTCGCGAGAAGCGTAGCCTTCTTTTTTCTCGATTTGTTTCGATTTGGGAAAAGAAAGAGGAAAGAAAAAGGCACGACCTCTCTCGATGGCAGCCGAAAGGGAAAAAAAAGGAAAAAAAAACACGTGAGTCATTCGTTATCATCGTCTCATCGTTACTGTTATCTCAGTTATTGTCACTGATCCGATTGCTATTTTGTTAGTTAATTAAATATTATTATTATTATTATTATTATTATTATTATTATTATTATATATGAAATATCATCATGAATACTATTACCATTGTAATTGTAATTATTATTACCTCTATTATCAAGTTAGTCGTGATATAGCCTTGATTGAAGAAGAAAGGAAATAAGTGATGAATGAAAGGAAGATATATACATATATATATATACATAAACTACACAAACATACATACAAGACATGCACACAAACACATACACACATACACACAGGAACACACACAAATATATATATATAAACAAATGTACCAACATAAAAACATTTAAAAAAACATTATTTTGCGCAAAATCGTTGCGATCGTTGGGCGTACGGTAAAAAAAATAAAGAAACGATCAAAGGAAAGAAAAATAAATAACGCAATCGGTCAAATCATAGGCATGCGAGAAAAAGAAGAAATGTGTTTTATCGCTTCGTGCAATCATAACTAATTAAATGTAATAATTAAAAGAAAGAAAGAAAAATAACAACAACAACATAAACAAAGTGAGAAAGGAAACAAAACGATTATTCATATACCCGTGTGAATTTTTCAGTGGATAATTATAACGAAACGAGACTAAAAAAAATGTAAGGTGGGGGAAATCGTTTTGTTTTAGCCGACGTCGAGAACGTTTGCGAAAAGAAAGAAAGAAAAAAAAGACTCGAATATTTGAGGTCAATTTCACGATCACACGTCCGTTAGATAGAAAAGAACAAAAGGAGAGAGGAAAGTTTTTTTTAATTAATTTTTTTTTTTGTTTTTTTGTTGAAACGCGCGTTTTTGCTCAACGGGAATACGAGACAACGGCGTCCATTTCCTCGTACCGTGGGTGAGATTTCTCGTGGTACAAGCTTCGTCCCCACTTTCCCGAATGTCGCGTCGCGATTATTATGAATTTTTATGTCGCGAGAGAGCGTAGGTCAAGATTGAAAAAAAAAAAAAAAAAAAAAATTGAACGAACCGAGCGGTCGATTCATCGAGCCGCTTTAAGGCGAGGACGAAAATGCGAAAATGTCTGGGGCGTTCTGCGTCGCTTCAATTTTTTTTTCTTTTTTTTTCATTATAAAAATAAATAACTCGAATTATCGAATTGATCGAGTTTAATCGTACTGTAACTTTGCACAAATGTTGTCGATAAGTGGTCGATTATAAAAAAAAAGAAAAAAAAATGCTAGAAATTTGCTGAGCGAAAAAAAAATCATTTTTCGCGTATCGTCCAAGCGACGTGGAACGTTCGACGATTCGTGAACACCGTGCATAAAATCGCCTCGACCACCGGGTTGCGAACGATCTCGTGGCGAAAGTCTGTGATTAAAATCAAAAACTAAAAAAAAAACGAACGATCGAAACAAAAAAGAGAGTAAAATAAATTTTCCATTAAAAAAAAATCTTTATTTTCGTTTTTTCTTTCTTCGAATCGCGTGAATTACGTATGTTTCGAGCGAATCGTCTCTCTGTCGTGGTTTTCGATCATAAATAATTTCGAGTCATCGGTAAAGGGGGAAGGGGGAGGGGAGAGACAAAAAGTGTAAAAATTCGAGAAAAAAATTTACTGCCCGAAACCGCTGATTTCATACGTTCGCAGTAAAACAATTTAAACGAAAAAAAATTAATTGATTCGTGAAATGAAAAATTATTGTCCGCGTGCCCTATAAATTATAAAGGAGCGGAGAGTGGGGGGGGGGGGGGGGGGGGGTGGAGGATAAAAAACCAAAAGTATCGCGTGTATACAATTTTTTTTAAATTATAAATGAAGATATAAGAGTAAAAGAGTATCGTGTTGAGGATGAGAATGAGAGAACGAAAGAAAAAAGAAACGAAAAAAAAAGAAAAAACGAAAAAAATAGGACAAGAAAAGTGATCGAAAGATAAGAAATCTCAAGTTGATAAGAAGTACCGTTACCTCTATTGAATTGTCTACATCTATATATTATTACGTATCGTTATTATATTATGCTCGAATCACCGAAGAGATGAAAGAAAATGAACAAAAATTTTTAAACAATAACAACGTTCGACGATCTATTCGCGAATCACTTCGACGAAAACCAAGTTTTTTTGATAACGATCCGCCGAGAGTATTATTATATCCGTCGGAATTGTAAGATGGCGAACGAGAGAAAGAAAAAAAAAAGAAAATAATGCAACGCGTTGATTGATTTATCGTGAGACGAGTCGGAGGGGTAGAAGGAGAGGGTGGGGGGCGGACTGATGTTAATTAAGTTAATTATCTTCAATGGTGCTCCATTAATTAAACGAGGTTCAAAAATTATATCCTCTTCCTAATATCGCATAAATAATTTTGCATTGTACACGTGCTTCGATCCGGAACGAATTATTGGCCGGCCGGACAATTTGCGACGAGACGAGGAGAGTCGCGCTTGGGGGGAAAAAAATTAATTGATTAATTAATTGATTAATTAATTAACGGGTATTTATCTAATTCGATGCGTTTTCGAGTCGAACGGTGTACGACGAAAAGAAGTGAGGAAGATACGTGTACGGGGTGGAGGGGAGGGAGGCATTGGTAAAGGGAGGCTAATTTTATTGACTCTTTGACTCGGACTTTGATTAGATACGCGAGATTTTTAATTAATTTCATTTTTTTTTCTATTTTTGTACGGGGGTTGAGTGTTACCTTGGAGGGAAAAATTACGATGTGCGGGAGAAATTGCAACAATGACAAAAAAAAACGAAATGAAAAATTTGAGGATTTTTCGATTTTTTTAAAAATGCAATTTTTCTTATCGTTAAGAAATAATGAAGAATGTGATGATCGACAGTGAGAAATTTGTTTCTTTTTTAAAAAATTAATATCGTCGTTGGGAAAAAAATGTCACCAATCGAATCCGAACTCGAAGGTCGAATATTCGTTCGAAATTGGCGGGGAAAGTTTCGTATAAAAAACAAATAAAAAGAATAAAGGAAATATCGCGGATCGTCGGTGATAATTTATAAAACGAGACGTTGAATTACGTTCGTGCCAACGTATTGTATTAAATAATAATAATAACGTCCCCGTCAGGGAAAAAAATCATCCCTCGTCGTGTAATTAACGAGAAAAAGAAGAGATAAAAGAAAAACACACAAATGACCGAATAACGAGAGAACGACGACGATCGAACAGCGACAAATACGAGCGAGAGAGATAGAGAAATTGAAAATAAAAAGGAAAACGAGCAAAGACGAAATAAAAAATCGTCGAGAACGCGCGACGTAAACAAAAAAAACAATTAAAAGGAAGGCGACGAGAGAAAGAAAATAAAAACCGTACGAGATGAAGAATGAACAATTTTTCTTTTGTTGTTTGTGAGAAGAAAACAAAAAAAACGTAAACTAAACACTATATCGTATTTCGTAATAAGAGAGGAAAATAAATAAAAACAAATACGAAAATCAACAAAACAAATAAACGAGATAGACAAGGGTATTTGTTTATGCGAGGAAATAAAAGCCGCTTAAAAAGAAAATCTAAAACAAACGAAACAAACAAAAACAGATCTATAAACAACAATAACAACAAACAAGAGCGATGAAACACAAACTTTTTGTACAAGAAAACACACGAGCTGTCCGTTTTTCGTCCCACTATTGATAGAAATAAGAAGCGAAGAGATAAAGACGAAAACAAAAAACAAAAAACAAAAAGGAAAAAGAAGGTACCAAAATGAAAGAGAAGTTACCGGGCGAGTCGTCTCGAGCGCCCTCTCTCTTATTCCCCCTCAATTGACCTCGTTGCCCCCCTCCCTTTCTCCTTCACCTTCACATTGCCCGACCTCCACCCCTACTCCCTACGATGATCCATAATTCGTTGTTGCGTGTTTTAGCGAAATGTCTAGATGAAAGGTTAAGTGAATTAAAGTTAAATGAAAAATAAAAAATAAAATATATATATATATATACACACACACATATATATATATATATACATAAGAACAAAAAACGTACGAGAAAGAGGAAGAAGAAATAAATAACAAAAAGAAAGAAATAAAGAAAGGAAGAAACAAAAGAAAAAAGCGGTACCATTACGAGGTAAAACAATTAATTGATAATGCTGTTTATAAAACGAATATCGACAACACGACATAATCGACAAAAGTGAATATACCAGGTTACAAAAAGATAAACGCGTATATAAAATATATAAAAAAGAGAGACAAAAATAAATACCGACATACACACGTACACACTCATGCAAAACGTGACGAATTTTGTTAACGAGGGGGGGGGGGGGCGGGGGAGGGCTGGGGGGCAAGATGATTATTATCTATAAATATGAGAAAAATTCGTTAGGAATCAATTAAGCGCGATCTCTTGGTCCAGAGCTCTCCACGATTTATCGTTAGAAAACCGTGTAATATATATATATATATAATTTATAATATATATATATTATAACGTATATGCGCCACGAGAGAATTTTTTTTAGTCGAGCCACAGAGAAGCCAATGTGTGTGTATAAGCGATTTGCATTTAGTTAAGCACTTGATGATTCCAACTGACAAATATATATATATATATATATATATATTTGCTGTTCGTCCGATATTTGCGAGTTGCAGCATGTATGAGCTGGCAAACGTTCACGGTCCGATGTGAGTATCGCGTATATATATATATATAAAGAAAGAATATAAAAATGTGGGCAGATGTAACGAGAACAAAAAAAAATGAAAAAAAAAACAGCAAACAAAATTCGGTAAAATCCGAAACTATAGGCGCAGGCGTTCCGGTGCATAAAAATTTCTTATTATTGGTGCCATTCGATGTGAATCATGGCATATGCGAACGTAGAATATGATCGATCTATTTAATAAATGAAATTATAAATATGTGGATGTGAATATAAGTGTGTATATATTCATATATATATATATATATATATATTTATAAGTATAAGTATATACATATATATATGTATATATACACATATGGCAAAATGTCCAAGATGCATTTCCGGTGCGTTGCATACACACACACACACAAGCATATATATATATATATATATATCTATATATATATATAAATATATATCTATGTATATATATATATATATACATACATATATCTATATATATATGTATATTCGTATATCACATATGCATGTCATTAAATCAATTGCGAATGAATGGGTTAATGCTCGTGTGTGCCCGGGTGTGAGTGTATTTAGCCGAATATATGTGAACCGCGAACGCGTTTCTAGATTATACGAAGTGGGACGGTAGGTAGCGTGGAGCGGAACGAGGGGCGGGGGGGGGGGCGAAGGCATAATTTAAAAACAAAAGAAAAACCGTAAAAAAAATATTTCATTCTCATTCTGTGATGACTGTCTGAATATAAAATGTTCACATCAATTTAAGCTAACGATTAATTAATTAAATCTAGAGAATAAAGATTCAATTAACAGTCGTTGAATGTACTAACTGCGCAAAGAAAGAAAAGAGGAGAGAAAAAAAAGGAGAAAATAAAACGAAAAAAAAAACAAATACCTTTAGACACGTAAGGAGAAAGGGGAGACGTACATGCATCCGTAATAAATATATTTAACGAGAAGAGAAAGAGCGAAAAAGAGAAGAAAAAGAGTAACGGAAAACAATTGATAAATTTAAAACGAAGCAAAGAAAAGAAAAAAGAACAAACACAAAAAACACGATTGCGTCAGGGAACATAGACACACCAAAAAAACAACAACAACAAAACAAAGAGAAAGGAAATACAATTCAAGAAAAATTTCACCCATGCGACTACCTATTATACCTGGGGACACGGAGAATTAAAATGGAAGTTCTTGAATCAGCGGAAAGGAGAACATGCATTACGATTTATACATATATTGTATAAGTTTAGTCATTTCACTTTGCTTTTGGGAATATCTAGGAATTTTATGTATGAATTATTATGTGTAATTGAAGAAAGGAGTCATTATTAAGTAAAAAAGAAAAAAAAAAGAAGATGAAAATCGTTTACAGCGCGTATTATATGCATGGATACCTGTATGCGCCAGCGTGCTGCGTGTACGTATACATTCATATATAAATATATATATATATATATATATATATATATATATATATATATATATATTCCTTACATGGACACAAACACATTGCAATATATTTATATATATATATACATATATAAAGGTATATATATATATAAATATTATGACGAAGTAAAAAGAGAGATGACGGAAGATAAGGGAAACACGGAAAAGATAAAAAAAATATTAACAAAAATGCGAACGCTGCGGAGCCACTGTATCATACGTTTGTGTAACTAAAGTATAGAAACAACAACAACAAAAATCATACGATTATAAAACTATAATGATACAATAAATACTTACCGTATGTCTTATATAAATGATAAATGCTACTGCGTCTTGGTTATTATTCGTCGTTATATACGATTTGTGAGACTTATCGATTTTTTGTGGCGACAGCGACATATCGATATAACTCGAATTTCGATATATCGAAATGCGAGCGTCGGGTATAATGATATATTTGTAAGAAAAGAAATGGTATTTCTAAGAAAAAGTTTTCATTGTTTATACGTTCGTTCTTTGTTTTGTTTCTTGTTTTTTTTTGTGTTTTTATCGACGTCGTCGTTAGAGGATACAAGCGAGCTTAAACGATAGACTAGTTCAGACCACTTGGAGTATATAAATATTGGAATATCGTTCAGTGAGCGATAATATGTCTCTTCAAATAAGTCAGCTGAGCTTTCGATTCGAGTTTTGCCAGCTCGGTGACTATCGGCGCCATTTGTTGCACGTGATTCTGATAATCCGAACCTGCGTGAAATATCAAACGTATGATTAATTTAAGGAAGAAAAGTAGCCGAATGCCACGAAGTAGCACGAATGATCGATCGCTTTACGAACCCATGGCGATTTTCTTTTGTCCGTAAGTGACCTTTCCATCGAACTGATCCAATGGAACTTTAATATCCGGACCTACTTGCTGAATTGTTACGTTCAGATGATCCTCGATGTCCGCCAAATACTGCGAATGATAATTCACAATGTGTAAACTGAGTAAAAAGAAAATATCTATCCGTGAATTTATGAAAATGTACGAACTCGTGGCTCGTTGTACCACACGCAGCATCCTCCTTGATCGGTAAGATTCGTGTTGTTGCAGTTGCGTCCTCGCGACGAACACCACTCACCGTGATACCAGACTTTCTCGGGAACATTACTCACGAGAGAAATGGCTAAACCCATACGCTCGGCACGTCCTACTCTACCTATACGATGTACGTAGTTGGATTTCTCATCGGGCAATGTTATATTTATCACTGCAAACATAAAATTCTATAAATCGAATACTTTTAAATATCAGAATTGTTAAATATTCCAGGATAGGAGAAAAACTCACTGAAAGGCAATCCAGTTATATCCAAGCCTCTGGCCGCAACGTCCGTGCATATTAAAAATTTTACTTCCTGTTTCTTGAATTTCTCCAAATTGGCCTTTCGCTCCTGTGGTTTTCTATCGCCGTGCAAGCAAACGCATGAAAATTCATTGCCCCCCGTTTTCTTCAAATAACGCTCCAGGTTATCGCAGTCAATTTTTGTTCGGCAGAAAATAATGGCACGGTCCATCTTGTGCTCCTTTATAGCACGGATGCAATATTCACCTTTCAAGATTTTCGCTGCTTCGGACAGAGTTTCTGAAAATTGATAATTACGATCGTACGATAAATGCTACGATTAATTCGATAGCTTAGAAATGGAAAACTATTGAATGTTACTTATGAAAAACTGACCCGCAGTGTTGTTGCCCGGTTTTACATTGTCTCTGTAATGAACGCCATCGGTCTCGATGCGAGACCTCAAATTATGCCAAGATTTGTCCGTCTGAGGATCGACGGTTACCACAACGTGATGAACCGTCTCCGGCACCGCATCTTCTCCTTTGAGATCTACCCACGTTGGAAAATGCATCAAACGTTCCTATGACAAAGAGATGAGCGATAAACGATAAGTATCAATTACGTTTTCTAGTTATTCCTTCGAATTTCAAGAAGAACACATTACCGCCATTTTCTTGACTTCAAAAGCGTGCAAAGTCGCTGAACATACGACCATTTGTAGTCTCTTTCCGTCGCTAGTGATTTTTGGTATCTGCCTGTGAAGTCTGTCGATCAAATCCGTGTGTCCTTGTTTCAAAAGTCCATCCGCTTCGTCCAGTACGAAGAATCTATATGTTTTATCGGATTTTTGTTTTCTCAATCAGAATTCCATTGCAATTGTGATAATTGAGAGAGACTGAAGATTTCAGTAAAATCACCTGCAATGCGTCAGTGACAAATAACCGCCTTGAATGAGATCCTCGAGACGTCCCGGTGTTCCGACGACTATGTCGACTCCCGCGTTCAGTACGGATATTTGTTCCTTTACGTTTACACCTCCGACCACGAGAAGCTCTTTGATCGATGGATTTTTCATGTGAACCTTGAACTGTCGAGATAATCGCGAAAATTGCGATTGAAACAATCGCAATCGAGTATGATACAATACGCAAATTCTACGAAACTCACCTTTTGAATTTGATTGTAAGTTTGTTCAGCAAGTTCGCGCGATGGCTCGATAACAATCGCTTGTGGCGCATTGTTCGTTGGCTTCGAACTGTTTTTATCGCTACTTTGACTACCGGTAACAGGATTTTGCGTTATAGATGTTTTAGAAGCAGCGGAAACTGCCAAGTAACCCGTGGGAGGATCGTGCTTGAAGGGTTGTGCTCCAAAATTGAAGGACATCTCCGCATTTTTTAGTACAACAGCTGGATAGAAAGTCTGAGATTTTTGTTGAGCGTTTAAGGTGAAAGCCGGACCAAGATCAATTCCATTTTTCATAAAGCGTATTTCGCCTTTTTCGAGATTCAAGAGACAACCGATAACATCGTGCATGCCGAATGGTTCGCCATAACTATCGAATTGCTTGGCGTTTGATTTTTTTCCTGTACCGCCAAAACCAAATCCGAATTTGTCGGTTCCTAGATCTAGATTCGCCTGCAAAAAATTACAAATTCAAGTAAATCAAAACAATTTGGAAATTTTTTGAAAGAAAGAGAGACAAACGTTTTACCTGAGACTGCGACCATCCTACTCTACATAAACCTTCATCGGTAACGGTAGCTTCGTAATAAAACTTTCCTTCTCCGTGTATTCCTTTATTAGCGCGGCAACCGTGCCATTCCCTCTGTTCTCTGCTCTGACAACGCAAACCATCGGGCGTTACAGCCATAGCTCTACCCCTGTCGAACAAGCTGAGCGCCCAATGAGAAGCTACAAATGAAATAATTGAGTCTTGCCATTCTCACCAATGTATTTATTTGCAAAACGAACTAACGGTAAAGCTGTTTTCGCACGTAAAACAAAAACATGCAATACCTTGGGACGCTGAACTAGAAGAATGCGACGATCCTTTCCCAGATTCCAAATCTTTCAGAGTTTCCCAAACTATTTGTAGAATGGGAAGGCAGAATGCTCCTGTCTTGCCGCTTCCTGTTTCCGCAGCCATGAGTACATCTCCGCCACCCAAAATCAACGGTATGGCCTCGGCTTGAACATCCGTAGGGAGACTGACAAAATAATCGTTTTACGTTACGAAAGGCTGAATATTCTATTGGTTATAAGGATATTCTTGGAGACTTACGACCACTCCATGTCGTCTATGGCTTTGGCGATCTCGGGTAATACTCCCATTTCTACAATGACACAGGGAGACAGTGCATAAGATTTTTCCCTTGGTTAAAACCATAACCGAACGGTATTATGAAATAATAGGTACCTTCGAAAGCTGTCATTGTGAAAAATAATGTATCGAGTTCTTGGCATACGAGAATAACGATGAAGAATTCGTGATTCCTTATTGACGAATTCTGACTGACGGAAGAGTGTTAGAACCGGCTAACCCTAAAATTTACTTCGTTATAATGTTCCGATTCGGACAAGTTTACACGTAAGTAAGATTCACTCGGTTGGTAATATACTATTCGAGCTTTATCGTTGCTTGAGTACGATTTGACACATTTTCATTCTGAAACACGTTAGGACAAAATTAAATTATTTGAATAATTAGGAATAAAAGTTTGAATTTTTATGTTATGCTTTCTAACATTTGTAGCGATAGTAAGAATGAAGAACCATATGATAATTCATAAGGAGGACGTTTCAGTCAATGAAAAAACACTGGTTACAGATTCCTACATTACCTACCGCTAGGTGTAATATTTTTTACTGATTCGTATTACCCCATGCTGTTTCCTACCCGGATATCCCTAGTCCACTTTCTACATAGCGTTTTCGAGCAATTTTCCGAGTGTACCCGATCACATTCGTGATATTCTTATAATTTTCAATCTACCCGTCGCAATTTTTCTCATGTATTATGCTCGCTATATTACCGATGACAGATAATTCAGCTTACTCCCTTACCGACTCTAGCTCCATCTATGGGGATAAGAAGTATTCACAGAAGCATTCTGCATGCATCGTGGTCGGTGTACTCTCACTCCTGCTTACCGACGCGATCACTCGGATCAAGAAAGATACGATAATTGAGAGCAACGTGCGACAACTGAAATTCGCATCGATACATTACATTATGAGAGAACAGGGTCATAATTCCCGAGAATAATTTCAGATTAAATTTAAGTTAAACATCGCCGATATACTAAATTACAAAGAAAGCCGGATGTAAACGAGGAGTCTTCGTTGAAAGCAACCATTTGACTTTCACGTTGACGAAGCGCCGCGTACCCCACCTCGCGTGCCGGGTGCGTTTTCGTTCTACTAACGGAGGTGCGAGCCAACGCCAGACTCTATTGGGGCCTCCGACGTCGGCCGTGACAGGTTGGAATCACCCCGTTCGTCTCAAATCGGAGTGTTTCATCGTCGTCGTCGTTCCTCGTTTGTCAAGACCAAGGAATATTTACATAGAAGTGCGCGAATAAAAGAAAATTCAACGTAAAATATCATTCAATACCGGTGATCACTCCTGATAGAAGCAAAACGACGTATATATATATATATCGCTTAGAGAGATAAACTAGTAGAAAAAATCGCGCCGTAAAATAATTTCTTTTCTCGAGCATCTCATCCAAATATATATCGCGTATTTATAAACCCTCAAAATTTTACAAAATCTCCGTTTTGCAATCCTTGTTTCGTAACAGTACGAATTTCTCGGTGGTTAGACGCGAGTAATTCGCGTTCCCTTCGTCGTACTTTGCGAACGGTAAATTATTAGTCAGAGAGTTATGGCGTTTTTGCGTACGGTGCCGCGTTGCTGTGCCGGCAGTAAAAAGCTTAGCAAGTGTCTACCGTTAACCGCTGGTTTGCTCGAAAATTCTGCGAGACCTACGGTGCAGTTGGTGCAGGTGTTGGCACGAGGATACGCGAGTTCGTCATCGGCCACGACAACCAGCACGGGGCAGCCGGCAGCGCCAAGACAGATCGATCCCCTTGATCTCAAGTTTAACGATCCCGTGGCATCTTTTAAGAGTAAAACTACGACTGAACTGATACGTGCCTACGTCGTTTATCAAATATGTTCGATCGAGTACATCGTCGAGAACAACATGAAGGTGAGTGCGATTCCAACGTTTCTCCTCGATACTCCTCTTTACGATTTCCCCTAAATTGCTCGAGCACGCCCGAGCGTGAATGCGCTTCGCCGGTACCCGAGCATACTCGCGCTCGTGTGCGTGCGTACATGCGCGTGTGTCCTGTCGTCTTCTCTCGCCTCGTCCGGCTCTTAGGTACCTCGTTTCGGCCTCACTCTCGAGCCCCGTTTTACGAACAGCTATTATGCATGTTATCATGTACGCGTAACGAAACCAATGAGCTTCCTCACATATGACATACCACAGTATATAATATGATTTTGTGTGCCAATATTGAGTACTACTGAAACGTCTCAAGAGTTCACCAGCTGCTTCCGGTACTCAAATATATAAACGTGACGATATTAATCCATTATCACGTACGATCTACACGTCAATTACGTGTACATGCTTTCAGGTCTTTTAAGCCACGTCTCCGTATTTTTCAGAAACCAAGACTCCAATATCCCTTTAAAAATGAATCCTATTTTTTGACCTAACCTACAATTTTTTTACAGCTTTGGCAACGACTGCCACGGTAAATTACGACTAGAATAATTGCTATTTCTCTTTTCTACAACTTTTGTCCTTAAAGGATACAATTTTACAAATCCGAGAAGGAAAAATATGAAAAATATTTGTCTGATATCATAATTTTAAAGTTTGTGTGAAATAATTCACACTATTTCATAACTATCGATGAAGAAATGTTTATAACAATGATAAGATCATTGTCACATTCTGAAAGAATTTTGAGAGAGAAAGAGAATTGTGATCGTTTTAATAACGATTGATTGATAAATTTGTTAAATGCCTGATTAAAATTAGCCTAATATTCCGATAACGATGCCAGACTGTTATCTCCAATGACAATATATCATTATCTTATCAATAATATCGTCGTTCAAACTTTTACAAATGTTTGTCCCACGGTGAAATGATTGATGTTCCGCAAAAGTCGAACATCGTTTTATTGCATAATTTCTTAAATGTTTTCTTTACTCCGAGCTTCCCACACATGCGCCAACAAACTTTAATTCGAAGTTAATTTTTTTTCTGTATATCTCCAATAATTATGTAAATTTGACAAATTCTTTTATTTGACCAGCCTCCAGCTCACACGCTCGACGATAATAATATTTCTTTGGGTTCGATTGCCCAAAGACAATTTTATCCAAGCGTTGAACATCTTATCGTCAAAATATTCTACAGACTAGCGTCAGTTATCGTCAAATTCCTCTGTTAATTGACAAAACCAAGCTGCGCAGAGTTCGCGCGAAAACTTTTGTCTTCCTCGCTGACTAAAAATCCATCGCTCTTACTCAAAATTTTTCTATCATTTTTTAGATTCTAAAATATAGACAATTATCGCAGCGGGTATGTTTTAATCACGTTGACCTAGTTGCACGAGATCGCTCATCGAGAGACGACAAGCTGTCTCGTGACGGTCGATGAGAGAAAAAAAAAAGAAACATTGTCCACGCCCATCTGACAATTGTCCAACGATTATTCAACGAGCGTCGGTTTATATGGCCAAATTATAAAGATACCGCAACGCGAACATCGCCAAACGATTGAAAGACACAGGCAGGGATATTTACGACGTCACACTCATTGCCCTGGGAGACATTGAACTCCGTCGGTGTTAAGAGTGGGCTGCGCTGCCTCAGATTGGTCCGCCGTCAGAGAGCGTAGAATATCGTGCTGGCACGACACGGCGCTCGCGCGATATTGATTTCCCCGTTGGAGGTGCACGACATATAGAACCTTTCGTTGGTGGTAGAAGAGACGACGTCGTCGACGAGAAACTCCCCCGAACTACCCTTGGAATTTAACTCGGCACACACACAGATACACACACGGACTAGGGTGTGTGCCGCTGGTCGAGTTACGTAACGATGCAGCGATCACTCGGTCCGCCCTACATCTTCGATTTTTCCACGGCCTATCCGCAAAATTCAATTTCAATCCCCCTTGCGATTGCTACATTAATTTTTCTTTCTACCTGATTTTTGGCAGGCACGACGACGCCATTTCGCGTTCCGATGACTCACTGGTTCAATGTTTTGCCATCGAGTCACCCGAGGACACGGGATTGCGAAGGTTTCACGTGCGTTGGATCATTTTTCAATCTCTGAGTGAGAAGTTTGCACTCGTGACTATGTCGGAGATATTAAAGAAGATTCATTGGATAACGGGAAGAACATCTACACCGAAAAAGTAGATCAATAACGGTCGTATGGATTTTTCGGGTGCAACGAAGTCTCCTCGTGTTTGCACTTCTCGTGGGTGTTGCAGTTCGTGCGAACACGAAAATCGCTAGCGCTTGCGCATTCTCACGATTCTGGGTACGTTCGCGTGGTTTAATATCCATGGGCGAGCAATTTTTTACCCGAATAACGAAGACTCTGGTCCGGGGAGAATTATTTTTTCCAACTCGAACTTTCAGAACTCATTCGCAAGACTGCGACTGTTACGTGGGTTCGTCTCGTTGGATCAAAGTCATAAACCGCGACGAAATTCTTGGAAACTCCGAGGGTTGAGTTTCAGGTCTGAAAATGATTCGAGGGAAGAAGTCGTCTCCCTCTGGTTCTCGCTCGCGTTGGAAGGGTCAAGTCTCGAATCGATCTGGCATGCGGCAGAAGAGCCTCCATGTTTGGGAAAGTACAGAGCTCCGCTGAAAGCAAAATCCACTGGACTATTATACCTGAAAATAAATTCAGAAAAGTTTCTACAATTTTTGCAACGAAGTTCTCGTTTATAATTTCTGAAGCTTCTTGGGGAATAAGTCCTTGATCGATTCGTCGACATATTTTTCCTCTGGAAAGAGATTGGGACGAAATTGAACGGCACGTAATTTTCTGCCGACAATTATCCCTTCTTCTCGTTGACCACTTTACGTCCAAATTACACTCGGGAACTGACCAGTCTCCTCTTCTATCTGAAATAATGCTCATACAGCTGTTTTTCTCGTATCAACTGCGGCGTAACAATGTTTCGTTTTCATTACGAGAATATCTCGCGACGTACTCGTAGAATTTCTTCTTTCAATATCAGTCCAATCACCTTGCGACAACGATACATTTTTTGCATTTAACTTTGAGCAGTTGTTTCTTTCACGCCTGAACCATCCATCAATTCCAATCGCAAAGAATTTGTTCTTTGCCGTTTATTCATTGACGTATGTGCAAAGAGAGAAATGACAAAAAAAAAGTGTTCGTCGTAGCTGGTCGTTACGCAACCAGCGTCGCGTTCGAGACTCGCTGTCGAGTATAGTCTCCTCGTCGAGTCGGTATTCGGATCTTCCGTTGGATCGATTTTGTCCTACTCGCTGTGCCGCTCTTATCGCCAACCTACACCATACCATTGCTGTAACGTTAAACCGGAGTAGTCGATGCTCTCGTGTCCCCACTTTTTCTACCTTCGTGTCTCGAAGTCGGAAAAACTGGCTCTCTCTTTGTTTTAGCTTCCTCGCAGATAAAATTTGACTTCATTGAAACGTTTGAAGTGCTTTAAGCACGAAAAGCTAGAAAATGTAGGATAACGAAGCTTTTTTTCCTGCTGGAAGGAAGCGAAATGAAAAATTCAACGGGAACAGAAAAAAGAAATCACGCGTTTCATTATTTATCACCAGGCAAGTATCGTGCTATAACACAATGTAAAGATGTTTCGTAACGATTGGTTAGAGTACGGAGACAGTCGCGTTACCTTTATTACCTAATGATTCTCTACTTTTTCTCTTTTACCTCTTCTTCTTTTTTTCCAGATAGAACTATGCCCTCGAAAAGGAATAAACGTTCAACGTGGAAAACATAATATGTTTATCACCGTACGAGCAATATATTTGCTGTCGCGAGGGCTCGTCCGATTTATTTTCAAGCTATCGTCCATTCGACGAGACTCGCGGATACTCGCGAAGCAATCGAGTTTCACGACCGAGTGTGCGCGACGTGGTTTCCGATGGCAAATATGCGAGATTGTCATCTGCACCGAGAGGTGGAGAGAACGCATGATCGAGTGTACGAGAACGGCAGAGAATAGAAGAGAACAAAAAATAATTCAGAATCTCGAGTAGAAGGGATAATAATGGTCATTACTCGGGAACGTCGGTTTTGCCGGCTATACGTGACGTAGGTGAACTTAATATTGATTTCCCAAGGCCCCACTGGTACAGTAGACGGCACAGCGACGAGCCCCACGGCGCCGCGCGCTCGCTCGAGTACTATGGCAACTACAATTACGCGTTTTCCGGTATTATGCGACGGGATAATATCGCGACGAACCGGTACGAGGATTTTTCCACGACGAGGATATAGATCCCGGGGCGTTCGTCGTTTGGTTTTCGAGCCAACGGTGTGGAAGTATTTTTTTCTTTTTTTTCACAGATATGCCGAGAATTAGTAACTCAAGCTGTTTAGTTAAAGTTTCGTTATTTCTGGAGATGATCTGATTCAAAATAAAAAGTACGATCGATACGTTATCGGTCTCTGTAAAGTCGTCGAAGTCTCGTGAAAGGATTATTAGGCGCATTATCGAAGATTCGAGGGTCTGTTTGATGATATTTGCCAGCGATAATGCTCGACTATCGTACAATCACGATTTACGAGCGATGGTTCCAAAACAATAATCCGATCTCGCGATCATCGACGAGTCGGTGAGATTTTATCCACCGGAAATACACGGTGATAGAAAAAAATATAAAATATTCAACGTATATCGTAATCTTGATGGAAACTGTGTCGTTGCTTTCCAACGTCGTTACAACGTTTACCACTGACTATTTTCATCATTTTCTTCTTGTCCAGGAATCGATGAAAGACAGTGACGAACGTAGAGAGGGGGAGAAAGAAGAGACTTGGTACGAAAGACGACAAAAGAGGCTTCTACGAGTGGAATAAGGGAAAATCCTCCCCCGCTGTTCTCTTCGCGGTTGTCACGACGAAGCAGTACTTTTCAAGGCGAGACCGAGCCAAAGTACGGTCTCTCTTTCTCTTTCTATCTTTCTCTCTCTCTCCCCCACTTCGATTCGATATGGAACAATGTCGAGGAGACGCCTCCTTTTCCTTCCTTGGCTCGTCGTCTACGAGCGGTTTGCCAATGTTCCGGTTAGAAACGTGAAAAATGGAATCGTTTACAATGGATCTATAAAAGGCTCGTTGGTTGATCACGGGGCACTGGACTCCCTCGTACCGCTCGAACGAGAAAAAGTTGCAGCTGTTACGATAATTATTCGAGCCGTTTCCAGGTAAAACGTAAAACACGTGTTTTACGTTTTTAATATTTAAAGCGCCGGCGGCGACTGGGTTGCCAACACGTTGCTCGTGTTTGTTCGCGTTACGCACCTAGCCATACGTCGTCGTATACCACTAGGGGGCTGGTGGATTTCTTTCTTTCGTTTCATTTTTTTCTTTCTTCGGGAACCCGTGACTCGTCGTCGCTCTCGACTTGTGTAAAAATATAACTGTCGAACTGACGCTAAGAGGGAGTAGGAACGCGTAACGCGTAGCATTGCGAAACTTAGAAGTCGTCTGAGAAATTTTGCGAACGTTTCGAAATTTCAAACGCGGACCTTGTATAATTCTTGTTCCTTTTCTTTATCGCGAAAACGTTACGTATTGAGTAAATATTGAATTTCTGGTCCGCGAGAGTTCTTTTTTTATCGGAATTGATACGTGGTACATAATTTTCGGAATGGAAATTACGGCTGGTTTGGCGCCAAGGAGCTAAATTCTACGGCAAAGAACGAATAACGATACGGAAAATTTTCTCATTAATTTAGAAAAGGTTATCGGTCTCGATGTTAGGTGATGTTAGTACAATCCGAAAAACGGCCGAATTATTAAAACATTTTTTTACTTTATTTATTCACATTTCTGAGATTCGAATTAAATAATAATTATGCGTGTTTTTTATGAACGATTGTTAGAAAAAAGGAGTAGATTTTAGTTTTTATTAAATTCAGTATAGCTACAGCTAACGAACAACTCAGAGCTACATCCTTATGTAATGTTATAGTACATATAGTAATAGAAAATGCGATACGTTATATTTACTGTCGTAAAACATCTGTGATTTTAGTTTCTTTTTGCTTTTTGTTTGATAGAAAGAACACAGCATTCTAAGGTAGTAATACAGGTTAACGTAGTGATCCATCAAAGGATGAGAAAACACTAAGTGATTTACACAGAGATAATCGAACATGTATCGAAGAGAAATGAGACTAGGAACGGCGAGGTATTGCTCGTGAAATTAAGAATTATTTTGAGACGCGCATCGTTCTAACCCGACGATTTTGAGTAAATTAGGTCGCTCAAAGTGGTTGGCCGTTATAAACGGATTCTACCGTAGTTAAAAAAAATTGTTTTATCGAGGAGAATTTTCGCTGGAAAAGCCAAAGTATTCGACGTACCTAGGGTTTGCTTTTAGCACTTTAAACAGTCGGTATTATGCTTATCGTAGATTATGTAGATTGTAGACATTAGATTGTTGACGAGAACGAAGAATTTATCCTTGTATTTGCGCGGATCACGGAAAAATTTGAAATTTGTCGTACGTAGGATTGAACTTGAGTCGAGTGGGGCCCCCATTGCCGCGAGGGAATGACCGAGATCTCATGTAGTCGAGTACTTACAGCCAGACACCCGTCCAGACGAAGTGGAATATATGTGATCTTGTTTCCTGAGTCACACACTCATCTCGGGTTATCCATATACACGTATATGGATAACGAGAACTAATGATAATACAATCGAGGTCATACGCCTCGAGACGGCTTATCGCTCGTCGCGTATCTTATATGACATTCTTAAAGTCTCAAAAGACCGTAGGTTTTTTTTCTCTCAAATATCGTCTCGCCAATCGCCTCGTTCACGACGTCGAGTTACGCAATAAGTATCAACAATGTTAAATCGATTCAGCGAATTATCGAAATCCCCCCACCGTTGGAATTTAAATTTTTAATTTAATTTGTGAGCTCGAAATTGAATTTGAATTTTTCAAAGTAAATACAAGCTGCAATCGCCGATCGAACATTGAACTGTCTCAAGCTTCGCTTCGATCAATTATTTAATCGCAATTTTAATTTATGCTAAGAAATATGCTTTACTTAATTACATACGTATCTTTCCTTTTTCATCAGCGTCGTTTCCAACGAATGGTGCGAGTGCTTCGTTATCGGTTTCCGTCGCGGGGAACGAAAAATCGCTTAGCTCGTCCATTCGTTCGCTTTCTTTCCGAGGCCTACGAAGCGTCGTATCGGAGTTTGTAATACACGTACAGAAATCTAAGAGGCTCGTCGACGTCTGCGTTGGACAAAACGTGATCGGATTTGCCAGGGCAGACACACACGTGCTAAGTAATCCGCCCAAGGCCATCCGGTTAAGTCCGTGGCGCCCGACATTGCCATCGCAGAACTCTGCAGGCACCACCACAAGGCGTTTAACATTTTTTCGTCTCTCCGTCTCTTCCTCGCGCTCTTTCGCGCACACTCTTCGAGAAGAGTTGGCGATGCCTGCGAGTAGACGTGCACGACGATGGCATCCGAATGTTAAAGCAGAAACGAAACGGACGTGGCTAGAAACAGCAGGAACAGAAGAGAATAGGATCCTTTTCGTACGCTTGACTAAAATACATGGGAGAAGAGAGGCGGAGAAAGAGATACAATTGGAATGTACCGTGTAACGAGTTCACGGGGTTCATGAAACTAGTCTTCCTCTTTTACCACCGGTTTCTCGAGGTCTTCGCAAACCTTTTTTTGTTTCATCTTCTTCACCCGTCGGCCAATAAATCCGACGAATATTTTCTTGGCAACGAGTATATGCCTCGATTTTGCGGTGCCAACTCCACTGACATTATTGCCAATTTTTCGTTACAATGTTGAATAGTTAATAATTGGGTCGAGATATAAAAAAAATCACTAGATCGTTAGGGTAGTCGGTTCGAGAGATTAGGATTCGCGAATAATTATCGAGACTTACCGGTGCGTTGATAATCGACAGATTAGCGTTATTTAACGTTTCCTCGTTGAATTTTTCGTTATTTATTATTCTCGTTGAAATCGTGGCTTGTTTTAGAGATGGAAATAACGAGATCGTATCTATTACGAATATCTAACATTTTGCTAGGTGCATTGTCGATGCGAATCTCCAAGGGACCTCGTACTACCTGCCCCCGGAGGAAACGGTCATTTAGGGAACTTTGACGCAGCTAGCAACGGCCCGGGATCTTAAAATAGGAACCCTCTTAACTCTCGTACTACGTTGTAGCAGCGAATGACGAAAATCGATGAGACAATCATCACCGAACAATGCACAAAAGTTTCCACGGATTAAAAAAGGAATTGTTATTTAAATGAAAAAAAGTAAGCAAAGTTGAGAAAGTCGTGAATTTTGGGAATTTTCCTATCAGGAACATTGTGCATTATAAAAAGAAAATTTCAAGGTCACCCGCTGACTGTTAATATCATAATGAAATACCAACTGCGTCTCGCAAGTCTTTTGAACAATTGTCGCAAAACGTTGAATTGGAGAAACAGGCGTTTCGAAGATTCTGGGGCTAATGAGTCAGCGCCAAGTCTCGTCTCGATTCAGGATCTTGTCTTGCCTCTATCAAACGCCTCTCTCCCTCTCTCTCTTCTCATTATGTACAACGAGATTCTTTCTAAACGACAGTTCAAGGACTTGGCTACCTCTGAGACAACTCTTCGACGATATCGCCAAAAGTTGAGAGTTTTGAGAACCGAGAATTTACACCGTTCGAAACGTTTCAAGCCGCACCCGGGTTCGTTAAACCATAGCTCTACCGTGTAAAAAAGAAAATTTTGCTAATAAGAATTTTCCATGCGTTTCAAAGATTTGGATCTTTCATCGACGCGTAGCACAAACCGAGACATAGTACGAGAGAGCTTTCAAGGTGCTCGATTAAATCCAGTTGAGGCGGATTTAGTCGCTGGGTCGACAAATCCAATCAAACGGATATACAAGCTGGCTGAGACTGAATTTGCTCGACAGCGTATTTTATTCGGCGAGAGCATTGAGATCCAGGAAACGAGAATAACCATTTGGGTCGGTGACTCGATTGACCGAAGCATATTCTATGTTTCCACGTCCCACGTTCTATCTGGGATTTTGTGGAACAATGTCTCGAGTCGAAGTATTCATCGACATTTAATACGATTAGAATATTATTCGTAGTTCGCATCGACGTGAAAATTTCTAACTTGACAATTTGACAATTTTCGTTACGCGTTCCTCTCAGTCCCTTGCAAAAGCAAGAATGTGTTTCTTTCCCTCGAGAGAGCTTTATTGTCTTCTTAAATGTCGACTATTTATCGATAAATATTTGCGATTGGCTTTCTCGTGTTTATTCCGTGTAAATTCAGTAGTTTTCATAAAGATTAGCCCTCTGGTTTCGTTTATTGAGCGCACACATACACTTGTCAAGGTGAAGGTTCTGAGAATTTGTTTGCACTCTTATCTACGGTCTTTCCCCTCTTTTCACGCGATAATCCAACTCCGGGAATATCGCACGTGGTACGCTCGAATAACGGGGATTACGTACTTTTCTCCGTACGCATAAAGTTTGTATACACGAATATGCGATACGTTATCGCGCTCAAACGTACTCTCATTAACTATGAATGATCAGATTTCCCTCGCGCCTTTCGAGACGAGAATTTCCTGCACATCTACATTTACGACTTTCTCTTACGATTATTGTGCAATTTCTCATTCACTGGAAATCCTCACGAGCTTGCGCCAGAGCTTGGTTGCCAGAAGTTACAGTTTGGTAAATCGAGAAAGGAGACAAAAAAGAAACTTGTCTAGTCACTCGATGATACAAGCAAATCACCGTGAGTCTGATGACCGAGAAACTCGTGGTTGTTTAATTTCTTATCACAAGAAAAAGTGATATGGCCCAAAAAAACTACGCGTGTGAGAACCGTTAAGCTTCTTTTTCATCTTTCTACACTGATATCGTATTATCGCGGAGGTGGCGACAAATTTGAAACGATAAAGTTTATGAATGAGCTACGGCGAATTGTCGATCAATTTGATAATGAAATTTAGCGATAAGAGTGATTAATCGAAGCTTACGATTAAAATTGAAATCTCTAATTAAATGACTAATTACACTGAGTGTTGGATGAGCGAGATAGAAGCTACGGTTTTTTATAACATATCAAATGTTTCAGGTGATTTCTTGATTATAACGAAGACAACTACGATCCTGTTATAACGGAAAGATAACGGGGCAGAGGCGCTAGACGAGACTTTATCGACGTCCGAGATTCCCGACGAGCGCCGTGTATGAAAAATGGAAGAAATTTGCGTATAGGACAATGCTTTCTTATCGATCCGGTGGTTCGTTCACGGAGCGAGACAATATCGAATGGGATATCTCGAGTCGTTGATTGAAACGTATGCCGACCACCGAGCGAAACCCTGAAAGATCCTTAACGTTCTTTCGTTTTTTTCTCTCTCTCTCTCTCTTTTCTCAATCTACGTTGCACGCCAATGAGGAATGAGAATGTGAGAAGCTGTCGTTTCAATCTGCATCTATTTTTAGATACTAATCTAATCACGGATAGAACAAGCACTTCAAGGATCGGGAATTAGTATTGAGTAACAAATTCGTCCGGGTCTTCGTCTCATGCTCGATAAGAAAATGAATCGTACGAAGAGTTCGATAGAATGGAAAGATGTCGAGAGTTGTTTTGGAACAAAAATTGAATCGACATAAGGACGAAATTAGCAACGTAGGAAAGTTGTTCCCCTCGTAATATTTTTCGTCGTCGTGACGAATCTCTTTGCGATTTTTTTCTTCTTCTGACGCACGTGGAGTCACTCTTCGAAGTGAAACGATGACGCGGTTGTGAATTTGGCACGAGGTACGAGAAAACGAAATCGATTCTGCTACGTCACAGTCACGACGAGAAGTTAAAGGATGGACGAGCCTCCAAAAGCTCATTTTTGGCCCAGTCTCGTCGTACGAACTCCTCGTTACGCGAGTGAGAGTGCAGAGTCCAACTATTTTTATAAATACGTATTTTGCATTTGGCAGAGGTTTCATTGTTGTATTCACGTCTCGTGCAACGAAATCTCTTTTTCATTTTTCGATCGCTTCTGCGCATCGACTTCTCACAAATTTTAAGAATCTTCGTGAAGAATTCACAATTTGCGTAACGCAAATATTTCTCTATTCTCTGTCCGCGAGGAAATCGGGAGGTCGAACCGCGGCTTTGTTCCTAATCGTCGAAATGATTTTTAAATAGAAGTGTCTCGCGGACGAATTTGTCTTCGAAAACTCGAGAATACAAATCTCCTGTCTGAAAAATTTACCAGAGAACACAACGTTCGTTTCGAAAACGTAAAAAAAAATTATTTGCAAATCCTTGTCCCAGTTGACTTTTGCAATATGCGGTTGCTGGGAACTAAGCCAAGCATCTCAGATCGTATTTCTCACCTCCCTATTAGTCTTGTATTTATCTGTCAAATAATTTCTATTAATTTTTATGATGTTCTAGACCAAAAAATGTTATACACCGAGTTTCCCCGCCTGCTCGATGGTTTAAATATCGGAAACTTTTGCTTACATGTGTGTGTGTTAAATAATCAGTCATTAAGTGGCATTGTTCCTTAACTATCTCATAATGAAAGAATATGCTCTACACAGTCTCGCGATCATTGTCCTCATCCATAATTCTCTCGCTAGTTCCACTAGCTCGTCTTGCTCGTAGATTTAGTGGGTAATAATAACCGTATATTAATAAACCGTGGGCACGAAGACGAGGTGCAGAGAACGCTCTGGATTCTGACCTTCGCGAAGAACTAGAGAAGTGTGAAATTTTCATTTCTGTACAAGACTACTTTTATTCCCTTGGTATTTCATTCATTTTCTCTGGAGTATATTTGATTTTATTTATCAGGGACCAAAAATGTTGAAAACGTTCATAACTTTTCTTCACACTGTAAACTCTCAACTTTCTTAAAGTTGAACCCACATGAACTTTCTACCACGTGAATGAAGAACATGGAAACAGCGGACTATTTATACTGATCATTTCCAAACGGAAGTATCCGGACCCAACCGCGTGCCTAGCATCTTACACCCAAAAGTTATTTTTACAAACCTTCGTTCGTGCATATGTATGACGAAAGGCGAAGTTTGGTGGAGAAAATCGAGTTTTATCTGTCCCGAGCGATGATCGATACTATCTCTAATAAGATCTATTTTAAGCAATTACAAATGGCTTCATAAAGATTAATTGGTAAACGAAAAATTGTATGCTTTCAGTTCATGAAATTTACAAAAGCTATCCTGGGAGAAAGGCTCTTCACACTTCTTATGAAAAGCACATTTTACGGTCATTTCGTGGCGGGCGAGGACGAGATCAAGATCAGACCTACTCTGGACAGACTGCGACAGTTTGGAGTCAAACCGATTCTCGATTATTCGGTGGAGGAGGATATATCGCAGGAGGAGGCCGAACGTCGTGAAGTTTCGTGAGTTATTTACGTCGTAACGTATCGAATAAATAGCCCGGTGATTATCGAATTAACACACAAGAAGTGATTAGTCGATAATCAATTTCATTCAGTTATATTTAGTCGCTAGCTGTGATGGTCGGTTAATCGTGGTGATTAGTGACAATTCTTTAACTCATTGCAGAGCTTCGGTCTCGGAGGCCGGCGACGAGAAGAAAGAGGGAACTTTGAAGAAATATCACGTGGAAAAATCTTTCGCCGATCGTCGTTACAAGGTCGCATCCGCGAGAACTTATTTCTACCTCAACGAGGCTTCGTGCGAGCGCAATATGGATATCTTCATCAGGTGCCTGGAAACTGTCGCAGGTGATTTTCTATGGATTAAAATGTGCAAGCTTTGAAAAAAAGTAACGAAAAAGATTGTATCCGCTTCTGCTTGCAACTTCTGGCAAGCCGTCACTGGCCACTTCAAAAACCTACGTTTATTGCCGCTACGCCTATAAATATCCATATGTAACGAGGTCTTTAAATCTCCACTTCCCGACGATGCAGCAATGACATAATGCCGAAGCTGAAAATGCCTCGGTCGTACTTGCTATCTCGGACCTTCCTTTTTTCCATTGCAGATGACGAACGCATGACCTTACAAATGAAATATCCGTCTTATCAATTCGAGAATAATTCCCAGGTCGATCCTAATCCCGGTGAGAAAACCCGCACCAATCCCACGAATAAACTAAATGCATTTAAAAAATATAACGTTTTACCTCTTGTTACGAAATTAAAAAATGTTTCAATAACGAGAATTTTTGAAAATTACAATTTGTCAATTCTGTTTCAGGTGCCTCGATGGGCGTTGGTATAACTGCCGTAAAGTTGACCGCTCTTGGACGACCGCAGCTTCTAGTTAGTAGCGAATTAAAAATGGAATTTTATAAAAATACAAGAATAATAATTTTCGTAGGACAATTATCATTCTATTTTTGTATTTGTAGCTTCAACTGTCCGAGGTGATTATGCGAGCTCGTCAATACATGTCCGACGTTGTTGGCGGTGAGGGCGCCGTATTGGCGCATCACGCGAAACCCGACGACTTCAAGAAGAAATTCGAAGAGGCGCATATCACCGACGCGGGACCAGTACAGAAATTCCTCGATAAGATACAGTCCGACAAAGAGGGGTACGTTGATTTTTCATTAACGACACTGCTTAACCGATGAGAGATCAGGATGAAAACCGATGAGAGACGCCGACAAAAAAATCGGGACTGGATCGCTCCTTTCTCTCTGACCTATAACCGACCACAACGGGCAACGCTACGAATGGCATATAAAGCTCTACGACGCATTGTCGTACTCGATAAAGTACACATTACGACACGAATTTTATTTCATTTTGAAAAATCTCATGCGCATCGATCGTCATTACTCAATCGCAAACTTTTTTCCATTTCATGATAACATCGTTGAACCGTACGCGTTCTTGGATATGCAGAAAGTAAGAAATATATACATTAAAAAGAAGGGTTTTCATTTTTCGCAAAATATAGTAGCGCTTGATCTACGTAGAGAGCATGCTGCAAACCGGTACCCGCAGTCACATTTTCTTTTTCATTCTCGTAATTATATGTGTCTATTTACTTTACTATTTGGTTTCGTGAGATGTTTTTTTTGGGTATATTCTCTTTTTCGTATATTCCCTCCAGCTTGTAGATTAGTACGAACTGAACGATTCGACTCAAGAATCGACAGTGACCTCCTTCATCGTGCAAAGCCCTTGCTCCTTTAGCCAACAATTATAAACTTAAGATACGACAAACGTTAATGGCAATTTTGTTTCCCTATTCACAGTGTTATCCATTTGTTTCCATGGAGTGGTATTCTCGACGAGAATTTTGAGCTTAGCGAGACGTTCCAAGTGCCGGACATCAAGACCGGAAAAATGGTTAGACTGATGACGCAGCTCACGGCCAAGGAGGAAGAGATGTTCAGAAATATGATAAGGCGATTGAACAACATCGTTTCCGTGAGTGTTTCTACTTATCAACGTTAATTAACATAATCGCGCGTGCGACTGAATTTGAAAAGATTTGATTTATATTTTTGTCTCCAGGTCGCTGAAAAGTTAGACGTTCGTATAATGGTAGACGCGGAGCAAACGTACTTCCAGCCTGCCATCTCACGATTGACGTTGGAGATGATGCGCAAGTACAATACGAAGAAGGTAATAGTCGTGTCGATTAGCTTGTTATTGCTTTCACGTATCTATCATTGCAGAGTTTAAGCGGTGAGGGAATCTCTCAGAGGCTGTGACCGTGGTCTATTTTGTCTTAGGCTGTCGTCTTCAATACGTATCAGACGTATCTTCAGGAAGCGTTCAACGAGGTGAAGACCGACCTCGAGCAGGCCGAGCGTCAAAACTTTTACTTTGGCGCGAAGATTGTTCGTGGTGCTTATATAGAACAGGTTTGAATACAAATTATTTATCACGCGATGTTTAAGAATTATGTGAGACGTAAATTATATTCTATAATGAATTTGTTTTTTTTTTCTTTTTTTTTTCAATTAGGAGCGAGCACGAGCGGCAGCGATGGGATATGCCGATCCAACAAATCCCACGTACGAGGCGACAACCGAATCTTATCACAAAACTCTCATGGAATGCTTACGTAGAATGAAACAGTACAAAGATAAGGGAGAGGATCCTAAAAAAATTGGAATCATGGTTGCCTCGCACAACGAGGACACTGTTCGTTTTGCGATAGAGAAGTACGCGACGAGGAATAAATCTGATTGATTTCAAAGCGGTGAGATTACGGGTCGGCTTGTTTAATAATAGAAATATTGTCGTTTCTAGAATGAAGGAAATTGGAATTTCGCCGGAAGACAAGGTCATATGCTTCGGTCAGCTACTAGGAATGTGCGACTATTTGACTTTCCCCCTGGGTAATCAATTTTTCGATCACTCCTGATGAATTTATTTCCATATTCTCTCAAATTCGATAATACTCACGTAGAAAAATCATTATTAAACAGGTCAATCGGGTTATTCGGCCTACAAGTACATCCCTTACGGACCCGTGAAGGAAGTACTACCGTACTTGTCGCGGCGAGCTCAGGAGAATCGTGGTATACTAACAAAGATCAAAAAGGAGAAGAGTCTCTTGCTGAGCGAGATCACGAGGCGTCTGCGACGAGGACAATTGTTCTACACGCCGAAGGGCAATTACACTCCCGTCTGAGCTGGTCATTTCACAAAAGTGTGAAACGCCTAGAAAGAAGAGGATGAGAAGATGAAGGTGAAGAAAAAAAAATACGAGCCGAGTATGAAATTAAGTAGTGGTTGTAAATTATTGAAACTTTAAAACCCTAATTGAGCGAGAAGCCGTCAAGATTCGAATGATGATTGCGAGAAAACGGAGAGAAAGAGAGAGAGAGAGAGAGAGAGAGTGTGTAAGAAAATTATAGAACGCGAGTGCGCGTTTAACGGTGACGTTAGTTCATACGGTTCGATACCGTTGTTCGCTGTTTAACGTCACCGTGACAAGGGTAGCCGCGCGTACATCGTCGTTAACGAGTTGCCCGACAGTGCAGCAAACCGATGTAAGAATTATTTCTCGCCCGTTCACAATATCACTCGTTGCGGTCGCGAACTATCAGTTATCCGTAGTCTGTACTACTTTGAGCTCTGATCGAATGATCTTTATGGACGCATGGTACTAAACGTGCTATATATAAATATATATTTATATCTATATATATATACAAATATATATATATAAATATATATTCGATAGATACGCTAATTATGTGCAAATATCCTGACGGATAGTATTATTTCTTTGTTTCTATGGATAATGGGACTTTGGCGAAAAAAAAAACACAAAAAAACCAAGCGATATTATCGTCATCGCTGTAGTTCCAAAACCCTCCGCATTCGCGCTTTAATTATTCGGTTGACGCATTCGTGTAAGATGCTTTCCTGTCGCATACACGAATCGATATACGACGAAGCGATATTCTCCCTCGCTTCAATGATCTCATACTCAGTGTCGATTTTACCAAGAGATACGGAGACGAAAATGAAGAAAATAACAATTAATTATGTAATTCCGTCATACATCGCGTATCGCTCGTCGAATATATCCGATTCGTTTTTGGTTTTACCCCATAGCGCCCTAGCTGTCGTTCATCGGTCGAGTCGAGTTGAAAATAGAAGAAAGAGTAAAAGAAGTAGAAGACGAAGAAGACAAACGAAAACCAATCTTATTTATTCGTGAGCTTTTCTCGTTCTGTTCGATGAAATTAGACAAATTATTGGAGCACGTTGAGCGTGCGTTATCGAGAATCTCTTAGTCGAACGGACACAGGACACGCACCACGGTATGATGGAGAAAAGAAATTATGAGAAAATGGAAGAAAGGTGGAAAAAACACGGCTGAGCGTATCCGACAGAATCCTAATCGTCAGTACTTACGGAAAAGAAAGGGGAAAGGTAAAAAAAAGAAATGAAGAGAGATAGAAGGATAAAATGAAAAAAAAATGTGTGTTTGTGTGCGTGTGTACGTATGTGTGTGTGTGTGTGTGTGTATGTGTACATACTTGTATTACCGTAACTGATAGTCGCGCGGCCGCTATAAAAGGGAAAGGATCGTATCTCCCGTATTTGTGCGAATTCGAATCTTGCGTGCGTTCAACGAGAGACCCGTTTGAATAAACGACGAGAAAAAAAGGGGCTGTACCGATCGGTGTTTGTTCGCGGCGAGCCGTGTAACAAAGGAAATCGGTAAATCATGATTTTCAGACAAGTCCTTACTTTTTTCTTTTGCTTTTTCTTTCTTCTTTCTTTTTTTTTAATAAACAAATTGATAACGCGGAGTAACAAAGAAAAAGAAACGATCGTCGATGCGCAAGCGATTTTTAAGAATATGTCGGGATAAATATTGTTTTTTTTTCTTTTCTAAAAAAAAACAAACAAAGCGTCGATGAGTTCCATGCTGTTTCTTTCTTCTTTCTTTTTCTTTTTGGTTCTCGATCGAAGCTCGGACAACGAGAAAGAAAATTGTTGAACGCTGGGCGTGTGCGATGCTTGGCGTCCGGTCTTTCGATCGAGAAAATAATTCGAAACAAAAAAACGGATGTGTTTGCTCGACGAGCCGGAAGAGAGGAACGAATGGGTAGAGTCCGAGTTTTTCTTCTTCGGAAAAATAAAATTTGCGCATGTTTGTTGAAATGAAGAAAAAGAAAAAGAATCAAAACTCCGTTTACTTTCGACCCGTCGGTGTCGTCGTCGTCGTCGTCGTCGTCGTCGTCGTCGTCGTCGTCGTCGATTCGGCTGGATTCCAAAGAATTGTGAAAAAAAAGAAAGAAAAAAAGAAACAAATCGAGTGCGAGCTACGCGAAGAGAAGATTGATATAAAAGTAAGATTTAAGAGTTCATAACGCATCTTGTAGTTTTCAGCCTCGTTACATAAGCATCTCTATCCATTAGCCACACCACGTATTATAAAGCCCTTTCGAAACCCCTTCGTTCGTTTCGATAAATAACGTAAATGCTAATTTTAATTAATTCCCGGGCATAACGAACACGACGATTTTTTTTTCGAACGCGCATCCCCGTCGATGATACTGCGTTTACTCAGGATTACATTTTTATTTCATTGAGCACCGTCGTTTTTGCGAATTGTCGACGAGAATGGGTAAGCGAAGAGAAAGTACGAGTATTGTACGAGAGAAGAAACAAAAAGAAAGAAAAACCCCCACACACACACACACATACACCCAAGGAAAAAAACCCAGATAGAAGAGAAATGATTAAACATAAGAATCGCGTGCGATATAGAATATTCTCGTTTTTTGTCCGAGCTTGTTCCCCCGACGACGTTTAAGCGCATATTAGTTGTTACGTTGTTGTGCATCGATATTGTGGTTTTATACGTTTGAAGTCGACGGTATTAACGAAGAAAGAAAACAAAACGAAGAAAGACATAACGAAAATATTACAAAAAGAAAAGAGCCCCAAATAAAAAGAAATATAAAAAGAAATTTAATAGCGTCCGAGCGCGTATTCTGTATACGTTTTTTTCTCACAGTATTCCTCTCTGTCGTTTCGTTGCTTTAGTTTCTGTTTTTTTTTGTTCTTTTTTTTGTTTGTTTTTTCGTCGCCTACTCCAGCAGCGCTTGGCAGAGGATCTCCTTGATTACTTTTTGTATTACGCTATTAATGATATTCGTTATATCAGTGGGAGTGTAAACTAGCTCAATTTGTGTTTGATCTCTCGACTTTATGACGCGTGTTTTATTTCGCGTTTTATTATTTTTTTTTATAGTAAGATACACCACTCCCAGTCGTATTTATTATTTCTAGCCCCGCGTTACGTGCGATATTTTAAATTGAGATTAATATGGAAAGAGCGAGAGAGTGCGTGTGCGAGAGAGAAAAAGTGAAAACCGAGAGACAGATGATAAGAAGATGATGATAAAGGGGAAAGGAACAAACAAAAAAAGATGCTTCGAAGGAAAAGAAATGAAAGATCTCTGTGAATCATGTCGAATATCTGCAAACAAGCTTGAACGTGCGAATGAAAAATCCAATTGGCGAAAAGACAAACCAACCAAGAAAACGAAATAAATAAAGGGGCATTGTTAAAGTTATACGTGCTGTTTTACGGCTAAGTGTTTCCATATGTGTCCGTTTTTGCGTGGCTGAGGGAGCGCGCGCGTGAGTGATATATATATATATACACATACATATATATGTATATACATTAGTTGATATTATTCCATTTGTTAATATTTATTATTCACGCGATATGATATATCTTCGTGGACAATAGTCAACAACAATGTGTCTCGACGTGTGATGATGACAATAACTTAGATAGACTGATGTTATTGGCGTGTTGCGTAAATATTCAAGGTTTCATGGAAATTCGATGAAAAGACGAAAAATGAGAAATAAGAAAGAGAGAAATTTGAAAGGACGAAGGTAATGCTAAACTAACGATAAGTTTGCGTCCGAAACAGAAAGAAAAGAAAAAAACAGGAAACGAAGTACGAGACTGAGGGAACGTTCGATTGTAGAGAAAGCACGAAAAGCACGTGTTCGGACTTTGAACTCGAACTCCAAGGATTCGATATTTCGATCGAATTTCCGGCTCTTCTAGCTTCATCTTGCATACGAACGAAGAAAAATGGTTTATACAACTTGACGACGAAGAAAATACGAAACGAAACAGATAACTGAAAACAAAAACAACAAAAAAAGAAACAAATGAAAGTCGATTAAGAGGCCGATAGATATAAAATAAGTTAATATTTATTATTTCGTGAAATACACTTAATATATACTCTTCCGACGCTATTTTACAATAATCCTTACAATGCACGCCTGGGACACGAAAATCGGGCCTGTCTTGTGTCACCACGATCATTCACGTTATGAGCCATTTGTCGTTGCATTTCTTTTTTTTCTTCTCCTTGTTTTCTTTTAATTTAATTTAATTTTCTTCATCGATGTTCCACGGTGAACGACGAGTGAGCAGTTTTATTGCTATACGATGGAATTTCGTGGCCGGAGATGTTTCTCGCGCCTAGCAAAGTAACTTGTTTGCTTTTTTCTTTCTTTTTTTCGTTTTTTGACTCTTCTAATTTCTTATTTTTCATTCGCATCACTCTTCGACAATTCGATTTATCCAATTCGTTCATACGCAGCTCGATGGATCCCGATGGAACGAGAAACTAACTCGAACGAAGGAGAACAAAAGAAGAAGAAAAAACGAAGCTTCAGCGACGATAACACGGGAATACAATTTCAACGAATTTATCTTTCATCCATTATTTTTAGCTCGTGCTTTATCCCTATTTACGTCTTAAAATCGAACGGTCATTTTGATCATCTATCAACTATGTTCAAAATCTTCGGTGACATTGTCATTACAAACTTCATGCTACTTCGAAGAACTTCGTGGGACGAGAAAGGGGCGAGTGATCGTTCGGAACTGGGACCTTTCGCGAGGATCGACGAAAACGGAGAATAAAAAGATTCTGGTATATGCAATTTACGGAGTTGCGAACACAAAACGCGTATTCGCAAGACGTTACAAATACCCGTCGCTGTTTTACCATCGGCGATACGAAATGTTTACAGGTCTCGTCTTTTTCCTTGCCTCGCATGGCAAAGTTTTTACAATTTCGTACAGTTCGACGATGAGCCGGTAACAAGGGTAACGCATTTTTGTTTCGTTACCCGAAATTTCTTGATATGTATCGAGCGTTTACGAACGGAGTTCTTGCCTTGTGAATTTTATCGAATATTGGTCGAACGTGTCGATTTTACGAACAACTACGTGAAGTCTGTCGCGAACGCTCGATATTATCGACGCGATGCCGAGTCGGTCGAAAGACAGGAAAAAAATACTATCGAGCGTCAAAAGTACAAAACGCTTCAGTCCTGCCGCGAAACCCCTTCCGCCCTTCAAGCTCTTAAATATAACGACCTTCGTTTCGACAACAATGCGACGACAACAATCAACAACCTCTCAGGCTAAATTACAAATATACCACGAGTCGTTTTTGTTTAAATCTCTTTCAACAAACTTTTCCATACTTTACGACTAGGCAGTGCCCGAAACTTGAGAAAACGAAATACGTATTCTCGATTGTTGTTCTCTCGTGTTTTCATTCTTTAGAACACACGCGACGTGCAAACTCGACGGAGATCGATTTAATTAAAACAAAAAGTACAAAAGGATAAACCATTCGACGAAAAAAAGAAAGAAATATGACAATAAGAAATCCTTTTGTCCGAATAATAAATTGTCCATTCGTCCATGCTCGACATATTCTAGTTCCGTTTTGCGGCGGCCATTAACGTCCGTCGCGGTCAGAATCCATTTCCGCTTTCTCATCGGTTTGTTTACTTTACGTCGCGTCCATCGATCGAATCGTTCACGTAGTCGGCCAATATAGTAAACAAAACAAAAAACATTCTTGTCCAAAATCGTACGCGGTTATAAAATTCGTCGTTCGTATTCGCGATTAAAACAGCGACAAACGAATTTCGTATTAATCGATTTACATCGTATCCCGTCGTGCTGCAGAGCAGTTTTACGTCGTTTCGCGATTTGATTCTCCGGGGATGGGAGAAGAAACGTAAATGTGTAATGTTTACGCTTCATTGTTTTACATCGCATTGTAATTATCGCGATGTTATTACTCGTAGTGTAGTTATAGGTTAGAAACTCTCGTCGTTAAACTTCTTTTGTGAATTCGTGAAAATCGCGAACGATAATTAATGGCGAACTATCGCGACGTGTCCTCTACGTCGAGTTACACTCGAGTCAACTATTTTCTTTCGTGGTGCCGCATTGGCAAAATTATGTTTGTTTTTTTTTGTTCTTTTCTCTTTCCTTTTTTGTAATTCAATGAACTTCGCTAGATGGCGCTAAACGTGCCAACAGTCGATCAACGGTACTGCAAATATTCGGCAGAGTAATTTTCACGTGTACCATCGTAATTTCGTACACGGGAAATGTATAATTCCGCCCCGCCCCCTGCCCCAGAAAATCTCGAGGCCCGCTCGGACTTATTCTTTTTACACTCTTTCGCAAAATTCATCTATATATATAGAGGTTATCGGTATAATATACATCGATATCAAAAGGAAAAACTTGGGCGCTCATTTGTCGTCGAACTCACACTTTTCATTTACGTCTACGTCTTTTTTCGCTAATAAAGTTTTTAAAAAATGAAGAAAAAATATTAGTGATCCACGTTGTGGTTCTCCGAGAGAGGGCGCTGACATTTGTTTTTGTTTCGGTGGTAACACCGAATCTTTCTAGATCGCACAATTCTAGTTGTTTTTCTCGTGGCGATCAAATTCTCGTAATAACTCCTAATTCGTTTTGTCGAAGTGAAAGACGAAAGAATCGTCCCGTTTTCGTTCCGGGACGAACTTTCGCTAAGCACTAAAAAAGAAATGTACATCGAGATATTGTTCGCGAACGCTTCTCGAATATTCGCAGAGTTGTTCCATCCGGTCGTGAGAGACGCGAGTTTCGTTTTTAGAAAACGAGAGGAAGATCTTTCTTTCGTGACGAAATCAACGTGAGACGGTTTTTTGGAGAAAATGTAGTAAGGATTTGTTGTCGTAAGTATTTTTCGTTTTCTCGGGATGTTCAAGATCGATGTTGCGGATCTTGTGACGAATGTGGATCGATTTTAAGAGTCTGTGTTACAGGCGACGCGCGATTCGAAAACGCGAATCCTATTTTCTCCGGCACTGAGCAACCGATAAGGTTAAAATTTGGCGAATACATAGAGAATTATGGCAGAATGTGCCCGACATTCGTTTTTTTCGAAAAATGTTTGCCATAATTCTCTATATACCCTAAAAACTTCAACGCTCAGTGCCAGAGAAAATATGGATGGCGTTTTCGGATGGCTCGTCGTCTGCAACATTATTTTCAAAATTTTTGATAAAAACCACTCTTAGGCGCTTTGTGCCATAATTCTCTATGTAGTCGCCAAATTCTAACCCGATCGGTTGCTCAGTGCCGGAGAAAACGCGATCCATATTTTCTCCGGCACGGAGCAACCGATGAGGTTAAAATTTGGCGAGTATATAGAGAATTATGGCACAATGTGCCTGACATTCGTTTTTTTTCAAAATGTTTGCCATAATTCTATATATACCCTAAAAACTTCAACGCTCAGTGCCAGAGAAAATATGGATGGCGTTTTCGAATAGGTCATCGCCTGCAACACTATTTTCAAAATTTTCGATAAAAACCACTCTTAGGTACTTTGTGCCATAATCCTCTATGTACTCTCCAAATTTTAACCCGATCGGTTGCTCAGTGCCAGAGAAAATAGAGATCGCGTTTTCGAATCGCTCGTCGCCTGTAACACTGACTCTGAAAGGAGGATGTTTACCGAGTCTGAGGGAGCAAAATATTCCCCCTGTATAGAGGTTAGGAGCGATGTTCCATGAAACGTGAGAGAGGGTTGTTGGGCGATTGATTCGAGGACAGTATGAAGAATGACGATGTCGAGGTTACAAGGACGTCAAGGAACAATAACACGTGGTTTCGTTTTTTTCTTAAATCTCATTGTTGTTTTGCTCGTCTATCGCGTTTGTAAATCGGGCGACCGAAAAGCAGCTGCGTTAGGCTCGACAGAGCAGGAGCTGACCGACGTACGATGTGTTTGCGGATGATGTTGTTGCTGAGTATTTTGCGGCTGATGACAGATGAAAATATCGACGTTGCCGGTGCTCCTTCTCTGTGCGTAACGACCTGCTTGCTGCCTGAGCCTCGTACCGGATGGAACGAACCTCTCTCATTCGCCGTGCGTCATTTTGCCCTTGACGAGCCGATCGGCCGAGTCGCGAACCGGTCACAAGGGAGCGAGACACTTGCCACGCCTGGCAAGACGTATTTCGAGCCACGTGTACGGCATTACCGAGAGTAGAAGCATTATGGCCAGTCCGAGGACTCTTACCCGGGTACAAACGAGACCGTGAAGTCCAAGAGCGAGGGAAAGACCAAGCCACTTCCAGAACAACGACGTTGACATTGGTCCTTGCCACGAGGTTGGATACAAACCGAGTAGGAGAGCTAGTGAACATTAATTTTTAACAACCAATTATGGTAAAGCTGACGCAAGTTTTTATATCCTAGAGTAAAATAGAGCAAAGTAAAAGTAAACGTAGAATTATCGTACGAAATTAAAATCCAAGGAATTCACGTATTAAAGTCCATGGTATAACGGAATTTGAATGGTGCGTAGAGGCATCAAATTAGAAACAAATAAAATATTTAATACGAATTAAACAAGAAAAATAAACTGAAAATCTGAAAGATATACAACTCACTGTATATGAGGGTCTCCCATATAGCGTTGCAGACACCCCACGCTGCGGATATGACGTTGAAAAGAGCCGGATCATCGCCAGCCGGCCTCCAAGTGACCAGAGCAAGTAGCAGGCAGGCGTGAAAGGCAAATCCTACGGCTGCCAATGAGAAGAGAATGAATTAAAAGAAAAAGAAAAGAAAACAGAACGGGAGTAAAAAAGAAGGAAAGAGAGCCAAGTTAGTCGTAAGGTTGAACGAACGACTTCAAGGATTTCTCCAGGTGTGACGTAGGAGCTTTTGCACTCGTTTTCATTATACTCTCGCTCGGCTGTTGGTTCAACCACTTCTGCATACGTACCGACGACAAAGTACCGTCTTATGTGTCTGAGTAGCATGGAGAGCGTGACACCGGCTAGTGCTTGAAGAAGAGCGAAACTTAGAAAACTCAGAGTCACCGTGACTGCTCCGCCCAGTGCGCAGACCACGTATGCCTGGAAACAAGAATTCATTCAAGAATTGCAATTATCCAAAAATGTTTACTTTTTCATTTATCGATTTATCCGCTTAGCGAGTAATTTTTGTTTTTTAGAATATAAAATTACCTCGGTAAAGTCACCGAATATGAAACCCTGCTCGAGTCCAATGAACAGAGTGAGGGGTGCAGCCAGTTGTAATTTTGGATCCTGAAAAGAGTTCTTGACCGATTTAAGGTGCGAGTCGATGCTTAGACGATCGTTGACGCTACGCGGCTCTTTCATACGCGAGTCGAGAAACGCGCAAGATATTCCAAAACCGAGCACACTAAGACCGAGAAATACGCTCAATAGCATTTTGGCCGTGCCGATCGGTAGGGTCGGTTGAAAGAGCGTCTCGTTACAGAAATACGTCTCTTGAGGACAATACTCCGCGCCGCAAGTGTCCTCGACGTCGCTCGCCAAAAGACTAGGCGGTGGTGGATCTATCATCTTCACGATTATGGCACCTATGAGGCAACCTATCGATTCGTACAAATTTTTATTATAATTTCCAATGAACAAGCATTCATAAATTTCGGATGAAAACGTAGGAAATTAACTACACAGAAAAAAATCATTAAATCAATTAACGGATAGCAATATATGAAATATAATTTAAAAAATATTTGCATAATCGTTGGGAATAATTATTTAAAAAAATTACCAAGCGCTAGGCCCATGTCCTCGGCGAGTTTCATCCCCCTGTTTAGTCTTCTGAGCAGGCAGTCCCGTCTCGTTTCATCGGGGTCCTCAGGATCGGCGCAAACCAAACTGAGATTCGTCGCGCACACGTTTATGTGCGAAGTTCTTGCCAAGAAGCTCGGACTCGAGCAAACCCCTAACAGAGCATAACTCGGTACGAGAACGTACCATTTTGGGTACAAGTGAGTACCGACGAATATCGTAGTGACCAAGTGACTGAGGCTTATAACGAGATTCGTGCCGAGCTTTTGAACGACTATGGGAGCGAAACAGGCGGTCAGGGTTGCGGTCGTGTAGAGTAGAGCAAGAAGAATCGGACCTAGATGGGGATTGAAAGCACCCAGACCAGCCTGAAGTGGAAACATCGGAAGGGTTGCTGCTGAGACGGTCACGTGGCCCAGTAAAAGCGCGACGCAATGGCGAATCACAGCTTTTCTCGGTGGACGAGGACCCGAGGGTGTCGTACGTACGGCAGCTATGAGACGTCGTACCGAGGAAGTTCCGGCAGAGGAGCTCATCGACTCCCGACGCCGGCAGCTCAGAGCGGAAGTACGAGCCGATCGGCAGGAAATCGGTGAATACGCCGTCATGTGCTGGTCAAGAAATAATGTTTTATTTTACTTATTGCACTCGTTTCAAATCTTCGATATCTTCTGGACGATAACAAATCTTTGTTATTTAAAAAAAATCTTCTTTCAATATCTAGAAACTAATCAAATCTTTCGTTACATAGTTTTCAAGGTCTTGAGGTCATCGTGGGAATAAAAATATTGCTTCGTCCAGCGAATCTCGAAAGTCGTTATTTCAACTGTTGATCGATTAGTGGTTAAAATTGGTGACGAGTCCCGATTACTAAATCGGTACATCGTGGCCTTCGTGCAGCTAAAAAAAGGACATGGACTTTCGACCTTTCAACTTCGTACGAGAACGGAAATAGTCGAGGAATCTCGCGCAGGGGGATGAAATAAATATCTTTTTCTCGTACATATATCGAGGAATTTCAAAGGATTCGGACATTGCTGACCTCGAGCATAGCATCGTTGTCCCAGAGAGCGTTGTGATGATGTCCGCTGCTTCTGGCTCGTCTGTGGGTATGAGCCAAGGGTGGTGGCTGCGGGGGTAGTCTAACAGGACCAAGGCCACCTATCGGTGCTGGCCTGTGTACCGGACTGTCCAGTTTCTCCCTCGAGAGCTCGTGAAGATTCGGCAGAGATCCCATCTTTTTTGTTTTTTCTTCTCTTCTTCCTCGACCCCTCGGCTTTTTCTATCGCCTATTTCTTATCGTCGCAGATCTTTCGAGGCTACTTTTCCGATGACCTTGACGCTGATCCTCGCTTCCCACTTTCGGGATCACGTCAATGAGAGCAGTGGATACGGATCTTGGCTGCGATTGCCATTGCGCGGAGATGAACGAGATATCGCGACGATTTTGGATCAACGTATATCCCGTCTTTTCTCCCCTCTCTCTCGCGAGAATAGATCGCGTCCTCTGACATACCTTAACAGAAATATACGACTCATCGAAGACGCATGATATAACAATTGTTAGTAATAATAATAAACATAATAATGATAATAATAATAACAAAGTAATAATATTAATAACAATAACAATAACAAAGTAATAATAATATTAACAACCAATAAAAAATAATTTTTCAAAAATGAAAAAAATTGATTACTCTCTATACATTTTTCTTCCAACAGTCGTAAAATCGTTCTTGTCGGATTAAAAACGAGGCGCTCATTACACAATGAAGATAACACGCGAATTCATTCTGCGGGAGCGAGACTTCGTTAAAGCAAACAGAACAAGGTAAGAAGGCGTGCCGATCCGCGTTGTCGATAGCCGCGAAGATTTATAGCTCGACTAATTAGATAAAAAAGAAAAACAAAGAAAAAAAGCAGAAATAAAACACAACAGAAAAAATAGGCACGTTACCCATCAGTGATCGGGATACAGTTTCGCAATGGTCGACGGAGACTGCGAGACAGAGAAAAACCTTGATAAAGAACTTGATTGCGAAGGTCGTAAATCGAACAATCGAAACCGTCGCGGCCAACGTAAACATTTTCCCGCGCGACTTTTCGTCTCGTCGAAAATCCCCGACTTTTCAAATACCGAAAAACCGTTAATATGTGCGCGCGCATACGCACGTGTCAAAACGCGCGAGATTTGAATTTTAATCGGTTCACGATTCTTTTTTCTGTTTCTCGTATCGCCCGCACGTCGAGTTTCGTAACGAAAAGGTCCGCGTCCGTTTCTTCTTGAATTCCACGTATATATCTCTCTCGTTTGGATCGACATAAGTGAATTCAAAAAGCGTCGTAAAACGGGAAAATGCACGAGAGGCTCGCGTGTACGGCATGGTCGTTGACGAGTCGAGCGTGATCCCGGAAGCGAGAATTCACGATAAAACCGCGAGATCTTAACGTTGTTAACGATTAAATATTCGATATGTTGATAAGACGGAAGGGGGTAGGGGGTAGGGGGTTGGAATAAAAAAAACTTACCGCACGTTGGACTATTTCTCGGTGTGAAAACGCGACGGTACTTTACCTCTCGTTTATAGTTTTATTAACATTGACGCGCCTTCTCTGCTCTCTTTCTCCCTCTCTTTTTCTTTTTCTCTCTTGGGCACGCACGTGGCGAAGAACGCAAGGAAAACGCGACTCGGAAGAAATTAACATTTTTGTCACGAACGCTCTCGTCGATAGGACGTAAAAACGAGAACGGTCGAGCCTCTGTAGAAAAAAAAATTGTTGCTCGAGATGGAAGTGATTCATGAAAAAAAAAATAACTAGATAAAGATATAAAAAAAATACAAAAATAAAAAAAATATAAAAAACGCAACAAGAAGAAAATTTATTCCAAGTTTCGCGTTTGCGCTGCAATTTATACCGTATGGCGGGGATCGCGTGTGTAATTCACCGTTTTACGTAAGATATCTTGCGGGTATAGCGGTGTGTCGCGCGGAAACCGGGAAATCTCGCGGGTCGAGTCGCCTACGCTCGCGTCGCATCTTCCCGCGCGGACTGACGAATCCTCTCTCTCTCTCTGTCGCGCGCGTTTGATGATTGAGAAATCGGAGCTGATGTCAGGAATACAAGGAAATATAACGAAATGACGTTACAAATTTATAAATGTTCGATTTTTTCTTTCTATAAGTATTATTTCTGCCGATCCTTTCATTATCTTTGAGAGCTTTTGTCTTTTGCTTATCATATTATTATTAATAATCATATTAATATTTAATTTTATTTATTAGTATTATTATTATTATTGTTTAACATTAATTATGATAACGATAAATTTAAGCTATTTAGTTATTGTTAATAAAAATTTGAAATAAAAAATAAAATAATGAAAAATGGGAGTTAGCTAATAAAAATTGTCGGCGGGTCGACAAACGCAGCGGTTACACAATGGCCGGGTTATACAGAGATAAATCAAGCGACGAGAGAAACAACAAAATGATTAAATCACGAAAATCTGATTGAGTGAAAGACAGTGCCTCTCTCTCTCGCTCTCTCTCTCTCTACCTCTCACATACACCGACGCTGTACGAAATGGAAGCGGAACGTGTTCGGGCAATTCAGCCTCGAGCGACCTCGAACTCGACGACGACCTTCGCGATCAAATGCTCTTTCCTCCTTTCCTTTTGTTTATTTTGTTTCTCTTCTATCATTTAAAAAAAATTTTATTAAAAAAAAAAAAAACCCCATACGCTTCTCTTTCTCGACTCGACGAACGATAGAACATATTATTGCGTATAAATAGAAAGTCGTTCGTATGTCGAATATGACAGAGTAGGTCGAACTAGACGTTCGTTTATCGATTTTAGAGGACGATCGAATCGATAGATCGACAATCGAATGTACGAGCTCGACACTGCGAGACGTTTTGCCTCATCGTTCCGAAATGCGAAGGTCTGGCCCACCCTTTGAATTTTTCGGAACTCGCTAATGTACACTGCAAATATATATATATATATATATATATATATATAGTGCAGATAAATATATATATATATGTATAAAGAGTATAAGAGGCCCGGGGCTGCTGCGCTACCTTGACTCTAGCGAACGCTCGAGGTCTGACCGGACACGGCCGTTTCCACTTCCCCTTGCATATCCCATGTTTCGTCTTCGCTCGGCCCTCGTATATCGCCCAGAAACAAAAATATTACGGGCTCCTCGTAAGAACGTTACGATAAATATTTCACGTACTCGCCGGCTATCCGATCTACGTGCTCGAGATATTTTTTTACCTTTCTATTTCTTTATTATCGCGTAAATTTGATCGTTTTTAATATCGAGGGGGAAACAAAATTACGAGCTGGATATTAAATAAAAAATAATATTCTTGGCTCGGAGTGAAAATACGGAATAAATGTTACGTAAATAAAGGAACGACGATTCGATTTTATTTTCGTAAAAAAATTCAGGTCGTTGCGAATTTTTATAAAAAATTATGAGAATTTTAAAATTTTCTAAGTATTCAACTTTTTCTATTCATTTTTTTATTTTATCTTTTATTTTCAATACGTTGGAATTTATTTGAATTGAATTTTTAAATAATTTATGAGGACAGTCTTCATGGTCGAAAAAAAATTGAAAAAGAAAGAAAACAAAAGGTGAAAAAGGATATTTCGAGTCTCGTCGGTTCGATGCGAGATGGACAATGTACTCGAGTGAAATTCCAGAGAGCGAGGCTCTCGGAAAATGGAGTCAAAATATATAGTTATCGCGGCTTTTTGGGGCGGGTCTTACGTTCTGAAATTACAGCCTACGATTGTCGAGAGTACGAGGGAAACGTGGGGTAAAAGCCACGGGAAAGAGACTCACTCGCTCAAGGGTTGATATTTCTCCCCCTTTCGTCACGATCGAGCGAACGATATCGCTCGAGCCCGCGAAATTGAAGACAAACTGTCCGTTACCACCGAGTACCATGCGAGACGCATATCTCTAATAAATATGACAAAAATTACAAATTAAAAAATAAAAATAAAATTTTCATAAAAAAAAATTTCAAATTTTAAAAAGAACAAAAAATATCTAATTCATTCTCGAGTAACGAATAATTCATAAATAAATATCGGATAACGTTGAATACAGTCTAAAAATCAAGATTATATTATACGTCGTTAATTATTTTTCACAAATTTCTCGAATCAATGAACTCGGAGATAATTTTGTAAAATAAAAAAATTCAAAAATAAAAATCGTTTATCAGCGGACGATGTATCGAGTTCGTAAATCTCATGGTATATTTATATCTAGTTGTGTACGATATTTACGCATCGTGTCTTTATTGCGTGAATAATTGAGTGTAACGAAACGAGTAGTAACGTGGGTGCAGCCTTTCGAAGGCGAGCGAGTCGTTGGTTACCGATACTTCGGTGCTTCGGAATAATATTATAATATTAAAGCCGCCGTATAATAACGCACGCCCGATACACTCTTTGTCATGTTGTAACGAGCCTCTCGCCGTAGAAACGGTCTCCCTAACCACCTATTAAATCTTTGATTTGGGCCCTTTACCTAAAATTTACGAAATCGTTAATTACTCTCGTTATTTTTTAATCCAGCCGATATACGAATAAAACTAAATGTAATTTTCCAAAAATTACATTGATTTTTTTCTAATAATAATAGTAATAAGAATAACAATATTATTATTGTTATTATTAATAATAATAATAATCAATAAATAAATAAAAACTTAATAAAATGTAAATAATTTCGAAATATAAAAAAAAATTGATATTTTATTTTTAAAAAAATAATTAACGAAAGAAATTGTTACGAAAAAAATTGGAAGCGTATCCAGGAGATCGGAAACAAGTTACAAGAGGACACGAGACGAGTGACAATTTTACCGTCCATCTAGACGACAAACACACTTACCCAATCGCCACTCGAACGAGATGAGAGTAATAAAAATCGTTCCTCGCGAGAGAATCAACGTTAACGACTACATCTGTCCGAGCACGATCGTTCGAGCCAATCTTCCGCCTGCGATACTCGATTAACGCGCGCACCTCGATCGAATTAATTATTTACGGACGATACATAATCGTAATCTTAATTACGCAATAATTCGTAATCACGTTCGAACGTGAAAAACAAAATACAAAAAATAAAAATGAAATATTAAAAAATTCACTCGATGCGATTTCGATCGATTCGACGACGAGGCGCGATTAAAAAAAATATTAATTCGTCGAAGATATAATTACCGTCAGCGTGTTCCGTATTGCAGTGTCCCGGGGTTACGTGTTGCTTCCCTCGAAAATTCACCCCTCGGAATTCGACGATTTTTTTTTTATCATTTTTCACTTTGATACTTTCTCTCTCTCTCTCGCTCTCTCTCTCTCTCTCTCAGTTCACAAAATAACGAGAAATCACTCGACCAAAAAATTACATTGTTCGTTGAAGTAATAATCGTTAATCTGTAAATAATAAAACGCGATCGATCGAAGAAATAAAATATAGAAAAAAAAAATAACAAAAATTTCACTGGCACTCGTTGAATTTCTCGTGTAATTAGCGACGACGCGCGAGTGTCGAGAAAAGACTGCGCGGTCTTGTTTACGTTCTACGTAAAACGCGAAGAGTCACGATTTTCGTTTTTCTTTTTAAATATTTTTTCTTGAAAATTTCACTCGTCGTCACTTCGCGAACAGATCGTTAGAAAAACAAAGAAAAAAAAAAACAAAAAACGAAAACGCTCTCTTTCGTTCTTTGCGTCTTTCGGTCCTCGAGTTGCTCGTGCAACGACACCGAGAGAAAAACGTCGCGTTACCGCGAGATAAAGAGTCACAGGGCTCGAGGGTCGCGAGACGAGAAGAATCAAGAAGAGATTGTTTTTTTTTCTTCTTCTTTTTTCAATTTTCCACCGAGACAAACGCGCTTCTCCCTCGCCAAATAAATTTTTGGTTGTTACTCGTTTTTTTTTTCTTTTTTTTTGGTTCCTGTTATTTCTCGATCGTCGACGTGACGAAATCGAGACGTAGAACTTCGCGTCGAGTTTGACAATTATTTCTACTTATCGAAACGGGGGTTCGCATCCATCTGGGACGAAGGAGCAAGACTATCGTCGGTGGTGTGGTTCGCCGTGTGTGCGATGATTCTGGGCAACGCGAGACGGAGACCGACTCCTCCTCGTTCAACGCGCACGAACCCGGTCGATAGCTGGGAGAGTGCGTACAACTTTCCGCGATGCTGTGCTTTTCTCTCTCTCCCTCTCTCTCTCTCTCTCTCTCTCTCTTTCTATGTCTATCTATCTCTTTATCTGTCTCTCTCTCTCTTTCTCTCATACACTTTCGTCGTCCGACGTTATCGTAAGGCTTCGTTCACAATTTTCAAAATTTTCCGATGTACATGCCTTCGTCCTGCGGTTCTCGCAGGAGAACAAACAATGGCTGTAAATATTTGAAAATCCTTAAATATTTTTGAATAATGATATTAACAATAATAACGGATTATTGTTATAATTTAATATTACAAAAAAATCAATTTTTTTACAAATTTATGAAATTTTCAAAATTTTTTTTTTTTTTCTAATAATTATGGTATTAATAATAAAAATATATTATTGCCATTATTGTTATTATTAGAATCAGAGTTTTTATTTAGAATTATTTCTACTTTGAACAACATTTCATTGGAATTTCAATTTAGAATTTTTGTTGTTATTGTTATTTGATTTTTGTTATTAATCTTTGTTATTAATCAAAAATCCAATAGAGGTTTTTTTAAATTCATTTTATTTTTTCCTAAATAAACGAAGAGGTTCACGAGAACCCGGAAAACGTTTCGTTCATCGAGCACGCTTCTTGTTTTTTGTCTGCCGAGACAGTGATAGCGTCGAATCTTTTAACGAGACGTAATTTTTGTTTTTTCCTTGGTAAAAGTCGATGGATCATAGCGAAAAATGGACGATGATCATTAAACGTAAATTCGTCGTATCGTTCGTTCAGCGTGAAACTAGAACTTCGACGGAAGTTGAGAAAAAAAAAAGAAAAAAGAAAACGCACAGGTGATTATCGACGGTGGTTCACGCACCGTTTGATTTATCAACGCGACTTCCCGGTGACGCTAATTGTTTCCTTAATAGGATTTTATTCCTTGCCCACCTTGCGATATGACTTCGCGAATTACATATACGAATTCTTGAAAAACCTTGGAGGGTAAAAGAATTTTAAAAAAATAACGAGCAGCAATAAATCAATATAAATAAATAAGGTGAATTTATTGACGTGCGTAGGATAGAAAAATAATATTCAATGTTCTTCCGGACGATGTATGATGTGCGTCGATCGACGATACCGCCTCGTACCCGAGTAACCTCATTACAAATTATACGCGCGATAATAAACGATCTGGTCTCGAAGTTATTCGATTCCTCTTTTTTTTTTTTGTTTTTTTTCCCCTCGTCGATTCTTTCACCAACGTAACGTGATATCGGAGCTTTACAATATCGTCGGGGTTCGACGTATCTATCGTTGAAAAAAATTGATACCTCGCATTAAAAAAAGTAATTTTGTAAAAAAATTTTTAATATAATTTTTTTTTTTACGTTAAAAAACATAAAACAATTCTTTTTCTATTTTTTCGTAGAACTTATCGAATTTTTGAGACAAAGATATAAGTTCGCGATTAGTGTGGAAGAGAAACGATATGAAAGGCAAAAAAAATGGAGAAATTCAATTTAAAAAAATCGGAATCAAAAAAGGCATTTTGTTAAAACGAGTGTAACTTTGTTTTCCGATCGTTCAACAAGCTTAAAAGCTTCGGAACTATCCGCTTTTTATCCAGCTAAGATTGTTCGCCAAAGACTCAAAAAAAAAAAACGCCCAAACTCGAACTATAAATCATCGAAAACTTTTTCTACCCCTATCGCGATTACTTCAAGGACGTTCAAACTTCGCTCTACAAAAATCCACTTTAAAATCTCAATCTCAATCGCCTTGTAACTGTACAAATAATTTCAAAAAATCTAAATCTGTCGTAAAATCTAAAATCTTTAATCTCCCCAATCATACACAAATAAATAATATTTGATAAAAAGAAAACAAAAAAACAAAGTCGAGAAAATTTTCATCCCTTCTCTTATCAAACCGATCGTATCGACAATATCAGCTTGTAGGACGCTCGTGACCCTGAAACTCACGAAGATCGAGAGTAATCCGGTGGAGATTCTCCCACCATTCTCGTGAAACGATCCAGAGACACGAGAACCGCGAGAACCTCCACGCACAGTGTCTGATACATACTGTCTATTACTACTACTGTTACTATATATATATATATATCGTAGTAATGTATACAATACAGAGAATACAGGTCTCTCTCGTGCGGTGTATATCCCCTTCCTCTTGACGTTAGCCACGGTGAGTTTGTCGGCGCGGTGGCTGAGGAAGGTCTGATCCTTGGAACTTTCTTATAAATGAAGGTTCGACGAGGTCTCGAGTTTCATTTTATTCACCATCCCTCGACAACGGAGGGTTCGCCGCGCGCTCGTCGTCGTCGGTGTTAGTCCCCGTCTGTTGTACGTACGTTGCGGATGCGACTTACGTACGAGCGCGCCTCGTCACGGTTTTCTGCCCCTTGCGGCGTTAAAAATTTTACGCTCCTTCTCCCTATTCGCGATAAATTTACGGGTTCAACTCCTCAACCCCCTCGTATCCCGTACGAACCCTCGATCCTAAACCACAGTGGCGTCATCCCTCGGGACACTTGAAAGATACATGCGCGGGGAAAAAAAACAGAGATAAAAAAAGGGAAACAACGACGTACGCGAAAATAAGTGTTCGCGGGAATAAATATTGAAAAAGCGTTAGATACGCTGCGATTCGAGTTTGACGATATCGACGATAGTACGAGATTATCACGAGGATTTCGATCCTGGACTCTCTTGGACCGAGTTGGAGAATTCAAAGAAGTGAGTAATTTTCATCAATAATTTTCTCTTTTTTTTTTAATTCAATTTATATTAATTTGGTCTAAATGTTATACAATAATAATAATAATAATAATAATAATGGATTAAAATTGAAAAGAACAATGTCGGATTAAAGGTAAACAAAGAATGTTTATTTAAAAAAGTAATTTGCGACTAAATATTATAAATTGTGATGGGTGATGAAATTAATTTGTTAACGAACACGATTTGAATCAAGGATGATTAATTTTTTGAGAAAGGGTATTTTTTTTAGTTCCGTAAAATGTCAGGGGTTAACCCGCAGGGGTGGTTCTCGTACGGAACAATCGTCGGCCGATTTTTTATCTCTTCGTACGCGATACGTTACCCTGGCTTGAAAATTGTGAAAGTGCTCTGTGTTGAAACAATTGCATTCTTATCTCGTTACATGCGTGTATACATAAGTCTATGTACATATATATATATGTATATTGTATATGTATAGTGGAAGAGACATAAATATAGTTGTAACCAGACCAGTCGAGCCCCTTTATTTCGTTCTTTATCTCTCGCTGCTCGTATCCTGCTGGTCACTTTTTGCCGAGATCCGTTATTCCACGGTCAACGTTTCCTACACGTATCGTACGTTGACGAGAGAGGGAGAGTGAAAGAGAGAAAAAATACAAGAGAGAGAGAGAGAGAGAGACAGAGAAAATCGTCGATTCATGATTCGCAATGAGAATTTCTCGATATCAATTCGCGCGACCTTCGACAAATTGCAGTATCGGAGACAAGCTTATAATTAAAATTTCATATTTCTCTCTGTCTCTGTAAGTGACGTGATTCCCTTATTTTTCATCATTCGTATATAAACACCTGATTTCTCATCTCTCGTATCATTGGACGATCTCTGGTTACATACCGTATTGAAATTAATAAAGAATTATCGTTTTTATCCTGCCCCTCGGCGATCTCGCGTCTGCATTCCATTAAACTTGAATCCAACGATATGAAGAAAAAAAAAGACATACAAAAAAAGAAAAAGTAAATAAAAAAAAATATATAAAAACGACAAATGCAAAATAAATTTTGCATTGAGTGTAATAAACGTTTTCAAAATCTCGAGGAGATCGAGATATCGTTCTGATAACGAGCCTTTGCCGGAATAAAAACGTCCTTCGTTTAATTATTTTACTTTTGCAATTCCGGCTACTCGAACGGTGAATGTCTATTTTCGTCGTCTCGTTTTTCTCAATCGACGAGAATGTAAACGTCAATAGTCGACTATGTATATCGCGATCGCTTGATGAATTCACACTTTATGGGAAATAAATTGGAGATTAAAAATTGTATAATTTTATACGAACACACACACATAAACACACACAGACATGAGTCCATATAAAAGTACTTATACAATTTTCAATCTCCAATTCATTTCCTATAAAGTGTCGCAATTATTTCTGGAATTATCACTTTATGTGACATAAATTGTAAATAGTACATTGCTATATATATAGATAAATGCAATATTTTTAATTTATTTCACATAAAACGAAAATTCCAAGAATGATCTTGACCACCAATTGCACTATCGTTTTATGTCGGATTAACGAGGGAAACAATTTTTGAAAACGTATGAAAAATAATTTTACACGAGCGTGGAATCGGTAGCGACTCGTTGATCAGAGAGTTAAGGGGGAAGCGGTACTTTTTGAACAATGAGCGACAATTAAAGCGGTCGCGTGGACGCTTCGATGTCTATTAGTCGACGCGACTATCATGAGAGAGTTAATCGTCAACAAGACGCGTTCTCATAGTCCCTTCTATAAGCACATATAATATATATATGTACATGTGCTTATGCAGTGACAGAGAGTAGATCGAGGCTGACTCGCCTTTGTCAAGAAGAAAAAAAAAACAAGAATACGAAGTGGAGTGTAATCACAACGAGATCCTTCGACATTTTTGCACGATTCTCCAATTACGACCTTTCTCGTTTAATTGCATAATTATCAGGCTCGAAATTAGTCATTTTTCAAATTCTTTACGTACTTAAGTTCGACAAAAATAGTTATATATTTATAGTATTAATAATAATAATTTACAATAAAAAATATTTAAAAAACATGTTATTAGAGATTAAGAAAAATTAATGTTTCATATAATTTTTTATGATTTTAACACTAGGAATACCCGTCAAATTTACGGATAAAGAAAAACACGTATTTTCTGTAAAAAAACAATGATTAATTCACAAATTCCGGAGAAAGGAATCTGTCACGTGATCTATCAATCGTACGTGCTTAAAGCTTTAAATACACTGCGTAGATACCGAAGCGAATACACAAAGCGTTAGGAGCCAAGACTCAGGAACGATCTGCAGTCGTTGAGTTGCGGTGAAAGTGTCAAGACATTTTAGAGAAAAGTTTCATTTATTGTCAGTGGAGACGATCGAGAAGAAATTATTAGATTATTGTGAGTATTAGCAATTATCATTATAAAATTAGGGGTAACAAGTAGCTTTGACTTTATTCTTACCGATTCTTTAGCCATCGTGAATAATTCAAGAAGAGATAGGTACCCAATCGCTAGAAAGAATAGATGGCGAAAATTGTTCAGGTTCAAGTTTAAAAAAGTACCAAAGCGTTGAAATTAAAACGTGAAGATATTTTAGAATTTTTGGATATTAGCGATGAAGAAAATTTGCAAAATTTATATCGTAACAGGGAAAGGATGCGTATTATTTCAGGTTCGGAGTTCGATACCAAAACGAACATTTTTGGCACATCCTAAAATGCGAATGAGATAGAAGTTGAAGATGACGTTTATGTGTGGCGAAAATTGGAAATAGGCAGATCCAGTGGACAGACCACCTGTTTATAGAATATTCAAAGACGTCGCAGAACCAACTGATAATGCGAAATAAAATCTTACGTTAGGTTGTGTAAATAGTGCATTCCAATTGATAATAGACGGAAACATGATGCAAGACATAATAATTTGTATCGGGGTAGAGGCACGTTGTGTTTTGATAAGGCGATGGACAATTTTAGTCGCAGTATTATATTCTATTTTGTAGCAATGAATTAATGAATATAATTGTGATATTCATATGGCGAGGGAAATTTCCATTTCCGTAGCAAAACTACAAAATCTTTTTGGTCGAAAAAAAAAATTTCGACCCTCCTCTAACCCCCAAAGTTGCGAAAGTAAATTACGAATGACGACTATCGATCCCTGCTGAGAGTTCGAATTTTGTTTTCTTTCAAAAAGGCTTCAATTGGAGGTTACGGAATCGGAAATGTCCCTCGCAACACGAATATCGTCATTATAATCTCGATATATTGCAATTTATTAAAATATTCAGTTTTTCGACCTTTTACACCCCTGCGAACACATTTAAACCGTATTTTCGACGATCTGTTAAATAGCCCCAAAAATTTTCAAAGTTATCGGTAACGTCAACCTACCCCCGTTTTACGGTAATGTACAAATAAAAATCGACGAGTGCGAGAATAATCACGAAAAAATTTCGAGTTCGAACTGGCCGAAGAGGTTGTCGCGCGAATATTCAAAAGAATAGAGTCAAGGATTCTCCTTCCATCCATTGGTAATTCAAAACTGCGCAAACGAACCGGCTACCGTAACAAAACAAAAAAACATAGAAATAAAATTATTCGTATAAAAATAAGGAAATATCGACGATCGGTCGAATGTTCAAGGTTTATGAAAAATATAGCAAACGAATTATCCAAGTACGACGACGGGGGCGTAGAAATATTTCCACGTGAAAAATAAACGGAAATAATTATACCGTAAAATGAATATTTCCTCGGGCTCGCGAGATCGGAGCTTACGACCTTTAATTAGTAATAAAGCCGCGAGGCGCTTGATTCTGATTTTAATACCTTCACCTTCGTAACTTATCTCGGGTCTTCTCGGACTGCCCACCGCGTGAGCCAGGGCCTTGGCTCGACTCGCACCTTTCTTCTACCATACACACTTACAAACGCACATGCATACAGTCGATGGGGAGTAAACAAAAAAAAACGTTTGAAAAAAAAAATTAATTCCTTCATGAAGTAAATTAATTCCGAATAAATTTGTATTTCTTCCCCCCCCCCCCCCCCCCTACCCCTCCCCCTCCCCCTCCTCCTTCCAAACCCCTTCCTGCGACAATGCATCAGCTAATGCCGATAACGATCGACAATTTTACATAAAGTGGGAAACGTCGCTACCTCGGTATAATCGACCGCCTGTTTGCAACCAAATCAAATATATAACTATATTTTATATTTTATGTATAAATATATATATATTGTACTGTTATGATATGAATTAAAAACGCTTTTATAATACTTTGCCGTTACGCAAAGCTCCGATTAATGCGCAATCTGATTAAATGCAGGTACGATCACGCAATTGATCCGCCGCGATAGATTAGCTATCTATTTGTCGCGCTAATAGACTTCGAACAGGTTGAATATCGATCTTTGATCAATGGTCGTGATTTGTACCGTTATAGTTGATCCGGTTAGAAGGAAACTGTTTTTTTCTCGTAATTATAAAATCGATAAAAATCCAAAAATCATCGGCACCCGAAAATGAGGGTGATTAAAAAAATTTACTAATCTGCATATTTTAATGAAACTCTGCAATGTAAATTGAATTTGTATGGTCGGGCTTTGGCAAAAATTGAAGTTTAATGGACGAATGCAGAAAAATACATTTGTATTTTTAATCGAAAGAAATAATGACGATAATTAGTCAATTGTTACGACGTAATTATATTGTTGAAACGATTTATGGTGTAAATTCGTGGTTTTAATCCGATTAAAGTATTATTAACGCGATAAAGAGAAATGATAATTTCGAGTTTGGGCGCAGACGCGAATGCGCAGACGCGTATGGTGAAATTAACGTTATTATAATAATTCTCGTTCCGTTTCAACGATTCTGGCTCAAGGTAGCCGAGCGACTATAGGGGAGTTGCGCACGTATGACAGGTCGCTTTTTCCCTACCAGTTGTAATACACGCACGTGTTTTATTCTTCTCTGAAATAAAAACCTTATATACATATATATATGTATATGCGCATAAGTCGAGAACGAGGTGGATCACAATAGCTGCTTTTAAAAAAGAATATCTCCGCGTATTTACTCCGACGACCGTTACATGCCATGTAGATTCTTCGATGACGCATGCAAACGGTGTGCAAGCACGGGTAAACCGAGACTCGCACAAATATGGAGACAATCTCAAGTTCTACGTGGTTTCTGCGAAGCTAATTTCTTACTCGAAGAAGAAGAACAATCTTCTCGCTTCGGTTGAATAAAATAGGAGGATTAAAATCGTCGTAAAAAAATTTTTTTTTAATATATATAAATTACAATAATATCAAAATTTTTATAATTTTTTTTGTGTCATTCTCATACCGCACGATAAAAATATTTCACCCAACCGTCAGCCGTTTGAACTTTCAATGGGGAAAATGTTTCAAAAATTGATAATTTTTCGAGTTTTTTTTTAATTGAAAAAAGTTTTGAAGCCTTTGGGAAATTGATTAGGAAAAATATAGACGAGAGACGAGGGAAAACGCGTTATCTCCGGTATCCTTGCTTATGCCTCGTCGTTATAAAAGAAGAAGAAGAAGAAGAAGAAGAAGAAGAAGAAGAAAAAACACGAGTCATTCGTGTTATTGAATTATGAATAATCGTCCGTGAGTTCAATGGCAAGACCGACTACGTTATTAATCATCTCCTATCGAAGTTCGCGATCGCTGCGAATGTAATTTACGAACGAAATTGGCACGAGACACGCGAGATCTCGACATCGCGTATAACGAAACCAAAGTTTCGGCCCAAAAGTGGGACGGGACGAGTCATTAGCGAAAATTAAATTGATTATGATGGTCGCGCGAGCGACCGTGTGATACGCGTGGGATCGTGGAAAAATCAACGCTGATGATTTAATCGAGTCATTTGTATGTATGTGTGGGTGCGCGTATGTGTGTGCCGTATCGAGGACGGTAATGACTATTCCCCTATTTAACGGACTACCGGTATTACTCATTGTACGTATATTCGATAATGAACGATCAATTACGCGCTTAATAAAACCACGCGATACATCAATTCCGGTTTTTTATCGTTCGCAGCGATTGAGTCATCAAAAATGATTTTTTTTTCTAAAAACTTCGTTGTTCGATTAAATTTTTATGCGAGAGATCGATAAAGATAAAGATTGATTAAAAAATATTTAAAAATCTGATGTTTTGCATATTTTTCATTTCTCGAAACTAAAAGAAAGTTGGATTATTTGTGTTTAATTTAATAAAAAATTGGATTTCGCTTTTACCAAAGAAGTGCACCGAATGACGTGGCTAGGAACTAGTGATTTCACACCTGGATGAGATCAGTCAATGAATCGGTTAATTTAGTAATCGCGAATTTCCGAGAATTGTAATCGATAATCTTGGAAAATTGAAGTCTCGTTAACGAGCGTACTTCTCTGTCGTGCGATCGTTATGCTAACTAAAAAAAAATATATATACAGATATATGTCAGAAAAAAAACAGAAACGGGAAAAATCGTCGAGATAATTATCGAGTATCGGATTCTCGGGAATTGCGGTTTTATTTTAACGGAACGCGAGGCAGTATTATTCATGAATAATTTAGATGATCTCTTGATCCTCGGGACGATACTTCCTCGAAGCTTCTGATCTAAATAGAAAAATTATCTTGAACAAAGCAAAATTAATGAATTTCTAGTCATACTCATAAATTATTAATGACGAATATATGTCCGTTTTTTATCAGATTTTCGTTTTAAAAACAATAATAATTAGATAATATTATTTATGTATCGAATAAAATCTCAATGCGTCAATCAATCATTTCGCCTCTCTATTATTTCTGTCATTAATTATATCAATTAATTTAATTAATTCGATGTTAATAGCACTCCCTATTTATTGTGCAATGCGCGAAAACGAAGCACGAATTTTTCCTGAAAAGATCGATTATCATCGTAAGTCAATAATCGATCCTAATCGATAAATATCGATCGATAACGATCTTTTAATATCGCGCTAACTTGGCAAAAACTAGAAGCGTTATTACGTTATTAAAATCGAGAGCTCAAGGTGCGCCGAATAATTGCGAGGAATAATGTATAAAAAAAGTTTACGATTTTCTCGCCTCGTTGGCAAAGTGCGGGTATTCGAGTTTTTTGTTACGAATAAAAATGTCACACGCCCCCACGCTCTTGACATTCGACGCACTTCCATCCGATATCTCACGAGTGACACGGTCACCTCTCGTCGTCTCTCTCGCAACTTTGACGCAATTCCTCTTTACGCAATGTAATTACGACAATTACACTTCCTCGATACTCCTGCATTGTGTATCCCGCAAGATTACACGGAGATATCCCATTATCCTTCCCGATACTACAAAGTCATCGAACAAGCACGAATTATTCATAAAACAGTAGACACAGGGTTTCGATGAATAAACGATGAGTAATGACTGTATCTCGTTCGTCTTTTTTTCTTTTTTTAAATTCTCGTTCGTTTTTTCTTTACTTTTGTATTTCTTTTTTTTTAATTGCATTTAAATTCGCAAAGTCGCGACCGTACGTCGGATCGTAAATCACCGTGATTTGTCGTTACACGTAACGGATCCGTTAAATTGCAACGGCGATCGGGTTTTGTGCGAGAGAAGTGGAATAAGAAAATCTCGCGAATTAATCGACGATTCAACCGGAGTGGAATCCTATTGAAAATTCCTCGCTGAGATGTAACGTCGATGATGCGTCGATTTTATCGTATCGCGCTTGGTCAATCTTCGCCGAGCGATTTTTTTTCGTACGAAAAAAGAAAAATACGCGGTTGCGTCGTGAAATCGATTTTTAGACGGTGGTCGATAATCGAATTACGTATCGATAATCGAATTACGTGTCGACAATCGATTATCGAATTTAGTGTCGATAATCGATAATCGAATTACGCGTCGACAATCGATTATCGAATTTAGTATCGATAATCGATAATCGAATTACGTATCGATTATCGAAGGCGAATAATAATAAATCTTCGCTGAAGTAGGTAAAAAAATACTATTATTTAACCAAACGACCGTAGGAATTATCGCGTGTACTCATGGATTACTCGTTAACGATCCAAGTGTCAGGACAAAGGAAATGTTAAAAAAAACAGAACGATCGTAACTCACTCGGATGTGCGCACGTATTTAGTCTTGGACAACGATAAAAAAAAACAAGAAAAAAACGCACGAAACAACACATTTTACACTGTTTATAGAGCGATAAAACCCGGCGATTGTTAAACACTCAATTTGCATTTGGCGCGCGCGTACGGGCGAATATGAGACAATCGCGAGCAAAGTAATAAGTCACGATGCGAAGTAAGAGAATAAGGAGATTGAAAGAAACAAAAAACTATCGAGTATGAGAATAAAAGATCCGCGAACGGCAACGCGATTTTTCATAGATCAATATCTACGATCGCGAATATACAAATCGCGTCCTTCCGTTTTTGCCATTCTACGATATTTTAATTTTTTTTTTCAAATAAAAATGAAACCCGTCTTTTTATTTTCTCTATCTCGGTCGAGATTGTTCAACGATGACAATGCGCTTTGTCTCGATCAAAGTCGGGCGCTTATTTTTAATGCCAATAATGTTTGTCAACGGGAAGAAGTGAAAGGTACATCGAGCGATTGAACAGGCAGGCGTGTCCACGAGCCTTGAAATCGCGGAATAATCCGGCGCGTGGCGATCGACGAGGATGTTACCATAAAAATGTGTTTTTGTTTTTCATGATTTATTCGTGACGCTTATTTTATTTTGTTTCTTTTCTTCCATTTCAGACAAACATGTTCAGCAACGTGGTGCAAAAGTTAAAATTTCTTTACAAACCTTATGCCCTGGCGGTTGTATCGCTGGGCTATGTCCTCGGTGAACTTGGTCATTACATGATCGGTAAGTTTGATTGATAAGTCAATAAAAATAATATGGCGATCGAAACATCGATGAGAATTAAAAAGAAAAGAAAATGTTCATAAGACATTATGTAATTTAATAGATAAGAATTTTCGTAATTACAATTTTATAGTCGATTAATATTTCCTTGGTTTATCGATGAAATCTGATCGATTTTGATCGATCGATTAATCAAGATTTGGATTAATTTCAAAATTTTATTTATCAACAGGTGTAACGAGTAAAGCGACGGCCGAGGATCTTCACTACGGTGATATTTCCTGTCAGCTGAATACGACGGATTTTCCTCTCATAGCTCTGCCCGTTCAGTGCGAATCGGCAAACAATTCGGACTAGTGAGTAAACGAACAATCGGCAAACACGTAACGTTAGAAGGACCTCGAGAATCGTAGTTAAATTTTCAAAGAGCGTTCGACGTTTGAGGAATTATTTACGATACGACCTATAATTCGTAGGATTGTTTGTCGAGAAAAAAAAAGTTTCAATGGACAAAAAAATAACTCAACGACGGGAAAAAATCGTTGCTTGGCCGATGGCGCGTGAAGCGCAGCGATGAATAAGACCGCGATCGAAAAATAACGAGTAAACACTCGATGGACCATGCACAATTGTATAACGCTTCACGACCTTGGGTTTCCTCGCTACTTAATCAAATTACTTCCTGGAATAGCAATCGCGTATATCAAATATTTCATTCGCACTTTATTCCTATTTTTATTTCTATTCCTACTGTTATTTCTATTTGTGTCGTGTTTCGTTCGTCGTTTACAATATTTTGTTATTATTTTCAAACAGCTAGAGTCTGGAAGAGAATGGTGATCGATGATACGAGAAAATTTTATTCATTTTCTCAATTCTATCGATTTTATTAATTTGATCAATTTTATTTATTTCGTCAATTTCATTAATTTTATGAATGGTTAAAATATTTATATCAATTTTTTCGTCCTTGTTTATATTCATAGTTGCCAGACACTGGAATTAAATGGAACTCGTTACTGCGAGTGGAATTACAACGGTCTGGGTCTGGATTATCAAATACTTGCTGGACCAAGTTTCATAGCGGTATTCACCGTGGTCGGCGTACTGTTGGGCATAGCAGCTGATCGATACAACAGGTGAGCGTTCGTCTTGGCCGAAGTATACTCGCGAATTGTTCATAATAATCCCCGAGCACGTACATACGTGGGTACGAGCCCCTGGGAAATGTTTGCCCGCTGTACACCGCTGTTGCGAGAGTTTCTCCCGACGGTAAGCTCGACCCTGCGGACTTACCAACGTCGAGCACGTGCGCGCGTCGTATTGCCTAGCTAACGGCGCTGCGGCGAGTACTTTTTACGTGTATCGTTATGATTTTATTATCGAAGATCGAAGACGAGTGTACACTCAAGACCGTAAAATAATTTTTCATCTCTCTCCTATTTTATCGCCATTATTTTTATTTTTATTTTTATCTGTTGTTATTGTTGTTTTTATTTTTTAAGAGTCAAACTATTGGCGATATGCACCGTCGTCTTCAGCATTGCGATTATTTTGATGGGTTCGGTGAAGGAATACTGGCAACTCGTTATTCTACGAATGCTTCTCGCTGCTGGGTGAGTTACGAGACGATTTTTTTTTCTTTTTTTTCGATTTTATTATTATAGTTTTTTTTCTTCTTTTTTTTGTCTTACCTCGATGATTCGACTTTATCGAAAGTTGCTACGATTTTGTCCTAGATCGTGAATGCGATTAAGAAAAACGTCTCTCGACGACGATTAAACGACGATTTCGTAGCTTCGTAAATGAGTCGCTGTTCGTTCGTTTATTTTCATTCGACGCCCCTCGAACGCATCTCGCGTTGATTTTCATTCGTTCGAAAAACAAATTCTCGAATGTTTTTCCTTTATGTGCTAGAAAGTCGTTCCATTTTTCTTTTTCATTTTGCTTTTTCACGAGAGTCGTAAATTCGGTGTGTTTTATTCATTGTTTAGTTTTTTTCGTTCACGTTGAAAAATAAACTTGCGAAAAAAGTTTGTTTTTTTCGGTTTTTGTGAAAAATCGTTCGCGCTCGATTTATCGGGCCAGCGAGTCGGAGGATTAAGTTCGTGAATCGAAAAATTGGACGCACATTGATATTCGTTGCACCATGTGGTGCACATTGTTTTCGTTTTTTTTTACTTTTTGTGTCATTTGAGAAGTAAATTTATGGAAATTGGCGCAAAAATTTAATGGTGATTTATGAAATTTATTGATCGTACGTCCAACAGAGAAGCAGGATGCAATCCCCTTGCCACTGGTCTACTGTCCGACTGGTTCGCCGAGGAACAACGTGGCCTCGTAATGTCGATATTCAATTGGGGCATATACGGTGGCTACGGTATCGCGTTTCCAATCGGTAGATACGTACCGTTAATGAACGCCTGGGACCTGGTACGTTATATATACACATATGTGACAACCGGCCGAAATTCTACATTAGCGCGATCAAATATTTCAATAAAATCATTTATTTCAAAGTATTTACAAAATTTCTTTTTTGTCTTTTTTAAAGAAGAATAAATTATTCCGAGTTAAATCTCAGACGTTCATCATTCAATTATTAACTCTATGGAGTTGTAAAAATAATGAAAATTATTTTATGTTTATTTTTTATTTAGTTTTCTTGCATTTTAATAATTTTTTCGTTTCGCGTAATATTTCGTTAATTATTGCACTGATAATATATATTTTGAACCTCGAATTCGAATATTTTTTGCTACTTTTTAAAATATTTTTCATTTTATCATTTTTTTTGCAGGGATGGAGAGTTTGTTATTACGGTGCCGGTATCGTTGGTTTGATAATTGCTTGTCTGACGGCGTTCACGCTTACCGAGCCGGCGAGAAAATCCATTGGTGAGGAAGAGACCGGAAAGGATGGAAAGAAAATTCCCCTTTGGAAAGTAATACTTCAACCGCGCATAATACTATTGTGTCTCGCTGCCAGTATTAGACATTGCGGTGAGTAACGATATTTATGAGAATTTGAGACCGATGGCAATTAAAAAAAATATCAATTTTCTTTTTTTTTTCTCAAAAATAACATTACAATTTTTTTGTCTTTTTTTTGTTCTCTTCGATTCATCAGGTGGAATGTGCTTCGCTTACAACTGCGATTTGTACTACAGAGATTACTTTCCCGATTACGATCTCGGCTGGTGGCTCTTCGCGGTGACGATAGTCGTTGGCAGCATCGGCGTCGTCGTCGGTGGCGTGATAAGCGACAAATTCGTCGCGAAAATGGGAATAAGATCGCGAGTCGCGGTACTCGCTATCAGCCAGCTCGTCGCAACACCCTTTGCCTTTGGCTCTATCTACTTCGGTCCTCTATGGGCAATGATCACTCTTGGAATTTCATATTTCTTCGGTGAGGAAATCAAAATTTATTTTTATATCAAAAATTAATCTTCCTTTTTTATTACGAATTACGACGATTGAATTTTCTTCTAATTTTCAATTAGACACGAAAATCGATTTCCTTCTTTTCAATAATATCAGCAATATTGATAATAGATAAAGTCGATAAAATTTTTAAAAAATTTATAATTTGAGAAATTTATAATTTTGTTTTTTATGGTTTAAATTCACAGCTGAAATGTGGTTCGGGATAGTATTCGCGATCGTGGTGGAGATCGTCCCGGTGAGCATGAGATCGACGACAGTTGGAATTTTTCTTTTCGTGATGAACAACATTGGTGGTAATTTGCCAATTCTCGTCGAGCCAACGAGACAAGTGATCGGTTTTAGGGAAAGTCTGTACATATACTATGCTGGATTTTACGGTATAAGTGAGTATCAAAAATATTCTCTACATATGGGAAAAACCGAAAAAAAAATCAGAAAATCTAAAAAAAAAATTGAAAAAAATATAAAAAAATCTAAAAAAATTTGAAAATTCTTTTTAAAAATGTAAAAATAATTAGAGATGTCAAGAAATTCGAAATTGATCGTTCGACTTCCAAGGTCCTTGCCGACGCTTTGTCAACCCGAGCCGAAGAGGGTGAAAGGAAAAGTGAAAATAAACAATCTCCTCGCCCCTAGACCCTGGCTCGTCGAGTAAAAAAAAAGAAAAATGTTCTCGAACGTCTCTTTTCGTGTTCGCAGGTTCCTTCATGTTTCTCTTCACGATGTTCCTCATGGGGGGTCCTGAGAAGGATCCGAAAAAGAATCTCGAGAATGGACACGACAATAGGACATTTACCGACGAGGATGGTCGTTCAGCGACCCTGGAACTCCCGAGACTTCCAGCGAGGCCTCACAATTACGAGAACTCCAGGCTATAAATTTTTCTCACCGATTAGGAATAGAGTCGAGAGAGAAAAGAAAATCACGGGATAAATAAGAATGCGAAGGGGGAGAAAAAATAGTCCAAAGAGTACGTAGTCGACGCGAAAGTGTTGGAAAATGGTTTGTTTTTTTCTCAACGTCGAATTAGGCAACGAGAAAATAGAAAAAAACAAGGAAAAAAACGTTAAAACGAGACGAAAATTTTAACGATTCCCCCGCTTAGCCCGTAAGTACTTAATTTTCTTGGAAATACGAGAATATAACGTTTAGTCCACGAATCGACAAGGACTTTTTAATTTTTTTAAAATTAAAACGACAAAAATTGATCAATGTCTGAAATTAATGCGAGACAACAAAAAAAACGATTATTTATCCGAGTGTCGAAGATCGAGATAAAAATAATGTGTATATTTAACGTAGAAAATATAATAAATTATTGGTCGTCTCGTGACTGCCGTTCATTTTTGCGGGAGCCACCAAAAAAATCGCATTTTCGCTTACGAAATATTCGAAGAAAAACAAAAATTATTATTTCATAAGGACACTCGTGCGCTATAATTTGTACGATTCTGGCTCGAGGATCGTCGACTCTCGTTACGCTCAAATTTTGAAAATTGTCATTGACCATTTTTTAGTGCTATTTAAAATTGCAAATAGAACAGAAAAAAAACTAAATAAGAGCGTACGCGAATGGCGAAGTCACGAAGCTGTGCCAATCTCCGCCTTCGACTCGTGTAATTACGTATAGTGATACGAGAAGCTGTAAATAAAAATCTAAGAAAAATTGTACAAAGAGTTCGAAAATAAATTGCAAAAAAAAATACAAAATCAAAAAAAATCGTCGAACAATTTGTTTTTTCGATCATTTTCGATTCGTGATTTTTGCCACGATATACGTCGAGATGGAAGACGACGGGGTCTACGCGAGAGGAACCAACGTCAACGTTGCATTAGCAATGTTTTAAAATAAACTCGAATATTTTTTGTTTCACTCGCAAGACCAACGAGAGCGTTTGGATTGTTTTTCTTTTTTTTTCTACAAATAATGAAAAGTCATCCGAGGGTGGGTGAAGTTTTCGAGGTGGTCGAGGTGGAAGAGAGTTTTGCTCGTAAAATGTGTAAAACAAAGATTTTCTTAGGGATGCGAGGAAGAGAGTTAGTGAGAGAGTGAGGGAGTGGGCGAGGAGGAAGATGGGAGACAGAATCGTACGCAGATGTTGGCGAAAAGCCAAAGTGGCTCGCTCGCTCATTTTCTCATTTTAATCATTTTGCTAGAGAGAGAGGGAGACCGAAGATCCAACGATTTTTGTTTCTATCTTCCGCCGTTTTTGTATGTTTTTTTTATCCAAACTCTCACAAGTCACGTTGGCTATCGGCCAAATTTTCCTCCTCGGTTTGCCAAAAAAACGAGTAATTCGCGATTTTGCAAGTTTCCTCGTGAGAGACAGTTACGGATCTTGTCCATTATAAGGTTCCTATAAATGTCGAGAAATCAACGAAAAATGAAACGAAAAGCAAAAAAAATATAAACAAAAGAAAAAAATAATAATAAACGTGAGAATAAAGCGAGGATAAAAATCGTTAAAAAATAAACGTGAAAATAAATAAATAAAATAATGTAAAAGAGTCGGCCCGCTCATTCAACGATTGTTATTATTATTATGAGGAAGCGCCCGATTGAAATTTTGCTTCCTACTTCCCAACTGCGAGTTGAAGGAACTTCGTTCGGTCTGTCGACACTCGCATTTGTTCGCTGGAAGAAGAAAAGAATGAAAGAAAAAAAAGGGGAGAAAAAAAACCAACGAACAATTCCTTCTCCTTTGTTCGAGTTTTTCCGGATGAAAATTTTTTCATCTCGTTCTCTTTCCATTTTTCTCTTTCTCCGGCGGAAATGGAAAAAGGGGGGAGGCAACGGGGAAGAAAAATAAATCGACGGGGATGAGCTCGCTGTTGGATTCTCATTGGGACACGTCTAGGTCAGCAAAAATAGAAAGAGGAACGGAATAAATCGCGTTCTCTGCTCGTCGTCGTCCAAACCGAGCGGATAAGAGCGTGAAATTCGAGCTATTGTGCGTTAAGAAAGGGGAAAAAAATATAAAAAAAGAAGAAAAAAATCCCCAAGAAAAATAAAAAACGATGAAAACGGGAGACCGTTGGTTTTTCTCGCACGATCCGCCTCCTCGTTACAGGACAGTGACAGTAGAGACTGTCCCAGAAACCTCGTTATATCGATTTAATTTTAAACCTAGATTGGAAAAATCTCCGTCGAAAATAATTAAAAAAATACTCTCGGTTTTTATTTTTATCATTTATTCATTATTTTTCAGTTTTTTTTTCTTTTTTCTTTTATTTGGTTGACAATTTCATCGACGATGCAGTTCGCACAAGTTAATCGAGACGAGAACGACCGAATATATATCGCGAAAAAATCTCGGTCGATATCGGGCGTCGTTATCACATGGTTAAGATTGATCCGCGCGGTTACAGTCGGAGCCGACGCGGATCGAAGTAAAAAAATTGTTATACAATTGTACAGACGCAGGGTAGAGGGAGCAGAGGGATAGAGGGAGGAAGGAGCGTTAAAACGAAAATTCGCAATACTCGTAAAAAATATTGCAAACGTCTACTTAAGTTCTGGATTTTCGTCAATTATTATTATTATTATTATTATTAATATTATATTTTTTGTTTTACGAGTATAAGTCGACGATACCATGATACGAGTTTGCGACTTTCAATTTTTGCTTTTGTTTTTTGTTTTTCTTTTTAAATATTACGCATATTTAGATTTATATATATATATATGTAGATATATATATATATATATATACAGATTATTTAATATAAATAAAACGGAGACATTTGTAATGTACAAAATATAAATTTGTTTGTTGTTGTCGTTTTTTTTTTTTTTTTTTTTTTTTTTGGAAGATACAGGGTCGTATAAATATATATATATGTATGTAGATAGATAGATATATATGTATACGAATGAAAAGATGGTCGGGCGTATCGAGCCGCGAACAAGTTCGGGTAGATTAAAGAAAAACAATTGTCATGAAAATGCTGCGATTGTTCGTCGCGCGGTCGGGACAATATTTACAACACGGATACGATGTGCGGAAACGAGCTTGAAAAAATAAAGGACAAGAAGAAATATCGTTCGTAATAAATTTCACGAAGTAATCTACGAATTGGTCCGAATGAACGAATATTTTTAGCGAACGATTATAGACAATTATCCGTTTCTTTTTTCTTTTCTTTTCTTTTTGCCGATTGTACATTCGTTACTCGCTGCGCTAATAACTCGCAATTTTCGCGAGTCTTTGCTCTCGTGACGATTCAACGAATGAGAGATTATAATTTTTACATTTTTGAATAAATATTCAAAGTTTTCGAGTATGAAAAAATAATAAATATTCCAAAATAATTCACGATTCTTTTCTTTCTCTCGATGAAACGTTAATTTTTGGTTTTTGGATTTTTCCAAACGACACAAAAGTGTATTCTTCGATCCGAGTTAACGATTATACAGCTGCGACGACGTGGGAAAAATACGTTGCTCGTTTGCGAACGAGGAACGCTTTCTCTATTTACTAAAATAATTTACCTAAAATTACGTCATTGTTTTCTTTACTTTTAGTTTTTTGTTTTTCTTTTCGAAAATAGAGGATACGTCTACCTCTAGTGTTGCATTACAATTTTTGTAGTTTATTCGCTTCGTCGTGAATTCCTTTTCCGGAAAAAAATGCACATCAATTTGATAAACGAACGCGAGACATTATCGGTCTTCGAGTCGTGAACGATCGTCGTACGACCGAGTCATGCGACAACGACGCTGATTCTCGTCGTTTAATTTTATGTTTTTCTCCTCTTTTTACTCTCAAACACCCAGTCGCACTTATCGTTACTGGTACAGCCTGTCATGGAAAAATGTTTCTGATTCTCTCTCACTCTTTCTCTTTCTCTCTCTCTCTCGCACACACATCCCTCTTTCCGAGTCATTATTTATAATCGTCGGGCAATTCGATGCCCCGAAGAGAACGTGCCCTCTCTCGGTGTCGCGATGTGATATCGTTCCTCGTCGTCGCGACGATTGATTGCGCGAGAGAGCGAACTAAACAGACCTCGACGGTTACTCCGCGATCACACGACAATTCCTTCCAACGAGACGAAATTACGAGCTCGAACGAATTCGCGGGAGGTCCCGAGAGTCGATTGCGGATAATTCTGTACTCGAACGCTTTGAGAATGTCTCGAACTCGTTCGAACGTTTAGTGACCTCTTCGTCTCTCTTCGTACAGAAAAATAATATCGACCTCTCTCTTTCTCTCTGGAACTTTCCAAGTTCCAAATTCTTTCGACTCGCAAAATTTGTTCTCAACGATTGAAATCATAATCGTTGGATATTTTTCATTTTCCTTTTATCGAGGTAATTTCTGATTTGCGTCGAATTAATCTCATCGCCGTTCTCAGAATCTCTCGACGTTACGACTAATTCGCGTCGTTGAATCGCGACGCACATTTCTGAACGCCGCGAATTTTCTTCTCTCTCAGCATTCCTCGGTCGAGGTGCTCGATATTTGAGTACTGGCGCCGCTCGAGAAGCTACTTCTGCACGTTTCAACGACCAGCGCAGTTTCCGGTACTTGAACGAATTGTACCTTGTCTTTGGGCCATCTCGTTCTGCCGTAAACGCAATTGAAAATATTGTATCTCGTGTCCATCTCGAGTTGACTCATATTACCACTGTGTCGTCTCTTCAATACTTTCTTCGCCATTAGACTTCGATTGTTCTTGTACGAAAGTTCTTTCTTGAAACAGAAGAATTTTCTAAGCTCGCGTTTAACTCGCCTCGAACGATAACCGAATAACAGTGGACTGACGTACGCGGCGAGAATAAGAAAACTCAACGAGGCTACGTCGCTCTCGTGCGAGACTCTTTTCCCCGTTACGAGAGTTATATTTTTCAGGATCAGTACTATGACGTAAGGTGTCCAACAGATTAGACCCATTACGATGACCAAGGCGCTTATCCTAGCGGCTCTCGTCTCCTCTCGATACTTGAACAACGAACCGTTGCTAATTCTGTGTTTCAACGAATTTATGTAACTCGAGGTACTTCTTGTGCTCGAGACGCGTTGCAAAGACGTTGGTTTGTTCGGTGGTGTTATCGTGACAATCGGTGGGTTCGTCGGGTTACCAAAAACGTGCGATTCCAAATTACCCGTCGACGATTTACCGTAAAGATGATGCTCGTCGTAATTCATCGTGTGAGAAAAGTGATTCGAATTCCGTGAATTGAGCTTCCCGTTGAAGCCACAAACGTGCTGAGTCTTCAGTATCGAAGATTGCGGAAGATTATTCGTGGAATCGTCGAGGGAATTTTTACGGGTTGATAGACCGTCGTTCATCATGGTAAGGTCGACGTCGCGAGCGATATCCATCTCGTCGTTGGAAGTTGTCGCGACGTCCAGGGAAGAGCGACGAGCGTCGTGAATCTTCTCGTTATCCTCTTCGTTATCGACGATCAACGAGTCGTAAACGATAGTGCGACTGGTCGTGTCATCGTTCTCCTCGTTGGCCTCAACGTCACGAATTTCTCTCGTGTTATTCTCAACGTCGTACTTGGTACAGTTTTCAGCCACGTTCTCATCCTCCTCGTCGTCTTCGTCGTCGGTACTCTCGTCGTCGTCGCTTCGACTATGTCCGATCTGCAATTTTTCAAGATCTTTACGCAGCATCTCCTCGTACATGAGATCGTGCGACGACTTTCTTTTCTGTTTGGGCTCGTCGCGAAATTTACTCCTGACGTATTCGTCGCATTTACTCGCAGTCTCGGTTTTGCTTAGGAACTGTGCCTTTAGCACCGCTGTAGGAACTTTGTTATCGTTTAAACTATCTTTGGTGATATCGTCGGTATTACGTACGTCCGTCGTGACGTAAACGGACGACGTACGTTGCTGCTGGGGCGTTACGTCGACTTTGCTCGAACCAACGGTGAATATAACAGCGCTTGGCTCTTCCTCCTCGATCGTCGTGTTTGTTGCTTGTTGATGATTCGCGAATTCCGAGCCTCTTCGCGGCATCATCTGACTAGGCGTTAGAGTCTCGATACTCTCGTCTATCGACGAGAGACTCGAGATCTTCGGTATCCTGCGGAAATCCTCGGTCGAAACGTCCTGCCTGACGGGATAATATTCTTCGCTGAAACTACCGGTCGATAAAATCGGACGCGAACCGGTACGTCTCGTACGCTCGGAATTTTTATGCGCCGCGGAATAAATGCTGACGTAGATCCAACAGACACCGACGAAAGGCAGGAGATAAGCGAAAATAGCGTAGGCCAACGCATAAACGAGACCGTAAGTGATCTCAAAATTGTCCGTGGAGAATATCGTTCTATTGGCGATCGACGATGTGTCGAAATCCTCGACGAAAGTTTCCTCGAGTATTTCCGTCGAATTGTCGAAGAGACGAAGATTCTCGTCGAACTCGGTGAATGAGAATTCTCCGTCGACGCTGTAATCCTGACTCGCGTTTATCAGGAGTCTCAGACTCGTGTCTAACGTCACGTTGAACGTTGAATTTCGAGTGTAATTCACGTTTCGTATCGCCTCGACGTAATTCTCTCGGCTCTCGCAGACGAGCCAGAGACTTCTTGGATTTGGATTGAAACCAGCGAGCAACGAGAATATCGCAGATACAATCCATACCGATATCACGAGAATCGCACATTTTAGTTTGTCTATGCGCGTACGATAACGCAGCGGATCGACCACAGCGAGATATTGGTCGACAGCTATTAGAAGAACCGAGAGTATCGACGAGGTCGTCACCAGGGCTGTCGCGCTCTCCGCTATGGCGCAAGTTGTACTCGCCGAGGACGACGTCGATGGCCCGTCCATCATCAGCAGAGGATTCAGTATGGCGCAGGTCAGCAGATTCGAGACGGTTAAATTCATCACAAATCTGTAAGCAAGACAAACGTCAAAATTATTCGTTAGACGAGAAATCTTGAAAATTGTCAAATCTCGACGGAGAGACTTATTCGAATTATTTCTAACAATAACATCATCGATTATCGATCCCTATTTTATACAATTATTATCCCGACGTAGCCTATTTTTTTTTAAATTAATTTATATCGATGAAAACGTCGACGATTATTTCTTTTTTGTAAAATTGCTAAACGAGAAATAATTTCATGAAATTTTGGTGACTTTTGTACAACAGCTGGAAAAGCCTAAGGCGTATGTAGAAAATCTTGTCAACGCAACGAGAGAGACCCTTGAAGAGACACGATGTTTCCTTTGGCAGAGTCCATCTAACTTTAGCCCTGGCGTAAATTCGCTCGGCCATGCTGCGTCGAGAAAGAACGAAGACGTGTGTTACGCCCCGTTGTTTCACCACGTCGACCTTGCTCGTAACTCGTATGTAAGAGCGACGAGAAGACGAGCTTGCACCTAAAGGCTCGTTAAACGTGACGCGAGTTCGTTAACGGAAGCGTCGAACTCCTTTTTTCATATTTTGCTCGTCGATTCCCGGAAGGAGAATGAGCGTCGATAAGAAAACAAGGAAGTCGAAAATACGGTGGAAATTTCGACGGTTAAATATTTTCTAGCTTCCTACCAGGTGCGAGAGAATTTACAAGAGCGTTACTCGAAAAACTCGAGAAAAAATCATCTCTAGAAAAATTTGCAATTTTTGGGAAAAATCGAAAACAGCGACGTTAAAAGGCCAAATATTGCTTCGAGACTTTCTCGAGACTATACGATAATTTCGACGTATTTTCGTCGTGTCGTCGAGCTCGAGATAATTAAATTGGGTAATAACTCGTTTGATAATTAAAAAAAAATCTTCCATGGACCGATACGAACGACTGCGTGATCTTCGCTCGAGTTTTTCTCCACGAGAACGAAAAAATACTTTTAAAATATATATTTTTATTTCATCTCGAAAATATCTATAGGTATTTTTAATTATCGTCCGTTACTACTGTTAAGTTGTTTTGACTCGGATCTCCGGTAAGATTTTTCGCGTCCCTGTCTCGGCAACGTTGAGTGGAAATTTATTAAATGTTATTTCGCACGATTTCTAGCTAGAGAGGCTTTCGTTTCACTGTGATCTTCGATCGTGGTCAGACCACTTGAAGTTGCAACGTGAGCTTTGTTTACTCCGTTCGAGCTCTTTTGCTCGTCTTGACACTGACACGACGCTCGTCACTCGTGAAACTCAATATACGAGTTAATGAGTATTTTCAGTATTTCTTTTTTATTGTTTGTTAATTTTTAACGTGGAAGAAGGAGAAGAGAGGAAGATAACGAGTTCAATCTTATTTTTTTTTAAGTGGAACGAGATGGAATAATACTAGGGATAATTATTATTGTTATTACTACTGATTGAGTTAATAATAACTAATAATAAATTATAATTTATAACAAGGATATTAATAAGAATAATTATTATCAATAATTTCCTCTTCCTTTTTTTAACTCGGTCTTAAAATAAAAAAAATGACAAAATCAGTCATTGACTCGAATGACAATAATTTAACAAAAATTCTCGATTTCTCAATTCAATTAAATTCAATAAACAACGATAATTAATTATTCTTATAAATATTCTCGATCGAACGTCGAAAATTCACGAACGTAAAAATGCAAAGAAATATCTTGCAAAATACCACTCGGTTCGAATGTCAAGGTTTTTCGTGCGATTCGAGAATCGAAATGTATTTCACGATTCTTTGTAAAATCTTACAAAATCGTTCGGAAGAAGGGAGAAGGCGTATCGCAATTTTATTAATATCTCTATTATCGTCGGATCAAACCATCTTTCCTTCGAGGAGTCGCAAATTCACGAATACTTTTAATTCCTTCGGTATTTTTCCTCGACCAGCTGTAAAACCATTTGCGACAGTAAAAGTGTGCCGTAATCGTTCTCGCCGATAAGAAACTCTTATCGGCGAATGGTGCGTTGAACGATTCGATTTTTTTCCCCTCGTCGCTCGTTTCGAAACGCCTTGGCGTAGATTAGATTTCCGTGGGGGCTCGTCGCGTTCTCTTACGTCAAACGCGAGCTTTTTCTGTTTTTTTTTGTTTTGCTTCTTTTTTTTCCTGTTTTTGTTACTTTCGACAGAGTGACATTGACAATTCCCTTCGATTATTCCTCTATCGAGCTCGTTTCACGTTCCTCGATCAACGTAAATCGATCTGCCGTTTTTTTTTCGTGACGCACGAAAAACGTTCGTTCGCGAAACAAAATATTTTTGTTTTTTTGTTATTGAAAAAATTGAAATTTTTTCATAAAATTATTCCAACGGTACAAATGATTAATTTTACGTCGGGTAAAAAAGCTTGATTTTCGATCGTCGTGTTCGATAATTCGACGAGTAGGCGAAACCGTCCGATTGGCAACGAGCGTCATAACGATGGTGAAACACGAGACAACGAAACAAATGTGCAAAGTGCAGGGAGACAAACTCGTGCACCGTATTAAACGTCCGGCGCACAAATCGTGAATATCGCTTTACGGATATGACAAATTTGCGTGACTCACGAACCAGAATCGTTATCGTGTACGTCGATAAATACGCGTGCGTTCGGATTGATTTTCGATTAACGTGTGCAGCGAGATGGAAAATCAATGAAAAAATTTTCATTAATGTCATTATTATCATTATTATTATTATATTATTATTTTATTATTATAATATTATTATTATCATTATTATTATTATTAATTTATTTTTAATTGATTAATCACCATCATTACTCATTTTCCCTTGAGGAAAGGAAACGTGTAAAACGTTCTCGGTAAAATTAACACAGAAAGGTAACATTGGCAACGGCGGAATGGCTGAAATCCAAAAACGCGCGAAAACCAAGAAATAAATAGCAAAGTCATCCACGGGCATGTCTTGCGAAACGCAAAAGAAAAAAAAAAGAAAAAAAACTCGCGATAATTTTAAAACGTCGTAAGACTGACTATATATACCCGTTCCGTTATCGCCGCAAAATCTAGATATCTATGTCGTAACGGAAATGACGCAAGATTGCACTCGATTAGATATCTCGAGGAATTAACGAAAAGTCGCCACGATGTCGATGTCTGGTCTTAAAAAACATTTTTTTAAATAAAAAAAAACAATTATTCTCCTTTTTTTCTTTCGATTTAATTAAACGACGACGATACGCCCGTTCGTCTCGTTTTAACGATACGATACAAGCACGCCTCCTCGCCGCGTTTGTAACAACGTATCGCTGTTTCGTACCCTCCCCCCTCACTACCCCCGTCTCATCTCGCCCCACGAAATGCATAGCACAAATACGCTATATTTTCGTCGTGTCAGCTCGCATTACGGTTCAACCTTTTCTGGCTGTTGCTCCTTCGGCAACGTTGTATGTATTTTCGTCGATTGCAAATTTTCGTCGTCGTCGTCGTCGTCGTACCCGCGGCTCGTTCGTCGTCTCTTGATCGTCGCAAAATTTCGTCTTTTCGCGTCTCTCGTCGCACGAAAATTTCGATGTATCGAAGGGCTGCTCTCTCGCATTGAAAAAATTATACGATTATGATTAATATGGATTTTGTCGATTTTTTTTTGTTTTGGGGTGGAGGACGTTTTATTGTTATTGTTTGGTTATTATTTATCAAATATTTATCGTCGATTATTCGTTGGAATTTGTTCGATCGTTGGTTATTGATTATCGATCGACTCGGCTGGCGATTTCACAAGATTCCGGGACGAAAATAATTTTTTTTATCGCATAATAATAATAATAATAATAATATGTTTTGTATTTTCGTACGAGAAGATAAGTTTCGTATTTTCGTCACCGTCTCGTTATCCCCGAGGAAAACTACCGATCTCGTTTCTCAACCCCCCGTTTCAAGCCTCGCGCCATTATTCAATTTTATCGTTCGATTTAATGCCACTCGAAAAACTCGAAAGACACATCGTATACGAGCTTCTCGACGATCACGTATTCCTCTCTCCCTCTCTCTGTCTCTCTCTCTCTCTCTGTCTCTCTCTCGATCTCTCACACTTCTATCACGATTGTTTTCGTTGGCTCAAAAATTTTGCGTTCAAATCCACTCGACGATCCGCACGTGGGGATATTCGTCGCGAATGCAACACGCGCGAACGTTTTTTTTTTTTTTATACGAGTGGCGACTTTCGCACTGCCACGGCGCGTGCGCGCCCGGAAACACCGGAAATTCTTTTTTATATCCGTGCGCGGAATAATTTTGGCACCGGCAACGAAATTTAACCATTCGACACGTTCGTTTCGCGAAATTCACATTCTCAACCTCCATTTAGTCATAATTCTCATATATATTTTTTTTCAATATTAAAAAACGAAATAGTCCATTTATTTTTTTGAATTTTTGCAAATAATTTCTCGTTCCGGAAAAATTGAATTAAAATTCGTTGACATTTGATTTAAAATGACAAAACGTTTAAATCGTGCGTCGTTTAAGAAAGGAATGTAAATTTGTGTTGTTTTTTTTTCACGACGCGAAAGAATTTATAACGGTAATTAGAAATAATTAGAAAAGTTCCAGGCGAAATTTTTGCTCTGACGTGTGCACACGAGAGGCTAATTACGTCGAGTGAAAAGAACGCGAATTCATTATCGATATAATTATAAATAATTAATTCCCAGTCCGTCAATGCACCGGGGGCGAACTTCCATCCGTTCGTAAGTTGCATGAGGTTACGTCTATTACTGCGTAGCAAACGAGATCTATCGATCGCTATATACCTCTACATATCACAACGTATATGTTCATATCCGAGAAGATAAGTGATCTAATGCGCCGTTTAACGTGCGAGGCGCACGTTTTTTTCCAATCGCGATGACAACAACGACGACGACGACGTCAACGTCGAGTCAACCACGTGAAAAATATTCAAACCCTCTTCCATAATTAAATAACGAATTAAAAATTAATTTCATTAAATTCGATGGAAAAACAATCTTTTAATTTTTTTCTTACGGATCTTATAGAGATAAAATTATTCGATAGAGAAATAAAATCAAAGATTGCGACCAGATTTTCGAACGAATTGGAAATAATGATGATGATCTCGAATTACGTTGACCCGAGGAAATCCTTGTGAGAGAAATCGAGAGTTTTTTGCTGCCACAGCTGTGTCACCGAGAAGAATAGGTCAGAAGTTGCCGAGTGGGCCAGTGCGTGGTAAAAGTGGTATGTACCATATGGATATAAATATATAGGGATACTTGGGTTTGTATATGGTGTGATATAAGTGGAAACGAGAAAAGTGAGAACATTTGGAACGCTCGTGGCAAGGCCGTCTGGGCTGGGTTGGTCGAGTTCTCGCTTCTTCTCTCCCCGTGTACATTTGCACGAGAAGTCGCATGCTTATGTATGTGCATGAATATATATATTATATATATATATATAATATGTGTACCATGTATATATATATAATAGGAGTAATATTAATATCAAGCTACCATAACGTGCAAGAAGTCGTGCAAGTTTAAATGCGCGTACACATACCGAGTATTCCATAGTAAATGAGTAGAAAGAGGTCGTAAAAACAGAAACGTGGAAAGTCCGACGTTTTCTTAAGATCGACTTACGGACGAGCGCTAGTTTTCCGCTATTTCTCGGTCAAAACACGAACAAATGGAATTTTCAGGTTTTATTTTTGTTTGGAATTTTCAACGGTAAAATGTTCAAAACGGAGAGTGATAATGTGATATTCGTGTTGTACGGGAAATTTCTCATTTTGTGGCCTCGTTACGAAGTGTTTTTTCGAGTGTAACAATATTTCGATTTTTGAAACGATTCCGGAAGTGGATCGTCATTTTGGATCTTCGGGCACCTTGAGAGGGTCATAATCTTTTTTTTTGTCCGAGGATATTTTGTGGGGATAATCGAAAATTTCCCCTATAACACGAATATTACAGTGTTTCATTTTTATCCGTTACAATTTGTCGGTCAAAAGGGGAAAAAATAGGAAAATTCAGTTTTTTTTTCGAACTTTCCACCGACAAATTGGAACCAAACGAGATTACTAAATTTCCCGTACAACACGAATATCACAATTCGTGTTGTACGGGAAATTTCGGATTCGGCGAAATACCTATCAATTAACTCACAGAAAAAAAAATCAATGTTATTTCATTAAAGGTGCGAATCGTCGAAACTCAGGTTTGACCTTGAGGTAGTCCTCAATGTCAAACCCGGAAATTTTCCGTACAAAACGAATATCACAGTTTTTTCATTTTGGTCTGTTACGATTTGTCCGTCAAAAGGGGGAAAAATAGGAAAATTCAGTTTTTTTTTCCAACTTTCCACCGACAAATTGGAACCAAACGAGATTACTAAATTTCCCGTACAACACGAATATCACAATTCGTGTTGTACGGGAAATTTCGGATTCGGCGAAATACCTATCAATTAACTCACAGAAAAAAAAATCAATGTTATTCCATTAAAGGTGCGAATCGTCGAAACTCAGGTTTGACCTTGAGGACTAAGGGTTGACCGGAATTTCTATCAGCGAACCATCGACAAAACTATAAGATCTAGTGACTTCCCCTCCCCTCTTGCCTCACCGACTAGCCCACCGAAAAGAAAAAAGTAAAATAGGTCACCCACTGGGTCAACCACGCCGAGTGTTGGAAAATTCGTTCTCGGTCCACTATTTTCGTCGTTTTAATTCACAATTACGAGTCTCAACATTCCTTTGATTCTTACCCTCGAATCTCGGGACATTAAACGTCACACGTAAGCGAAATTAGAAACACGTAAATTAAACAATTTGTACGATCCAAGAGAGAGAACGTTGAGATCGAGATAAGGGAGAGAACGGGGCCAGGTCTCTAATGGAAAAATCGATTCGCGAGTGCACGTCGTGCGAAGCGAGAAAAAATAATAATATAGAACCGTGAAACAAAATTATATATAAAGATTTGTTTTTTTTTTTTTTTTTTTTACAAGAGGCAAATTGGCCAAAAGTGCTTTTTGTAACGAACGATGATTGGCACTGTGAAATTTTCAGGGACAAATGGTAAATTTAAAGCGTGTTTTGATAATGAGAGAAGGAGGAGGGATGGGGGGGGGGGTGAAGGGGAATAGACGATGAGTCCGGGGTCTCCGAGCGTGTCGTATCTAGTTCAAGGAAATAGAGAAACTCCCAGAATTATGAATTTTTTATATACAATCTCGAACGACCGATAAAAAGGGAAAAGGGTCAGGGACTAAAAAATGTACGTTATTTAAACTGAATAAGGAAATAAAGAAAGGGGAGAGAGCGAGAAGGAAATATAAAGAAAAATGTAAAAAATATATAATATATATATAAAAATAAAGAAAACGTAAAGAAGATTGTCACAAACCTGTTTGAAATGGTCCTGAGGCCGGGCCTCTTGAGAAACGCGAGCAGGAGCGTCGCGTTGAGGAGAAAAGCGCCGAAGAGGACGAGGCTCCATAACGCGATTCCCGACGCGTTCCACCATCCTTCCAGACTTCCCAGATCCTCGACGATCGTTCTTCTTCCACCTCCCGTACTCTCCGTCGTCCCTCCATCCATTCATAAATGTTACGACAGTCCTTTAACATACGAAACGAATGAAGAATTCGTTAAATAAATAATAACGTGTGGAAAATATAATATGTAAATTATTGTCGAAAAACAAAACGAAGAAAAATATACTGAAATAATAAATTATAAGGATTGTTGTCTTTTCTTTAATTGCTCGATCAATCGATTTTGATTTATTATCCGATTTTTTTTTAAACTTCAAAATAATTCTATTTTTATTATTGTTTCCTCGGTGATAAAAAATATATCAAATATAATACTTAAAATGTATTTTTTTTAAATAGAGGAAAGATGAATTAATTAATTGTAAAATTGACTTTTTAAAAATTGCTAAAAAAAACAAATTAGGTTAATTTCCATTCTTTTAGATTATCGCAATTATATTTTATTCCCAGTTATCTCCAATTTTCCGCTACTTTCCAATTATTCCCAATCCGATAAAACAAAAGCCGCGAACTTGGAAGGAAAAAAACAGTCACAATTAACGTCGAGCAAATATATCTCGATCGATCAAATAAGAAGAAGAAAAAAAAAGAAACAAAAAAAAGACGTTTACTGCGATCGTGGCTCGTACGACGAGAACACTTGTTTCGTTTCAACGATTTGTACGTACCGGACGATCGAAGATTTCGTACTAGCTCGAAAAATTGTCTCGAGAGAATAAATAATTCGTACGTAACGAATTAATTCGGCTGTCTACAAACGGGAGAAGATACGGCACGTGAACGAAAGTCGGTCAATCACGTTCGACGCACTCGCACTCTTTCGCGAAAGCCCGCTAGACTGGATCGTTAACTCGCGATACGAGAAAAGAAAAAGAAAAAAAAAAGAAAAAAAAAAGAAAAAGAGTGAGAAAAAATCCTATTTTCCGTTCTTCTTCTTCTTCTTCTTTTTCTTCTTCTTCTTCTTTCTCAACGACACGAAATTTGTTTGTACATCGACCGTTAAACATGTGTCTTCTCGCGTGGTGAGATAAGAAACTTCCCAAGGCTAATTATCGCGCGCTAGTTTTCGTATATCGCGAATAATTAATCGAAAATTAAACAAAAATTGCCGTTACGCCCGTCTACGTGTCGACAATGACTGGCGCCTCTCGTATTTATAGTCTCGAACGATTTCTGTCGTTACGAAATCATATTTTCGTCGTCCTCGATAATATTACTATACGCCTATCAAAAACCCGTTCGAATGATAAAATCGACTGATAAAAACTCGGGATGCCAAATCTGGCGACGAATAAAAAAAAAAGCAGTCAATAAAAAAATAAAAACAAATAAAAACAAATAAAATAAAAATTCCATCAATTTTGTTTTCCTTTCTTTAATACTACCTACGCGTCTATTTTCGTTCGAGTCGTAAAATTAATGCAACCAAATCTCTTCTTTTAAATACGTCTCGCGTCCGTGAACGAGATTATTCAATGGCGCGCGTTTGTAACGCTTGAAACGTACACTTTGGTGTAACTTTATGAGTGGTAGAAGGGGGAGGGGGTGGGGTTTGAAGCACCTGCAAAGATTGGACTTTGAGAGAATGAGAAACGTCGAGTAATAAACAACGAGTCGCCCAGTAAGTTTTCACGCAACCGGAAATCGCCCCGTGGGACGTGTTTCGCCCCCGTTTTCTTATGGCCCACTTGCACTCGCTGTAGCAGACACCACGACGAGATTCGTCGACGTTTTCCATCTCCTATGCGTCGTCGTGCGAGAAAAGTGTCAAATGGAAGAAAAAAAAATCATTTTTGTGACGAGATTATTAATTTTCTTTGTTTTTTTTTGTATTTATATGAAAGAAGAAATTATTCGATGGGTTTTATATTTGAAAGATTGAAATTAATTATTTTTGATGGAAAGGTATTTATTTGGTGATTTATTTTGAATTGTTTATTCGCAGTCGTGATTATTTGAAAATAATTGTATGGCGTTATTAACATGCTGGGTGGAAAAATACAGAGGGAGATAGAAACAGTGTGGAGAAGGGAATATAAGACGGAAGCGGAAAATTAGAGATAAGTGGTATTGTATAAGCTTGTAAAAACCCTTGCAACAAGGGTGTGCAAGGAAAATTACCAAATAATAATAAATAATTATATGGCGTTATTAAAATTAAAATTTTCTTAGACGATGGCGAATTGACTTTGTTTTTTCTACGTTCTGTACCGTTTCGAAACTTCCGACGTTATTATCATTTTTAAAAAAATGTAATTATGATGAATTTATGTAAAAATATGGCAATAATTGGGATAAAATAGATTTCGACCGATGGAAATATAATTTTTGTTTCCCCTCTGATTTTTACGAGCCGTCGATCAAATCGTCAATGGCCGTCGGAGGTTAAAATCTATATTTAGACCCTAATACCGAATAAATTATTCGATCAGCGTTCTAAATATATACCACGCGAGCGTTGACGACACCTGTTGGCGAAATCGGGTTACAAAATGCGCTTGGCATCATCGTCATTTTTATTTGTCGCTTTCCTTCATTTTAAACGTGTGGAAATCACGATGTAAAAAAAAATCGAACGAAATCGATGAAATTCGTAAGAGGGATTTTTTTTTCAAGGCTCGATGACTCATTTTTACTCATAGGTGGGTGCGTTAGAGGACCGGATGACTAACGAGTTTTCTAATAACGTGTTCTATTGGTTCAAATCCGAAATAACTGGAATATTTTTTAAGATAGGACGTTGAGGCATTTTTTTATTATTTTTTTTTATTTTTTTTTATTGCTAAGTCAAAAACTGGACAATTCGTCGAGCAAAGATCACTACGAGAACGTCAAAGACGCTTGAATTTAATAATCAAGGCTCGTTTTATGATTGCGTGTGTGAGATTTCGGGGTCATAACGTCTTGACCGCCTACCCAAAAGTCGATCGTAGGTGGTCGATTTTTTTTCTTTTTTTTTCTTTTTTTCTTCTTTTTTCCTTAATGAATACGCACAGCTCGCTTCACGAGCCAAGGTCTTTGTGCCAATACGGTAAAATGTTTAAACATGCAAGTCGACTGCGTTAGACAGTACGGCGCGGCTCGGTCAGCTCCAAGGTGCGCCGACGTGCCGATGCATTTACCGGATACGTGGGATCACGACTTTTCCATTTTATCGAGGTGGCGACGAGCGACGAAAAAAAAAAATCCGCGACATTTTTCGTTTCGTAATTGCACATTTATTTTTCGAGGAACGAAAGAGGCATCCAAGTCTTTTTGATCGATATTTTCATAAGTAGGTCGATTTAATTGAAAATTCGATCGTTTCGGAAATGATTGAATTTGTTTTTGGTTTTTGCAAATTCTAATAAAAAAATTTAACTATAATTAAAAATTTTAATTGTAATTAAAAATTTTAATTGTAATTACAAATTTTAATTATAATGGCGATTATTAGATTTTTTTTCACTTTTTTCGCGATTTAACGAATAAGGCTTTGAGGACTTTGTTGGCGATGCGGTTGCTTCGCTTAAACCGCCGTTTCAGCAAAATCGTGGACACGCCTCGAGATTCTCGATTCTCGGTGGTCGCGCTTGTCCCGGACAGTAGAACGGACGCGTGGGGCGGAAACTGTAGCGGTGCCAGTCCCAACGACCGAATGGACTTTTTCCGCTTGGTATATTTCGTGATTTTTACTACGAGGAAACGTTTTGATTTAGAAAAAAAATAAAATAAAAAATTAAGTTAAAAAATTTTGTATTTAATAATTTTTTTTCACATAAATTACAATCGTCATCTTTGTCAACCAATTAATTATTTATTCAACGATTTTATCGAATTTCCTTGCACAATAAACTTTTTGCTCGTAAATTTCACGATTTGAAAAAAGAAAAATTATTTTAAATGCAAATTCAAGAATTTTTTTTGTCAACTCGTCGAGTCGATTCGCGTTTCGAGAATCGTTGGATCGGAATTCCACTCCATGCACATGCATTTATCGCCAGGGTGTATGAAAAAGACACGAGGAAAAATAACGTCTCCGATTTATCATAAAATTTTGACACGCCTGAGACGACTGTCGCGATTGGAAAATTTATGAGATTTCGATGCCGAGCTGCGACGTTTTTCTCTCTCGGTATAAAAATAAAAAGAAATATTTTTAAAAAACGCACGCTTGACGTTCTCCCATGTCGCGTGTCGACAAACCTTTCTTTACATAAATCGCGAAAGAATGAAATTACAGAAGCTCGAGGGCTGAACGAGGAATAAATTCCACTCATTGTCAGTCAATTAAAAAAAATCCTACGAATTCCCCGACTGATCGTGTAAAATATAATACAAAATTTCAACAATTTCTCGATCAAAAATTGCACAAAATAAAAGAAAAATCTGAAAATTCTTCTTTTTATTTTTCGACAATTTTTCAAAAACGTAATAAAGCTCGATTAAAAAAGAAATTATCAATAACCAACAAATATACGTATATGCCTGTATCTTTGTATATATATTTTTTTTTTACAAAGGATATAAATAAATGACAAATATACGTTTATTTTTTTTCAAGTCACACGAGGAGAATCGATGTCCGCCAATTACGTCAGCCTGAAAGGCCTGCAGGATGTAGCCAATGATCCAATACTTATATCTTTCCTTCTCTCTCTCTACATCTACATATATATATATATATATCCCCCTCCCTCTCTCCCTTCCCCCACTATCAATGTTTTTTTCTGTGTACGTAATGGAAGCTTTCAAAAGTTAAAAATAGAAAAGTAACCCGTGAACCTGAGTAATATGAAGCCTACACGTTTTGGGTGTACATATATATATACGATGACTATGTATGTATATCATCGAAACAACCGTAGGCATCAATCTCATATCGTCCACTCGAACGTTTCAACTACCAGGCCGGTGTGCACTTTACGAGACGTGACAACATTTTTGACATTTGCTAATTTCCGTCGGATGTGTCGACTCGTCTCTTCAAAATGAACACACTCCAACGTAGAGGGAAAAATAAAAATCGTGCTTTTTCGTTTTCAAGCTCTCGAGGAAAATTTTCATCAAAAATTTCTTCCTCTTTTTATCCAATATTGTTACATTTTTATCGCGAACGATTAAAAAAAAATGGTTAATTTTATTTTTCTTATAAATCATCGCGCTACCAGTGTTCGATATTCGTATCGACCAAAATCGACGATGGTATTTCGAAGTGAAATAATATTGCGCGAAACGTTCGCACGCAATTTGCGTACGTTTGCATCGTAATGGAAAATTTATCGATATGTTTTTTATTCCCCACCCCCCGTGGGCGACGTCGAGTACTCGTGTTGTATATTTTGCAACGATGTCGTATCGTCGATTGGTTATACACAACTCCAAGATTTCGAATTCTTCATTATCGTATCGCAATAATTAACGAAATATCTTTGCGATTATTTTTTAAATTATATTTTTATTATTGACTTCGACAATCATGACTCGGCGAAGTTTTTGTTTTCATTGATTTTAATTGTCCTCGATCGATTTAATTCGATTGACCGATTAATCGAACTAATTAAATTCTCCCTACCCCCTCCCTCCTCTCTTTCTTCTTCATGCAAATAAAATGTATCGAGTTCGATCGTCGTCGAAATTGCGATTAAGCGCAGATGTTTATACCGTAATATTGATACGTACGATTCGATCTCGTGGCACTTGCGTATAATGCTCGTATATATTTAACGCTGTCCATCCGTGACGTACGGACGAATGAAAATTCATCGAAAATTTACGATCTCTCTCTCTCATCCCGTTCTCTCGAGCCGCGCGCGCGCTCTCTTGTATTTTCAATTGTTTTTGTTCCGAGTAACAACGATTCGTGGGACGTATATTATTATACACTGGCGACATTCCGTATCGATACCTCGCCGAGTGCGTATACACGTTTAAATACGATGTATCGAGTGCGATCACGTAAGCGATAAATCGAGCTTCGTACTTGCTCGCACGTCGAGCAATTTATCGTTCACGGATTCATCGAGCGTGGACACGAGAAAATTGAAAACGAAAAAGAAATTGACCCGTAAACCTGGCTCAATTTTAACCCATAGTCCTATCTTCTTCACAGACGATTAAAAAAATTATCAAAATATGTACGATAATTTATCGTATGCGAAACAATCGATAAATACATTTACAGAGTCCAAAATGTTGAAGAATTTGTTGTTGTTTTTTTTATATTCAAGCTTGAAATATCGCTAAGAAAAAATATCGTATTTTTTTCACCAGAGTCGATCTTCTGTACTTAGCGGAATGGAAACGGTCTTATGTAAAATAACAACGGCTGTATGTATGATTTAATGCGTAGGAGTAATGCACAATCTATCTATCTATCTGTCTATATATATATATGTAAATATATTGTGATATACAGGGTGAATCTCTTAAAATATAGCACCATTTATTCTGGGGTAGATGGGACCATTACAAACAAAAGTTGCAAATATACATTAGGGATATGTCTAATAGTTTACGAGATATGAATTTTTTAAGTTCGTCAAATTAGAGCGCGACAAGAAGCGTTGGAGCCGCCCACTCTCCGCCCTATCCGTAGATATAGCACAGTGTAGGTCGCTATATTTGGAATCGCAAAATTCAGAGCAGTCAATTATTATTATTTTATTAGGCAGTCATTTTTATTTGTCGGTCATTGACTGCTCTGAATTTTGCCGAGAAGCGTTGGAGCCGCCCACTCTCCGCCCTAGCCGTAGCCTAGCCAGTCAATGGCCGACAAATAAAAATGACTGCCTAATAAAATAATAATAATTGACTGCTCTGAATTTTGCGATCCCAAATGTAACGCCCTACACTGTGCTATATCTACGGATAAGGCGGGGAGTGAGTCGCTCCAACGCTTCTCGCCGCGCTGATTGGATAAACTTCAAAAATTGATATCTCGTAAACTATTAAAAATATCCCTAATGTTTATTTGCAACTTTTGTTTGTAATGGTCCCGTCTACCCCAGAACAAAGGGTGCTATACTTTAAGAGATTCACCCTGTATATATATGCGTAGATGGATTATGATATATACATATATATACGAGAATATATATACATATAAATTTATCTATACACATCAGATATCAATGCACAATAGTAAGTGTATAGGGAGGTCGCCTTCCTCGCGTCCCTCGCCCGCACATACACAATACGTATTCCACCGCGAAACCCCTAGCCGGAAGTGTGCCGCTGTAAGCCGCGGAGCGGGCGCGGCACGCACACACGCACGCGCGCGCATGCGTAGGTACTTCGCTCGTCAGCGTACGAAGGAACGTTGCAATTTACAATCTCGACGACCGAACACGAGTTTACCGTACAAACTTAATACACAGCCAACGATAAGTAACCGCGCGTCGCTGCATCAAGGACGATGACCCAAAGTCCATTAAAGGCAGAGACAGAACATTGCGCGGTAAAAGAAATAACGCGCTCTTTAAATCCCAACATTGGAAAGTCGACAAAGGCTCGTCGCGATTGAAGCGTCGTTACGCCGAGTTTATTAATAAATTATACTTTCGTCTCGTTAATTAATTAATTCGAAAGATTTATTTCAAATTTTTTATTCAACGGACGAATTTTATTTTAATTTTTTTTTTTTTTTCAATATAATTTTCTGTTTTGTTTTGGTACTGTTTATTTTTCTTTTTTTTTTTTTAATAATTATTGTCGGTATTTTTAATTGTTATTTTTTTCAAGGGAGATTATTCTTTCTCTGTCTCTCTCGCCTTTGGAATATGTCGATGTACGTATTAATATAGAAGTCGTCATTGAGGCTAAGCGAGTATTTGCATTAATAGAAACGAGCGAGTACCAGAGTTTTGACGTAACCAGACAGACGCGGAGGTTTTATTTCGTCTTTTTCTCGTACGAGACGCGTAGAGGTATATGAAATGTGCGCCTCGTGCAGTATGGAAGAAAAGAAAAGACGAACGGTTTTTTTGCGTCTTTCGTTGAACAAACACAGACGAAGCGCCGTTTGGGCGAGATTTTTTTCTTTCCTCTCTTCAAGGATGAGGAGAGTGTGCACAGTTGTAGAATGACAGAGAAAAAGAGAGAGAGTGTGAGAAAGAGAGGGGGGGGGAGGGAGAAAGAGCGAGAGGGAGGGAGGGAGGGAGATTTTACCCCGTTAGATATCGTACGACGTCCTACGCGGTTCTTTCTTTCTTTCTTTCTTTCTTTCTTTCTCTCTCTCTCTCTCTCCCCCCACGTTTTCTCGCAACAGCCCAACCGCAGGGGTGAAAAATAGTGTCCGGCTGTCCGGAAAGTTTCAACGGCGCGACAGGAGGGTGCGAGCGAAGAAAAACTTTCTCAAGGACGACAGGAGAGTTGGTTTCGCGAGGCTACCCGTTTTTTCTCTCCTTCATCTTTCTTTGTCTTCTCTATTTCCGGTTTTAAAAGCGTCCGGATTTACTAATGAACGTTGAATCTTTTCGAACATCGAGGCTGAGTGCAACGTTCTTTTTTCGTCCTTTCTCTCGCGTTTTATTTTTCCCTTCTTTTTTGTGGACGAATAGACGTCATCAGAGACGAAAGATTTCGCGATGATTTCATCGCAAAAACGAACGACAAGAATAATTCATATTTTATCATTATCATTATTATTATTATTATTAAAGTAAAAAAATTTGTCTAGAATAAATTAAAAACGAAAATCAGAAGAAACAAACATTTTTTATTAATTTTTTTCAAACATATTTAATCTCTCCCAATTAATAAATTACGTTTGATCAATTTTATTCGTTCGATTACTCAACGACCCAGAAACAATTTTCAAGATCGACCTCCTGTCGTCAAGGTCGCGTCAATTTTTCATTCATTTTTCGAAACGTTGCTACGACGACTGAAAAACAAAACATCGACAAAATAAAAAAATAAAAAAATAAAAACGAAATAAAAAATTAAATAAAAAATTTTTTTTTAAAAAACATCCAATCGTTCGTTATCGCGCCAAACACGCGATATCTTCGTTTAAAAAAATGGTCGTAAACGCTCGCGTGATAAGACCCATGTCCGATAGTTTCAGGTCTTCGTCGAGAATTGCATTATTCAATTTTTATTTCGATCCACGAGAAAAGCCTCGTCCGTCGTTCGAGCTTGAATTACTTGCAGTTTTTGTGCTCACGATCGATTAATCCAACGTATTGTTGGCACGTGTTAAGGCAGGGTGTAACGAGTTTCACGAGTTCTTGACATCGTTCGTAGTTACGACGCGTAATTCCGTTTCCTACTTGTTATACAAAATCGTTTCTCGTACGGTTAGCCCTCCTCACTCCCCCACCCACCCCCTCCCAACCCTCCACCAACCACGACGTATAAATCGCGAGAAACGCGAACTTTGAGACGCGTACGTATCACGCGAAACGAGCGTGTTTGATTGAACGACCGAGTTTCGGACAAGGGGCATTGTGTTTAGTAGTCAATCGGCCAATCGATGACTATCGCTAATAACGGTTACGTAATTTTTTTTTTTTTTTTTTTTTTTTTTTTTCATTGCCATCGACTTATACAACCGAGTCGACTCATTTTTTGTTTCTTTCTTCTTCTTCACACTTTTCATTTTATTCGTCATTCGGAGGAAGGATCGACTCGGGAAATTTTTATCGTTCGTTTTATGTTCGAGGCGAAAATTGTATTTGGAATTTTGTATTAATTAATTTTCGTTGATTAATCGTCTATTTTTTTTTAATTTGATAATTTTTATTGATTTTTTTGGTTTCTGACGCTGTTGCGATTATTTCGGATATTTTTATGCGATGAAATTGATCGAGATAAGATTTATAAATTGTCGTTAATTAAATTTTAATTAGAGTAAAATTGAATATTTTGTAATGAATTTTATTCGATTTAACGTCGTGTCGATTCGATCGAGGCGCGAACGATGCATCGCCTTTAATCGCGGAAAAATTAAATTCCCTCGAATCAATTTATTGTCTTATGAAAAATTTATGAACATTTTTATTTATTTTTGTGCTTTTTTTTCTCAAGCTAATTTCCGTGATCGTTTGTAACGTTTTGAACATTTGGCGAGCCAAAAGAGTAAAAAAAAAAAAGGAACAAAATAGTGACGGAGAAGAATTGTCCAATTTCGCCAACGAGTCGTATTTCGCGCGTTTCGCGACGCGGCGTAGTCGCATCGATGAATTTTCTTGCGAGCTTATCGCATATCATTCGTCGTACGTTACGCCTCTGCGACTTGTACGCACGACACGTTGACCCCGGATAAGCGACTTACGTTTTTTTTTTTAGATACGCCGAGTGATACTTCAAAGATCCTCCCCCACCCCGACAATAACTCATTCATGAGATTAACGAGAGCGACGAGAGAGTATTACGTTCCACAACAATGTCGTCATGCGACGTGCGAGACGCACTTTTTATTCGCGACTGGATAATTAAAAATTTGCGACGTTAAGAAAAATTTAAAATAAGACAAATAAATAAACAGATTAATTAATTAGAAAAATAATCAAATTAATTAATTAATCGATTGATTAATTCGTTAAAAAAAAAATTGAAAATAAGTCGAATATTTAAATTAACTGATTAATCAATGAAAAATAATGATACAAAATCAGGCAAATAAATAAATGATTCGATTAATTTAAAAATTAAGAAAAAAATTAGAAATTACAAAAGACGATAAGACAAAAAGAAAATTTGGAGAAAACAAGTATGACGTCAATGATTAACGCAATCGAGTGTGACAACATTTTCCCATCGAAATACGAAAATGGTCGCACGATCATTGTTCTCCCCTCGACTCGATTTAAATGTTTAGCTCGCTTGGTAAGAAAAAAAAAGAAATAAAAAAAATAATAAACTCTTACGCGAACATTAAAAATATCGAGTGATATTTCGTGGAAACGAGAATGACGACAGCTATTAGCGCAAAACAACCGTGAAGATGTGTTCCATTCATACGTACGATGACCGAGAGAGGGAGAGGGAGAGGGAGAGAGAGAGAGAGGGAGGGACGAGCGTGCAAACAATTTTCGCACGATTTGGTCACGCTCTGGCAAAGAATCAATTCTTCTCGCGCATCTCGGCCGAAAATCCCACGCGTTACGTCAATATACAAAAAAAAAATATATATATATAAAACGTGTGTAAACACAAGTACGGGGTTGTTCAGGAAATGAACGCCGAGAGGATTTCAACGATAGCAAAGAAAAAAATCCACGGACGAGGTCGTCCATCGTGACTTTTATTATCGAGATTCCCTCGCGAGAACGACGTTGCACCGCCTGGCTCAGGGTCTTTCCTACGCTCGTAAGAGACACACGCAAAATTATTCACCTCGAGATATCGCGTTTATTATCATCGACCAAAAAAAAAAATTAAAAAAAAGGTAAATGTAGAAACGGAGCAACGCTCTTTCATCGACTCGTAACGAGCGATCTGTGCGATAAATATGTTAATTAATTTGAAAAAAAATAAAATAAAATAAAAATGTAATAATTGAAAAAATATATTTTTTTTTAAGGTAGTCGTGATGATTCGTCGAATAAATTGTCCGAGAGAAGTAATGAAAGAACGTTGTAAATATTACAAACAATTCTACAATTTTTATAATTGATTTTTTTAATTTTTTAACTTTTTTTTTTATTATGAGAAAATCAATAATTCTGTATATCTTATTTTCGAAAATCCATCTCGGATAATACCTGGAAACCTGTCGTCGTAATTGCACCGTGAACCTCGGTGGGAACGGTGCAACGCACGTTCTGTCAATTAAAAATAGCACGCAGGCGATTCTTATCGAATAATTACAAAAAAAAAAAAAAAAAAAAAAAAAAAAAAAGAACGAGACTCGATCTGCATCGTTTCTCGGGTCGCGATATCAATTGGTTCATAAACATGTACAAAAAAAAAAAAAAAAAAACAAGAAAACAGATCGATGAAAAAAAAAGTCGATAATTTCTACGTGAGTCACGCGCTGAACTTCGAACGTACGAGGGAGCCCCCTAGGTGGCGAGGAGTTATAGCATTTGGTTGACGAGCGAGCACGCGTTAATTGCGTGAGATGGCGTGCGTTACCCGTACATTTCCGTCGTTTCGAACCAACGTTCGTCGTTCTTTATCGATGTCAATATCGATACTCGTATCGATCTATCGCGTATATAAATCGAACCGTGTCTTTCGTAGGAATCCCGAGAAAGAGGCAACAAGGTGTGTCGTTGTCGTTTTCTCGGTTTATGGAAAAAGATACGTCACGCTTCGCGACGAACGACATCGAGTCTCGTCCCGTGTCTTTTGCGCGACGATCAAGAGTAAAAGGAACGCGTTTATTACACTGTAAGTGGAAAGAGTGTTCTGCCATGAAATTAAACGCTGGCATACGGCCCGCACTGTGAAACGAGCGATAATAAATTCACCATTCCCACGTTCATATGCAAATTATAATATAAATATATAATATATTTGGACTATTATATATCATAATATATCAAATCATATTATATTATATTATATTATATTATATTATATTATATTATATATTATATATTATATTATATATTATATTATATATTATATTATATTATATTATATTATATTATATCAAATCATATTATATTATATTATATTATATTATATTATATTATATATTATATTATATTATATTATATATTGTATATTATAATATAATATAATATATTATATTATATTAGATTATATTAGATTATAATCATAATATATTATAAAATACTTAGTAAATATAGTATATATTTTGTATATAAATATAGTGTAAAATTTGAGAATATCTACCCGTCGATAGGTAGCGAGTTGGCAAGCGAACGAGTAATATAACAGTGGGCACGTATTTTTCACATATAAATATAGATATAAACAAGCCATAGAGATGTAAGGCGGACACGCTTTCACCGTGAAAATATACAAGGAAGACAGTCAGTCGTCCGTTTAGTTCGCTGGCTGTACTCCCGATTTTCTCTCTCTCTCTCCCTCTCTCTCTCTCTCTCTCTTTGGCGGGTGTACCCTCCCCCGCTCCACTTTCGTGCTGGATATATAAACGTACGTTTGCAATTACTCGCTAACAGAACGTAATTGAGGAAGTATCGCGGGGCATATACTTCGTCTGGTTATACATAACGGCCGAGGAGAGAGAAAGAGAGAGAGAAGAGGGATCGGGGGTGAAGAGAGGAGCCGGAAAAACACATTTTCTCGAGTAACTCGGGTGGAAAATATGCCGATGGAAAAATTTCACGATTACTTTTGCCCACCGGAGGAGAAACGCAAAAATTATTAGTCGAGAAATTGTGATTTATGTCTTTTTGTTTTCTATTTTTGGTATAGCAATTTTTTTTTATTTTTTATTTTTTTCATCATTAATTCACACAATCGTGATGTGAAATAAAATTTCGATAAGAGAAAGATGAAGGAGGAGGAGAGATTTGAGAAGGTTGGAAAAATTCTTGGCGAATTTTCCAACTCTATGTTTTCTGTTTTATATCGTCCGGGTAGAAAGCGCAGTGTATATTCGCGGATGAGACCGAGAACGAAGATGGTCCAACGCGTTCGGGATTGTCCGTGCCACTCCAATAATAACTTCTCGTAGCGGGAGAGAGAGAGAGAGAGATGAGATTAGAGTGGAACAGTTGAGAGACGAGACGATGTTCCTGCTCGAAGAAATATTTTATATCGGAGGACAAGAGGAGAGTAACGAGGCTAGAAGGTCCGCGCGTGCATGATACAACGTTTATTGAACGCATAAATCAGTGCACTTGAATTGTACAAAATGTGGATAACTTTACGAGAATATTACTTTCATGATGGACTTTATTTTTGTTTTGATCGAACGATTATTATTCCTTTTACAGTTGAAGGCAAAATTTGAATACTTCTTTTTTTTAATTTACGCTCATTCGGTGTTTTTATTAATTGGACGCGCTAATTTAGTATTCGATTAATCGATACACTGATTTATCCTTTTAATTAGTCGATACGTTAACTGAATTTTTTTTTATTAATCGATATTCTAATTTAGTATTTTAATTCATGAATTCACTAATTTAGTGTTTTAATTATTCGTTACGCTCTTTAACGTATTACTGAATTTTGATGGAAAGATGAGACGTGTATTTAAAGTGTCACGAGGGAAAACTAATAACGCTGCGACGGATCAAAATACATCAAGATCTAGTTTTTCGTGAGATAATTCTATCGTTGTAATTCCACTTTGTCAATACACTCGAGTAAATCCCTGCTGCCCTCGAAACGACCCAATAAAACGTATGAAAAGCTTCTGGTTTATCGTCTTGACATAAATAAATACGACGACCGAGTAACACAGATGGACAAGAGAATAAAACGTGGAAATTGGAGGGGGGGAAATGGGAAAAGCAGAGTTGATTTGGCTTACAGATACGTACAAATATATATACATATATAAACCTTGGCCAAAAGACCGAATATAAATGATAGAAGACGAGGGTGGTAGCGTAATAGTCTCGGCACGTGGAAACCATCCAAGAAGCAAAAGTTCCGTCTGGTTCTTTGGCAAACGAGAGACGAACGATGCGAAACAGGTGAAACGAGATAGAGAAAGATGGCGAGAAAGGGAAGAGAGAGACGAAAACGAGAGAGAGAGAGAGAGAGAGAGAGAGAGAGAGAGAGAGAGGGAAGAAGGAAATAGAACGAACGAGGATGAACTTGCATTAGCATCCGCGTCTGAATACCGTCTCGAATGAAAATTGCGACGATAAATTCAAACGTTTCCCATCATTTTTCCCGTATATATGCGAATTTTCGCTTGGCCAAAAAGTAATTGCGTTTTTTATACACGCTCGCTTATGGCGTTGTATAGGAAAAAAACGCAATTACTTTTTGGCCAAACTGTCAACGTAGCTACACGTGGATAAATTCGTGCTATAAATATCTATGTAAATAAACGCGTTATATATGGATATTAAATATGACTTCCGACAATTACCTCGAGGATGAAATAACTCCGGTATGATAAGAGAGAACGGATAAGAATAAAAATAAAAAAGAAGGAACGTTTTGATGTGTTTGTGCATGTGTGCGTTGCTCGGAGGGAAAGAAGGTCAATCGTTGTTGATAATCGAGAGTTCAGACACCCACGCGTGATTATACAGACGATTTAATAAAAGAGAAAGAGAGAGAGAGAGATAGGAAATCATGCGCAGATTATCCGAACGTTTACCGCGCAAGTTTTAGCACACATCGCGTTACTCACTCGTGTGTACATAATTTTGTAGTCAGGGTAAATATTAATCGACGACTCTGGCGCGCGCGTGCGCTTCAACAATTCGGTGCAACGTAACTACGTTGTAAAGCTCTCGATGCAGTTTTGACGATAAATCGCATTAGCCCAGCGTGAAAATTTTCCCACTCCGTGCTTACGCGCAATTTGAGAATAAATTTTCGCAAAATATGGAAAAATTTCAGAAACTTTTTTGCCTTTTTTAATTTCTGTCTTTCATTCGTTATTTTGATAAAAGTTAAAGATAAAATAAACGAATCGAGAATATTTTTAAAAATAATTTTTTTTTTTTTAATTTGATCAAATTTTTGTAAAATTGTAAAATTGAAATATCAAAAATTAAATAAAAGTGATTATTATTACGACTAACGTGAGAAAAGTAAACAGATAAGACATCAATCACGGCAAGTTCCATTCACGAAGAATTTGTATTTCCTTTTTTTTTTGGTTTTTTGTTTGTTTTTGGTTTTTATACCGATCCGACGGTGTAAACTGTCTTTCACTTCTGCGGATATAAAATTAACGGGGTCATTAACGAACTCGTCGAGTCTGTGTATTTATCTATGTAAACGAAGATTAAATGTAATAAGGAGAGGGTCGTTTGGCCGAGAAAAAAAACCCGGAAGCGTACACGACCAAGTTTCGTCTTCATTGCCGAAGCTGTTCGTCGGTCCCCCGGGGCGTAAACGACCGTCGAGAAAAAGTCAAGGAAACTCGGAACTTCCGGTTTCGTACGACCCTCGTTACAATTTCCTTCAAACACCGAAATGCGCGCGCCGTTACGAAAAAATTTGACGAAAAAAATAAAAATAAAAAATAAATAAAAAAAAATAAAAAATGTAAACAAAAAAATTAATAAAAAAAAGGAAAATCAAGGGGGGATGGCGGGAACTAAGAAACGAAGAAAAGACTTACCGATGCACGACACCGGCTGTGATTACGCTAATCCGGTCCGCGTTCCACTTTCCAAATGCTCGAAATGTCGTCGTCGTCGTCGTCGTCGTCGTCGCGTGTCGTCGTATCTATACGAGGAACAACAGGTCGTTCCGTATTCTCTCGGTGCGACACGCGGAACTCTCTTCCGCTTGTATCATCGCGACAGCTCGTTAAGCCAACGTGTCTCTCGATCCTCTGACGTCGGGCCCAAAATTCAACCGCCCGAAACGTCCAAGATCCTGACGAACGAACGAAAGAAAGAAAAAACGACGATTGGTAAGTCCGGAAATTTTGCGATTGGTTTTTATGTTATAAAATTAAATATTAAAAAATTGAAATTAAAACAAGAAAAAAGATATTCGTCTTTGATTTTTCTTTGATATTTATCAAATATATATTCGTAGAATTTTATCAAAATATTTGTATTTTCTTTCATTTTTCGTAAAACGTTTTTAAAGATTTTTTTGCTAAAATATCGTCGATATTAATACGGTGTTTAGCCATCATTTTCATTATATCGAAATATTGAATTATTGTGATAATTTAAATTTTTACAATCTGATTTTGATCAAATGACAATTAAAAATTTCATATTTTCTAGAAATTTTGATTTATCAAAGTATTTCTTTGAATTTCTTAGAATTTCGTTTTCACAGGCTGCAAAAAGGTGTCCTAGGGCCTCTTCGTATGAGAATAGGGCGTCTAAAACTAAGGCGGTACGACCGGGAAATCCCACGAGCGACGAGTCGAAAATACGCAATTAAAATACGCCTCTGTCTCTCTCTCTCCCTCTATCGGTGCTTCCGTCGCGTAGTGCACTAAACGGAGCTCACTCAATGCTCCATTTTCGTCACGGGTTCGCAACTGGAGCACACACACGAATATATTTCGGTCCAGAGCTAATTGGCTCGAGCTTTTGCTCTCTCGAAATCTCGTCTCATACTCCGCCCTCTTCCTCCTCCTTCTCCTCTCTTAGAACATCGAGCAACCATGTCCACTTCGTACCAAGAATTTACGACGATAACGAACCGATAGACAAATAAAATTGACACGTCGCGAGCGTAAAACTTGAAAAGAACATTTTTATTACCGCTTGAAAAAGAACATTACGTCCTTGGCTGACAGAACGTACCGATAAAAAATTTCTTACACAACTTTTCTTACCCAAACGCAATCTATGAAAAAAAAAAACACTCAAATAAATGTTTTATAATATTTTTTATCGATCGATAAAAATGTCAATAAATCATTTTACTTTACTAAAAAATAAAATACAACTGTCTAACGTACGTTCTCACTTTCCACACGTGTATCTCTCGTTTCCTTTTTTTCCATCCTATTTTAATTTTGTTTCTTTATTCGTTTTTCTTTTTTCATCCTCGAATCGTCGTGTATATATATGATATAAAATTTATTTTCTCGTCTCGATACGCCCTCGTCCTAAGTCCCCGGTGCGGATGCATCAAGCTTCACCTTCGAGGGCACTCTCCGTTTCGTATCGGAGATTCATGGTTGATGAATGGAAAAGTCGATCGAGAGCTCGGCTCTCTCTCTCTCTCTCTCTTTCTCTCACGTCCTTTCTTTCGAATCGTGCCAAGAACACGCCAACGACACAAACGTCGTTCTCTCGATGGACCTTCGACTTTACAAGAAACTAGCTTATATATTTATACGTACACACATATATATACATACACACACATAGACATATATAAATATATATATATATACCGAAGCACCAAGCTTGCCTATATATATATAGGCAAGCTTGGTGCTCGCACGATACTCTCTTCTCTTTCTCCCTTTTTTCCAACACCCGCTATTCCCCACTTTTATTTATAGCGCTATATATATATATATATAGTTAGGTATATAGTTATATATGTCAGTATGTAGTAAAAGACGAGACGCATCACGCCACGAGGAATGGTCTCTCGAGATATCTCCAGACCTCGGGGTGTCTCTCGTGAAGAGTGCAGATTAGAGCTGACAGCGTCAGAGAAACAGAAAAGCCATTTTCCACTGACTGTTTCTACGAGTATGCGTGTGTGTATATATATATATATAGAGAGAGAGAGAGGGGGGAGAGAGAGAGATAGAGATGTATATGTACATGTGAGAGCGAGAGCGAGGAAGAGAGTGAATATAGAGAGCGTGGGGGATGAAGAATAATAATTCAACGTACGTTGATAAACACACGTCGATCGTCGAACGCTCGAAAAATATATTATTCGTTACGGGTCGAACGAGTTTATAAAACTGTGTGTCTCAAATATCGTGATTATCCTTATTATTGATAAATGTGTAAAAAATCAAAAGAAAGTGATCAAACAAAAATTGATCGATAACGAATCGATCGATCAGAGCTCGATTATAAACAAAATTCATTTTTTGTTTTATCATTGAAAAAACGAGCTTTCGATCGATCAATCTTGTATAAACAGTGAGAGTGACTAACCATGAAAAAAGAAGGAAAAAAAACAGAAAGAAATGTAGTAAGAAAAGAAAGAAGAAAAAGAAATTGTAAGAAGGGAGCATCGAATTTAATCGATAAAATTGAAAAAAAAAATGGAACATTTGTTTTCTTTTTTCTGCCAGATGCGAGTCCATACGGTAAACAATGGAGGGATCGTGACTCGATCCAGGGTCAAGTAGTGGTTTATACAATGGATTTATAACTCGTGTTCGATCGTGGGCGTGGTATATATTATCTCTGTCGAGAGAAAGAGAAAGAAAGACAAAGAGAGGACGAACTCTAAAGAGTGATTTAATTGCCGTAAATTTCTAGGTCGCGAATGGAATTTTTTATGTTGATATTGATATTAATATAGATATATGGATATTATTGAACCCCAAACATTGTGAACTAATTGTGAGTGGATGACCCGGCTAATAATCTTTAGATGTTGGTTCTCTCTCTCTCTCTCTCTCTTCTCTCTTTCTCTAGCTCCGTTTCGTCGTAAGTGCGGTTAAACGTTCAAGGTGGCAGCGAGGGAATGGAAAAATATGAAGAACCTGGTCAACGGAGCACGATATAAGGAGGGAACGTTTGCACACGCCTGGGAAGGTCGCTCGTTATTCCGGTCACACCCTGGCACCGATAATCGACGATTATGCGACGGGAATGCGAGAACTCCGAGAGTAATAACGTAACGCGTGTGAGTGAGGGCGCGCGAGTATAATCACCAACGCGACGACGACCCACCGATCCCGATCGAGACGAGCGTTGTATCCAGGAAAAAAAAACTCTGAGAACTCAAATTTTTCGCCACGAATTAATTTTCATCGCGACTTTTACGTCCGATAATGTTGCAAAATGTTAAATTTAATTCTTTTTTTTTATCACTGTTTGAAAAATTATCGATAATTGGTTTTTTGTTTTCGAAACGAATAAAAATCGATTTTTTTTTTCAAATTGATTAAAAAAATTATTTTCCAAATTTTGAATGTTTTGGGTAAAAGTTTGATAAATTTTCGTAATTATTAGACCAGTATTCAATTTTTATTATTTATTATTACCGGACACGGTCGTGAATAATGTAAAATGGCGTTCGAGACGATTTCACGACTATTTTGGTAAGAAAAACAAAGAGACCAAAAAAAGAAAAAAAAAAGGAAAAGAAAAAATAAACCAGCCAAACGTAATACGTCAAACGGGTAATAAAAATTCATGAGCTAATTCGCTATGAGACCGTCGTGGACCAAGAATATTCCTATAATCGAGACGATAAATCGAAACGCGAAAAAAAAAGAAAAAAACCTCCAAAAAGAACGAAAGATTGAAAAATCACTCTGGTCGAGTTTCGTCGTTATCTTGATTTCTTTTCTCTCTTTTTTTTCTTTTTCTTCTCGTCGGTCCCTCGACCGTGCATCTGTTCGTGTGACATCATTCTCCAAACGAGAGAGAAAGAGAAAGAGAGAAAAAAAAAGAACAAGCGTAACGTCGTTGGCCAAACTCGATGAAAAAACAATTATGTCCCCCACCCCACCCCCTCTTTCTCCTTCGCCGCGCAATCCTCGTCGCCATTCGCCGGTATATCTTTCTCTCTCTCACTCTCCCCCGCTTCATTAATTGCCTCGGTAACCAGCCGAAATAAAAAAAAAATTCGGTGGATCGCACCCACATGCATTTTTGTTTTCTTCTTTTTTTAATCGTCTCGAGAGGCCCACCGGACTATCGCTGACAATGAGGCGTGGATTGTTCTCTCTCTATCCCATTCATTCTCTCTCTCTTGTCGCTTGTCGTCTTAGCCACATTCTGACTTTATAGTCATATTCATAGTATTAGCTTTATATTTTCTTGATCGTTATACTGCATCACCAATCTGCCGACTCTACTTAGCTTCGGATTTTGCGTTTTTTGTTTGCGTGTCATTTTTGCGTTTTATTATTACTAGTCTTATTTACAGTATTGGCTTTATATTTTTCTTCATCTTTCTGCGTTTCATTACTATATTATATTATTATTGTTATTAATATTGTATTTTTATTATACAGGGTGGGCCATCTATTGGTACGTTTTTAAAAATGCGATGAAAAGAGTATGCATTGATATTTTTTATTAATTTTGTTGTTGTTGTAAAGCTAAAAGTACCCCCGTCAAGAATGAAAAACGATTTCGTTCATGTGGCTCCCTCTACTGGCCTTACAGTATGCCATTCGGTCACCCCAATTAGTGATGACATTTTGAACTACCTCGGCGCCAATTTCACTCAAAACAGTCGTAATGTTGTTTTTCAAAGCTGGAATTGTCTCTGGATTATCCGCATAACATCGGTCTTTAACGGCGCCCTACAGGAAGAAGTCCAGCGGTGTCAAATCGCAGCTACGCGCAGGCCAATTGACATCTCCTGAACGGCTGATTATGCGGTTGTTAAGCTTGGTGCGCAGAAGGTCGATCGTAAGTCGGCTTGTATGCCATGTGGCGCCATCTTGTTGAAACCAAAGGTCGTCCACATTCATAGCGTCGATTTTAGGCCATAAAAAGTTGGTCAACATGGCTCTGTAGCGTTCGCCATTGACGGTAACGGTGTTGCCAGCATCATTTTCGAAGAAAAATGGGCCAATTATGCCACCACTCCAAAATCCACACCAAACTGTGACTCTTGGAGGATGCATTGGTCTCTCTACGATTGCGTGTGGCTGTTCCGAACCCCAAATCCGGCAGTTTTGCTTGTTCACATATGCGCCGAGATGGAAATGCGCTTCGTCCGAAAAGCTGATTTTTCGACCAAAATCGACGTCATTATTGAGCTGGTCTATGGCCCACACAGCGAACTGATATCGAAGCGGATGGGCATTTTCTTTCAACTCCTGAGTCATCTGGATCTTGTAGGTGAATAATCCGAGGTCTTTGTGCAGTATTCTCCTCAGGCTGGTGCGACTAATGCTCAGTTGCTGCGATCGGCGTCGAGTTGAGGTCGTCGGATTCTGTCTCACACTTTGGGCCACAGCCTCAATATTCTCGGGTGTGCGCACTGTCCGAGCTCTGGGACCACTTCTGCCATCCACTAACATCCCTTTCTCACGAACTTTCTTCACCAATTAGCGTATATCGCCTTCGGTGGGTGCTTTATCACGACCCATATTTCTTTTCAAAATTCGCACAGTTTCGGCGACACAGCACTGACTTTGAAAATAAGTTTTTAAAATTTCAAAACGCTCTTCAAGAGAAAACATGTTGTTTCGTGCCGCGGACAGTATGGCTAATGAACTGTAAAAAATTCGGGTCTGTAGCTCGTTTGCCGTTGTCATACGACGAAATTCAAAAACGTACCAACAGATGGCCCACCCTGTACTAAGTTGCTACGATTGTATTATATTATTATTAGGATCATTACTATTAGTTAACAGCTTGCGCTATGCACATATCATATACAATACTTTTGCTGTATATCAACTACAGGTCTTGCTATGACTCTGCCAGTTATAGCTCTGTCTGTTTAGTTGATTATTTCTAACCTTACCCCATAGCTTGCTAGGGTATAAATAAAGCAGTCATCATCATCGTCATCTCTTTCATTATTATTTATTATTATTATTATTATTATTATTATTCTGTCCTAATTGTAAGGTTTAGTCGTGAGTAATTATGATATAAGGTATTTTTCATTTTTCATTTGATTTTGCTTATGTATTTTTGTTTACACATAATTTGTATTTGTTCATTGTACGAATCGTCACCATTCGTACAAGTTGTACAAGTCGTACAAGTTGTACAGTGATTCCGAATTTTTTTCCCCATAGCTCGCTAGGGCATAATAATAAAGGTATCAGTGTCAGTATCTCTCTCTTTCTCTCTCTCTCTCTCTATCTCTCTTGCCCCCTCTGCATAACTAATAATATAATATGCTTGCTCGTCGTCCATCGTAATATTATTCAATATATATGTGTGTGTGGGTGTGGGTGTGGGTGCATATGTGTGTGTGTGTGTGTGTGTGTGTAAGAAAGAGAGGGAGAGCTTTCGTGCTCTCTTCGGGAGTTTCCAAACTGCGGAGCTGATTACTCGATAACTTATCGTCCCTGCGAGCTTTCTCGCCCCGTTCGAACGGTGAATATTTTTCTAAATTCCCCTCTCGCCCACTCCAAAAAAAATGAATATTTCAACGGCCGACGAATAATTGGGTAGAAAACAAAATGAAATTTTTTTTACATTCGCACAAGATTTCCCATGGTAGAAAAAAAGCAATCGTTTTCATTTGATTTTATTGAATAAGTGATACCTGTTTTTTTTTATTAATTAAAAAAAAATCACTCGTACCGTCAGCCTTCGATAAAAACTCTCCAATGACTCTTTCGTTCGTGATTTCTCATTAAAAAAAAAGCGTGTCCAATTATTCGTTTAATTACTTTTTCTTTTTTTTTTCAAAATCATTAATTTTTTTCTCGATAGTCGGGTCAATTTTTTTCACCGACAATGATAACACCGTTAGATCTCGTTAGCGAATGGAAAAGCCCGCTACCCGTCTGACGTTAAAAAAAAAAATGCTAATTCGACACTCCACGGAAGCGAACGAAACGTGCTCTACACCGGTATACGAGAATAATCGGACAGATTCGCACGATTCACCGTACCCAGTGCGAGCGTTCGTGCGTGCGTGTGCGTATGAGAAGAAATCGGACGAAGACGAGAGTCTTTCCAAGTTGCCTCGTCCCTCGCCAACTCGTCCGTCGGCCGTTACGTCCCGTACGTTTAATACCACCGCGCCGGGCCGCGTCGCGAATCTCACCGCGTCGCGAACGGGACGAGGACATCGCGATAAGCCGAGAGAGAAGCTAAGAGGGTCCAGGTACCCCGTAACCGTGACGAAGGTAGTTAACCCCGTGTGGATGTTTCTTTTTTTTTCTTCTCTTTCTTCATTCTCTCTTCTCGTAATTCGTATATTCAGATATATATATATAGATATATATACACTATATATAGTATATATACACTATATATATATACTATATATATATATATATATATATATATATATATATATATATATATATATATATATATATATATATATGTATAGCAACGGCATCGTACACGAAGATAGACCGAATGTAATATGTATTAAGTAGATTTGCTCTGCTCGAAATAGTGTCACGCTCCGTTATCCCCCCCCCCCCCCACCCCGCTACTCCATCACTCTCCACAGTTTCCTCTCTAGCCACGTGCTCGTGACTCGAATCGGCGAAAGTGGATTAAATTTCAATAAAACGTCGATCCAACGAGGAAATATACTTAGTTTCTAGTGCAAAAATGGCAAAAAGAAAAGGAGGAGGAGGGCGGGAAATTAATGCAACTGGCGATAAATTAAAATATATAACGACAACGAAAAATAAAATTGAATATCGTTCGAGCGACGATTAAAAAATGATCGATCGATCGATCGATTAATTTGCGCGAACGTAAATAACGTTTATTTATTTGTTGTACGAGGAATCGATCGAAAGACATTAGATTTCATTGAATTATAGAAAAAAAAGAAAGTTGTCAAAAATTATTTTCATCGCACATTTTCGATTATTCTCACGAGATTTGATAATGGATTCGTGATTTTTCTTCTATGATACTGTGATGCCAATAGGGGGGTTTTGTATCACGCGGGTTCGTCGTACGATAAAACGAAGGTATTTTGGCACCGAGAATAACAAAAGTGTTTCGTACCTTATGCGAATACGAGAACGAAAAATTATTTATGTACGTTGATACGAGAGCGAAAGATTAAGGGGGTGGGGATATAACCCAATGCCTGTACCGCACGTGTCGAAATTCTATTTGTATGATAAATATATACATACATACATACATACATGCGTACATACATACATACATACATACATACATACATACATACATACATACATACATACATACATACATACATGCATACATACATACATACATACATACATACATACATACATACATACATACATACATACATACATACATACATACATACATATATATATATATATATGACTCCCAAATAAACGTATATACATATATATATATATATATATCACTCCCAAATAGACGTAAATACACATATTGATATATGTGTACATATGGGTATAACGATGTTGCATCTGGTCTCGAGAAACGACGAAGAAATGTAGCGGAGGAGGGCGTGCGAGAGACCGAGAGAGATCTCAATAGATCGAGAGAGAGAGAGAGAGAGAGAGCGAGCGAGAGAGAGAGCGAGCGAGAGAGAGAGAGAGAAAGAGATGTTTCGCGAGGGTAAAGTAGTGGGAGCAAGTCACGTGATTACGCGCTTAGCTTCATCGCGATAAGGAGGCTTCGACCGCGAGCTATAATCGGAATGGGACTAAATGCCACGAGAATAATAGGTCTTAAAATAGATAATTTACTAGCTCATATAAATATATATACACATATATATATATATATATATACAGGGCGATTTTCCTAAGGTATAGCACCGTTTATTCTGGGGTAGATGGGACCATTACAAACAAAAGTTGCAAATAAACATTAGGGATATTTTTAATAGTTTACGAGATATGAATATTTAAAGTTGATCGAATCAGAGCGCGCCGAGAAGCGTTGGAGCCGCCCACTCTCCGTCCTAGCCGTAGATATAGCACAGTTTAGGGCGTTACATTTGGGATTGCAAAATTCAGAGCAGTCGATTATTATTATTTTATTCCGCAGTCATTTTTATTTGTCGGGCATTGACTGCTCTGAATTTTGCCGAGCGCGCCAAATAAAAATGACTGCGTAATAAAATAATAATAATTGACTGCTCTGAATTTTGCGATCCCAAATGTAACGCTCTAAACTGTGCTATATCTACGGCTAGGGCGGAGAGTGGGCGGCTCCAACGCTTCTCGGCGCGATCTGATTGGACAAACTTCAAAAATTGATATCTCGTAAACTATAAAAAATATCCCTAATGTTTATTTGCAACTTTTGTTTGTAATGGTCCCATCTACCCCAGAATAAATGGTGCTATACCTTAGGAAAATCGCCCTGTATATACATACGTACGTAGTAACTCGCGTACACACATGATACGCGTATCGTAGAATATATTATGCGGTAATAGTAAAACAAGCTGCGAGAAGCTCTCTCTTCTCTCCGACGTTCGCAATGACTACACAGCTTTTCTTCGTCGTGACGAATAACGTGCGAGATGAAGGAGGGGGGGGGGGGATGGAGAGAGACTTTATATTACACCACGATTATTTCACATTTTGCGTAACGAAAACGAGACGAGACGCACAATCATCGTTGAATATAAACGTTACGCGCGTACAGAGGAGGGGCTGGGGGCGGGGGTAGTGAGGGTGGGAGGGGAGGGGGGGGGGAGAAGTTTACGAGTAAAAATGCGTTTCCGGAAATTTAAGTTTAACCAGTAACGTCGCGATTATTAAGCCGGGGACGTGAATTATTACGGTTATTTCTCGAGGATAATTCGTACGTAGCGAGGGTAATGAAATTGACGAGGCAGGGACGTCGTTAAAAAAGCATTATCGGACAGTGGGTACGGTTAAACGGTGTGAACTAGACGGAAATTTTGCCTCTGTGACGCACGTGCGGTGGTTGAATTATTATTATTTTTTTTTATTATTGTCGCTGTTTTTTTATTTCATACTCGAGGTCGCATTATTCTCGCAATTTCGCGATAAAATGTAAAATATACGTGAAAATTCATATTTACGAAAAAAAAAAAAAAAAAAAATGACGATTTTTTTTTTCGTTTGTCTTTTTTTGTTTGTTAATTGCACGTGTCAAATTTTATAAATTATATTCGATCGTTTTTCATTCGATATCGAGCAACGATCGAGAGTGAATTTGATAAAAAATCGCGTTTGAAATAATTTCCGATAAACAAAAAATCAAATAAAAATGTCAATCTTTGGAAAAAAAAAAAAAAAAAAAAAAAATCGTGATCGACGATCAAGGAAATTTTTTTTTCTTCATTCGCCTACGCAATTTACAATTCACGACGTGAAAATCATCGACCTTGGCGATTTGGCGAACAAAAGAAGAACGACGACGACGACGACGATGATCATCCTCGATGCTTTCGCACGCGCGAAACAAAATAAATGATTTTCCGATGTTTAAATAAACCGATCGAACGCAAACCGATATTTCGAACGATCGTAAAAATAACATCGACTATATTTTACCAACATCGAGGAACAAAGTTTTCCCAGTGAAAAAAGCTGAAAGTGAATGAAGATCTCAAAATTTCAAACAGACTTAATCTGCGCACAATTCTCATGATTGTGCGCGTGTTGCACGCGATAAATCCCCCCTTCCTGCTCATTCTCCTTCTCCTTCTCCTTCTCCTCCTCCTCCTCCTCAATCTCTTTCTTTCTCGTGTGGGTGCGTGGAAAGTTTCGTAAGAAGTCTATTTTCTCTTCGCTCTGGGCAACCGCGAGTGAACTAAGACGTTATACAATTAATTCGAGAGACAGATAGAGAGAGGGAGAGAGAGAATGATGACCCATCCAGTGATATTCGAGAGTCGACCAAAAACTATGATTGCGGGAGGCTTTTGTTCTATGTTTTGTCGACTGTCTGGACCGCCTTGATTCGTGAAAACGTGTTTATAAGTCGGTGTAGGAAATTTCGTAAGCCGATTATTCTCTCGCAACAATGAAAAGAGTGAGTGAGAGAGTCTGAGAGAGAGAGAGAGAGAGAGAGAGAGAGAGAGAGAGAGAGAGAGAGAGAGAGAGAGAGAGATATTTATTATGCCCTAGCAAGCTATGGGGCAATAAAGACAACAACAAAAGATATATATACAGGTGTAAATTAAGAATAAAGTAATAAAGTAATAATGTAAAGTAATTGTTAAGTAAAATAGAACATAAATAGGTAAGTAATGAGTAATCGCAAGTGATGAGTAAGTGCAAGAACAATTTAACATAGATGATAGTATGTATGATAATAGATGGAATATGAAATAAGTCGTACAGAGATAATCAAGTGATAGGTGATGGTAGATGATACATGATAAGCCAACAATGCAGACAGAGAAACATAGAGATAAATAGAGATATAATATTAAGAATTCGCCAAGTGAAAATAATAATACGGTCGCAGCACTCAAACAACCTTAGAGAGGTCATCCACCGAATTTCCATCCACCGAATCCACCGAAGAGAGAGAGAAAGAAGGAGAGAGGGAGAGAATTGGTATTGGGGAGGGGGGGGGGCGCCGTGTTTGTTAAATTCTACAATAGACAAGAAAAATTAAACAAAAGACGTACTACTATGACGCCATGAGGATAAAAAAAAAGAAAGAACTTTCGAGATCTTTCGGAGAGAGGCTCGGGTCGATGCGTCGACAAATTTTTTTATTTTTTTTTATTTTTTTTTATTACTCTTTCTATCCGGCTTCGTCCCTTCCATCCGACAATCTCGTCGATCTCGAATCTTCCACGAACGAGCTCGGTCACGAAACGAACGAATTAATCGAAACGGTTCCGGATCAAAGTCGAAATCAAAATTTTTACGTCATTCGAAGGAACAAAAATTCGACGTTTTCGTATAATTTACGACGACGAGAGAGCGATCACCGACAGGGGATAAAATTTTCGAAATATATCTGTCTGAGAATTTTGCCAAAGAGAAGCCAAACAAAATTCATTTCTTTTCGATTTTTCAATTTTTTTGTTTTTTTTTCTACTTATGATTTTTCGTATTATAATAATTTGCGAGGTTGATTCGATTTTATTTATCTTCTCTCTCTCTCTCTCTCTCTCTCTCTCTCACACACACACCTTTCATCTCCACGCTGGATAAAAAATAAAACGACAAAAATCATTAAACGAACGAGATTATATCGAGGTCCTGTTTCGTATCAAAATCAAAATCCGACGACTCGTCGATAGTGTTTATTTTGTAATTTTTATCAAATTTATGTAAACTTTCGTCTAATTTTCATATTTTTTTCTCTCCTTTTTCGTAAAATCTCGACACGAGCGTACAAGATTAAATTATTAAGATTATCGTCACGCGAGGTCGCGAAACATGTGCATTCGCCTGGCCTGCCTGTGCTTTTTTGTTATTGTTTTTTTGTTCATTCTTTTTTTTTTTATTCACCATCAAACCAGCCACGTGAGTACATTTTTACGAGGCGTTCGCCAAGAATAGAATTCTTCGGTGCTTGGATTTTTATTCTTGCACGCCCGCCCAATGCTACAACGTCGCGTTTTAAATTCCGGAAACCAGGAAGCGCGGGTGTGTCGAGCCGCGAAAGGTCGCTTTTTTCCACTTGAAACTTTATTTTCACGGTCGTGACAGTTTGATTGAGATAGAGATAGAGAGAAAAAACAAACGGGGGGGAAACGGAGGAAAAACGGAAAAGCGAATAACGAATCTCAAATAGTTCTTACGGTTGTTCTAAAAGCGTGTTAAACGGCGTTTACGTACGGCCCGTAAAATCGTTCCGAATGACGAACGGTGCGGAACCCGATCGCGAGGTCAGAAGTCCCGTCTCGATTACGAGAAACGGCAAAAATTTACGATTTCTTCGCTCGATAATGAAAAAGAAAGACAAAAAAATAACAATCCGGAAATTCGCACGGTCTCGCCCAAGGACCCCTGGGGGGTTCTTTACGACTTCCGTACCGCGCGAGTACGAAAACCGATCGTAATAGTTTGCTTATTTTTTCTTTTTTCTTCCTTAAATTACAAAATGTACGTCATAATTACGAAAAAAAAAAATTAAATAAAATAAATTAATGACATTTTTGTCCGAATTTAAAAAAATTCTCTCAAATCGAACCGTAATATTCCATCGAAATAACGAAATGTCTCGCAATTTGTTATCTTTCTAATTTAGAAATCATTTTTTATTCTGTTTTTTCCTATTTTACAAAATTAATTCGAGCGACAATTTTTTCATAATTCGATTAAAAAAAAAAAACTTTACCAATTCTCAAAATTATTTTGATATTTCTACTCGAATTTGTTGCATGGAAGAAAATCGTAAAGATATTTAAAAAAAAAACTAGAAATCGATAAATTAGATGTAGAGGAAGAACGTGAAACGGAAACGACGGGACGGAATGGTACGTTGATCGCGCCTGCGGTCGTCGTCAGTCGAGATCCGGAGCTCGCATTATCGTATCGTTTGGTATAACACGAGCGTCAAATATGCGAGTGCACACAGTGAACGAGAAGCTCGAGAGAGCTCGAGTGACGGAAAATCATGATCGTCTCCCTACGTATACAGGGTGAATCTCTTAAAGTATAGCACCCTTTATTCTGGGGTAGACGGGACCATTACAAACAAAAGTTGCAAATAAACATTAGGGATATTTTTAATAGTTTACGAGATATCAATTTTTGAAGTTTATCCAATCAGCGCGGCGAGCAGCGTTGGAGCGACTCACTCCCCGCCCTATCCGTAGATATAGCACAGTGTAGGGCGTTACATTTGGGATCGCAAAATTCAGAGCAGTCAATTATTATTATTTTATTGGGCAGTCATTTTTATTTGTCGGGCATTGACTGGCTAGGCTACGGCTAGGGCGGAGAGTGGGCGGCTCCAACGCTTCTTGTCGCGCTCTGATTTGACGAACTTTAAAAATTCATATCTCGTAAACTATTAGACATATCCCTAATATATATTTACAACTTTTGTTTGTAATGGTCCCATCTACCCCAGAATAAATGGTGCTATACTTTAAGAGATTCACCCTGTATATCGCAGGTATATATATATAGATATATATATAGAGAGAGAGAGAGATAGAGATTTCAGTGCGTCTGGCGATCGTATAACCCGCGCGCTGTACACGTACGATCGAGACAGACGCCGCTGACTTTTTAGCGCGCGAGAGTGAATAATAGAATACGTATAGAGCGGCCCGGAGCGAGATAGAAACGTGCGTGCTGCACACCGACGATCGTCCAGACTCCGGTTTTAGCAAGTGGAAAATTATTCTTAACCTTGGCTACGCGAATCGGTTCGAAAAAAAATTGGCCGCGTCGATATAGGTCGTGCGCCTTGAGACACGAGGGTCCGAGACGAGAGTGTAAAAGGTCTTATACTAGAAATTCCACGATATCTTGACTATTTTTACTGCCTCGTAAAACAGAAAATTTTAATTTACATTCCGTTGTAAAAAAGCGATTTTTTTTTTTTTTTTTTTTTTTTTTTCAAATCGAGAAAAAAATCTTAATCTCACGAAGAGCGAGAAGGAATTTTCAGTGTCGTAATGACAAAAAAGAAAGGATCGAACTTCTCACGCTAAATTTAGTTTTTTTTGTACTCGTTGTACCGCGTTAATTAATTTTTGATAATTAAATGATTGGAAAAAAAAATGTTTTTTTTTTGTTTTTTTTGGCGTTCTTGGATTTTCGACGAAGTCGTCAATTTTGCTGCGTGCAGGAGTCATTCATTTTTGACCTGGCCAACCGCCATGAAAATGCGCTACGCTGCTCAAACTGTCATCAGTCATCGACTCGGTAACTCGGCGACAACGTCGACTGTGTATCGTTGAACGAGATTGACGAGGGGGGAGTATGTACGACGCACAAAGTGTAACCGACCCTGGCACGATATATTATTATCCTGCGGATGTAATCGCGCCCCGTACGTCAAGCTTCAAGGATTGTTTTTCCTCTTAAAGAATTTTCGAAAATTTTTTGCGAAAACGTAAAAATAAACATTATTTAAAAAAAAAAGAAAATTCATTTTTTATCAATTTTTCATTCTAATAAAAAATTCATGAGAATAGAAAAATTGTCAGTTGGAAAATAAATATCGTGCAATTATTTAAAAACGAGGCAAATCGAACGTAATTCGTTTAAGATGAAAAATTATATTTTTCTTAACTTTTTTTTTTTTTTTTTTTTTTCAAAATGAAACAAAATCTGATTTCGTACAATTTTTGTAAAAATTTTGTTTTCGACAAATTTTGATGATTTTTTCGTTTAGTGTCTCCAACGGTGTAATTGTGAGTAACGCGACGGGACAAAGTAGTCGACGCGACCTTCAACTTGTGAAACTTTGTTTTCTTTTTTTATTTTATCATCATACACAAATATAGCGTAGCCGGTGTCTCTTATCTACAGTCGACCAGGATTATTACTCGAGGCTGTGAGAACACGAAGCTCACTTCGAGTCGTAGTGTTTTGTACGAGCGAGGCTTTTGGCACGTGAGCGAGTTCAGCAATACATCGGATTTTGTCTCATCTTCATTTCCTCGTTTTCAATTCTATTAATAGCTCCATACCATTACATTCTACCTCAACAACGATAAATTATATATTTCTGTTTTATTTTTTATTTTTTTAAACTCCATTCTTTCCACTTTTTTTCTATTTTTTATTTTATTCATTCCACTTTCCATTTTTACATATTTTGACAAACATTAAAAAAAATTTATTGACAAATAATTGTCAAATAAAATTCCCTTGACAAATCGATAAATACAATATTTTTTGTCTTCTTTACTTTCTCGAAATAACGTTATTTGTAATTTTTACTATTTTTCGCCGAAGGACTTTTCGCCGTTATATCGAGACCAGGGTTGCAGCTGGGAGTCGTCCCATTGTCTGGCTTGTGAGAAGATTTCGCACGGTGTACTCTCTCATGGGAAAGGTACGAAAAGCCGGAGAGACTTCGTCAGCATCGATCGGTACGTTTCCTTCTATATATACATACTATACAGTAGAGAATATATGTATATATATTTTCTCTCTTCTATATATATATACTCTATTGTACATATATATATATCTTGTATATATATATATACTCTCTTGTATACATATATACTCCCTTATATATATACATACATGTATATGTATAGTTCGTTTAACTCTCGTCTTCTGTCCTGTTAGCTTCGCGTTCTATCCATACCGATATTAACCTCATACACATGTATGGAGAGCAAGTGAGGGAGAAGATAGATGGGGGGGGGGGGGGGGGGGGGGGGGGGGGAGCAAAATCATGGTGTATGGACCGACGATCCTGGGAGAAACGCCGTACACGAAGATACAAAAGGGGGCAAAGAGCGAGTATCGGAAGAGCTACCTCAGCGCGGCGTTACTAGTGCAAAGCTTCGCCGCGTCAGAGAGGGGGAAGCGCCACCAGTCGTAATTTTGCTCCGTAGCGAGGGTTGCTCTTTGTCCAACGTGGTCTGGCCTTTTACAAAGCAACCCAGACATTTACGTTGCATAGTGTATCGCATAGGACGAGAATGTTATAGCTCGCGATATGAAACGTTCGTACAAAGTTAGAAATAAAAAAAAATGAAATAAAATTTAATTTAAAAAAAAGGAAAAATACGAAATGAGAGAAATAAAAAATGAAAAAATATTCAAGCTTTTGCCGCGAAATTCTATATATTCGTTCGTAATATAACGAATAAAAAAAGAATAAATAAATTTGACGGTTGGAGGAAAATATGTTTTTTTTCCTTTTGCCAAATAAAACACAAAATTTTCGTTTCGATATGAAAAATCAAAAAGCAAAAGAGAAAATAGTTCGATCGACTCTAGCGGCAATTTCGAATCTTTGTCGTCGATTCTCTCGTCGTCGTCGAAGAATAGTTCTAAAATTTACAAAATTAACAAAAAAAAGATGAAAATGAAAAAAAAAAAAATTGAGCTCAGCCTCGAGCCGTTGCACAAATTTATCGACGTTTTTTTTTATTCGTTTACTTTCCTCTTCCCCGTCGTACCCGACAACAGGCCTTCGGCCGGGGTACCCACATCCCGAACATCGCGGTATCTGTCTCCCATGATAATGCGAAAAAGAACGTCTCGATTTTTTTTATACAATTACAAAAAAAAACCCCAAAAAAAGCAAAAAAAAAATTAAAAATTCAAAGAATTCTCTCGCGACGTTGATTTTCGCGCAATTTCATGCCTTCACGCGCGTATCAAGACCGGATTAAACGTTGAAGAGAACATACAGAAAGCACAAAAAAAAAATTGTCTTCCGCGAGACGTTTAAAGCGAGAAGTTCGCTTTTCGAGCGTCGCGAATTATCCGCCCACGCGCCCGCGCGTGGGTGTTTTTTTTTAATTTCCATAATTTTTTTTTTCCTTCGAGATATTTGTCCTCTCTCTTTCTTATCTCTCGTTTCTTCTCTATCTCACGTTTTCATCTATATTACTCGCGTTCACGCCTACTCGAATAATCTCTACCCCCACCCACCCTCTCTCTCTGTCTCTTCGCCACCGCCCTTCTTTTTTTTCATTCGATCGTTTCCTGAAAAATATTTTTCACTGCTAGTCCTAGATTCTTCGTATAAATTAGGAAAATCGTTGAGCAGGAAATATCGAGATAGATTTGATTTGATTTGATTTTATTTTATTTGTTTATTTTATACCCTAGCAAGCTATGGGATAATAAACAGAGTTGTCAAGTTTGTGAACTATGCAATGTAAACATGCATTTGCAAAATCACAATTTCAGCAATGATACAATTATACATAAAAACAAAAAAATAATATAACAAAGATAGAGAGATTGATTGATTGATTGATTGATTGATATATTTATTATGCCCTAGCACGCTATGGTGCAACAATAGATTAGTACAATGAACTGCTTGTGTTGTATAAACGCTTACATCTAGTACATTATAAAATTAATCAATTACTACAGAAAATTACCAGAGATTAACTGAAGCATCGAAAATTAACAAAAATTAAGAAGATTAACAAATTGACTAACTAAGAGAAAGAGAGAGAGAGAGAGAGAGAGAGAGAGAGAGAGAGAGAGAGAGCGAGAGCGAGAGCGAGAGAGAGAACAGAAACGAAAGAAAAAAAGAGACCATCCGGTGAGTATGTCGCGCGTTACGACTAGAGACTTGCAATTCGCGATCGACGACTCGATCGACTCGACCGATCGATCGATCGTGCGTACTTCCCCCTCCTCTCGCCCTTTTTTTTCTTCCACCTCTCATCGTCATTCCTGGGTCGACGAGCGCGTTAACACACACACATAAACACACACACACACACACACGCACACACATAGAGACAGAGACACTCGAGCGAGCATTTTCAAAGAGACCAACACTCTCTTCCAGTATCGAGTGGCACTGTTGCTTCATCACGCGTGTGTATAAAAATCCGATACATCGTTATATATATGTGCGTGTGTGTGTGTGTGTGTGTGTGTGTGTGTGTGTGTGTGTGTGTGCGTGTGCGTGCGTGCGTGTGTGTGTGCGTGTGCGTGTGCGTGTGCGTGTGCGTGTGCGTGTGCGTGTGCGTGTGTGTGTGCGTGTGCGTGTGCGTGTGCGTGTGCGTGTGCGTGTGTGTGTGTGTGTGTGTGTGTGTGTGTGTGTGTGTGTGTGTGTGTGTGTGTGTGTGTGTGTGTGTGTGTGTGTGTGTGTGTGTGTGTGTGTGTGTGTGTGTGTGTGTGTGTGTGTGTGTGTGTGTGTGTGTGTGTGTGTGTGTGTGTGTGTGTGTGTGTGTTCCTAGTTTATAACTTATCGATGCGCGAGTTAGTTGAGACGAATTACAAGTGCGAGAACGTATGGTGCAGAATGAAAGACAAAAAAAGGGGAAAAAGAGTTGAGGGGAGGGGTTACATTAATGAGAAGCCTGTGAAGGCTAATGAGATATGCGGGAATAAAAAAAAAGACTTGGGGGGGGGGGAGGAGAACCTGTGCACACGTAACTCAACAGTGGCAAATCGATTCCAGCAAAATCTAGAATACAAATTGCGTACGAAGTAACGTGTAACATGCATATCAATGAAATTTATTATATGCGTCTTTACCTAGGGTTGTTTTTTTTTAATTTTATTGTCGTTATTATTATGTAATATTAGGATTATTTATTTTTACGGAGATAATTTTGTTATAATAAAATGTCATAAATATTGATTCGGAGATTGATCGAGGTTTGATTTTAATTACAAATTTTTCGAAGTTAATCAAATCGTTCGTTATTGAGAATGGTCTGTTAATAATTTAACGAACGTTGAGAGAAGGACGCGTTGTAATTTTCTCTGATTTTTCCCGAGGTGATCTAACTTACGGAAGTTGTTTTGTATTTTTGTTTTTTTTTCCTCTGGTTATAATGTTATTATGTAAAAGTAATGGAGAACGTGGGAGATTGGCACGGGAAAAAAAAGCTCGAAGGGAGAATGATGCATCCGGGGACGTTGAATCGCATCGTGATACGATGACGAGGGAACGAGAAAATTGATGAGATATCGACGTTTTCTTTTTTTTTACTTTATTCAAATAAATCGATGAAAAAATAAATTCTATAGAATTTTTTTGTCATTCATCACACTATAACTTGTTTGAATTTATTCAAATAAAAAACATTATCATCGTTCGAACACTTTCAATATTTTAATGATTTATTCGAATCGAAGTAAATTAAATTTTTCAATTATTTTTCATTGAATTAAAAAAAAATTTGATTTTTCAATTATTTTATTACAATTAACATTTTTTAATCCTTAATTATTTTATATAAATTAAAAAAAAATTCATTTTTCAATTATTTTATTGATTTATTATTTTTATTATTTTCCCTGATACGAAAGAAAGAAAAAGAGACTAACTGAGTACGGAAACGTAAAGTGCGAACGTCGGGTTCGTTTAGTCGTTCGACGGCCCACACGCTCGCGGTCAACGCGCCGATCAGCTGATGACGCGCGCTTTCCAATTGTTTCGTGATTTCACGGTCATATCACGAGGGAGGAAGGGGGGGGGGGGGGGGTGATAACCAATATCGCTCGAACGTAAAATAATATTTGGGAATACAATTATCGCGCGTACGATATTTAACGAGATGAAAATTTTCGAGACACACGCGAGAATCTTCCGGAAGCTGAAGAATTTCGAAACGCGTCACGTTACTCGTCGAAGCGCGCCGAACGTTAAATTTCAAACGCAAAGAGTTTACCCGCGCAAAGTCCAATCGCGTGCAAATTCACATCGAGGTAACGACAACGCTTTCGTGGTGGTTGATTGGTTTAATTTTTCTCATCCCCTCCGGATTCCGTGAAAGAGAAATAAAATTAAAAACGAAAAAATTAAAAATAAAAAAAAATTTTGATTACAGTAATTCGATAAAAATTACGTTTTTTTTTTCTGGAGCAATGTTTATCAAAAAGTTCTCACAAGAGGCGAAAAAAAAATAAAAATGACAAAAAAATATTTGTTCTATCGTTTTGGGTAAATTTGAATTTTTTTATTTTTTTTCAATTTTGAATTTCGGTTTTGGTTCACGTATTTTTTTTCGCGTTCCGATTGCCGAAGTCACGATCGAAAGGCATTTTTACGATATCCAATTATAAAGTGGTATCGAAATAGGCGCTTATACGTTTTTACAAATGCGCGAGTGCATGCTAGACTTTATTTTTAAATTCCCCCGTGGCTTAGTCACCGTTCTATATATCTCGATCTATCACTCTCGCGCGCATAGCTATAAGCACACGGCAAGAAAAGAAACAAAAACGGGTCATCGTCGATGCGTCTGGAATGTCGAGAGATTTGCAAAAAAAAAGAAAAAAAATACACACACATACGCACAAAAAAAATAATCGTAAAAACAAAATTTCATTCAGAGATAAACCACGTGGTCAAAAAAAAAAAAAAAGAGAGAAAAAGAAAAGAACGAGGCCGAACTACGATCGCCTTTAAATATCTCGGATCGTTTATTTCTCGATGCACTTTGAGTGCGATGCTCGGACCAGCTGTTTGCATAAAATGCAAGCTTGAAAAAAAAAGAACGAAAAAAAGAAAAAAACACAAATCGAACTTCGCATCTTTATAAACGATTTTAATAATAGATTTCCTTATCGTTTTAACGACGGACGAGAAATTTCTGATTCTTGTTGACATTTAATTAAGATTTAATTAAAAACGTAAAGTCTCAAAATCGAGAACAGAATTATGGACTTTGAAAAACTATATTTATATATATTTTTTTAACTGTAAAAAAAAATACAGAAATTTCTTGTTCCCCGTATGAAATCGATATAAAATCTGTAAATAAATCTGTTATGTCATTAGCTCGATAAAATTATTATAACGAGCTGGTCAGGAAATATTATTAAAATAATTTTCAATAAACGAATAAAAATGCAACTATTTTTGGACCAACCTAATACACACATACGTATGCACATATATATGTATACATATGTGTGTCTATATATATATTCACTCACACACACACACATATATGTATGTATTAGGTTGGTCCAAAATAGGTGCATTTTTATTCGTTTATTGAAAATTATTTTAATTATATAATAATATAAATAATGTGTGTATTCACATACATATATATATATATATATATGTGAATACACAGATTATTTACGTTACGATGAATCGACAAAATCTTCGCTGATTCACGATAAGCTCATTCGGTCTCGCATCCTTTTCGTGCGTATTTTACGTTTACACACAGCCACACACATATATATATAAATAGATAGATAGTTATCGAGCAAAATATTTTGAATGGACCGGCTGCAACGATCTACGCGAAATGTTCCTCCTTCGCGCTTGTAGGTAATAACTACGAGACGATAAAAATTTATTTCACTCCCACCCCCGGCCTCGAGATCTTGACCGATATTTTACCGCGAGTGATGATAAAAGTGAAAAAAGAAAAAAGTACGAAAAAAAAAAATTCATTTTGCTCGATAACGATAACGATAACGATAACGATAATAACGACGAAAGTTTTCACCCGAGTGTCGGGGTCGTGTTATCCTTGACATTCTTATATATCGTTAATAAAGCGTTCTCGGTCTTTCTCCAACGAGAATCGATAGAAACGCGTTTTAACATGATTGCCCCAAACTCGTGTGGTTTTACGATAAAAATTTTAAAGCGACGATAAAATTATTAAAAAAAAAAATCCCTCCTTCTCCTTCGTACCGTTATGATTTTGCAATAATAATCGCTCGACTATCGATCGATCGATCGATCGATCGATCGACCGGCACGTTCTCGTTTCTTCACCCCCACCCCCACCCCTCTCTCACTCGCTCTTTCCTCTCCTAAGCCTTTTACTTCGTGTCTGCAAACTCGTGCGACGACGATCGATTTCCTCGGAGAAAGCAAAGTACTTCGCAGCCAGGCTGCTCTCCTCTACCTCCTGTGTGTGGATGTGTGTGTGTAACACGCGCCAACAACGTTCCCGATATAAAGTTTCGTATAACTGTATCGATTTAGGTTTGTGTACGTGCTGCGTACGGTATGAATAACAGCAGCGTATAGGTAGTAGTACTACGGTAAGTGAGAAACTGAAACGTGAATTGAGCAATGCAACCGTGCGAGCGAGCGAGCGAGAGGGGGGGGGGGGGGGGGGGGGGGGTAACCAATCACCGATGAGATGATCGAAACGATAGTTAACGACCAGAGGAATTACAACATCGTAAATATTCCGTCTCGTTTTCTTATTCTAGATATTTATATGAAATTTCTTTTTTTTTTTTTAAGTTTGTATCTTTTGATATTTTTAATTTTCTTCTCTCTCTCGATCGATGGATCGTACATGTACGTAAATTTGATTTCTTTCGGTGAATTAATTCGCAATTGAAGCGAAGATTTTCTTTGGCAAAAAGAAAGAGAAGAATAGAAAAAAAATATGAAAAAAATGGAACAAACGTGTATATATATATATATGCAGGGTGAATTTTGTAAGGTTTCTCAAACGGGATTTTGGTGCAGATGGGATCATTACAAACAAAAGTTGCAAATATACATTAGGGATATTTTTAATAGTTTTCGAGATATGAATATTTAAAGTTTATCCAATCAGAGCGCGCCGAGAAGCGTTGCAGCCACCCACTCTCTGCCCTAGCCGTAGATATAGCACAGTTTAGGGCGTTACATTTGGGATTGCAAAATTCAGAGCAGTCAATTATTATTATTTTATTACGCAGTCATTTTTATTTGTCGGGCATTGAGTGCTCTGAATTTCGACGAGCGCGCCAAATAAAAATGACTGCGTAATAAAATAATAATAATTGACTGCTCTGAATTATGCGATCCCTAAACTGTGCTATATCTACGGCTAGGACGGAGAGTGGGCGGCTCCAACGCTTCTCGGCGCGCTCTGATTGGATAAACTTTAAATATTCATATCTCGAAAACTATTAAAAATATCCCTAATGTATATTTGCGACTTTTGTTTGTAATGATCCCATCTGCACCAAAATCCCGTTTGAGACACCTTACAGAATTCACCCTGTATATATACACGATATCGGACGAGCTGGTGTGATCTAGGCTAAATGTCGCGAGCGACAACTACATCTGGTCGGGTCATCGCGTTATCTATTTTCGACTAGACTAAAAGCGCGCCCCCCCTCCTCTCTTTCTCACCCTCTCCCACCCTCCCCCTCTTTCTCTTTATCTCGCACCGCCGTTTATACTTGCGATAGGAGCCAGTGTGCATACACATAAATATACTGGTACTTACACTTGAGTACATACATATACATATATATATACTGGTATATACACTTAAATATATATATATATATATATACTTTATGACTTTTAGTCTCTAGCTTCGTTCTGGGATGATTACCGAAGCAGCCTATCGATCGTCTCGGCAAAGGGTGTTGGACAACCCTTCAACCTTCCAACCCCTCGGCCCCGTCTACCAGTAACTACCCTTCGGTGCCTCTGGCAATGTCGCTGTCCCCCACCTCCCCCGCCATTCTCGAGCATCAAAATTCACGGAGGCTTAACGACGAGATTTAATTATCCTCCCCCTTCTTCAACCTCATCCACCAGGCGCGAAAAGTATGTAAGCCTGTGATGTATATATAGATACATATACTATATACATACATATATGTGTATGTGTATGTGTGTGTATATAAAGAACGTATATTATACGTGGGTATGTAAAATGTGTATAGTCATATATGTATATACATACATATATGTGTATGTGTATGTGTGTGTATATAAAGAACGTATATTATACGTGCGTATGTAAAATGTGTATAGTCATATATGTATATACATACATACATATATGTGTATGTGTATGTGTGTGTGTATATAAAGAACGTATATTATACGTGCATATGTAAAATGTGTATAGTCATATATGTATATACATACATATATGTGTATGTGTATGTGTGTGTGTATATAAAGAACGTATATTATACGTGCGTATGTAAAATGTGTATAGTCATATATGTATATACATACATATATGTGTATGTGTATGTGTGTGTATATAAAGAACGTATATTATACGTGCGTATGTAAAATGTGTATAGTCATATATGTATATACATACATATATGTGTATGTGTATGTGTAAGTATATAAAGAACGTATATTATACGTGCGTATGTAAAATGTGTATAGTCATATATGTATATACATACATATATGTGTACGTGTATGTGTGTGTATATAAAGAACGTATATTATACGTGCGTACGTAAAATATACGAGTCTCGTATGCATATGCATGTTGGCTCTCTTATTCCGGTGGCCTCTCGTCGCGGAAAGTTTTTGAAACCCCATTGTCGAAGTCGGGAAAATTTTCGAACGAATGTTTGGCTATAGCTCGTTGTTGTTTTATTTTAATTTTTTATTTTTATTATTTTTTTTTTTTACTTCCTTTCTTTTTTTCGCCGATAAAAGAATGAGCCGGAGAGACGGAGATAAAAGGGTCAGACGGGTGATAGGCCAAGAGCGTTATTAACGAAGGGTGACCGACGAAAAAAATATTTAAAAATCCGTCAAAATATCAAGACAGATGGCGTATTCGACTTATTTTCACGGATTTTTATGATTAACGATCGTGTGGAGAATCTTTCATTGTGTCGTTCGACGTTAAAACGTCTTAAGGTTTGATCGATCGAAATCAAATCTAAGGGATGGGGGGGGGGGGGTGTTTACAATTGTGACTTTACGGCGAACTGATCGCACGTGCTGAATCACAACATCCTTAGGGGTCTCGAGAATGGTGAGAAAAAAAAAGAGAGAGAAGAAAAATCGGATGACTCGAGGAAAAAATAAATAAAACGATGAAAATGTAATATCGTGCAAGAGAGTAGAGTTTTTCGTTGAACGCACGTTCTCCTGAATGAAAACGAAACGGGTTTGGAACTATTGACGATTATAATTATTGCTTTCCCACCCCCTACACCCCCGTTTGCAATTTCCTCGTTCTCTCTGTCTCTCTCTTCTTCTCTTTCTCCTTTTATCTCTCTCTCCCTCTCTCTCTTATATACGTCAATGAGCTCCTACCAGCGGAGTGCTATAAACTACTACGTCGAGCGAAAGCTCAGGCCGCTGCAATGTCGTATAAGTACGTGTGGACGAAACACTCGATGGTATTTGCGAGGAAGGACAACGGGCAGCCGTTGATCACTCTGCACTCGGCTGATGATCTCGCTATGATGACTTGATATTGTCTAATTCATCGGTAAACACATCAGGCGATTTCTGTGCACGTGTGCCTACTGCTTTTCGCAAGACTGGACTAAACCGTACTCAATGTTACAGTTATTCTTTCATTCATCCATCGTTCAGAGTAGGGAGCACAATGCTTGTGTATACTGTTTTTGTCTTAACTTTTCTTCGATTCTAAATATTTTGTCTTGTATTCTAAATGATTAATTTAAGTATTGTACCAACTAAACTGTATCTCCTGCTCTATTCCTGTATTGCCCCATAGCTTGCTAGGGCATAACTCAATAAATCATCATCATCATCATCTCTTAATCTCAATTAATTTTGACTGTATAATTAGATTTAATTATATTTATTTTTGGGTTATTGGTACTTATTTGACTTACTTTGTAATTGCGCAGCCTGTATAATTGTAAATTTGTTAATTTACGTATTTGCGGTGTTTGTGCATTTACGTGATCGCTTTTTGCCCCATAGCTCGCTAGGGCATATTAAACAATCATCATCATCATCATCATCATCTCTCTCTGTCTCGATCGATACGTCACCCCGATCATTACACTTTATTTTTCAACCCCCTTGCCACCAAAGAGAAGAAAAAAAACCAAGAAGAAGAGGAAGAATAAAAAATCATCACATTATGAAAATATCGTGAATTTATAATTAAAAACTGGAAGAGAAACGAGACGATAAATTAGTTTTTTTTTTCGTCTAATTTTCCTAGCCGATAATCGAAAAGGGGATGAAGAATCTTTCGCTCGCGACTCGATAGGGACGAGGGTGAGGGAGGGAGGGAGGGAGGGAGGGAGGGGAGGGGGCTGATATTATACAGTTTCGACGTTTGCTAATAAATTCTCTCATTTACGATTTGTCTGTGACATGATGGAGGAGGGGAGGGGGGAGAGGGGTCGTACTGTGTGAAACGCTATTTTCGCGAGGTCGATGCACCCCTCCCCCTCTCCTAGGCCCGCGCGCGCGCTCGCATCGATTTTGCGCGCGAGTAACGGAATTTGTTTTCTTTTTTTTTTTGGCTGACTCTTTCTTTCTTTTTTATTTCCTCTTTTCTTTAACCTCGCGACGAATGCATCAACGAGGCTGACGGAAACGACGAGGAATGGAAATTTTCGCGAACGATGTTCGGCGATTTTTTTTGTTTTTTTTAACGGTAATTTTGTTTTCATTGTTTTGAGTCTCCACGTGGGTTGGATCATTTTTTTTTGTTCTCGATCGTTTGGAGAATTCGACGAGTCGAAATATGATTTTTGAGGGTTGAAATATTTGTCCGTTTATTGGCCTATCAACGTATTAATTAATTATCGTCGTTGTCGTGAATTTGTTTCAATTATTTCTTGTTACGAAAAATTTTTATTTTTCATTCTTTTTTGGTTTTTGTCTCTTATTTATTTTTTAGTTCCTTTTTTACTATACTGTGTATTTTTTTTTAATATTTAGAGCGAGATGGGTGTGACATAGGGGGGTGACAAAAGGTAAAAAAAAGGGCAACATTCGATTATACAATTTTTAGTAACGAGACGGGGAACGAATTTTTTTTATTTTTTTTATGTCTCGTCCAACCAAGGGTTCGCGTTAGTGCGCAAAAATCAATGAGGAATAAAGCACGCCGGCGTTTCGCTCAATTTATCGCTCTCCACGAATCGCTTCGAGTTTTTCGCGCGACGGTCCCCGCTGCGTTCGCCTCGAATCGAAATTGCACGCTTCGTTTGTTTAATTCGGCCGCGCTCGCGATTCTCCTCCATTTCATAACGAATATATTTTTTTTAAATCAAATATTGGTAAATGTATCGTCAAAATTTTCGATTGAATAAAAATAACAAAATGGACAATTTCGTTTAAAAATATTATTGTGCATAGTTCTAATAAAAAATTGGACATTTGATTTAAAAAATTCGATAAAATAATCGACATCGAGAGATAGACGAATTATACAAATTCGATCGCACGTCAGTCGTTTCGACTATCGAATGATTTTTTGAATCTCGTCATTATTCTTAAAAAAAAACAGAAAAATAATTGCGCGATAAACGCATGAAAAAATGAAAAATTATAAAAATCCAACATATTCGTGGACGATAAAGTAATCGAATAGAGCGACAAAATTTAAATAACGATGATATAATAAAAAATGGTAAAAACCCAGCAAATATTGAAATAATTAAAGAAACTACTAAATTTAAATAATTATTCCCGCATGGAATATTTATCGCTCGAACATTCTCGCTGTAATTGATAATTGGACTTGAGAGGACTCGACTGAGCCAACGCTCGACTTTTCCTACAACAAACACCTCTCTCTCTCTCTCTCTCAATATATATACAGGGCGATTTTCCTAAGGTATAGCACCGTTTATTCTGGGGTAGATGGGACCATTACAAACAAAAGTTGCAAATAAACATTAGGGATATTTTTAATAGTTTACGAGATATGAATATTTAAAGTTGATCGAATCAGAGCGCGCCGAGAAGCGTTGGAGCCGCCCACTCTCCGTCCTAGCCGTAGATATAGCACAGTTTAGGGCGTTACATTTGGGATTGCAAAATTCAGAGCAGTCAATTATTATTATTTTATTCCGCAGTCATTTTTATTTGTCGGGCATTGACTGCTCTGAATTTTGCCGAGCGCGCCAAATAAAAATGACTGCGTAATAAAATAATAATAATTGACTGCTCTGAATTTTGCGATCCCAAATGTAACGCTCTAAACTGTGCTATATCTACGGCTAGGGCGGAGAGTGGGCGGCTCCAACGCTTCTCGGCGCGATCTGATTGGACAAACTTCAAAAATTGCTATCTCGTAAACTATAAAAAATATCCCTAATGTTTATTTGCAACTTTTGTTTGTAATGGTCCCATCTAACCCAGAATAAATGGTGCTATACCTTAGGAAAATCGCCCTGTATATACTTTTTTTAGAACCGTACGATACGAGTTCCCAAGAGTACAAGAGTCAGAGTCATTTACGAGTGACTGGTACGCTCTCGTTTCCCGTCGCACTTTGAATATGCATGAGTACGCAAGAGTACGTACAGGGGTAGCACGACCAGCGTGCGAGAACGAATTCGAACGCACCCCTTGCGTATCGTCGATCGATAGACGCGACGACGAAACAGAGTCTTTTAAAAATTGTGAGATAAAATATCGAATTGAAAAAAAAAGAAAGAAGTAAAAAAAATGAAGACAGAATTTATGTCATCGAATAAAATAAAAAATAAAATACTAGCGAGTTAAAAAAAAAAATATATATATTGTCGTGAACTCACCGATTTCGTGGTATCCAGAGAGGCCGGGACAGCACGTTTTCACTCAGCTGTTGCAACAGCGTACATAATAAATACGCGAGAGAAGATGTCCCGGACGGTTGGTGAAGTGTTTTCTTCTCTCTCGCTCGCGTTGCGCAGTCCGACTCGAGACGTTCAACAGGCTTCCTCTCTCGCTATCGGACAATGCTCGATCCCTCTATCTTCTCTCCCTTTCTCACCCTTCTCAGATTCTCTCAAAGAGCAATGGGGGGAAGAGGGAAAAAAAACAGAAGTGACAAAAAGACGGACGAAAAAGAGAATCTTCCGATAGGTCTTTGTCTTCACGGGTTTAGCGATGGCTCTCTTGTCGCGCGTGCGCAGAAGTTCGCTCCTATGTTCGCGAGGCCCGTGGACGAAATTTCGACGCTCTTTCGAAACCCGCCGATTTCGTTACAACTCGCGACCACCTCTCACTGTATCACACTCGTTCGGGCCGATTTACGAAGATTGAAAAAACAATAACGAAACTATATTTCTTCCTTCGAGAAAATATTTTTTTTTCTTCTTACGATCACAAATCTTGTCTCCCGGTGTCTCGTGTTTCTATGAAATAAAAATGTCGCTTTGTCGCGCAATATTTTTCATCGACGAGACACGTTTTTGTTTTGTTTAGTTTTTGTTTAAATATGTGCATATATATATATTTTTTTTTTGGTTAATTAAGAAAAAAAATTAATCATCGAAGATTTCTTCGTTGTTTACGTTTTTTTTAAATTAAATTCAAAATATGCGTTTCCCTTTTTTTTTAAATCGTTATCGTTCGCTGCCTATAACGCGTTTTGGTAAACTGCAGCGAACCGTTGCGAAAACGACAACGACGAAATGTCTAAACGACAAGCCAACTTCACCGACATGCGTACTGTGGCGCGTCGTTGGACGGACTGATCTAGCTGCACGGAGCGAGCGCTGAGGGAAGTACGGGCTCGCGCCGCGGCCGAGTGTAGTAGCGGCGGCGGCCGCGTTGCGCGCGGTGTTACGAGTGTGTGTGTGCGTGCGCCTCTCGATCGGCGCGCAGCCGCTGCGCCGCTGGGGCCACAACGTTCTTCGCGCGGGTCTCGCTCCCTCGTTCGCTCTCTCTCACTCTTGTGCACTGACTCGCAACACATTCTCTCTCTCGCGCTCCGCTATCGCCATCACTCTCACTCTTTCGCCTCGCCTCTCTCTCTCCCGCGCTTCTGTTTAGCTCGAGCGCCGCGCGGGATATTCCCGAATGGTTCGCGGGGACTCACGCACTACACCACGAGACTCGTCGGATCGGTTGGTGTCGTCTTGTATTGTGGGACGAGCCATGCAACCGCGCCTCTTCTCGTCTCTTTCTTTTCCTCCGACACTCTTTTTTTTTAGTTTTTTTTTCGGCTGTACTCTCTCGCTCTTCCCTTTCGCTCTTCTTTATCTTCTCTCTCTTTCTAACGTTCTTCTACGTATTTTCTCTCTCGTCTATTATCTCTCTTCCTTGTCTCTTTTCTTTCATGTTTTTTTTTCAACTTGACTCTTTTTTTCCACTTCCTTCTTCCCTTTCGCGTTCTTTCTCGCTCCTCTTTCTCTTCTCTTTCGCATTCTTTTTATGTCTATGTCTCTCTCTTCCCCCTCTCTTTCGGATTTTTTTTACTCTCTAACAGTTCTCCAGACGATGCACCAGTGCTATTCACGAATCACAGCTGGCAACTGCGCGGCGTTTGCCCTACGGCGCATGCACGAAAACCTCTCGATGCTGCAGTCGGCAAGCGCGAAATTTTAGCTAGCGACTCTTCGTACGAGCCACGAGAAAATTATTGTTTCGTTTTCTCTTTTGTTTTATTTATCTTTCGATTCGCGTTCTCCGTTGCTCGTGGCGTCGTTCGTTATTTACCCTTCGATTCTGTCATACGAAGCCTGTCATGTGGGTATCGATTACGTCGTTAAATTGAAATCGTAGAACTACCATCACCGCGGGATCTTACCCGGCAAGGATTTTTACACCGCGCGTGGTCGAGCGTTGCGGAACGTGCGACGGGTGATATATCGAAAATGTTCAAATCGAATTGTTAACGACGTAGGAACGTAAACGTGAAATATTAAGCTTCGATGGGCATTTTAACGAAAATCGAGCGATTTTTGAAGTTATGGAGCGGCCATCTTGGACGCCGTTTTGTTTCTCGACCGCCATCTTGGTACGGCCATTTTGACAAACCTAAATACAACGACAGAGTAATGTAAAGGAGAAATTTTAAGCGTCGTTACACATTTTGATGAAAATCGAGCGATTTTTTAAGTTATGGAGCGGCCATCTTGGACGCCATTTTGTGTATCGACAGCCATCTTGGTACGGCCATTTTGACAAACCTAAATACAACGTCATAGTAATGTAAAGGAGAAATATTAAGCGTCGTTACACATTTTGATGAAAATCGAACGATTTTTGAGGTTGTAGAGCGGCCATCTTGGACGCCATTTTGTGTCCCGGCCGCCATATTGGTTCGGTCATTTTGACAATCCTAAATACTAGAATAAATAATAGAAATATTAAGCGTCATTACACATTTTGATGAAAATCGATCGATTTTTGAGGTTATAGAGCAGTCATCTGAGACGCCATTTTGTGTCCCGGACGCCATCTTCGTACGGCCATTTTGACAATCCTAAATACAACACCATAGTAATGTAAACGAGAAATATTAAGCGTAGTTACACATTTTGATGAAAATCGACCGATTTTTCAGGTTATAGAGTGGCCATCTTGGACGCCATTTTGTGTCTCAACCGCCATCTTGATTCGACCATTTTGACTGCCCCGTTTCATTTCTCACCATTAATTGCGAATGATATTTCCATCGTAAACATTTTTCAATTATAAAATTGTCGTTACACTTTTATTTATGTCTACTTTAGCGAAAATTTGATAAGTTCCAACAACATGGCGGACGTCAAATATAATCTTAAGTCAGGATTAACGAGTCAACGAACCTTATTATCGTCACGAACTCGATCCGAGGAATATCAATGAGCTTGTTTACTATCGATCCGTGCCGTTTGATCGCCATTGACCATCGTGGCCAAGAGAGAAAGTGAGAGTGACGAGCCCTAACGTTTGATTCGCACGATGATGTTGGGATAAGAGACCGGTGATGCGCGAACGCGCTTCGTTTCGTTCAATGAAAATTCGCTCGCACCAAAGGCTCGCAACGTTAGAATTTGGCACATTGACAAGTCGGTCAATGAATTGCCCTCGATCTTCGTTACGACCGAGAACTTTTAATGCCAATAAAATTCTTCTTTTTTTTCGTATTCGCTTCGAGAGATAAAAAAAATCGCCATTTTCTAATCGTTTATCCAATCTACCGAAATATTCATGAAAAATTGACAAATTTAGAAAAATCCAATATTTTGTCAGAATTGTTTCCTATCGGAAAATGAAGAAATTTTGGATTAAAAAAATCCAATCCCATAATTACTTTTTTTCTAATTGTATTTTTTCTTTATTTACAAAATATGCTTTTTTTATTAACAATAAAATGCAAAAAGTAAAAAAAAAACATGAAAATTTGTCATTCTATTATCGAAGATTGATTTAACGAAAAAAAATAAATGACGGAGCGGATTTAAAATATCGTCGCATATTTTCGTTTTATCCTTCCGTCATCGAACGCCCCATACGTATGTAAATAAGCGCGAATCCGAGAAAGCTGGTTTAGAAGTTTCACGAGGATTCCTCGTTGCTGCAGCTGTACACTTGTCAATTCCGAAAGACCACATGTATATATGTACATAGGCCGCGTGTGTCACGACGAGGAGCCGGTACGCAAGATTTTACTATCGGCAATACGTGTTCGTCGCGTGGCATTCGCGTAAACAAATATTCGAGCGAGCGATACGAAATCTGGGTCAATCGCGTGATTTTCGTTCATTATTTTTAACATCGCTCGAAAAACGTGCGCGAGACTCCATTTTCAATTCATTTTCAATAATTTTAATTAAAAAAAAATAAGTTTATAATAATAAGTTCAAAGAATTGTCGATGACAATGAGTCGAGGAGAACGGTCGATTTTACTGTCGTTCGAAAATGTCCTGAAAAACAAAAATTGAAATTGTTCGGGGTGGGCGAAATTTATGAACCGCGGTGTGAAAATAATTTCGCGAGTTTCACGCAAGGTGCGAATCGGGAAATAAAATCGAACGGCGTGAACTCGAGGTTTGTCTCGTATTATTCTCGGTGTACTTGGCATTTGACGACGTCGATTTGGAAATTCCATCGTCACAAAAAAAAATTCGTAAAGCTGCGATAAAATCTCACGGTTTCCAGATAAGCGAGAGAAAAATTCTCGTAGTAATGGACGTTCGGATTTAGGTGCAACGAGAGAAAACACTCGCGACAAATTTGGTAGCGAGCGACGAATATCGGCATTTACGCCAACGCGAGGTTCGAGCTTCGACCGATCAATCCGTTTTTCTCCCACCCCCTTGAAGTCTTCGACCATCTCGCATCTCTAATTAAAAACTGGAACGCGTTCACCTCGACCGTGACGAAGTTAATAAAATTAACGAAACTACGACACGAGAAAATAAAAATGTAAATTTCATTAGTCCAAAATCGTTAATTAGAGTAACGATTTTTAAAAATAAATTAACTGATAAAAACCCAATGAGAGTAAATTAGCATTTTTTGAAAATGAAATTTATAATTATTACGATTTTGTTCTTTCGTTCGAAAAAATAATTTTTCGATGGGGCGTTGGTAAGCGAGTGATACTGCTTTGTCCACCTGGTATGGGATAAAAGATATCGCGGAAAGAGTTATAAATAAAACGTGTAATACGAAAATTTTCCGCTGCATTGAATTATGTACTATTTCCATATCATAAATATTAGATACAGGTAAACTTTCGTATGGCACAAAAATCTCGGCGCAGCCGGTGTAGGTACTAGAATTAATTGACCGAATATATCGGACGACCGATTCGAAAATGATAAATAATATTCCGATAAAATTATATTTTTGTAAAACATATTTATATTTTAATTATTTTATATACGAAATTATATTGTAGTAGTAGTAGTATAGACTTTATTTCCCATGTATGCCCTTGCGGGTTTTTACATTTCTCCTTTTTTATAAACTTCCTTATTCCTAATTTTTTTCTTCTTCAGGCTCTATTTTCTATTTCTTATATCCTCGTTCTGTTTTCCTTTTCTTACATACAACTTTACATATTAACATTATCCTTCTCACGTTCCATCCTTCGAGCTATGTTTTCAAATTGTCTAACTATTTCACACAGCCTTCCTCCATCCTCCTTCCGGTTCCACCGTCTACTTCTCTTTCCACCAATTATATTGTACTTTTAATCAATAATATTAATTTATATAATTAGTCATATTTTTATATTATACTTTTGGAGTTACATTATAATATTATATATTGGTTAAAGAGCAATAAGTTCGGTCGAATTGGTTAAAGAATTTTTTTTTTTTTTTCAAAATTATCGTTCTTCGTATTTTTTTAATATTTGTAAAAATTAATGAACCTTTGGTTCCCAGAATGTCCTAAATTACATCAATACACAGTTCAAAACAAATTCATTAAAAAAAAAATATTATCTTCAATTTCGCAAAAAAAATACCACCTACCATCAATAATTTCTTTTTCAAAAAAATTGAAACCTTTTAAATCTCTCGGTAAGACGGTGAGTTACGTTACTTTTTGTTTACTCGTTGCGTATGCCGATAATTGACAGTGAGTTTCACGATTTTGGTGAATCGAATCGAGGCCTAAAAGCGCTTAAATCGAAACGCGCGAATAAACACAAATGTTCATTGAGTCGATCGGGCACAGTGTACATTGGTAAAGTGGCGCGTGAACAGCATCGGTCCCGAGACCATTTGTCACGGACTGTCACGTTAGATAGACCGACGTTGATTACACATACGTTTTAATACACAGAAGCCCCCCCGTACACAGACAGACAGACAGACAGACAGACAGACATACCGACAAGTAAATGAGAAAAGAGGAGCGACTCGTGACATACGAGGCTCGAGAATTTCTCGTTCTCTAGTGTCTCGAGAATTTTTGCGAGGTGTACGCGGTCACGCGCTAAACACTCGCTAATTGCTCGTCTCTGTGTATCTCTCGTTCGAGGACCGATTGTATGCACTGCACAAACCGTACAACGAGAACTCTTACGACGAAAGAACTCGAGTGTGGCGAAAAAAAAAGATAAAGAAGGGAGAGAAAAAATGAAAAAAAGGGAAGAAAATGTTGAAATAAATTTTTTTTAAAAGAATCGAAAAATAAATGATGGAATAAGGCGCCTAGTCACACGCCTCGCTCGATCGTTCATTGACTGGTTTTAAGATGACTTTAAAAAAAAAAAAAATTTACTTGCCCTCGTGCGATAAAGAATACGAAAATAAGGCGCGAGGAACGAGGAAGTTTACGATCGTAACTCGCTAATTTTCCTCGTGACGATAGAATCTCCGCGCGAAAAGGATAAATTTTAGGGAAGGATAGGGGCAGGGGGGAGGATTACGTTGAATAAGACGATGATTTTGAAATTCTTATTTTTTTTTTTTCTGTTTTTTCCTCACACATCGGGTAAAGCTCGTGCGATGTGGGCGCGTTCGATTAGGAAATACGCCTCTGTGCCCGTTCCCACGATTTTCACCTGGAGTCGGGACGAGTTATGAATGAAGGATAAAAAAAAGAAGAAAAAAGAAAAAAAAAAATTCTGTTTTTTTTCTATTTTTGAACTGTGTGAAAACAAAATCTTTTAAATTTCTAGCGAGACTTTCGACGCGTAACAGTTTCGAAGGTCTGAAGAACGTGGACGAAAATTACACGCAAATTTGAAAAATAATAAAAAATTAAACGAAAACAAACAAAAAATACTTTAATTAAATCACGATCTTTACTAATCGCGTCGTCGAATCAAATTATCAACTATTATTAGAAATAGAGGACAAATTTTGATCAAAGTAAAAAATTTCAATCGCAATATCAAAAATTAGTTATTATTATTATTATTATTATTATTATTATTATTATTAATATAATATCATGATTATAATAATAATATTATTATCCCACAAACCGAGCGATCCATTCGTAAAGCCGTCACGCCCAATGACCAACCCTATGCCCTTTCGTCAATTTTTTTCCGCGTCCCGCCGTCTCGAGGTAACTCCGTATCCTCGATATCGACCTCGGGGCTCTTACAGCCCCTACAGCGAAACTTACAAAACGTCCTTTTTGCACCCCCAGATGACCGATATTTTTTAAATATTTTTTTCCTCTCTCCCCCAGCCCCTTTTTTTATCGTCCCGCTATGTTTATCTTACCGTACGTTCTTCGCGCGTTAACCAAAAAAAAAGAAAGAAAAAATAATGAAAAAAAAAAAAAAAATTGAAAAAAAATAACGTTCCACGATTTTACGCATCTCAGAAACCCATCGTCCCGATTTGTCGGTTTCGTGTCGGTTAACGCGTTCTTTGTTTCGGTACACGAATGTTACTCGCGAGTACGGAGATTATAGTCGGGGGGGGGGGGGGGGGGGGGGGGGGGGGTAGTCCGCTCACCGCGCTCGCGCGTTTGTACCGTTACCCCCCCCCCTCCCTCGCCCCTCTCCACGCCGCGAACTCACGTTTTAAAAAACCAACAACGAGGACGACGAGCGAAAAGTCAGCGTATAGTAAGCGCTGTAGAAAATCGTTTCAACGAGGCGATGCCGGTTTCGCGTTCACGATGAACATATAATAAATATATATATTGAGATATGTACGTACGTATAAATTTACGAGCACGTAGTAAGTTCAACGAGACGAATGGCCCCAGAGACCAGTCGATTGGGCACGCTTCGTCGTTTCGGGATAATTGATTAGCGGGCAAAACCGTTTTACACCCAATAGACAAAAATATTCGTATCGAGATGGATTAACGTTGAATAAGAAAATTAATTAATTAAATAATTAATTAAAAAAAAAAAAAAATTGCAAATTTTATTCCCAACTCGGGCGAAACTCGACGAGTCAATATTTTTATGACTCGTCGAAAGTGCGAGATAACTCTCGATAAGATCAATATTTTTCTATTCCTCGGGGTATATACGAGGGTTAAAAATTTTTCCTACTATTTTTTCGTTTTCTTTGATTTTTTTCGTTTGCCTTTCTCTTTTGTCAACGAACGAAATCGTTGTTTGTTTTTTTTTTTCTTTTTTCGAAAAATTTATTCACTCGTTATTTTATTTTCGCGGGATGAAGAGAGACGGCGCGTTGAAAATAACGGACGTGGGCTTGGATAAATATTCGGGGAAGAAGAATGACGAAATATAAATTAATAACAAAAAGGGAGCGCGTATTGTCAATAATGAGAACGTCTAAATTGTCGAAGGCGACGAAACGGTGAAAAATTTAGCCCGAGAGAGAACGACAAATACCATAGGAGGGGGGGGGGGGGGTGAAAAGAAAGAGAGAGAGAGAAAGAGAAAGAGAGGGGGAGGAAGGAAGCGAGGCAGAAAATAATATCTCGTGTGGCGGTTCATCGAAACTCGACGATGTTGGTGGTGGTGAAGAGACGGGGTGTTGTCTGGGAAGCGGGTATCAACGTCCCCGAAATGAAAACGAGGTGATCCCTCCGTCCCGTCCCTTCCTCACCCTCTTGCGGTTTCTACCCCCCGGGAGTCAAAGAAGTTGGGATACAAAATATTGGAGAAAAATCGTTTATCAGTGTTTGAAGAAAATTGCTCGAGGGGGTTGTCGAAGGCTATTCCACTCGGCGGCGGCGGTTCGGCCGTTGATCCGTTTTTTTTTCTTTTTTATTCTTTCATGGCCGATACCCCAAGAACCTTTGCCAAACGACGAATTTTTGTTGCCGTACGAATTTTTGCCACGAACGACTTTTTTAACGCGTTTATATAGAACTTTTCGTTGGACTGAATTTTTTTTATTCTCAAATTATTATTATTATTATTATTATTATTATTATTATTAATATTATAAATAGACAAAAAATGTGGTGATTTTTGTTTTGCCGGATTTCGAGTCGATTTTGATGAATTAACGAATCAATATATTTTTCATTTTATTAGAAACGAATCGATCGAATCGATTGGAGAGAGATCGTACGTGAATATAAATCGCATGAAACGTTTAAGTCCACGCGAAATGAGTAACGCGTCGCGAGGTCTTCCTGGACGAGTCTCTCACGTCACGCAGCACGTGTCAAACTCACGGAGAAAAATCTACCTACTCGTGCACGCGCGCCAGTGCGAACCAGCCAGTGATTGCTGACCAATTACCCATGGTTACATGCTCGTGGGTTTCCTATGGTCGGAAGAAGTAAAAAAAAAAAACAGAAAAAATCTCGATACGAAATAATAAGGAACGCGGCGCGTGACGATAATACGAGTGGATTTTTGCTAAAAAAAAGATTGTTTAAAAGGGAAAAAAATTCATTGTCCTACCGGTACGAAGAACGAGTGGGTTATCAAAAAAATGAAATGCGAGAAGAAAATTTAAAAAAATCAATTCTAATTTTACCCGACGCGAGATAATTAATTAATTTTCGTATTATTGTATCGTTACGCCTTGTTTGTTTATTTTATTGTCCGGCTATGATGTTTTTTTTTATTATTAACAAATTTTTCTATAAAAATTAAGATGTTTATGAAATAAATTATTTTTACGGAAGAATTTTTATTAGTTTAATTTGAAAGTTTGAGAGCAACGAAGAGGGTGAATCGGAGGGTCGACAACCCAGTCGCGATGGCAGGAATGTCTGTAGGGTTTGTGGTCGTAAGTATACGACTGTATACGTGTGTATTTATGTGGGCGAATCATATCACGACGTGCCCACCTACGAAATCATCCGAGACCACGGAGCTACGGTTTATAACGCGAATTCCACGGAAAAGGTTCATTGTCAGAAATCAAAACTGTATATCTATATTTTACGTACATCCTTTCGCAGAATGACCGACAATTTTTTCTCAGTGGGTCGCCGACCTAACTTTCTAAAAAAAAATCAATTTCGGAAAGAAAAGAAGAAAAAAAGATCTCAAAGTTCGCACGATTTCCAATAAATAAAGAAAAATGATTGAAATTACATCGAATTAATTAATCGAATTGATCGAATCGAATAAATAAAAATTGCATTCACAAATTTCAATTACCAACAACAAAAAAGTTCTCAAAGCTCGCACAATTTTCAATAAAACAAAAAATAAATTAAATTGAATCGAATCAATCAATTAATCAAATTGATCCAAACAATTCGAATCGCATCGTCCCAAATTTTCAAAAAACTTGTGCAACAATTGAAAAAATTGAAAAAACTAAAATTCTTTTTTTTTTATTTCCTGAAACGCTTTGCGTCGTATGATCGGCGATCGTGCATCGAGGACGGATCTCCGAAGAAGGATTTTTATTTATAATCGCGTATCGCGAACGGTGTGTGTGTATCGTGTCGCGTCGAGGCCCACGATGATCCCTTTCCCGGTACGCGAGGATCTTCTCATCAACGATGTAAAAGGAAAAAGATGAAAATCACCTTGATGGTATCTCGAAAAGGATACGTGTGTCGATGTTCTGGGTTTATCTTTTCGCGCTCGTGTCTCCTCGATGGGTTCGCGAGGAGAAAATAATATATTTACATTCGCGACGCTATAAACTCGCTCCTCCCCCCATCCCCATCCTCTCTTTTCCACCACCTTAGGTATGACGAAGTGGCTCGCCACTTCGAAGTTACCACGAGGGACCATTTTTATACCACGCCACGTATTTATTTCCCGACGATTTTATTTTTTATTTTTATTTATTTACTGTTTTTTTTGTTTTGTTTTTTTCTTCATTTTACAACGCCAGGAGTCTCGAGGTTTATGAGTTTTTATTCGTGGAAGATATAAATTTGTTATTTCTTTATTATTGTATTTATTATTTTATTCGCGAATACGGAAAATCCGTGCGTTCGTTTGTGGCTAATTGTTGTTTCGATTTGGCTCGCTCGTCGAGAGAATAAATTTTTTTCGTTTTTATTCGATTTTTTAGTTGGTTTTTTTGTTTTTGTTTTTTTTTGTTACTTTAGATTTAATCTCGCTACGACTTCAAAGAGGGATGAAAAAATTCGATCTCGAGTATCTCGAGTTAATGCACTCGGGATCTCGAAGGATACCGCGCTCCTGCGAACCACGGCGAGGACATCGAATGCGGAATCGAGTCACTTCGTGGAAGAAACGTCTCATGATCGGACGATTTTCGCGTCGAATAATATATATATATATATTATTCTATCAGAGATATATATATTTATATAAATGTATATGAATGTTTATGTATATATATAAATGTAAATAAATGTTTACACGATGTGGTTTATAGTAATTGAGGCGCCGTACTTGAAAACGATGTTTCGACCGTATGAAATAATGACCGAACTCGAGACAAAATGTCACACGAATACAGGGTATTTGCCAATTATACAAACAAAGAAAATTTTAGATGCTCGGATTTTTATCGAATGCTGATATCATTTAATCAAAACTTGGGTAGTTAACGAACATTCCACAAAATTAAAGAAAAAAGAAAAATAGAACAATGTATATTAAAATTAATTGAATTAGTAAAAAAAATTAATTAATAAAACAGTATACGATAAAGCGAATTTATGAAATTAATAAAATTATATAAAACACATTTAATGTGTATTATTTTGTCAAAATTCATTAAAAAATAAAAGCAAAGTAACAATTATCAAGTTTGAAAAATATTGATCGATCGTTTATGAATTTTTGTCCAATTTCTCGTTTATTCTTTTCGTATTTTCATTTAATTAATTACCGATCGATTTATAAACGCGAGATTTTTAATGAAATAAAAATTGTGCGTCGATTGGTGAGATTTGTGACACGTAATTTTTGGGAATTTCCGATCAGTTGTTTTTCGATTTTTAATTAAAGCGATAAGCCGAGTCATCGGAGGCGAACCGTGTCACGAGATTGGGAGACACGACGAGCGGGAGGATGAAAAGCGTAGTCATCGGGTTTGTTTTTATTTTGTTTTTTTTGTTTTTTTTTCGTCGCGATAATCCAAAAACGATGCACGGTCCGTTCGAGATTCCAAAACGGCCGAGATACTCTCACGCCCCGCGTTACGACACCGCGCGTGCCGCGATATTATGCCAACGCGAACCGACGAAATTGTGAAAACGACCTTGCGATTCGCGCCTTTCTTTCTCTCTTCCTCTTTCTCACTATCATCTCTCTCTCTCTCTCTTTCTCGTTGCGCCACAAAACGTACGAGATTGAATCGTCCCCGGTCTTATCTCAATAAAAAAAATTAAAAAACTTGACTCCACGAATTTCGCTTAGTCATAGAATTTTTAATTTTCGACACAAAAAAATTTCCATCGACTTGATTTTACAATTTTGATTATTTTTCAAAAATTTCAATTTTCAATTAATATTTTTGTACCTCGTTACAATTGAGAAAATTATGAGAAAATTAAAAATATTTTCAGATTTTTCTTTTGCCTGCGACGGAATTATTTTAATCGTCGTATAAATATTCGACGAATGATAATTTTTTTTAAATTCATGAATTGTCGTAAAAATAAACGAATTATTAGATAAATAATCGATAAACGAATTATAAGAAGTAGATAATTAAGGAATTTTGGTTAATTTCCATTGTGGTATCTTTACCCCCCGATAAGCCTTTGTACGTTTATAAAGTCACGTGTGGGTCACCGTAATGTGGGTCACTATTGTTTCGATAAATTCTCTGGGCTGAGAATATCGATATCGCGTTTAATGCTAAGGAATGACGAGGAGCTCGGGCGAGCCGCGAGATTCGCGAATATTCGATCTTCGTATTCACGATTCGTTCGACTTTGGACCCACGTGACGATTGAACGATCCCACTAATCGTATCGTCGAAGATTAATTAAAGTCGACAGGTGAATCAAATGTCACAGCATCGTCGTTCGCGTATAAATTTTATACGCGTTTGAATAAAAAAATGTCGTATCGAAGAGAAACGCAAAATCTCGAACTGCGCGTGCGGTTCGAGATTTCGAAATCATCGAGGCTCGATCTTAAATCTCGACAAAGATTATCGTCATAAAAAAAGTATCGATATTTTGATTTTTAGATTTTGTCTTAATCTTTTATTTTTTTATTATCGCGTTTTTCCATTTTATCGAACGTCGAGAGAAAATTAATTTTTCCACCGTTCCGTTCCGACCAATAAATATTTTTCAACAATCTCGCTTGTATTTCCTTGTTTTTTTGCTAAAATTTGTGAGATTTTTCTTCTATTTTTAGTTCTTCTCTTATTTCTTTGCATTTTTTTATTATTTCTTTCGACCAAATTTTGAAAATTCTATTTTATTAAACGTCGTCGATGAAAAATAGGGAAAAATTCAGTTATTAATTTTTGTTTTTTAATATCGAAACATTAATAACGTTAAAAAACAAACGAAAGATAAAATTAACTCGCGTTACATTGTCTTCGGACGGATATAATAGGACTTTCGACACTGACAGTCGCTAATCGCGGAAAACAAATTATCGTGCACTATGCACTCGTTGAGTAATCGTTGATTTCGTTTTTGTTTTTGTTTCTTCGCTAATTTTTTTCTTTTTTTACCCCGAACGATACGGAGCGAGCGAGCTTTGATCGCTGACGCACGATCGAGGAAGGAAACCATGAAAGAAAAGAACAAATATTTTTCACCTCGTTCGAACATACGCCCCGAATCGAACACGTTATTTCCAACTAATCGTATCGCTCGACGGCGATACGATTATGTTTACGTGGCCCGTGAGGCGCTCGGTGGTCATTGGCCCGACGAGGAAATCAATTCTCGCTCGACTCGAATTATGCACACATTCTATATTCCTTCCTCTTCCGACTGCGTTGTCGAACGATATAAAAATCAAAAAATAAATCAGAAACATTAAAAAAATTCAAAAAATTTCCCAACATAAAAATTTTAATTAGAAAAATCTTTATAAGTTAATCAAATTTCTTTTATCTTCTCTTATTTCGGCTCTGGATATTCGTTCAACATTTTTTCCTCATTTTTGCTTTCTACCGTACCAAGAAGAAAAGAGAAACATTGGTAAAAAAAACGTTTACACGTGAAACATAATATTTACATTTATATTTGTTCATGCGGTTGATAAATTTTTATTAGTCGTTAATTTTAAATCTTCGACATGATTATTTGACAAATTTATCGTCTGACTGATTTATTTTCTGTCTCGAGATTGATACGAGCGTCAAAACGAGAGACCGCGACAATACGACGCGCGAGTTGCTTTGAGAGACTTTGGGCTAATTCGCGATATACGATTTTCCGGCATGGTCGGTCGACGCTAATTGTAAAATTGGACGGAGGGTCGTTGGTCGTGCTGCGCGAACTCATTAACGAAATTCCTCTTCCTCCCCCCTCCTCCGGCAGTTTAACCAAACGAAAAGTCATCGAACGTCGTGAAATCGTTAACTCGCCTCTCGTTCAACCTTCTCGTTTGCTCGTCGGAAAATCTATCACGGCTTTTTAATAGAGACGAGAGTAAACATCGACGTAAACGGCGAATGTGCGACGTGGTAAAATTGAAGGCGCCGGAATTCACCGTAGACTCGTCCGATGCGTTTTCATTATCGGCGACAAAAATCGCGGTCTCATCCGTCGACGACTTCATCGACCTCCCATGAATGTCAACGACCGTTGGTTCGACGACCATGCGCGAAAAGTATCGCACAACGACGGACTTTCGACAAATTTTCGAGGATTTTTGGGTATTTTATGATGAATTAGGGTAATTCGAATTTTTCAAGAAGATTTTACTCGAGTATTTGAAAAATGGAGGATTCGACTTAATTTTTTTGATTTTACGAATTAATTTTCGTTGGGGGAAGTTTGTTTGCGAAGTTTTCAAAGGTCAATGTCCGTTGCGCACCGTTGCTGTGGTAATCTTGCGCAAACGCTCGATTCTGGACTTCTGCGCATCCCCAGTACCCCCTCCAGTATTGGAAAGTTCAGTGCGCATACAGTACCGCGCATCACGTGATTCGTCTGCAAACGAGAAGGGACGAGCGGGAAATTCAATTTGAGATTAATGTTTTTAAACGACGTATAATGTTTCTTCGACGAGAAACGTTCAATTTTACGATATATGGGGCGTTCTAGGCGAAATTGACCAGAAACCTTTTACATTATTCCATTTTTAATGTTGCAGAGCTTTGTAAAATATACTTTACACCGATTTTTAGACTTTGTCGATTTATAAATATCGAAAAAAAAAATTGGTTTACTTTGTAACGTGTTTTTTTTATTTTGCTCCACGATATACTAATTGTAACAGGAAAAAACAAGTATGACGGTATATACTTATAATTAAATTTGTATAAATTTAATTGCAACGTGACCGAGCATGAATTTGTCAACCAAAGTCGATATAAGGACATCAATGTCAAATACACGTCTAGGAGGAATTCAAAGATCGACGTAACCGAGGAATGTCAAGGATCCACGCTATATGGCGAAAAAAATGCAACGTACGCCTTTAACGATTTGCAATTTATTTTGCAATTTTTTTATATTATTTATTTCGATTCGTTTGGACGCGCTCGAGTCTAAATTTTATTCGACATTTTGTCGTTTATTCGATCGTTAACGTTTTTGCGGATAGAGAATTATCCCAAATATTATTATTTTCCAGGAGATTTTGATCGCGACTCGTGGAAAAATATTGCCATCACGAGATATAACGGAACTTTCGATTTCGACGGAATTAAATTTAATAGTGAATTAAACATTTAGAATTAGATGACTAACGTCGAAGTTGTAGAGATTCAAATATTTATGAGCTACTTTAAATGTGGAACGGACCGGTTTCATTGAGGCCCGAGGTCTAGCTAATTCCGACTTGTTAAGTTTCCATCGATTATGAGCTTCACACCCAAATACAGAAAATCAACTGCGTGAAATTCAATTTTTTTTATTTTAAATAGTTTTTATTACCCGATAAAAATATCAAACGATAGAAATATAGGAGTAACACGAAGAGACGTTCTTTGTCGTTGCTGACTCGAGAGGAAGCTAATACCCTGAAATGATGATTCATACGGGAGATATCGCATTGCTGTCTCCGATTTATCTTCAGACACAACATAAAGAAGAGAAGTCTCGAATAGTTTTTTTTGTATTTTTTTAACGTCTCCTGACACGAGACAGTAAGAGAAGAAAAAATATGATCTCTTCCTCCGATTATACAAATTTTCCCGTACAAGACGAATCTCACATTTCCATTCTCATTTTGTTTCAATTCGTCGGTGAGAGATTCGAAAAAATGAATTATTACGTATTTTCGATTTTTTATGAACACATTTCGCAAAATCAAAATTAAAAAAGTGATATTCGTGCTGTACGGGAATTTTTAATTTCTGCATTCTCCTTAATAAAGTCTTTTTGGAAGATAGAAGAATGTCACTTTTTTTGGCGGACCCCGAATCTCTTGAGAGAATAAAAATTCTTTTTATCCAAATGTCCACCGGATTTCCAAAAAATGATGCACATCGATGCACAAATAATCTCATTGTATGTTAAATAGATATTTCGCTCATTTGCAATTATCATCATTGCTGTATCTCATACAGTTAAATTGCTCGTCGTCTTCGAGTCTGCATTCCTCGCACGATTTATCAATAATTCAACGTTAACATGCAAATACTTCTCGAATATATTTGCAAGCTTTAGAATAAAAATGTAACCAAGCGAAAATATGAATTTATCGTCTACAAATAAATATCAATAATTTTCCTAAAAATAATTCGAAATATTTTCTACTACATGGTACATATCAACATTTATCGAAACAATAATTTACAATAATTTACTTTGTACAACTTTGTCTTCCCCCTTTTTCGTTGTAACAACGCTAAATCAAGAATGCAATAAAGAAACCCACAGTTCGAAATTTTTCTCCGTTCATCCTCTTCCTTCCCAGAAACAAGACAAAAAACAAGCTTGATACCCCACGTAGGGTGTTCTTGAACCCGTGAACTCCCTTCGGTTTACACTAGACGATTTTTTGTCCCATTTTACGAGAGTGAGCTTCGCGTAATAAAAAACGCAAAACTCGCACCAAGTTTGATCTTGTGCAGCAATTGGGAGGAATCTTCCTCTCTGCGAAGGTCCCGAAACAAAAACTAAAAGGACGATGGAGCAAGGGGACGAAACTTAAATAAAGAGGTAAAAGTTTTCAACCGCAATCAAGACCACAAAACCCCCGAGACTTTGTGGGGGAGGTCTTTCAATCGTAGTTTTTTTTCTCGCTCGATTACTTTCGAGTCGTAACTTATTTCTCAAATATATATATATATAACGCGAAAACGTCTATCCCCTAGACTACGTTTTATTTCTTTAATCCCTCGTAACACTTCATTATCAAACTTCTGACACTTAGGACTTTATGAACCCTCGCGATAAAACGATAATTATGGTAACCGACAGCGATGGGTACGCGGTCAGAGTACGGTTCAGGTGATCATCGAGGTTAAGCAGCATTTCACGCTGCCACTACTTGGTGCGGTGACCGCTCGACCGTGTGCTGACTTGACGCATCGAATCGCTCCAGGGTTAGGTCGTTTTTCATCAGAACTTGATGATTCCCTGTAGGAACAGTTAGACCCTTAGAAGGACCAAAATGAACCCGGTTTACCACAGTTTCCTCGTGCCCTACAGAACGAATTCAACGCGACCACGTAGTAAAAATTCATCTGCAAACGCACCCGAAAAAGTTAGGTTGGGCGAGCCCAAATGGGATAGTTGGGCTGGGAAAAATGATTAAAGGGATGTTAGAAAAAATAATATTCGAAAAAATCACCAAAGAAAATGTCTGGTTTGAAAGAAATTTTCCGTCTGCCACATGAAGTTTCGTTACACCTCTCGCATCGTATATTTCAGAAACGTATGAATCTTGCACGATTTCATCTCGCATTCCACGAGTCCGATGGAAACAGACGACGAAAAAACTTTGGAAAAACTCCTTAGCCCTGACCAGTCCCTCACCTTCTTGGTCATTGCAAACCTCGTTCGCGACTGTTGAACGTGTCTCCATCGATCATCCACATTCTCGTATTTCCTGATACGCGATAAATATAAACGCGGAACTTATTTATCATTACCATAAGAAAAATACCACGATTTCGTTTTTCACAAAAATTATTTTCAAATAGTATATTTCCATCGGAAATTTCCCGCACATCACGAAAATCATAGTGATTCCTTCGATAGGTCGAAATTAATCGTCAAAAAACCCAAAAAACCGTGAAATTTCTTGTTTTTTCAACTTTTCAAATGTAAATTAATACCCGAGAGGAAAACAACCTAGATATTCGTGATCAGTAGAAAATTTGCTACTTCATAAGTACCTGACAAAATTGATTCAAGACAAAGAAAAGAATTGACAAAATTTTAGAAAAATTATACTCCCAAAAACGGCCTCGGGAGAGATAATTTTTTTTTTCGCCACCGATTAATCATTTCATTAATCGACCATTACAATTCCCTCTTTCTTTTTTTATATTTCTCTTCGAATTCGAATAAATCGTATCGCGTCGACACAGATTCGTGTTAATGGTAGAAAATTTGTCAAACGAAATTTGGAATTGAGCCAAATGGGTTTTGTTGAGAGGAAATAATTTGTCATCAAAGTTTATTTAAATTTCTCTCATTCTACACCTACAACCCCCAAACCCCTCTCACACTCTTTCTCTTTCAAATCGTTCTGTATACGAAAAACTGTCGGAACACACGTGCCGAAGTGATTTTTATCACACCGAGATGAATTACATGTTTGCACAAATACTCGTGCGAGACACGCGCGTTCGTACGAAGGACGGAGAGTCGGGGAGGAGGGGATGCCGGTTCTCGAGCGCGAATAGGCTCTTCCAGCCAAATTTTCATTCATTCGAATCTTAACGACGAGTTGAGCACGACATACACGGGAAAACAGTTTCGCTCGTGGATAATTTCCTTTTATCCCTCCCATCAGCCCTCGACAAAATATCATCCACGTGTGTCTCATTACGCGCCATTACGCATTCCCGTCTACGACAGTTTCGCTCTCGCACGTTTTGGAGTCTCTGGTTGTCTGAAGTCTCAAGAATATAAGCGTCGAAAAAAAAAGAAAATTTCTATGACAAATTCGTCGACTCCAATTTTATAATTAAGTATAAATTATTATTTTTTTCATCATTTTAATTAAGTTTTGATATTGAAAAAATGAAATATTTCGTACGATAATTGCAGATTTTTATGAATTTTTGTCAGATCAATAAAATAATCGATCGTAGATTGTGATAAGAAGAAATCGGATTAATATTGTCAACTTGTTATCGTCGAATTAATATAAATATTTTAGCTGGCTGGTTACGATGAAAAGGAAAAACCGATACTTCGGACTTCGGACACGTAGGTATATCGTAATGCAAAGACCCGTGTCTCAATGTCCAGTGTCCTTCGAGCGTACGGTGCGTGAATCCCTGGTCTTCGGTAAAGAATCGAAATTCACTGATATGCGTCACAGCATGTTGACGACGCTAATTTAATATTTCGACCATATTCCCGACCGTTTCCCGACTATATATAATAAATAATAAACAATAAATTATTATTATTATTATTATTATTAAAAAAAAAAAAAAAAAAAAAAAAAAAAAAAATTATTATTATCTAGAGCCCAAAATTATTATCATTATCACGATCATTATTTCATTCACAACCAACATTTTGCCAGCCATCGCGAACCGGAAGTTTCGATACGAATTCGACGAGAGATATTCAATTCTGCAACCCCTCTGATCGAACTAGCTTGAATGAAGAAAAAAAGGAAACATTCGAACCCCCGATCGATTAAAACGCAAGGAAGTTGGATTCGAACTTTCGTCCCTTCCTCGTCATGTGACTAACTTTGCAGACTTCCGAATCAAACTCGTGACGCACTTCCTCATCGATACAGGTTTAATCGAACGGCGTATGACAAAAATATAGAGGGTGTGATAATGAAAAAAAAATCGTTACCTAAACGCACCGGGCGTCGACCTAATTAGCCAGATTGGTCAATCACGCGTAACGTACGTATATATATTCAGGGTGAATTTCATAAAGTATAGCACAATTTATTCTGAGGTAGATGGGACCATTACAAACAAAAGTTGCAAATATACATTGGGGATATTTTCAATAGTTTGCGAGATATAAATTTGTTAAGTTGGACTAATCAGAGCGCGGTGAGAAGTGTTGGAGCCGCCCGCTCCCCCCCTAGCCGAAGAGACAGCGCGGAGAGCGGGCGGCTCCAACGCTTCTCGGCGCGCTCTAATTAGTCCAACTTAAAAAATTTATATCTCGTAAACTATTGAAAATATTCACAATGTATATTTGCAACTTTTGTTTGTAATGGTCCCATCTACCTCAGAATCAATTGTGCTATACTTTATGAAATTCACCCTGTATATGTATATAAATATACGAAAGGGTATAACACGCTCGGCTGGATATCGGCGGCGTCGCGACGGCTCGATAAAATTAAAGCAGGTGCCGAATGTGCGATTCTTTTTTCCCCTCCACCATTCGCGCTAATCGTGGAAAAGAGAGAAGGAAAAAGAAGAAAAAAAAAGAAAAAGACCGCGCAAGTTCGCATAGAAAACGTATATCGAGCGGCGAAACAGGGACGCGGTTGGAATATGCTTGGATTGAATTAATTAAAAAGAAAAAAAAAGAAACATCTACACAGGAATAAAAAAAAAATTAACAATCATGCGGGCTCCTCGTCGTGTAAAATCGCCCGTGTCGCGTTGGATCGAACGTTCGTAACAAAAATTCACCTATGACAGCACGACGAAGAACAAAAAAAGCTGATGAGAACAATGCGACGAGGAAAATTGAGAGCGTTACGGAGAATTGTTGAAAAAATCATTCGAATTCTCAAGACGGTTTCATTAATCTTTCCGTACATCTTGTCTTGGGCGTTTACCGAGAAAATTGTTTTTTTTTCATTCGATTGCGTAACCTTCGTATCGACGCTGATGGAATAACTGCCAATAAAAAATTTGCTTTTTTAATCAAATTTATGTTTTTAATTTCGTTAATTTCGAATAATTTTTTTTTCGATAAAACTTATTGCTTTAATAAATTTACACTTTTTTTTAAGATAAAATATGGTTTATAGAAATAAATTCAATTCATTTGTTTTATTTCGATTTTTAAACAAAAAAAAATCGATTTTAGAAAAATGTGTTAACGAAAATTTGAATTTTTAATTTTTAATAAAGCAACAATAAATTATTGAAAATTCGTAAAGCGTTATTTTCTGTTAGTCGAGTAGTCAATATCACTTTGAAGTTACGTGAGAACGTAACGCGACAATCGAACGTAAAGTCGACGAGAAGGCGAGAAGGCGAAAAATTTAATGCCTCGATGAAGATGTCGCGTGTCGAGAGGAATCAATTCGTAAAAGGCGATTCGTCGACGAGACGTTTAATGGAAAGCGAGCGATACGAGGGAGAGAAATTAATCGATTCGTCTTTCGTTTTCGTAGCTAACGTCACGAAAAGGAATATTCTTCGTTTTTTGCTCTCTCTCTCATCTTCTTTCGTAGCTTTTATTCCGTGGGAGAACGAATGAAATTTACGAGGAAGGAATAAAAATAATTTTTCTCAGGGCAAAAAAGAATCTTGCGAGAAAGAAGCAAATCCAAGATTTAATTCGAACGATTATTTATTACGACAATTCATTATAAATTATAATTATTAAAAAAATTATTATCAATTTATTAAAATTAAATCGAAACCAAATCGAACGAGTGTCAATTTTTTATTAATTTTTGTTGTCCCTGGTCAAGAAGTAACTGCGTTTGTGAGAATTGCATTTTAGCCACGCTAATAATTCGATAAAAATCATCCAAATCTTTTGTCTCGACCATGAGAAATTAATTATTCTCGAAACGAAAAAGTAAATTAGCATTTACCGAGGATGCGCTGATTAACGATATTTTAATTTTGTCGATCGGAGTGAAAGAAAAAGAAAAGAATGTGAAACTTGATAAACGAAACTCCTACGGAAGCTTTTGGACGCCTGCGCCAGAGGCGCTACGGGCTCAGCACATTTTTCTTTCCCCGGCGCTGTAAAGCGCAACACCAGCGAATCCCACGGAACGAGGAAATCTGCGAACGTCGTGGAACCGGGAAGTCGAAACGAAACGACAAAAAAAAGGAACGAAAAAAAAAACAAGCACGATTGTCTTTTTCCGACGGTACGAACGACTGAAGTATATAAAAGCCATCCGGGCGTGTTACATCGTCGAACTGGGAAAATGAAATCGAAAGAAGGTTCGTGACCTCAGCACGGGCCAAGGGTTCAAGGACTAGTCGGGTCGAGAACTCGGCCGTTAGGAGGCGCTCGACGTTAATAATTCCGCAACTTCTCGACAACTTTTCCGAAACTACAAACGCGCGGGGGCTGGCATTGACATTTGTACGGAAACGAGGAAATGGTCGTGACGATCGACCCGTGTTACATAATTACAAACTTATCGCGTGATTCGAATATAAATTTATCTTTATTTTGCTTTTGCAACGATAAAAAATAATCGTTCCGGCCGAATTTTGATTAATTATAAAAATAACTGGAGTCGATTAATTTTGCGAAGCAAGTTATTAGCGAGTAATATGAAATAATTAATTTCTGGGATTAATGAAAGAAGTAATTTCAAATAATTAGAAATACTAAATATAATAAAATTATTATTTTTCTCAGTCCCCTCAAAACAATTATTTCATGAAAATTATCAATGTCAAAAATCTTCTACCAAACGTCGTTCATTCCTAAATTCCCTGATCGATCACCAACGCATTACCAATGGAAACGTTCTAACGCAACGATCCTTCCAATCCTACTCGCATAAAAACCCACAAAAAAAAGCAAGGAGCAAAGGATACGAAAAATACAGTCACGAGAATAAATAGAGCCAATCGACAATCGCGTCCGGGTTAAATCACCCGGCCATGAATTTTTTTCGAAGGCCAAAGATGAACAAGGAAGTCAAACTAAAATAAACAACGACCATAGATTGTTTTTTTTTCAACCATGTACCAAAAACTTTCCTACTTACGATTCGCTATATCTCTCATTTATTTCTCACATTATTATCGTTGATCGTATTTCGACCAAGACAAAAAAAAAGAAACCCTCTTTATGTTGCCCGTTTCGAAGTTCGTGCCGTTGTCCAACTTCCTCCTTTTACATGCCCGTTGCGCATCGACGTATCGTGTCGTGAAACGGCTTAAAAAATATTTTCATTGCTATTTAACCAAAAAAAAAGAAGAAATAAGAAATAAAATCAAACATCGATTTTCGCGTCTCGATCACTTCGTTCATAAAGAGACTCGACCCTCCTACAAAACCTCGTGGCTTCACGCGTTCCTCCATAATATTTCATTGCTCTCCTCCACCTTTGTCGGGTCAGATCGAACAAAGGCCCCAAATAGTATAAAGTCTAATTCGTCGTGGCTGTAAAAGAAATAAAGAAGAAGAAGAAATAATAATAATACAGAATGAGAGAGAGAGAAAAAATAAAATCGCAGCGTCGAGATGAAAAAAAAAATCAATCGTTCGATTTGGTCGTACAACGATCGAGATACGAACACGATAAACGTTAGAGGTTTTTTAACATCGTCTTTACAGTCGTACGAATAAAATTCTCAATTGTTTCCTGATTAATCACGGACCATCGAGCACGAACGATTCACTTCGTAACGATAATATCATTCCTTCCTCTCGTTCGCTTCTTCGTTGCGTTCTCGCTGTTTCTTTTTTCTTTTCTTTCTTTTTTTTTTAATCTTCGTTCAAATAAAAATATGCAATGAAATCGTAGCAACGCGGGAACGATTCGTAGCGCGACGACTCGTTATCCGGTGCCTCGTTACGATTTGCAAAGAATGCGATTCGTTTTTTTTCGACCACTCGTATTTTTTTATTCTCAATTTTTTTTTTGATAGATCTTTGTTAATTGTTACTCGTTATTCGTCGAAAGCAGTTTCCTCGTCGCGTGGACGCTTCTCAACGATACCTCGCTTGTGTTACGAACGAGATAAGAATAACAATAATAATGAAAGAAGAAGAAAAAAGAAAAAAGAGCGATCGATTACGAGCGATTCGTGCCGATGATTATCCTTTTTGTATTGTTTTTTTTCCTCCTGGTCGAGAACGACGAGCGCGTGCGGTTCGATAAAAACGCGTCGCTGAAACTTGCGAATTAGTTTTTTTTTCTTTTCTTTTTCTTCCTTCCTACTTCGTAATTGTGTCGATAATTGATCGATGATTAGCGATAAATAAATGATGAATTTTATACGAGACGTCGAATTCCTTCCTCTATTTTTTTTTCTTTTCTTTCAGTCGATCGACGTTCGAGATCGAAGCTGTTTCGATTAATCCGTGACTCTTGGATTAGGGATAAGGGCGAGCTTGTCGAAGTTTCTCGTGTCGCACTCTGTTCGTAGTTCGCTTCCGTTTCGGTAGTCGGAGGATCATTTTTTCGTCCCTCGAATCGCGAACCCTCGTCGCGTAAATATTCGGCGCACGATCCAAGGGACGAAAGTTCCAGTCTCGGTGTCCCATCTCGCGAGCGTAGAGATTTTTCTGTCTCGGTGTCATCGGCTTCCGCGTTTGATCTCCTGGATAACTTCTTTTCTTTCTCGAGGATCTTCTCGTTCGTGAATTTCCCAACGATTTCTTCTTGAGATTTGGAGTTTCTCTTGGTAAAGCCAATACGTTACCGGGATGGGAAATTATCTTCGCGAGACCCGAATCAAGGTGGACGTTCCGGTCTCCCTCGTTGATAATCTTCGTCGCTCCTTTCTTCGACAAATTTTTCCAAACGTTTTCCGTCTCTTTGCTCGTGCTCAAAATATCGTCCTTCTCGCTCGAAACGTCGTCTATTCTCCCCATCGACGAATCGATCAATATCTTTTCGCTATCGTCCGTTGATTTTTCTCGACCCGAGGAATTCGACAAAATTTCAAGATGTTTGAAATTCGTGGAATTTTGTTTTTCGAGATTTTCTTCGATTCGTTGATTCGTTAGAATTGCACGACGTAACGAAGTCGCAGCGTTGCCGAGAACTTTAAGCAACGGACTGTCGTCGAGATTTTTATTATTTAAATTTGATTCTTTGAGATTTTTCGAGGTTGAATTCGTTGATGTTTTCGAATTTGATTTCGTTTCGTCGACGAGCGTTGATTCTGTGTCGATTTCCGTGGTGAAGAACGAATTGAAGACCTCGTAGCTTGATTTTTGAGGCGACGACAAAACGTCGATCAGTCTCATCTTTCGCAAACGATTGAGCTTTCTTCGATAATGCGGATCGCCGTTGTCGCAGAAAGGCTCGCCATGAGGCGAACGAGTGGTTTGTTCCGAGGTGGAGGTCGAGGTGGAAGTTGACTTTACACAATTTTCACCGGAGCATGTTTCTGTTGAATTTTTGTCCATTTTTTCTTGCGGGCAATTATCACCCTCGCAGATCGTTTCTACTTTTTTATACGGACAATCCGGACCTTGGCAACTTTTTTCGTCTTTTTCAACCTTTGAACAATCTGGACCTTCGCAATTTCTTTCGATTTTTTCTCGTGGACAATCTGGACCTTCGCAATTTGTTTCGACTTTTTCTCGTGGACAATCTGGTCCTTCGCAATTTATTTCGACTTTTTCTTGTGGACAATCTGGACCTTCGCAACTTGTTTCGATTTTTTCTCGCGGACAATTTGGACCTTCGCAATTTATTTCGACTTTTTCTCGTGGACAATCTGGACCTTCGCAACTTCTTTCGATTTTTCTTCGTGGACAATCTGGACCTTCGCAACTTGTTTCGATTTTTTCTCGTGGACAATCTGAACCTTCGCAATTTATTTCGATTTTTTCTCGAGGACAATCTGAACCTTCGCAGGTTTCCTTGACGATTTTCCGATCGCTCGAACAGTCGGGACCCTCGCAATCCTTGTCAACTTCTCCTTTCGTACAATCTTCCCCCTGACAATCCTCCGTGTCTTTTTGCTCGCTCGATAAACATCCGGAGCCTTTGCAATCCACCTTGTCGACTCGAGTCCTTCTTACCGAGCAATTGAAACCTTCGCACTCGCTTTGTACTGTAGAATTGTCCGAACAATTGAAACCCTCGCACGTTTCATCCTCTTCGGACTGGTTACTCGAACAATTGAAACCCTCGCACGTTTCATCCTCTTCGAACTTGTTACTCGAACAATCGGAACCTTCGCAGCTTTCATCCGATTGGCTTTTCTCATTTTGCGAACAATCTGCTCCTTGACATTCGTTTCTCTCCCTCGAACTGCTCCCTATTTGCGACGAATTAGCCCCTGTCGAGTTCTCTTCACACTCCTTGCACTCTTCGCTGCTCTCGTCATCGTCCCAACAATGTTCACCCTCGCAGCTGCTCTCTGTACAATTTTCACCCTCGCATTCACTCTGTCCTTCGTGAGAATTTTTCGCACAGTCCGAACCCGTGCAATTAAGGCCGTTCTCGTTCGTCTCGCAATTATCACATTTGCCCGATGAACAATCATCGCCGCATGATTGTTCCCCTGATTTCTGGATAACCTCCGCGTTACTGATCGCTGGCTCGTTTATTTCCATGTTTTCTTTACCCCATATCAACGACAAAGCGTCGGGCAAAATCGTCGTTGACTCAGCCGACGAGTTCGTTATAGAATTCGTTAAGATTTTACTTTCGTCCTCTCCAGTCTCGACGTTACCAGAATTCGTCTCATCGACGACGGAAATTTCCGTCGTACCTTCGACCTCGACATAATCCTTCGACCTTTTCGTCGTTCTCGTTTGGTCGTCGAGACCCGAATCTTTCGTCGGGCACGAACAACCGCAGGACGTACGATCGATGAATAATTGTACGTCTCGTTTCGTCTCGTCATTAACGAGCGTACAATTTGCGACTATTTTGAGACCCATGCGAAGACATTCGCGTGGTCTCGTACAGAGCAACTCGATCGTACCGTTCCTCGAGTCTCGCAAATTATTTTTTATCCTATCCATAACAGTCACGAGTTGCTCGTACTCGTCGACGTATCGTAAATTTTCATAAGCCTCGAAAAGTTCCACTAGCTCGTTGAGATTCACAATCATCTGGCTCTTGTGCCAGAAACGCGCGTGTGCGTGAAGAGACGTAGCTAGATCCTCCGCGAAACCGATGTCTCTCAATTGTCCGAGGATCTCCAAAAGCAACTGATCCGGGCCGGTCTGCTGATATTTCTCGACCCTCAGATATTTCTCGACGATTTTCTTTCTCTCGATCTGCTCCACCAGATAATCGCGAGCATCGATAACGTCACGATCTACGGTATCATTTGGTAGAACAAGTTCGAAAAGATACTTCAAATTAATCGTTGAATTATCGTAAACCCCGCCCAACAATTCGATATTCTCGCTTACCGCTGTTACTTCTCTGACAACATGCTGGGACAGATAAGCAGCGTATTCAGCGATTCTACCAGGAAACAATCGTTCACCGTACGACAGACATTGTTTCAAAAAGTGGCTCACCGATCTACCACTAATCTCAATCTGCCTCAGCTTCTTCGTCATCGTCTTCCCAGACACTTTGTCCAAAAATGCTACGAGCTTTCGCTCGGCAGTGCGAACACGATGACCGAAATTGTCGTACTGGACGTTGAGAAGTAGGCCGGAGAAGAGAGAAGGCGTGAAGCGAAGACGATCGGCGCGCAAATGGTAAAGAACTGCTTTCAGGGAAAATCCGTTTGGGTATTTTCTCGCAATTTGGCCGAGTCGATAAATCCTTCGCGTTGCATTTAGTGCCGGCTTCCCGAGGGTGTCCTCGTGAGGCTCGTCGTGTATCTTCACGCCCATGCAAACGTTCGTGCTCTCCTTGAGACAGGTGCGTACGTGCTCGTTTATGTGGGAGCAGATTTTCGTTGGCCTCGTGTCAGGATCCTCGAGAATGCTTGGTACGATGTCAAATATGTTGTACTTTCTCTCTAACGTGTCCCGATGTATTCGATAGAGCGCCTCGATCTGACTCATACTGAAATCGTCGTAATGGTCGTAAACGAGTTTGCCAAAGACGTCGAGTATTTGCGTACGTAGGAGAGCGCCGTATCGGAGAAAATGTTCGGTCGCATCCTGGAGCGTTGGTATCGACGACGAGTTGCGCAAATCCAATCGTTCCAATACCTCCCGGGATGTTCTTCCACTCTGTCGTATCGTCCCACGAGGAAGTGTGTCCTTTCTGTACGCTTTGTAATCGATTGCCTGAAGAACAACGAAACTCTCTTAGCTACGGAGCTTCTCACAGGTTTCTCTTGGACAAATTTGTGGATGAAGAGACCGGGAAGGATCGAACATTTCTGAGGGAATTGAATAATCCATGTTTGTCACTGCGATCCTTTCTAAACGCGAAGGTATGAAAAATGTGATTTTAAGAAGAATCGTCAGTATCGTAGGAATGAAATTAAGATTGACGCTACAGGGTAAAATAGCTGCAGAGTCAATAAGCCAATAAGTCGAATGAAATTTTGATAGAGTTGACACGACTTCCTCGGCTACCTCGAGTTCCCAAATTTTGCAGAAATCGTTAGAACACGCCCCGCAAGAATAATCTTGAATGTAGATTGGATGGATGAAAAACCCTACCGAGATGAGAACAAGACAATTACATAAGTGTCCATTCCCTAATTATTTATTACATTAGAAGCAATGTTGAACCTCCTATCGCGTTCGACTACAACCGACGGCAGGTTGCAAATACTGATTTGATTACACGAGTGAGATTACAATTACACTGCGACGAAAAGAAAAAAATTCAAAAACAAAATAAAATCAACATGGCCGTTCTTATCTCTCAATGACGAGGAACCGAAAGAACGAAGCGAAGGAAAACGTCCATGTAATTTTTAACCTCCTGACTACTCGAGGTACTTTTTTTCTGAATTTCTCCGTGAAACTTTGATACATTTTAAATGAAGATCCTAGTAAGGGAGTGCACAGCACAGTGGTAACGTTCGCAGCTCGCACGCAGTGGGCCGGGGTTCGATTCCCGCGGGCACCAGTAAATTTTTTCTATGTGCTTTTTCTGTGCTCTCGGTGGTTCGGAACCCACCTAAGAAAAACTGTCGGTCCATAGGAAGAACAGAGGCGTTGGAAATGTGTTGGTGGAAGAAAGAAGTAAGGAGAAAAATGTAAAAACTCGCAAGGGCGTGTACATGGTAAAAATGTAAAATTTACGTACATGGTAAAAAATACTGAAACAAATCCTAAACCAGAAAATGCCACGACATTCAAGGGGCTTTTATTTCGTTCGAGAAACTAAAGATAGATGTAGCTATATGGTACTTTTACCGTAAGAAAGAGTAATAACCGCCAAATATTTGTTTTTACTTGATATCCTATGACTAGTACAAGGGCGATCAGGTTAATATGATTTCTATCAATATTAATGCGCCGTAGGAAGAATATAACGACAATCAAAATGAGATTAATATTAACAAACAAATCTCGAATAAAAAAATTGATGGTAAACAAAGCATGTCCCACACTTTTCTTTCTCATTTCCCAGATGTTTGTAAATGCGAGAAAATCTTCTCGACGACTCACCGTCGCGCAATTGATCACAATTAGCAGTCCAATAATGCAAATCGTTGCACTTTTAATATCGTTCCTGTTTCCACTCGATGTTGTCGACATGATAGTCGTGTCATCGACTATCCGATCGCTTTGACGATATCGCTCTTTTTCTCTCTGTAGACTCTTGCGCGCCAGGCGGAAACGCAGCAGGAACAAATAATGCAAAACGAACGTTAACCGGCTGCGTTTATATCGGACCGGTAAAGTTCGTCACAGTGGCACCGGTGGCACTAAAAACCGACGCGTGCTTCCGAAATGGCTGTCGCGAGTATGTCTACAAATATATACTCGTGTATGACTATAATGTGTATTAATGTAGATACATGTATATACGTAGCCTCGTATATCAGGCATCGATGAGATTCATCGATCAATTCATTTCGCAACGCTCCCAGCCAACGATCGGACAAAAGAAATCAGCAGCTCTATTAATTACCCAGATAGGGGATCGTAAGAACTCTGAAATCAATCCACCGATTCGATTCTATATGCACGACAAATTTAATCGAATGGAAAATATCGTAGAGCCTTCAATAGCAGCGTGGTTTGTAATTTAATCCTTAATGCGACTAACATATTCTTTTAAACAAACGAGAGGATCTTTAATGTATATTTTTAATTCATGTATTATCATTTCTTTCGGGGCGAGAGGAGTAAATTTAAATTAAACTCGGCAATATTTCGTTTCGCTGTATTTTTCAATTTAAAAGAAAGCCCATTAATTAATTAAGCGATCAATACACATTCGTAAAGTGTATCGTTACCAAAGCTGAAAAAAATACAATCGTCTCGTCCGTAAATTTCTCTGAATAGAAAAGTAATCTGAAAGAAATCCGATAATTCGTTAAATTACTAAAACCAATTTTACCCGAAGAATTCCGAATGGTATTAAAAATATCGATTTAACGACTCGGTCGGAAGACCGAGGATGTATAAAAGGGGTTTTTCTAAAAATAAAAATAAAACACAAGTGTGCGTGCAGTGTCGCATCAAATATTTGATGATACAGACGGATACAAGGCGTCTGTTAATCCGTAAAATTTAATTTGTCTCTCATCCTCCTCGTCGTCTTTTATATCAGTCGATGAAGCGGTGGCGACCTAGCTGGCCGGGTGTTTTTCCGAATGTCGTCCCTCGGACTCTCGTAGACGTATACGTGTAAACCGTTGCAACCAGCCCCACCACCAATGCTCAAAGTCAAAAGGAACTATGCGCCACGGTCTTAAGTAACGGTACATACGCCCTTCCAACTTGGAGGAATCGATATGAGAATATATAGGGATATTTGGCGCGTATAGAGCGCGACT